>JAXDDW010000062.1:892500-1492500 GCA_034670385.1 Hoplostethus mediterraneus
CCCCCCACCCCACACACACACACACACACACACACACACACACACACACACACACACACACACACCATTCCTTGTTTCCTCTGATCTACCATCCGTCGCTCAGTCCCCACTCTGTCCTGCCCTTCCCTTTCCTTACACTCTCTCCATGTCTCCCCCTCCTTCCACAGTTGTCCTCACATATTAGGTTCCATGTCTTAAGAAGCAGAATTAGACTCTGGAATCTGGTGCATTTGTTACCTTCTCTCTCCCAAGTGGTGGAAAAGCGTGAAGGCGTGAGGGAAAACGGAGAGAAATTGAGAGAATCTGAAAAGAGAGCATATCAGCAAGGTAAAGAATATAGATCCAGAGAGAGAGAGAGAGACCGTGAGGAAGAGAGAGACTGGATGGGAGCGAGGCTCTGAGAGAGAAGGAGAGCGAGACAGAGGGAGAAAGGGAACGAGAGAAGCTGAACATCAAGACGTCTGCTGTTTGATCTCAGCGAGTCGGTGGGCATGTGGCTGCCTGCGCTCAACGCTTCTCTCTCTCCACTCTGCAGCTAACTGGTGCGGGGTCCGGGCTTCTGCAGCCGAGCGCTACTGTACATAGCTGTGTGACAGTGGATCTCCCCTCAGTAATGTGATCTACTTTTATTTGTTTCTATCACTCCATCCAAAGGCACCTCTGTTTTATTTTTTTTTTATGCTGGTTGACACGCCGACCTTTGGAATCTCTACTGGACTGGATCAGCTCAAGCCTCTAGAAGAAGAGGAGCTTCCAATGTGGGGCTCAGGTAAGAGCATAATTTACCGCTGAGCAATGTGTAACCATCCAGAACTCCCAGCATTCCTCTTTTGATCTAGTTTTCTAGTCTTCTTTGAACTAGTGAACTGAGAAGTGGATAAATGTGATCTACTCATTATCACAATATTCTGTGCAGAAATGAAGTCAGGGATAGTTTTCCATAAGGCTTTGAAGGTTTCCCTCTTTGACGAATCTCAGGATGGTCTCAAGTGGATATCAGCACTCAGCGTTAAACAAGACTTAGCACTTAAAACCTGCCTGTCCTCTGACCTTCCCCTAGCAGTCACCACGCACATCCGCACTGTGATGAAGGGAGAAAGAGGGTGAGCTCTGTCTGAGGGGTATGCCACCTGACACTGTTAGCCAAACTGTTCCTCCAGTAATAACAGAACAGGAAGAGAAGGATTTTGCAAAAAAAACAAGGAGTGATGTGTAACAAAGTGAAGAGGAGAGAACAGTGAGGAAGTGTGGAGAACACTAGGGGACACAAAACCTCTGTTTCATAAGGTGATGATTCAAATTGCTGCCCAATGTCAGCAATTTGAATCTAAATTGCTAAAATGGCAAAATAACCCAAAATACATTTGTTTGTGTTTTGTTTGGCCACTGAGCATACAAGCATGTGTGTATCTCTGAGTGGGTTCAAATGTGTACAATAAGTACAATAATCTATATATATATAATATAATATACCTATATATACACATATACACATATAATATATATTGTGGAATCACACTGTTCCCCCCATAACCACAATTTATTTGAATATCTGCTGATCAAACTAACAACTTTCTTATGGCTTTGAAATAGTTTTTCTTTTAATCCAATTTCGTTGTTTTGTTGTTTTGAGGAGTTTCTGCTTTATTTGTGTACACAATAGACCAGCAAGAAAGGTTGTGATCTGAATTCCAATCCACAATGTTGTTAGGCAGTTTAGCCCATACAGTTAGTTTTTATTTTATAAATTAAACTTAAGTGTATCCTCACTGTTCTCTCCTCTTCACTTTGTTACACATCACTCCTTTTTTTTTGCAAAATCCTTCTCTTCCTGTTTTGTTATTACTGGAGGAACAGTTTGGCTAACAGTGTCAGGTGACAGAGCTCACCCTCTTTCTCCCTTCATCACAGTGCGGGTGTGTGTGGTGACTGCTAGGGGAAGGTCAAAGAGACAACTGAGGTTATATACAAATATGTGCTAACATACAAGGTTCTATCAAGTAAACAGAGAGATCTCTTCTCTGATTGTAACCGTTAGGTATAGTGAACAGCCGAGTGCCTTCAACCTGCCACCAGGGGGGAAAAGAGATCAACAAACACAGTACAGTCGGCTGTTTCTCAGTCAGTGTCGTTAGGAACTCAATTTAAGCCAACTTCAGCCTCGGACAAATGGAGCGTCTGGCCACAAAGTACAGACAGTAGACCCAAAGTAAAAATAGTAGATTACAATGTTGTGATCATTGTTCTCTGCTGAAATTTGACAGCACGTTTTGATAGTGTGATGTGTGTATAAAGTATGCTTTTCCGTATATGTGATGAGAATGATAGAGAGGTGGGTTAGAGGGCTTGCAAAGTTGAGTTGTGCTTTTATCAGTGTATTTGCCCACTTCTACCTGTAAGTGTCTGGTTAAAGACACGCTTTAGGCCTTTTCATTGGTGTTACACAGCAGATGAAGACTTTATTAAACATTGGCAGGGCTCCTCAGGACTGATCGTTAACAATCAAGGCTAAAATTAGAGTTAACAAGCCTGTCAACACAGTTATGGCCTCCTTGGGGAATTGGAGAAAGGATAAGGTGGTAGGGGTCACTCCGGCACACACACACACACACACACACACACACACACACTAGTATTGCTGTACTTGGGAGGGCATTGCAGTGACTTAGATTCATTACCTAACCCCTGGCTCTAACATTAAACGCTAAATAAAGAGTTATTAGGAATAATCCTAACTGTAATTAGTGTTAGATGACTGTTATTGTTGTGTGACATGAGGAATGGTAACAACTTCACCTCTGTGTAGTCTGTATTTAGTGTGCCATGGTGCTTCTGCAAAGCTATTTAATACCGTTCAATAGACTAGATAAAGCATTAAATAATATAATAATATCAAATAATAATATCAAAAAACTGTAAAAGTTTGCTACCTCAATATTGCTTTCCACAAAAATATTATTGCTCTTTGTAAAAGTGTATTTTGTAAGTCAAGAAGTTAACATGAGCTTTATTATTAACCCATATTTTGCTTTACGTTCAGGCTAGCAATCAATTTGGTAAGAATAGTTTTTTCAAATTAGTGGATGTCTCATCATGGTGTGAAAATGTATATCTACTGGACCTGAATGTATATCTACATACAGAGAATGAAACAGCTACCAGCATGCTTGTCACACAACGGTAAGTTGATCAGCTGAGCTTAATTGCAAAA
The DNA here is from genome assembly GCA_034670385.1 of Hoplostethus mediterraneus. Classification (NCBI taxonomy): domain Eukaryota; kingdom Metazoa; phylum Chordata; class Actinopteri; order Trachichthyiformes; family Trachichthyidae; genus Hoplostethus; species Hoplostethus mediterraneus. The sequence goes on from JAXDDW010000062.1 coordinate 895,712, forward strand.
TGTTGTCATACTCCTTCAAAGTCGTTCCTTCGACCTGACAATAACAATATCTTCTAATTACAACCAAGGCGTTTTCTCTGAGAAGCAGCAAAATGTTCCCATAATTGCACATTTTGAAGCTTTACCATACTTGCTCCACCCAAACACACCCAAACCCAAACCCAAACCCAAAGCCCAAGCCCACACACAGACACAGACACACACACACACACACACACAGAGTGGTGTGACACCTGAGTCCAGTGGTGCGGTTTGAGTTTCCCATGGTGACATCCATTAAAGTCATGCTGTGTCTGCCCCTCCGCCCAGAAACAGCCCCATTAGCACCTGGCTCATTGGCCACAACAATACCTCCACCTGCATTATTCAGCCTGACTCTACTAATGAGGAAACCTTATCTTACACACACAAACCCTATCCTATTCATGCGCGCAGACTCGCAGGCACGCACACGCGCACATTTCTTTTGCAGTGTTGACCGTCAATTACATTAAGAGGATCTGAGTCAGAAATGGATTACTCCCTATTGACTCTTACTGAGAAAGTCATGTTGGTAGGTCATGTCATTTTCATTAACCTAATACTGGGGGGGGAAAAGATTCACGCTGCATTGCACATGGAATACATTATTATTCTGGTAAATGTTGATAGAGGGGTGCGTGCGGTGAGCCTGGTTGTTGCAGCTCATTCAGCACCCTCAGCCTGCGCCTGTCATACTGCCGTCAGCGTCCTCCTTTATCCTGCCGTTTCACCCCATCTTCCACATTTCCTCACCTTACACTTTCATCCCTAGTCAGTTTGGGTTTACCTCAATCCACCCCCCCGCCCCTACCCCCCACCCCGCCCCCCGCCTCCCTCCCCCCACCGCCTCCCTCCAGCGCTTCAGCTCGTCTCACAAGCTGTCACTCTCCATCCCGTCTCAGCGCCTTGCGTTCTTTTTCTTATGTTCGCACAGTTCTCTGGAATGGCAGCTGCCTACTCGGTCAGCGTTTTCAAAATACACTACTGGTCCGTGCGAGACCACCTAACACCCCCCCCCCCTACCCACAATAAGACAGATAGGGAAGGGAGAAGGGAGGGAGAAGGGAGCCCAGAGCAAATGCATATATAGGCTGTAAGGATTTTGTGAAGACAGAGACTAAGGTAACCAAGCCATGTTTCAGACTGCCTCAGTGTGAAGCATGAGGCAAAGGATAGAGAGAGACAAGCAGAAAGAGAGGAAGAACTACCAATAGATAATAGCATAGGAGCGAGAGAAGACAGGAGGGAAAGGGAGACAGAGAGAAGCGGAGAGCAGAATCGACAGCAGCATTATCACTCCAACATCTGCCTCCTGATTCAAACACCCCAAGAAAATGCTCAGCACCAGGCTGCTCTCATTGGCCGAGCCAGCCACCAATCAGGGCATAGGAATGTAAGGTGCCTTTAGGTTATACCCAACCCCAAAAACTGAGAGAGAGAGAGAGAGAGAGAGAGAGAGAGAGAGAGAGAGAGAGAGAGAGAGGCTGGCAGTGTGTGATAGGCATGCTGTGGTGCAGAGGTTTCTCCAGTGAGGAAAGCTTCCGTCTGAGCTGTATTCTCTGGTGTTCCTTCTGCTGGAGTGAATATATAACAGTGAATAAATTACAGGCTTCCTTGCAGTAGATTGAGTGCACGTTGTGTTGCAGTCAGGAGTGCTGTGGCTTTCCTCTAGCAGCAACTGGCTGCAGCCTCATAACAAGAACTGAAGCATCCTTATTTTGCCTGGACAAGGAGAGAGGAGCAGGAGAAGAGGCACAGTGTAGAGATCCAAAGTGAAGGTTGTAATGTTGGACATTTTTTCCACATTGGTGCTGAGTTTTGAGAGCCAAAAGGTGGGCACTTAAGATTTGAGTCGTCTTTATAGCTGAAGGAGAAAGAGAAGACTTGAGCAAGAAAATAACTTGGAATAGAGAAAGCGAGAGTGGAAGGCTACAGGATGATCTTGGGTAAGATAGAAATTTCTTTTCTCTCCCTTTGCTCCCAAGGTTGTGATTGATTAATGTGTTACTATAGCAATTACACTCCTGTCAAAGATGATCATTCACTTCTGAGCACAAACTTTTGGCTGCATGTGCTGCTCTCTCCAATTTAGACGGCATCTATTTACTTTGTGGTGTGGGCATGCTTACCCTGTCACTGAAATGATGTCTACAAAATATCAGTGTATGGTACAAGGGGTGCTCTCCTGGGAGAAGCTGGAGGATGGTGTCCTTACTGTTGTTGCTCCTGTGTGTTTCATGCTAGCGCTCCATCCTGATCTATTCGTGTGTTAATGTGTTCCGCATGCTCAAAGAACCATATTGCTTAACGCATGCTTGAACTAACCTTATACCACACACACACACACACACACACACATCACACACACACACCTCTACTCAACCCTTCACCCTGAATCCTTTCGTGATTCATCTTCAGGCAATTTCAGAAATACACCAACAATATATTAATACACAGTCAGAATAGAGCTAACGTTTGCTTACTGCAAACATGAAAAAACATTCTAGCTTTCTTAGTCCTTCTTCACTGACCTCTGGTAAATGCATTTATTGATTTTAAGGTCTAACTTTAGTGCATTACAAGATCTTTCACCTCATTTTCTCACTGATGTAGTCACTCCCTGCAGGCGTACTTGTATTCTTCTCTTCCGCTTATGTCTTTCTCCGCATTTCAAAAAAAACTCGGCACAGAGATCAGACTCAAGGTCCGTTTATTCAGTGCGGTCTACAACCTGCCTTGCCATTCATTTCCCATTGACTCCTTCCTTTCATTCATTCACTTCTCCTACAGGACTCAATCTATAATGGAAAACTAAGCTACGTCAGTCGTGCACGTCACCGTTAACTGGAGACAAACTCTAAAGCCTGCAGCACAATTTGTATTGTAGCAAATGGGAAGTCCATATCTTAGTAAAGCTTTGAAAGCATTAGCAATGACACCAATGGCAATTTGTTATTTGCTTTACTAGGTAATGTTTTGGCTGTTTTTCATAATAAACTTTATTTATACTATGAGTAAGACGCTCATAGTCTCTTTAATATTATAACTTCAGAGTTCACCGTTTTATTTATATTAAGTTTACTAATTCTTAATGTTGGTTAAAACTGCAATACCCTTGTGTGTATGTGCATGTGCACGTGTGTGTGTGTTTATTGCCTATTTGGCTATTTTTGTTTGCTTGCTTGCTCTTGAATCTTCCTATGATCTTTCAGTGAGCTTGAGCTGCTAATCCTCGCCTACTGGAGAAGCTCTAAACTCTATCTACATCAGACACTAAACACACTGACACGTGATCTCAATAACATGAAGTGATGATGTTCCATAAACTGTATTAGTTTCCCCTCAGTAAGTAAGAGATGTGCAGCCAGAGACCAAAATAGTATCTATGATAGGGTGATGACAGTGATTGTGTTGACATAAATAGAGGGAAATAAAGAGACAGAGAGAGAGAGAAAGTGTGAGACGTGTGAGTCAGTGTACAATTTGAGTATTTGTGTGTGTGTGTGTGTGTGTGTGTGTGTGTGTGTGTGTGTGTGTCTGTTATGCTAGACCCCCTGGTGAACGCCTCCTCCTCTCCTCTCCTCTCCTCTCCTCTCCTCTAATAAACTTTATCTGAGCCTTCATCAGCACCGTCCTCTAACTGTCTTAAGTCTGTCCAACACCAACAAAATCTCTCCTCCCTCCATCCTCCATCCTCCATCCTCCATCCTCCATCCTCCATCCTCCATCCTCCATCCTCCATCCGCGTCACCTCCTTCCTCCTCTCTTTTACTGAAAGGAAAAATCCAAACATGTCTGCATAATCAGCAGTGGGGTATGAAATAAATGTGCTAAAGCTGGCTCACGTCCCTTGGTGCAGGGCAGCGTAGAATGCAGTTTAGTAACTCGTGATTTTTCCGTGATGAATATTTCAGACCCAAAGGTTTGTGGTCTTTATTTATTTAGAAATGGGCCAAGGCTTCTTCTGCTCTGACGCAAAGACCTCACTCACAACCATAAAAAAAAGTTTGTGGCTTGCGTCACTGTTCACTGATCCAATATAAGCAGTCCATAAAGGTTTATGTGTGTGTGTGTGTGTGTGTGTGTGTGTACAGAACGCACATATAAATCTCCCCACAATGTCCTCCAAAGGAATCACAGGTGCATGATAAACAACATGACCTTTAAATTGAGGCAATGCAGTGAGGGATGAAAAGTATTGACATTTAGAAGAGGGAAACCTGCCTGTCATTCTGTATGTTTCACAGCACATATGTCTGTGAGGCCTGACGCTCTATTACCCATAACAAAGCCAGTGACCAGCAGATAAGGTCGCGGAGGGTCAAATACCTTTGGAGGTCTTAGTTTATATAACATGTTGAACATCTTGGAACTTAGAGCCTCAAAAGGAGCACTATCATTGCCTGGTTTCAGGGTTGAAGTATGTCTCGTCGTTATGAATCACAGCGAAAACGACTGTGATTTTCTATTAATACACTACAGTAACCGTTGGCTGTCTGTAGTAGTGTCCTTTCTTGTCCTGAAGATAAGCACACCTCTGCTGTAACCTTGTGTAACCATGTGACTTCAATACAACAACCAAAAAAAACCCATATAGCAATAGATATGTTAAAACTACCGGTTGCCCCTTAGAATCAAATCAACTCTGTTCTGCAAAAGTACAGCCTGTAACCATCCATCATGCCTGCTTCTGCAGAGAACGTGTGTACTATATGTAGTTCAGCTGCATACATCATCTTTGTTTGTTCTAGTTTGAATTTTTCTTTTTTATTGCAGATCAGGAAATCATTGCCGTTGTAAAACCTATAAGCCGGTGCACCTGTCTATTGTGTGTCAAGTGTCACACATTGGCAGCGCGCGTGTCCACTTCAGTATGTGTGTATGCTTTCCGGCACATATGCGCTTGTGTGTTTGCGTGCCTGACTTGTGTACTTTAAACGCTCAGGTTTCTGCGGGTCAATATCTGCCGTGTTCTGCCAGCTCCCAGCAGGTGTGTAAATGCTTTGACAAGCATAATAATAAAGCGAGGCAGGGCTGTTGGCAGTGTTGACATGGTGGATCCCTTAATGGCCCTCACTTCAGGCTACGTGGTTTTTGCGCCGCGTTCTGTGTTTGTACTCTACTTTTACTATATCGTGACAACAGTATAATAATGGAGAAAGTTGGCTGCCTGACTCGCAATGTTCCGGCGCTTCCCTGAAGAGCAGAAGCCTGAGAGGAGCTACAGAAAAGGCAGATGTTCACGGGCCTTCGTATGAAAAGAACCCCTTCGGGACGTATGTTAGCATTCACAAAAGAGCTTCTCGTCACAGAACAAACGGACAGATTTGAGGGGGAGGGAATATTGTCTCGGTAGGACTTGATATGGCAGCGTTTCATTCATTTACGGCTCATACCCAGTGAGTCTCGATTGTCTTTCAATCTTCAGCCTACAGTATCACTCTTAAGATGAATACAATTGATCACTCTCTTCTTCTTCTAGTGCATGCATTTATGCATGCACTAGAGAAACACACACACACACACACACACACACACACACACACACACACAAACCCAGACTGACGGGGCTGTCCTGCCTCTTTCCACTGTATAATGTGTGACTCATGTGTTCCTGTCAAGTCAGCTCAGCGGCTGTGACCTGCACTGAGCGCACACACACAGACGCACGCAAACTGACAGCGCACTGACCACAACACACCGTGCTGCAAACACACCAGCATCAAAGCATGCGCCGTAGAGGACCAGTATACACGCAGCACGACACCGTGTCAGAGGAATGTGTCGTACATGCTGACAACAGGACGCACTCTGCATGACCCACGAAGAGAAAAGAGAAAAGCACAAGCACAGGGTGACATATCGATGGTCAAAGCGCAAAACCTCCTATCTGCATCATTTTCTGATTGGCGGATTTCACTTTGGATGATGAGAACAAGGAAGGCTGCTCATATTCAGTCTGTCTGCAAGATAATCACAGTCACCTGACGAGCCGTCCAGTGAACAGTATTTTGTTCAGTTTGTTCAGTATTATTGGAGGTTTTTGAATAAAATAATACAAATAGTATTACATGCAACTGTTTGTAGTTGAACATTTATGTTTTTGCTTCTACAGAGTTTATTTACAGCCAGTACTCTTTGTCATTATTTAGTTATGCAATCACTGAACATTATGAGGAAACTCGGCCACATTCATTTCCAGTGGACAAGGAAGCAAATACACTGAATTTAAGGAATTTCCCACTTAAGGAATTCTGACCCTAGTATACTACAATGTAGTAACTATTACATTTACTACACTGGCCCGTCTTTTTACCTGAAAACAAACTTAATTATTTTAATTTAATTTTAATTATTAACTTAATTTAGAGCATCGTTTTGTAGAACCTCTTCCAACTTGCACCAAGTGCAAAAGCTGCAAAATGATCCAGGAAAAGTGGGGAAAAACCTCCTATGTGCACTTTGCGAGGCACTAATACCTCGGTATAGTCGGTATTGTTAACACATAATATAGTAATATAGTCCAAAAACAGTGTATTATGTATTGGGTATCCTTAACAAATAGCATTCTGCAAGAAAACAACAAGTTGTTTTTTTTCTTCTCAAAAAAGTGCACTTTTTCAGATCGGAGGTTTTGCTCTTCGGCCATCGATATATTCTTCATGCACATGTTGACAGCGCAGGTAACACCAAGAGGTTTAACCAACTCTCACGTAAAAGGTAAAAGCATCTGTATTGACCGCGATCACCACAATGACAATGTAAACATAAGACTTTTCATGGATGCACGGTGTCACGTCCAGCTGTGCTGTGTTGTGTTGGATGGTAATACGTTACAGAAATATATAACCCATTCCCAGTAATGAGGAATTTCATTTTCAGTGATGACATTACAGTTACTAATCATACATGCAACGTTGTTTTGGTTATCTCTACTGGAAGTCTCACAGCTGTGGTACTGACATTTTTGAAAGGACAAAGAACATCAATACGATCTCCAAATATGTCAGCTGCTTGTGAATGGGTCTGGTTTCAGTATTCATAAGCAGATTGTGTCTGTCATGTGTAGGTTTCGTTTTTGCTCAGCCTGTGGTTCGCGTGCTTCTTATGCTGCAGAAAAAGCCTGCTGTCTCCCTGCCTTGTAGCTGCACTGTTATTGACGTGGTCATTCACGCAGGGGCGTACAAGGGAGGTCGCCTCATTTGGTGAGATGGTATTTCTTCTGTACATTAAACTGCAGGTTAACACGGCTCTTTACCTCCTCTGGTCCCCTTGGATTCACCTCCAAACGCAGCCTGCCTGCTCCCTCCCCCACCTCCAGTGCTTTCCCTCTCATTCCACCTCATCTCCCCACCTCTTCCAGCCATTTTCCCCCTCGCTCGACTAGCTCCACTCAGTCCCATTTCCATTATTTCTCACCAACCCCCCTATATGCTCTTTATCTTCCAATCCTTTCCGACCTTCAATCCATGACACTTTACCATACCTCTTGTATCTCTAAATCATAATCATAATGCGATAGGCTGCTGAGAACCTGAACAGCCTCAGATTGGCGGGTTTTGGGCTTAAGGACAGAATTTGCCATTCGTTAAAAAAAAATGTTAGCTAAGAAAAAAAGATGCAGGGAAAAATCCAAATGACACAACCTAATACTATCATTTCATAAAGATTATTTGTTTAAATGACAGCGGTGCAAAATCTAGAGGGGCAGAAACAAAAGCCTTCATTGATTACAATTACTGTATGAAATCAGAGAGCAGACCTGCAGAAAGAATAGCTGTCCTGATCTCAAGAGCCATGTATGAAGGCACCACACACACACACACACACACACACACACACACACACACACACACACACACACTTCCAGTGAGAGAGGAGTTGCGAGCGTTCTTTGGGAGGCGGCATTTAAACCTGGCCACTGGGGTGCAGAACATCTATCATTAAAGCTGAGTGGAGACTGAAATCAACTGCGTTCCCCTTCAAAAGCACTCTGCTCCCCTCTTCACCGTGCTGCCTTCCTCACTGCCCAGAACACAGGCCACCAAACCATCAACCAGCTTTGGGCCTATGATGTGCCTTCACACACAGCATTATTGACTGACTGACTACATCAGAAGTCCGGCAAGTCTTTAAACAGTCACCCATTATAGAGTATTATTTATTCAGATTACAAGGTTGTGTGTGTGTGTGTGTGTGTGTGTGTGTGTGTGTGTGTGTGTGTGTGTGTGTGTGTGTGTGTCTGCACCCTGCATATGTTGAAATAGTTGCCTTTGACTTGAGAGTGAGCTAAGCTGCAGTAAATTGGATTTCATGCTCAGTCCCTCACAGTAGTGGTATGCGACACTAAGGCAGGGCCATCTTCCCCCTGCAACGATGACAAAGTTAACACTGCGCCTCTGTAAATGGTAGAACCCTGAACACAATTACGTGACTGAACATTTACACAACGTGCACCAGAAAGGACGTATCATTTGATTTAAAGCATTCACTTCACAGAGAACGTGTTACAATGTCAAATGTGTCAACATGCAAGCAAGTAACAACTCAGTCTTCCCGCCGCAGGAGTAAAAACCGGAGTAGTCATAAATCATTCTGACGGATGATGCGTGTCAGTGATCAACGTCATACTAATGATGGCAATCATGTGTCGCCCAAGCGCTTGTCACCGTTTAGATCAAAATCACGGTGCCCTACACAAACAAACCTGGGGGAAACACGACTAGAAATGCAGTGGCTCCAGCAGCTAGCCTGGATGACAGACCTGCTGCCACCACAGCCTGCCCCTCTTTGCCGTGTGTCTCCAGAGTGGCAGTGACAGCGAGAGGGTTTTTGTCAGGGGAGGCTGGCTAATCCACCACAGTGGCTCATTTCAGAGTCGTCTGAACAGCGGCCCATTTAGATGCAGATGTGAGCAGGCTGGCATCATGTGCTGGGCCAATCCGCTGAGTGTGGAGCTGATGGGCGAGGGACTAAAGCTGATTGTATTTTTTTTTTTAGTGGGACCCCGCAGTGCTGCTGCCTCTTATCAGACTTCATTTTTGGGGACAGGACATCACCGCCCTCCCCCCCTCCTCCGCCCTCCTCCTCCTCCTCCTCCTCCCTTTCCTCCCGGTCCTATGGAGTACAGGGATGGAGACAGGCAGCGAATACTGAGAGGCACCACCAACGTCACTGACATTGACATTACCTCTGTGATCATTAAATCTGAATTGGCTAAATGAATTGCCAATTTGGGAGGCCTTAGTCACAGCATATGGGTGTGTGCGCGCCTGCGTGTGCACGTTGTGTTTGTGAAATCTAGTGTGACGATGAGATTCTCTCTCTCTTTTTCTTCTCTGCATCTCTTCATCTCTGTCCAACTACCTCTCTCTCACAATCTGCGTAAAATTCAATAAGCTATTACACTAGTATTGATCTTTTTCTCACCCAAACATTTGCATTGGAGAAAAAAAAGGCAATAAGATGAGGGTGGTGGGTTAGACGGAGCTGTCTGTTCATTTTAGCGAAGAGAAGGCGCAAGAGATGGGGAGGTCTGGATTTATAGAGTTTGGCAGCACTGTAACACTTTAACGCCACTCAGAACGTGTCCAATCAATGCTCTCCCTCCTGCATGGTCGCCGTAGAGGAGTCTTGGCGTTCACTTATCTGATGTCATTGTAAATCACTCAGGAAGATGGTGGGTCAGGGGATGTTGCCGCTACACTCACACTGCATCAGGCTGCTGTGGGATAGTGTGATATAGGACACTGAACACACTGTGTGTCAACTTTAAGTACACCAGTTTGTTATGAGTGTCTCCACTGTAAATGCAGATTGGTAGCAGACAGGTTTTGGCTTTGACCTTTAAATTGTAATGTGGTGTAAAATGACCTGCGGATTTTTTACCAGAAGCGTGACAGGAATATGCTTCACTAACCAAAGAGGAAACACACTGGGAGTACCCTTCACTCTAAAGGTCCGATCCTTGCTCACAGCGTGGTGTCCTCTGTTGAAATACTGTTGCCCCACTACTTTGTTTATCAAGTGATTTATTGAGCTGAAGACATTTTTCATAATAATAATAAAATTTACAGCTTTTGATACAAATGATATTACACGACAGCTGGACTTGAGTTGTACATGAATTTTGAAGCTTTAAAAGGTGTGTTCTGTAATGTTTGTAAACACTGGAGTACATTATTTACAATAATTAATATTTTGAGTTATAATAGCTTAAGACTACTTGTAAAATATTCTAAAATTTCCATCTACAATTTAATCTCTTCAAGAACTCGTGAATATACAGAAATGTATTTATTCTTTAACCAAAAGTTATTTTTATCATGCTATTGCTTACATGCATTCCCCCCTGATCCCCGGTGTTGAATGTTCACCCATTCCTACATGTTCAGATGTTGGTGTGAACGATGGTGTGTGGTTACCAATGGTTTTGCAGTCAACACAAATCTTGCTGCGGTCGGTTTAGAGAGGTGATTATGACAACCATGTGAGCTGCAGGATTCCTGCCATGTCTTCGGGACATTTAAACCATGACCTCTAGTTCCATCTCTCCCATCCCCACCTCCGTCTGTTCCATCTCTCTTTCAGGCCATCCCCTCCTTTTTCCCTTCCTACCTTCCTCATTCCCTCCTTCCCGGCAGCAAAGACTTGTCAAGACCACAGTGACACACAGATGAGAATGGCTACAGCTGAGCTTCAGCTTCTCTTCCAGGGAGAGAAAGGATCTGACAAGGAAAGCCAGAGGAAAAGACTTTCCCCTCCATCTATTTCTGATCCTGACAGCACATTCTTTATGTCTCCCCCACTGTCACTGAAAGGAGCTTCCTCTCCTGTTACTGAAATAGCTTTCCCTCACCCTGGTTTGGATATGTGACCAGTTTTTTTTCAAATGTAACACATTTGTTAAGTAGCCGTCACAAAGCAGTGGCAATATGGAACGACAATAGCAGATAATCTCAGGAGAAAAGATTATACAAATTCTCTACATACTGAGATTGGGCCTCAAGCAGCCTGCTGGTTTTACACTAAAGAGAAGAATAAACATGAGAAGCAGGAGAGGAATGGAGAGAGCACCAGCAAAACAGAAAGAGAGAGAGGAGGAGGAGGAGGAGGAGGAGGAACAAAACAGCCAGAGGAAAGTGCTGGAGTGAGGGGAGGTGGCGATGGGGGATACAGGGGCAAGCAGACAGAAAAAAGGGACCATGAAATAGGGATGGAAAGTGAGGCTTGGTGTGAGGGAGAGAGAGAGGGAATGGAGAAAAGGCTGATATCTGCAGCACCCCAGCTGTGAGGCTTAAGGAGCTTAGCCTTCTGCCCATCAAGAAGACTCCTCAAGTGCAGGCATTCACCACTGCTTAGCTGCCAGTGAGAGGAAAAGTGTGCAAGAGTGTTTCCCTTGCACCCTTCACAGAGAGAGATGGGTGGGGGGGGGGGGGGGTGCTCAACGCGGGGAACCGATGCAGAGGACGATGCTGAGGCTGGTTTGATGTCTGTGCTTGTTCTGTCACTCGGGGGAGATTAGCTTAGAGGGGATGTTTTATTGAGAGGTGGCTGTCAGGTGTAATCTCTCTCACTCACACGCCTTCCGAGATGATCTTGGTTTGTGATTGAGGAAGATGAGCTTGTTTCATTCGATCCATGCAGAACCTTAATAACAGCACCGCAGTTGTACGATATATCAGGCTTTACAGAGCATAAAATATCACTTCGGTAGCTAAGTGGTGAGCTTCAAATTTAAACCCACCATACTCTATCATGCAATGTGCGCTCTATTAGTCAGAATTATCACCCCCCCTCTCCCTCTCTCTCTCTCTCTCTCTCTCTTTTACCCGTGTGTGCATGCACTCCAGGAAGTGTAAGCCGACCAGGGCCGGTCCCTGCCTTCCTTAGGAGCCCTACCATCATCCCATCCCCGCTGGACATGAAGCCCTTCCTCCAGTTCCCCCTGGAAACACCTCACCCAGGCAGCGTTGGCCTCTTCCACAGCTTCAATACAGTGAGTGCTTACATGCGTACATTCACACAAGCATGAATGCACATGTACGCAACATAAAATACAACAGTCAGTGTCTGGGATTTATTATCGGCTCATTTTACTTAATAAGCTGAATGATGGAGGACAGTGATGGATTCAGCGGTTTAGAAATGTTTCCTTATGAGCACAGATGGGTGATAAAGTGCTGCGGATTTATATAATCCAGAATGATAAGATGACAAGTGTTTGCTGTTCAAACAGCAGAGTGGGTTTCAACATACTCCAGAAAATGCTCAGGCGAGTGTTTTACTGCAATAAAATGAGTTATGGCCAATCAATTTTCAAAGAGGCACAGACTGTGTTTCCTACAGTCAGCATTTCCAGTGGCCCCCTCTCATTTCCAGATTGGGTTTCATATGAAGGTCAGTGTGGTGACAAACAATGATGCATGTGCACCAAACACACACATACAAACACATCAACCTTATTTAAATATACCCAAGCCGAATGACCCTCCTACAAGTTGATAATTCATCCTACTTCATTGAGGACATTTTGCGATGACTAATTTGCGAAAGTATCACAATCCAAATCTCTCTCTGTTGCACGGTACTATCTAAGCGAGTCCTCAGAACTATAAAATATAAATCATCCATTTCCAATGATTATGGTTGAAAATACAGAAGGTGCAGTTTCAGGTTTTTTTTCCCCAGTCCATTTTTACTACAGAAATCAATGGAGAAATTGAACAGGAAAAACTGAGTAACTATTTCACCTTCTGGATTTTCACAAACAGCGATGATGATTTATGATTTATCATTTGTCTGAAACTTGGACTGGACCTGGACTATAATGTCATCCATAATTGAACCATACATCCCATACTGTGTCCACCCTACACCCTACACTCTCAGAAAAAAGGGTTCACAATTGTACCCTTTGATAGACAAAGGTGACAAAGGGTACAATTGTGAACCCTTTTTTCTGAGAGTGTAAGATCCCATTAAGTCACATTAAGATCTAGTGAAGGGACTTGGTCTCAGCTTTGTTAGCAAGAAAGACACGTTTAAAACAAGTTTGAAAGGAAACCATTGTGCAAAATTGCTAAATATAATCTAAATATGACAACTGAGTAACGGTAGTGTGACAACCTGAACAAAACAAAGGGGTTGGATACTTTTGCAAATCTGATTTCTCTGTCATTTTAATTGTATCCTTCCACATACATTTCAACAATTCTGTTTTCACTTTGGTAGAATAGAGTGCTTTGCATAGGACTCAGAAGAAAAATCCCAAATAAATGTCTTTTGAAATAACTTAATAGCACAACAAAATGTGCAAAACGTCAAGGGAGTTAAATACTCTTGCGAGGCACTGAATAGAGCGGCAGAATGTGAGGTAGTGTTTTCACCAGAAAGCCAATGAATGTTTTCTAGTTGGCGCATGGCGTGTCTGCAGTCCCTCTCTGCAGCCCTCTGCAGGCACCGCAGATGCCCCGTGCGGCTCTGTGCCCACTGTACCGTTCAAGTATAATTTAAACGTTAGCCTGCTCATCTCTAGAGGTTGCTAGTAGCAGTAGAGACTGAAAGGGCACAGAGAAGGGCAGACTGATGAAAACACTCGATTACTGTGATTATTGCATCAAATCCACTTCTATTCCAGTTTCAGGGGAAACTTTTCCATTTTTTTATCAAGTTATTTAGAGACCTTTTATTAGGCCTGCCTCACCAAGTTTACAGGTAATTGCGAGACATCCCACATTCTCCAGAGTATAGTGCTGACCGTCTTGCATTAAGACATAAGCAGCACAGTGGTGCATCGTGTGGGCAGAAGGAAAGAAGAAGCTTCTGTTGCTCTGCTCATTTGTAACACTAGATATTTAGAGATCGCTGTTTTTAAGGACAAAGCATGCTTTAACTTACATTAATCTAATGTTTTAGCTGCCACATATATTACATATATTCAGTACTGTGCAAAAGTCTTAGGCACCCTAGATTTTTTAAAATATAAATTTGGTCTTAGATGTTTATTTTTGGTTTTCTGCATTAGTGTTTTACATTACTGCTCTTTACAGTATTTTTTGGGATATTTAGAAACTTTTAATTTCATTATTTTTGAAAGCATCGTTTACTTTTGCACAGTATTGTATATTATTGGTCTCTGCGTCATTCAGCCAATTACTAAAAAGACCCAAATAAAATAGTAGGATGATCTGACTTGATTGGGTCTGTGAATAAAGCATTTCACAAGTTCTATAGAAAGCTTGTACCATACATATGAGATACAGTGTAAATTGTGCGATAAAAACTGCAGGGAGGGTGTTGCGGGGGTGCGGGGGTGGGATAAACCCATAGAAAACACATTAGAATCAGCCTGCAGAACCGGGGGTCAAAGAGAGACAAATAAAGCTACAGACACTTGTGAAAGGAGAGTGCAAGATGGACACACATCACACATACACCCACACGCAACACTATGTTGGCATAGAGATGAATGTACAAATATACAAATGCAAACCAACAAATCTAGAGGTGTTGAACGCCTCCTTATGAAAGACACAAACAAAGCCGGAGAGAGGGCGTAAGCATATTGTTTGAGGGGAGACTAAAAGAGCAAAAATCAGGTTCAAGTGGAAGTCTATAAATACAGCTAACAATGCATTCAAATATAGTTAAACGTTCAGACCAATTATACCTTTCCCCCGGCTGACTGGAGCTTGAGAGTGTAAACAGTCTGTCATTTGGCAGTATGTATTCACAGGCTAAGCGAGTGATGAGAGGCTGAGTAAAACCGCAAAGTACTTTTGGCTGCTTAATGAGGGCAACACCCAGGATTGTGGTTGCCAATCTTGGCCAAAGGGTCAGAAAGCTCACACGTGCCCATTTTAGTCTTCTGAAACTATGTAGTAAACATTTCTCATATGAGTGAGGTGGCATATATCAGCTCCCAAATGCATAACGCTGTACAAAATCCAACACTTTAATGACAAAGTTATAGTAGAGCTGAACTACTAACTTATTGTTTTATATTTATCCATATTTAAGATACTGAAGTAAGCTGGTTGGTAACATCTGTAAGACAACTGTGATTAAGCCATACATACATAACCCCACAATTGTTTAGATTCTATGTTACCGATTTGATTGTGTTTATTATTTCTACTATTTTATTGCTTATTTTATCTTCTATATGTATGCTTATTCCTCCCTCCCTTATCACTTTTGCTGCTGCAACAACCTATTTTCCCCACGGGGTCAAAAAGGTTTCATCTTTTCTTACAGAACATTTCATTTTTACCAAGCTATTATATATAAATATATACCTCTCTTGTTTGTAGGATATTGTGGTTTGGTGTTTTGCATAGTGGAGGATTGTAGCACAAAAACAAAGTACTGTTTTTTTGAGTTACAGAGTCTGTAATTAGGCCCCTCTAACCCCACCATGAATTAAAGCGTTTGAACAGCACCCAAGATCCCAGGCACAGACAGCAGCTCCAGCTGCTACTGAGAAAACACAAACCCTCCTGTCCACATCAATCAGTCCCTTCAATTCTCTCTTCTCCTCTCTTTACATTTTCCCCCATTCTAGCTTTCCCCCCTTTCACTACCTCTCCTTGTCATACACCTCAACTGGTTTCTTTGTCTGTATCGCCTCTCTTGCTCTCTCTCTCTCTCTCTCTCTCTCTCTCTCTCATTCATATTTACTTTCCCACTTGAAGTTCCCCTTTCAAATGATCACAGTTCAGAAAAACCTCGCCTTATGAGCTCTTCATGTGGTGCTAATCTTCAATGTGACCTGTGTGTTATCTCTCATCAGATGGATCCTGTCCAGAAGGCAGTGCTGAGCCACACATTTGGCCCACCCATGATGAAGACCAAGCGGCCAATCATCTCCTGCAATGTCTGTCAAATACGTTTCAACTCAGAGGTAGGAATGCATGACTAGGTAAAAGACTACACGCCCATTGGTCACCCGATATGTGATGAGAGGCTTGGTGCCAAAATGATCTCTGTGTCTGCAGTAAGTAGCTCTGTCAGGTGTTATCGCTAACACTTTAGCATACAGTATGTTAAGTAACTGTAGGTGATTAGCATTATCCAGAGTAATCCAAAGTTGGTTTTGTTTTTTATTCTATGGCCTCTAGATTCATAACTAAAAACAAATTCTCAATCTTCATCATCAGCGAAGTCCATTACGAATCAACAGTGTAAGAACTTTAGCTGGCTAACTTTGATGATTCGATGATTGGCTTCTCAATTAATATCCTTAATCCTAATAATAGCCTAGAAGATGCATGGCTTGAATTCAAGTTCTACTCCAACACATAATTGCTGTACATCCTGTGATATTTCCTGGAGGACCTGAGCCCTGCACCTGTACTTTAGTCACATCAAATCATGACCTAAATGAAAGTTAGCGTTGGTGATTGACTGCACTGCTGGAGCAGGTGAGAACTTGGTCTGCAGTTTCTCAGCTCTACTTTTAGCCCCTGGAGAGTGGAAAGGGAGGGGAGCAGACACAGAGAAACCCCCTTGCTTAATTTACATCACGGTCACTGTCTAGTGTCCTACACTATTTTCCTTTCCCAGAAAGGAACCATGAATGTGCACCTGTGCACTGAGACTTTTCTGGGCTGAGCTGTGTGGCTGGTTTGTGGAGCATATTTCAGGTATTGGTAGTGAGCCTGCGAATACAAGGAAGGTGTTCAAGTCCCTCTGAGGGTTTTTCAATGGAAGTGGGTGACTGTGAAGCAGGAGGATGAACCACAATTTAAATGAGCTTATCCTCAAAGCCAACTTCATGCTGATTAAGCAGATCTTCAGCAATTCAGTCTTGACAGAGGGCACTATGCCAAAATGAGGGTGAGGGGCTGAAATTGAAGAGATGAAACTTTAGACGAAGGGTTTAAGTCTCTCCATTAAAGAGGCAGTAGTGTTAATTGAGGATTCACTGTTGAAAAACAAATGACTAAGAACATGCACAGTCAAACCTAGCAACTGGAAGAAATGATTGACGTGTCGTGTGTATCCGTCTGTGAGAGAGAGAGAGAGAGAGTGAGAGAGTGAGAGAGAGAGAAAATATAGCTGCACAGATTGCATTCAGCCATATATTTAGCAGACAACAACTAGTAACTGGAAGATATAAACAGTCTAGTATAGGCCTTTCTACAACATCTCTAATCACGCTGACTCTGTACATCTGCCTCAGCTCAGAGTAATTTGTACTATGTGGATTCTAATTGTAGTGGGGAAATTACGGCCCTACTTTGATATGTTTATGGACTATGCTGTAACCTCTAAGCCAAACATGAGTATGATCAAACACATTTACAAGCCTGCCTAAAAATATGCATTCCAGTGATAAAGCCCTGAATACTTCCTCCAAGTGCAGTAGGGACACAGGCAGGGAGCTATCTGAAACTGGTGTAACACTGCCCCGATCTCTCCGCGGGGGGTCACTTAATTATATCCACTGTAACCCCGATGCCCAGACCTACATGTTCTCACATGGTCTACGTAAGAATTGTTTATGCCAGCGACTTGGCTGCCACTTTGCATCGCGTGCATGTTTGTGTGTGTGTGTGTGTGTGTGTGTGTATGTGAGGGTGTGTGTATGAGTGTCTATGGCGCGTTGGCTTGCTTGCATTACGCAATGTGAAGCCTTCTGAGGTTGAGCCACCTGTTTGCCTTGAGAGAGCCCTGGTGTTCATCTGCTCCGCTGCAGCTCGACATCACTTTCCACGGTAACCTGAGAGACCGGGAGCTTAAAGCACGATGGACATTCTTTAATAATGAAAGAATACTCTGCTTACGGTACAGCACTTGGCTTACTCGCTCTGTACGGGCAGCGATGCAGTTCAGAGGCAGGGTGAGGTAGACGCACACTCTATTGCGCTGTTTTCATTGAGTCTTCATCAAATAAGCTATATCAACTAGCTAACCCAACGCAAAAAAAAGACAGTTCAAGACTTAAACTGCGCTGCCATGCAGAAGCGAGTGCTCCACACTGCTACGAGACTGAAGCCCCACATGTCGCAATTATAAGATTGCAATTCATTTCAGGCCACAGAGGACAGATTAGCCTGCCAGTGTTCAGCTCAGCTCTGCTGCAAGACTGACGTCACACCATGCTGCATTAGCCATCGTCACCACTGCAGTACCAGAATACTGGACATCTCTCTCTCTCTCTCTCTCTCTCTCTCTCTCTCTCTCTCTCTCTCTTCTCGTTCTTCTCATGGTCAGGCCCACACCAGACCCTGCTTCATTCGTTGCCTCTGTCTGCTTGGCAAGTTACTTTGCTCATCAATTTTCATGTTTCTGCTTCTCCCTCTGTGGGGTATATCATTTGTCCCTTGCTCCTCTGCTTCTTTCCCTCTCAACCTCCTTCCTACCGCCTCTTCTCTTTATGCTGCCTGTAGCCTGTACAGTAGATTTGGCTGCTAGACCAGTTCTCTCTGGTTTCTGTGCCTTTGTCGCTTTATAGATAAAACATCAAAGCGCATCCTGCTTAGAGAGAAAAGGATTTCAGGGACATTCTCTTGCTCTCATTTTCTCCTTCTTAAATCTTTCCTCTGCTCCTTCATTCATCGTAATCCCCCTTTCTATAGGCTCTTTTCGTAGCTTCTCTCAGTCCATTTCACCTGCTATTCTGAATATCATTTATACGTTGTCATTATTCAGTTTTTCTCTTAATTCCAATGAGTTCAAAGATCTCTCACTTTGTCTTCAATTTACTCTCTTTTCTCTCCTTTTGTCTCTGCTCAGGTCCCTCCCCCCTACTCTCCCTAGTTTGCTGTCAAGCCTTTAATGCTGGAATTGATAGGTGACCTTCATTGATTCCCTGAGACCTGATCGGGGAGGTCAGGAGCAGAGTGGAAGTATCAAAGCTCTTTGGAGTCACAGAAAGGGGGAGGAAGACGGCAATGAGAGGAACGCAAAGAGGAAAGATTGCAAAGCAAGGAAGATAGAGCGTTGAGTATTTAGAGCTCTTCGCTGTCATTGGTTCATTTGTTCATAGGGCTTCCTCTCCTTCATGTCTAATCACAGGGCTTTGGGGAACAGCGGCCTAAGACCCTCATAGGAGTTGGGTTACACAGGCAGAGCTATATCTGCCTCTCTGTCATCGGCCGTTAATGTCTGGGGCTTAGAGAGGCACCCCTGACATGTCCCAGTGGCCCCCTTGCCTCGGCGATGCATCCTACCCCACTAAGGCCCCTATCCACTCGCCTTATGTGCGTCCCTCAGCCTTATTGATACAATCACAACAGGTCTATGTCACACACACACACACACAAACACACACACACACTACAAGCACAGACACAAACTCCTCTTGATTTACTCCGTCTTTCCTCTTGGTAGCTGTCAACTGTCACTGGTCCCCCACAGCCCTCTGGCCTATTTTAGATAATCCCACCACTCAATAATCATCATCAGCTCAGCAGGCCAGTTCAGTGATTATGCCTCTAGTGAAGGAAAACAAGAACATTCTGCAAGCCTAATCTCCACTGACAGCCTCATTAGAACCTCAGACCCCCGCACCATCAGGCTGAACAGGCAATGACGCCACAAAAATGCACTGATGCAAAAATATATTCCATAGTTTGTAATTATTGGGTTATCTCCGGGGACAAGAAATGTATCTATGTTTAATTCTTTAGTGAAACTTTATTTATGCAGGGAAGGTCAACTGAGCACGCTTGCTATTTTCCAGCAACGTCCCCGCTTCACATTCATACTGTATCACACATTCACACCAGCGAGCTGCCCAGTACAACCACGGTCTCCTACTGGCGGCCACCGAGCAGGAATCAGTTTGGAAGGTCGACACATTTACTTGTTATATCAGAACATTTCCGAAATGACCTTCATCCTCAAGGGGTTCAAATGAGGCTCTCTGCTAGATTTGTAACGTCCTTTAAGAGTTGTTGTTGTTGGAAAACCCTAAATACAGAGATCCTGACATGTTTTTGGCAGTTATTGAAAATGTGCATCAGAGGTTGTTGTATTTGAGTGTTCAGTGAAATGGGTTTTTTTTTATATGTGTGTTCAGTAATGAACTGCTCAGAGTTGACAACCGTAAGCAACACTTGTGTGGCTTCCAAATGTATAATTGACCAGACAAACAGGCAAATGCGCAGCCGTCTAGGGGAAGGCAGGTACACCGTACGCAAGGGTAGCACATGGCTCATGTAACATCTGCTTAGACAAATCCACCCCACACAGCAGGTCGGGTTCGCTTCATTGACCTCACTGGCTGTCTGACTGTCACTAATAGGGTAGTCAACAGGAAATAGTTAGCCTACTTAAGACACATGACATGGTGTAAAAAATCGGATATGGTGTAAAAAATGACAACAAGGGTTCATTAGTTTGTTAGTTGATTACAGTCTTCCTGTTAGTTCCCGTTTAGTTTACTTAGTGTCAGTGTAGCCATGTAGTCAAATTCATATGATGTAGATTACAGCGTGTGAACCTCTGTGCCCCTGTCAGAGCCAGGCAGAGGCCCACTATAAGGGGAACCGCCATGCTCGGAGGGTGAAGGGCATCGAGACGTCCAAGACAAGTCGTCTCCAGGATGGTGATAAGCAACACCCTCCCCCTACTGCCTCACCCTCACCACCAGGCCCCTCACCATCCAGCCCAGAGCCTGACCTTAGCAAACAGGGTAAGCATCACCTGTGCCGTACAACACACACACACACACACACACAGATGCTCCTTTAAATGAAGAAAGGGGAAACACGTCTTCATGTTGAGGACAGCTGTTGCGTGAGAGATTAGGATGGAAACTTAATAGTGTGGAGTGTTAGTGTCTTACTAAGGAGCATCTCTGTCAGCACTTACAGGATCAGCTTCCCGTTGTAGGTCCCAGTCATCAGGATTGGCAAACACAGATTAGAATGCCATAAAACCTGTCAACAACTACAGCACAACCCGACATCACGCGGCGGTTCACTTCAAGCACGACGAGTTGCTGCTAATGCGATTTTATCAGTACATGCAGTTCAGCAGTGTCCTGCTTGAGAAACAGGAAATTTAACATTCAGTCTAACACTCTGCATAAATCCCTCATTATAGACTCTGCAGACTCGAGATTTCCTCATACTGTTCTACATTCAGTTAATCTACAGCAGTATGAAAAGTACAGTACTGCGTGCCACTGAACCTCCTCTAGCTGTCTAAAGTGTAACCACCCTGGGTTAGCCGGCGCTGCTGCCTTCCATCACCTGAGTCCAGATGGAGCAGCAGCTGTGGGTCCCCTGGGGCTCGGCTCTGACCCTGGAGAGACGGAGGTTCAAGCACAGTGCGGGTGCCGGAAGATCAGCGTCATTATCTTTACACTTTACTATTGTGTCCTACAGTGTTCAAGGTTTGTTCAGAGGTTTAGTGTTTTACACAAATGATTTACTAACCTGGAACTTTGTGCTGTTCACAGATGACACCCAATCCCGCCCCAACTCTAACGAGTCGCCTTTGACCTGTAGCCCCCTCCCAACACCCACACTGACCTCAGCAGACGCAGAGTGTCCCCTGCTGCCCTCTCTGAGCACGCCTTTGCCGTCCTCTCCCTCCCCTTCCCCGGTCCTCAGCGCCCCCCCTGGTGATCCAGCGGTGGTTGGGCTTCTTGACACCCCTTCCCCAGCACCCAGTCCCTCTTCAGGAGAGTCTGAGGAAGAGAAAGCCAAGAAGCTTCTCTACTGTTCCTTGTGCAAAGTAGCTGTTAATTCCCTCTCTCAGCTGGAGGCACATAACAAAGGTAAGGCTCCCGCTCCAATGGAGAACTAGTGGATATGAATCCAACACGGCTTCATTTATTCACAAGTACATGAAGGCAAGGGGTATAGAAAATAAGGGGAATAAAACCTTTCCAAACAGCAGCAATTTTCAATATACACCATTCAAAGCTATTTCAGAAACCTCTACTCACGGCCCTCCAGTAGGAATGCTGCACTAGTTCTGCATTTGAGCTTTGAGAACAAATGTAATTACATTACTGCCACTTAGTGGTGAGATTGGTGGATTGAAATCAACATTACTCCGTTGATACCATTACAGAAATACACTCTATGAACTGGCTCATCCCATGCATTCACCACAGCTAGAGCACTCTGTCAGAGCAACTGTGGAGCTATTATTAGCACCCCAAGTCTTGACTGTGTGCTATAGTAATACCATAATCATCTTATATATATGAGATGTGTTATATCTGAGAAATACCTAGTTTTAACCTTTTCTCTCTCTGTTTTCAAAATGCACATGCACTATATTACAACATGGCCTGAATTAACAACACATCTTTTCTTTTTTAATGTTCACAGGTACCAAACACAAAACAATTCTGGAGGCTCGGAGTGGATTGGGACCCATTAAAGCATACCCACGTCTGGGTCTCAAACCCAGCCCAGAGCAGGGAGGGGGGCTGTCCTCTGACCCCAACACTCAGGAACGTACCTTCCACTGTGAGATCTGCAACGTGAGGGTCAACTCAGAACTACAGCTTAAACAGGTGAGAGGTCCACATAATGAACCATGAAGATGGGACGGCTATTATCATCAAAATAAAAGCTTTGCATGAATTGCTCAGCAATCTCAACCTCCGCCCTTCCTTTTCCCTTTTATGTTTCAGCATATATCCAGCCGGAGGCATCGGGATGGAGTTGCAGGAAAACCCAATCCTCTCCTCAGTCGGCACAAGAAGCGCACAGACTTTATGGTACATACTCTTCCCTCTCTAAGCCTAGATATCCCACTTTAGCCTCTATTCTCTAGGAGAATCATTATCAGTTATGCTTTAGAGTTATTTTTTGTGACAACAGTTAAGCTCAAGATGAACTGTTTTTTTCTCACCTTGATATCTCTTTCTCACACTTTCTTACAGTCTTCCCTGACTTTTTCAAAGGACCTTACAAAAACTCTGGGGGCTGGACTCTTACCAAATCCTCTGGCTGTTGCTGCAGCAATGGCTGCTGCAGCCTCGTCGAATCATCTGGCGCTACGTGCTCCTGGCCCTACTGCCCACCCTCACCCCCATCACCATCTCCTACAGGGCACACCCCTCAGCCTGTTGCGGCCCGCTCCCGGGCCCATTCGCACCACACATGGGCCAATCCTCTTCACCCCTTACTGATGGTGACAGAATGAGGACCAATCAGGAAGAAGCACACTGTGAAGCAGTGGTTTGCAACCATGTGCCATTGAGAGCCATGTGCATGCAGGTTTTCTTTCCAACAAAACATTGCACCAGCTGATTTCACTTATTAGTACATCTTCACCAGTGAAGGGGAACTGATCAGTGAAATTAGCTGGTGTAGTGTTGTGTTGGAATGAAAACCTGCATACAAACAGCTCTCGATGACATATGGTTGCAGACCACTGCTGTGAAGTAAACAGGGAGAACCATTGATAATCAACAACCCGAGACATTTTACAGACGAGAGACAATATACCCTTCCACCTTTCCCGGTTTCATCACTTAGCTATCTGCCAACCTTTAGATGGACTCTCTGCAGTTGGTTTAAAGAGGAACCAATAGTACATGACAGACGTGGTCATCTACCTGTCAAGCATGAACTTCCTCAAGCATCCTCCAGTCTGCAATTGACTCAATATCTTCATTTAACATATGCTCCATTATAACTGATTCAAACTCCTACCTCTCTCATCTTTTTCCTGTGCCCAGCTAATCTCTGCAAGGGATCATTACATACCCAAAGCATCAATGTTAACATCATCAAAAACATGGCCAGTGGGTTAGACATAGTAGCTGCTTCTGATGTTAACTGGTATAATACTGTAGCTGTCACAGTATAGTGGATCTTACAACTGCTTAGCTCTGTTTTGTGGCCTGAATACAATAAGGCACCAATAATTTCAGTATCTAAACTGTTGTTTGGTTTCTAGACTTACTACTGTATTTTTGTCTGCAGTTCCTGGCACAAGTTTCTTTGTACTGTATGTCTCAAGGTTCTCAGTAGGCCTATGTGGTATAGAGTTGTTGATGATAGATGCTGGTCTATATTTACCTCTGTGGGAGAGGACATCAGTGGCAAACAGCAAGAGGGTGGAAAGATACACTGTGTTTTATAGCAGATATTTGCTGATGCATGCACCAAAGCAAACTCATTCATCGTTTGATCAAGACATAAGTGGGATTGCAATGAAGACATAATTGCAGCTCCGAGCAGCTATCAGCATTAAGTCTGTCTGTGGAAGACACAGTTGGATAAGGCAGAAGGAGTAACAGAGTGACAGACCATGCAAAGTTAGTTTCTCCAGTGATGTAACTGTCATGAGCCAGTTGGTACCCCTGAGCATTCCTCAAATTTCTCCCTTAATGGCCACTGACAACAACTGTGTGTATTTGTGTATTCAAGATAAAGTCTGAAAAAGCACACAAGTAAAACGATGCTTTTTTGTGATTATTCTATATGTAAGTGATTTCAAGACATTTAAAATGATCAGTCATCTCATCTGCACGTCTGCACAGTCTAAGAAAGAGGATTTAGTGTCTAAATGGAATCAACACTGTGAGCAAAGCAGGAGGATGTTTGATCTGTGACTATAGTAGCAGGTATTTGCAATGACATAAATAGATGACATTTTATTATTTTGTTTTCACCATAGTGACCCCATAGCAGGAGTGTGAAAAACACTGGGATGAAAGACACCAGCATATGTCACAGAAGGAAGAAAAAGGACCATGCACACAAAATTGCTTCACTTTCATGATTGCATCACAAGCAGTGATGAATAGTTGTATGCAAAAAAAAAAACAAGACAACTTTTTTTTTTACAGTATCATAGGCTTGTAGTGGACAAATCATTACCTTCTGAACAGGGAAACGACGACTTTGTGTTTATCTGCTCTGCCTCGTGTACCCCTCCTGACCCTAAACTAACCCAGTGAACTCTGCTGTGATGAGTTGTGATGGCCTGAAGTCATTTAACTCGTATGTAGTTTGTGAAACAGTAGAGGGAAGCTATAGGACAGGGAAATTGTAGCAATACTTACAGCACTCCTGCTCTCTTGGTAACTGCAATAAAAAAATACGTCTACAAATGTATTAACTGTTATTTAGGAGAAGTGTATTGAATCATTATTGTACATGTAGATTATAGAAAACAGAAAAGAGGTAGACATTGGAGCTTCCTTATTTGTTGAATAAAGTAAATAAATTATATATAAAATCATTAAACTGAGTTTATGGTTGTAAGCATTATTGATTTTACTGTTTTTTCAAATGTGATAAGACGTGGCATTATGTCACTAAAATACTAAAACAACAATCCATCACCACTTGATTTAATAGTACAAGTAACCTAGTACTGTGATAATGTACACAGCACACACAACTTAATAACTAATCAAAACACCTTATTTTATGTGGTCAAGTCCATTGGCTGTTCAGACATGTGTAAGGTTTGATGGTAGACACAACACAATCTAGGGATTAAGCCCTAATGAATGATAATGAATGATACAAGTAAAGTAAACACAGCACCCGTAACAAATATCAAAACAAAGTTTATGTATTTGCCAACTAAACTGGGCCCATAGTTAATTGATCAATACATAACGGAAAATAATAGAAGGAACTAAATATCAACAGTGTGGTGAGGAAGGCTTTTCACCTGAGTGGTGAGGAAGTGTCCTCACAACATGCGATCCCTAGTTCTTACATAGGGTTAGGGTTAGGGTTAGGGTTAAAAAAATAAAAAATATCTACATTGGGGTTTGTGACAGCTGCAACTACGAGCCGCACCATCAACCTAGCACACACACACACACAATGGTAATTTTCACATCTATACACATTTTAACATATATATATGATACTGATACCAGGTAGTCTTTTTAAAACTTTATTAGCTCTGTGACATGAACATATAATTGAATTGAGTGTATGTAATCTTTTATATCAAATGTTACTTGCTTTTAATATACTTTCCTGTGTCGAGTATCCGCTGCTGATTGAATCTATCCTCGCCACCTGGCAAACGAAGACAGAGCCGCCGTCTCAGACCAGCTTATGTGGGCCAACAGGGTGACTGGACCCTAGCACACCAGCTACAGCCAGAGGGGTGGTTCGGGACTTTCTGTCATGACGTCATCACAAGACAGTGATGATTTACCCTGCAATTAACTATGGGCTAGTCCCATTGTGTATATAGCACTGCTGGTGTGACTGGAAGTTAGTTCGTTTTTTTGTTTGGTCACAGCACTTTTGACTTCCTTTTGACTTTCTGTTCTGTTTATTTTGACCGATATGGTTTTACGGCTCTAGAGCAGTTCTTTAAGTTGAAGTCTATGTCTTTTGTTGTTACTTGTTTTGTTACTGATTTTTGTTACCCTTCTTAAATAATTGTACATATTTTGGGCTAATAAAAACCCTTATTTTCAAACCACCTGGTTTCCCAGTTGTACTGCAAACCCCAGGGTCCCTCAAAGGGTTTTAAAATAATTAAATAAACAATAACACTGCTAGTTGATTCAATGTTTTTAGACCATTAAGCAAACAAAAGCCCCTGTTTTGAAAAAAAAAACTCACCCTCATCTAGGAAATTAGCGAATCATTCTCGCTTCCTGAACTGAGCGAGACGTTACTCAAATAGAAAAAAAAACAAAGTCACGACAGTAATTTTATTTTACTTTTCAGTGAGCCAAAGTAGATATCCAGCCTGCATGTACAGCTTTTCTGGGACTGGCATTTTCTTCTCTTCCCCTTTTCAAAATGTACTTTTCTGGGTGATAACAGTTTAGGTGTGTTATTACCATGGATTTGCAACTATTAAGCTGTTGGTGTAGTCGATATCAGTGTAGCTTTAGCCAGTCTACAATCTACAATGTGGTGCCCATCTCCCAATATTATATCCTATTGCACTCAATAACTTTAATATTAGTTTTTCCTGGAAGTTGACTTCATGCTATCAGTAGCAGTGATCAAGCCTGGTGAATGAAAGGGTTGTCTGTGAGGGCTGCTGTTTTGTTTGTGGTTTACTTTACTTTTGGCTGAAGGCTTTTCACCTGAGTGGTGAGGAAGTGTCACAACATGCAATCCCTAGTTCCTACATTATAAAAAATATCCACATTGGGGTTTTAAAATAACTAAGTAAATAATAATGACACTATTAGTTGATTCAATGTTTTTAGACAATTAAGCAAACAAAAGCCCCTGTTTTGAAAAAAAACTCACCCTTGTTTGGGAAATGAGCAAATCTATCTCACTTCCTGAACTGAGAGAAACATGACTCAAATAGAAAAAAAAACAAAGTCACTTCGGCAACAGTAATATGCCAAAGGGAAGTCAGATATAGAGCATCACAGATAGAAACCACATCATCACACTGAATGACCTACTCTACACAATCAATATATAGAGAGACGGGCTGACTACTTCCACCTTTAAGGTGAGAAATGGAAATGAACATTTAATCACTTGTGTTTGGTTTTACTATACATTTGTGTGAGATCTACAAATATAGATGATATATATTTATAAAACATTGAATCAACTCACTGTTACTTCAAAGCCTCAGTGTGGATATTTTTTAGTATATCAGTCTCAGTATCATGTCTATCATGTCATGTTGAGTTGTATGGTTTTGGGGGTCTTTATGGATGGAGTTAAAATAGGATAAAGGAAAGCAGTTTGAAACAAAATGTGTTTTTTTTATTCAAAAGCTTATCCCAAAGGCAACCATAGCTATCCTTCTAAGATGATCATAAAACAGAGAATAGTGAAGACAAGATTAAAATGCATGGTGGGAAACAAACAAATTGGTTACTTTTTATTTGTTATATCTGGTTTATGTTCGTTCTTGAACGGTGAGTTCAGGAGTTTGGGTGAACTGTTGTTTCAGTGCTATCTACATCCCACAGTTACAGTAGTTTGCGTATGCCTGCTAGACTATTAGAGCCACAGCAACTTCACTTAAGTTGATAACATTTATAGACATTTATAAGCAAAAATGGCATGAGATGAAAACTTGGAAAATGTTCTCATAATCAAAAGATGCCCCTAAAAATATAATGTGGTAGTTTTATTGAGCAGATTTATTTTTATTAAACAATTAGACCTGCAACTGGTCGTACATCATTTTATATGGTTCAGTCTGGGGAACCTTAAAGTAATTTAAGACTTTAACTGGCACAGGGACGTAAACAGGTATACACTAGCTGTTACTGCTGAAGCTATGAAGACCACCAACCCCTCTCACAAACAAGAGGTTTGTTCAAAGGGAAGTGGGTCAGTATCTAGACCTAAAATAGTATCACCAACGTCCCTGCCCACCTGAAGTACTGCAGACAGTCTGAGTTTCCATTTCAATCTAAACCTAACTTTCTGTGAGTACGGGGTGAAGGTGTTATGTCCAACAGATGCTACTTTACAAATGAGTTCATCTGTTCTAATTCATGTTCGTTCACAGAATGATGCTGAACGCCACACACCACTTTGAGAACGACTCCTTCTCTTGCTACCACCCTTCGGTGGTAGGCTACCGGTACTTTGGCGTGCTGTGGGGGTGTGTTGTGACCATCACTGGTACGGTGGGGAACCTGATGACCATTCTGGCCTTTGCCTTGGACACACGTCTGAGGACCCGCTTCAACGTGCTGATCATCAACCTGGCAGTAGCTGATCTCCTCTACTGCACCATACTGCAACCCATCTCTGTTGATTCCTACCTACACCTCCGATGGCGTGGTGGCGAACTCTGGTGCAGCACCTTCGGCCTGCTCCTCTTCCTCTCCAACTCCGTCTCCATTATCACCCTCTGCCTCATAGCAGTGAGCCGATATCTCCTGGTGGAGAAACGGGCCGTGTTTGACCGCGTCTTCTCTGACCGCGGCCTGACTGTCCTCCTGTCCTTGACCTGGGCAGTGGGCCTGGCCAGCTTCGGTCCACTCTGGCCTGTCTACGTGTTTGCTCCACAGGTGTGCACATGCAGCTTCCACCGGACCAGGGGTCGCCCCTACACTACCATCCTGCTCTTTTTCTACTTCTTCTTTGGCTTGGGTTGTGTTGGTTTATTCTACTTCCTCATTTACAGACGGGTCCGAATTGCATCACAGGCTCTAATCCGCTACAGGTTCAGCCGCCGCTCATCAAGGAAGAAACCAGCTTCATCAGCACAAGGAACGGAAGACAGTGGTGTAGTGAGTGGGGTGACCAACACATGTAGTTGTGAGATTAGCAGCCAGGGGGAACTAGCTCTAAACAAGGGTGGGGTCACATGTGAAAAGCCCTCTGGGGAACCCCAGCCCTCCCTCTCTACGCTGGACTCTGTCGTACCTTCACAGTCATCAGGGAGTGAGGAGCCCCCCCCTGCCCTCAACCCTGTGCCCCCCTCTGCTGCACCTGCTGCCTCCTCCCACTCGTCCTCAGATGATGGGGAATTTAAGCGAGTGACACGGATGTGTTTCACTGTTTTCTTGTGTTTTGTGTTCTGCTTTGCCCCGTTCCTGCTGCTCAACATAGCAGACAAGCATAACGGTGCACCCCAGGTACTGCACATGTTCTGTGCAAACCTTACCTGGCTCAACAGCTGCATCAACCCCCTGCTTTATGCTGTCATGAACCGGCAGTTTCGACAGGCCTACCACGTACTGCTCACAAGGGCTGTGACACCCTTCACCTGGATAGGGTGTCCAGCTGTGAGCTCCTGAGTGCCCGGTACACATCTTATCGAACTTGCACTTCAATGATGTTGCTCCCCATAAAAGCCCTTATGACATTCTCATTAAATAGCGGTCACATGTGCTACTTGCATTCACCCACCAACAAAATACTCTCCCACTTGTGCTACTCTTCAATAACTGTGCTGTGTGATTAATAGAAAGCCTGAGTGATTTTAGGGTAAAAATGTGTGCACAAGAAAGTACTAAATTACAAGCCATTTATCTCGATAAGTCTTCAATACGAAACTCATTAGGTATTACTGCAATAACCAAAAATAAAAATGACATCAAAATAAACCTTTACTTTGTTGCATTGGGAACACACTGCCTGCTCCTACTTGCCAACTGTCTTCATTATCACCATTATGATTAGCTTGTGAGAACCACTGCTTCTTTAATCTCATGTCTGCTTTTTCAGTATGTATTCATTTTTTTAATAAAATAATTTTAGTACACCTCATGGTTTATTCATCTGCCAAACAGCCTTTTGATCAGAAAACATACATCATCACCATGTGTGTGTTTTTCTAGGTGTCTGGATTGCCAAGACTTACAAGACATGAAAAACCCCCAGTATTACAACAACAACTTCACACAGGATATTCCGATCAAGTACAGCAATTTCAGCAATAGAGGAACTTTTGAAATTGTCCTGTTTCATCTTTCCTCTTGAACTGTAAAAATACAGATCTCTTGAGCCATAAAAACAGCATTCTGATATAAATGAACAGTTCATTCAATCAATCACTGCGTTTCCCTTCTGTCTACAAGAATACATCCGTTTTCTATAATTGAACAGGACACATATAAAATATAAAACGTAAGAACTGCAGAAGGGAGGAAGTGCTTAAATGCTTAAATGGAATTTAACACAAGCTCTGCGTGAACAGTCCAATATATGTGTTACATGTCAGCATTATAAAAATGAAAAATTCACAAAGGGATTCACAATAAAAATACAACTATAAATTATGTGCAGTCAGTGCAATGTTCTCACCAATACCCACACTCTTTAACCAATAAGAAAACAGGATGAAAGGGACATTATAATAAGTCTAGTACATGATTTCAAAGAGCATACCAGCATTCCTATCCTGATTATAGAGGCATTCTTGACTGTGTCATGATTAGTTAAGGGTCTATCAAGCATTTCACAAGACAAATAGATACGTCTGTGTATATTACTCTATAGAGATAAGGGGTTGCCATAACACTTCAAGGAGCATCTAGGTAGTCCTCCAAGAATATGATTACCTGGCTGACCAGTCGGCTACAACTTTGTAATGTGCATGTTACAAGGTAAAGTGGCTAAGAGTAAAGCTGATGATTTAAATGGTAGAATTTGGTTAAACATGGTTGAAAATAGCTGCTTATTGGTATGTGCCTCCACAGGGCTGTAGGGGCGGGTAGGTAAATCCTGGTAGACTTAAATCAGGGGAATGGTTCATCAGACAAGAGATCAGAGGAAATGAAGAGATTGGGGTTATTGAGATACTGGAGTAAATCTTCCTCTGGCCCTGACACGGCGGCAGGCAGCATGGGGTCAGAATAATCCGTCAGGGGTGACTCCACAGGCTCGGGATCCTCGTCTAGACCTGAGGACAGAGAAAGAGACAAGAAGAAAGAGGAGGCTACTGTTTCTGCTTTCATGCACAAGTTGTTTATTTCTGTGGCTAAACAGCTTTCACTGGCCAAATGACCAGTGGTCACTGAGAGTGGCAAGTTGTGATGTAATAGGTCAAAAATAATAAAGCACAAGCCTGTTACTGCAGGAACCTTTTCACAGCAGATCAGCGTTTGATAACATGCATGTAAAAAGGATTAAATATCCCTTTGTGTGCAGCGTTCCTTGTGTTCTGAGACTTTTCAGTAACTATTTCACTTGGTAGAATAGTATAGTGGAACAGAATTTTGGTGTTGCACAAGGGAGCTGCTGTGCTCCATTGCGGTTCCCACTATACATGCTTCCTTTAGATGACATCATCAGAAAGCACAATGTTTTCTTCCGTAGCTACGCGGACGACTATTATTATTACAATTCTCTTACAAACTGCTTGGGTAAAACCAGAAGCAAGGGTGTTATCTTAGACTCTGGTTTGAGTTTCAAATCACACATAAACAAGGTTACTAAAACAACTTTCTTTCACCTCCCAAATATTGCCAAGGTACGGCCACTCCTAACCCAACAAGATGCTGAAAAGCTAATTCATGCCTTTATGCCCTCCAAAAGAAAACTGGGGATGCAGCTTTCTTTAACTACGCGCCTAAATTGTAGAACGCCTTACCAAAGGATATCAGAGACAGGCTCTGTGGGATCTGTGGGCATTTTTAAACATTTTAAAACATATCATATATTTTACAATATATATGTATTATTTCATAACATAGATTTTCAAGCAAGCTTTTAATTAGCAAACTTTACACTTTTAACATTTGGCTGTACAATTTCTTAATACAAACTTTGTTTCAAAATGCTGAATTTTAAGTTTATTTTCTTCTCTATTTTAAAGCACTTTGCACTGCATGTTTTTGTATGAACAGTGTTATACGAATACATGTTTTTTATTATTATTTCCAATTTGTTACCATCCATGTTTTTTTTATCCGTTTGTTGAATTTTGTGTTGAAGGGCTGATTTAAAAGTCCTTTATGTCCTTAATGTTCAAATATCACTTAGAATGTTTGTAATCATGAACTCAAATGGTACCAGGATCTAGCAGTCAAGCTTCTGGTTGTTTTTTCCAATTGATGCACATATAATTTTAATTTTACAATGTCTTTTCAATTACTTGATTTCGATTACTTCACTTTACCATAAACAGTACATTAAGAATATTTCAGCCATGCAGCATCTAAAGTGACAAATTGACAAAGCTACAGAATCAAATAAATGGTTACTAACAGTTCAGCCAGACCCTGTCACCTCCACCAGAGCAAATTGCACATACATGCAGCGGATGCAGCCCTGTAGTACCACAGCAAATCTTATAAGTCAAACAAATAAATTCCTCTGAAATTAAGTGTCTGACTTAGAAATATTAACAAGGGTGCAAACTGGTGATGGCCCAAAAAAGTGACAACATTTTTTGAAATGATCAATGCCGGTCTGAACGGTCAAATTGGTTAACATGGGCGCCGAAAGGAAACTGGATGCGCTTCGGCTGCTTCCGCACTCGGCGTGAAGCAGCAGTAGATTCACGACACGACGACTTGGATGAGACGCCCCCGCCCCAATTTTTTTTTTTGCAGATCTACACAATTCACGTGGACGACCTATCTTGAGGTAAAAACGGCGAATTTCGCTGAAAGGTGACAAGTTTGCACCCCTGTATTAAGGGCAGGACAAAGGATGGTTATGAAGAGAGAAGGATGTTTGATTGGGTTTTCAGCTGGGCGGGACAGCGAGGAGAGTCAGGACTCACCAGCTGCCTCTCCACACAGGCCATTCATTGGCTCCAGGCCTTCGCCCTCCCCCATGTCAGAATACATGGGTGACTTAGCCTCCAGTCTGTTCCTACATGACCAATCACAAACAGTCATTACAAGCAGTTGCTTGTTCAACAAATAAAAGGCTGCGGGTGTATTTTCTGTTTTTTTTAATGCTTTTCATATAAAAAGCACAGATTTAGATTAGTGGACGGCACATGACTTTTATTTATGAGTGAATTCATCTTTTTTCAAACAAGCAAGATACTGTGCTTCAAGATTGGACAGAATGAATAATATACTTACTCCTTTGAAACAAACATCAGCTTGGTCTTGATGTACTTTATGTATGGGCTGTCATCTGAAAGAGAATGGATTTGGATGTGATGCAATATGTCATATTCATCACCAACACTATCATTGCAGTGTAAATTTATCCACACAAAACTCCCCTCTGAAACATGATTTACAATTGTGACTTCATGATTTTGGACAATTTAAGTCCAGAGTTGTGAACATGAATGAGTTTAGACACTAATCTGAAATGCCAGCAAGCAACTCTGTGAGTTGATCACAGAGTGAGATACCTCACGGCCACCGTATCCGACAGAAGGCTACCCGATGGTACATCCCCACACCAACATTACGTACGTTACGCGAATCTGTCAGACATGCCTTGCGCTGTGATCAACGCATAAGACCCGGTCTTGCTTGTGAGGCTATCTAGGATAATGTTCAGGTTTAGAACTGATAGTGCTACAAAAATATAAATCAAGCACTGTACAAGCCGGCAAGCCTCCCATCCACCTGTAAAAGAAGCAACTCCAGAAAGTGTCACTTGATGGCAACACAGAGGAAGTTTTTGTTCTCTGAAATCTAGCTTTGTGAGAGAATAAATCATGTTCACAAATAGTGATTTATGAATCAAAGAAAACAGAAACAACATATGTGAATTCAGTCTCCTCCGTGTCCTCACCTCCACTCTTCTCAGTGTAGTACTTTCCAAAAGCCTCCTCTTTGGGGGTGTTAGGATATAGGTAAAGTAGAGGATTTTCTGGGACATTCTCTGCTTGTAGGATCTGGTAATTCCTAATGATTTCGTGGAAGGGGATCTGGGAGAGGTCAACCTTGGTGAAGGGCTGGACTGACGTTACCATAGGCTCACCTAGAACAGGGAGAGGAGGGTCATTTAAAGAAGAGAATGTGAATATAGCAAATTTGAGTGGCAGCATTTATTAACTGTCCACATGGTAATAAATTGTGTAATGGCAGCATCTCACCATTGGGGTAGTAATCCACCCAGGAGAAGGTGATCCCTCCATCTTTGCTGCTTTCACTGAAGCGCAACAAGAATGTGCCTCTCTGTTTTTTCTTCAGGAGGATCTTCTCTTTGGCTTTAGTCACAAAGCCCATGATGGAGCTACAGCATAGAGGAGATTGCTCATTAAAACAAGTCATTTTCCATTTCTCAGGATTTACGGTCACATTAAGTTAAACATATAGGTGTTGGGTTTTTTTTCATTTCAATTCATTCTTCACTCAGATTTGACTGGGCTCAGTACACATACCCATCTCTCCACAGGTTTTCAAGGTACGATTTCACCAGCACCAAGATGCCATCAAACCACACCCAAAAAGTGAAGCTGAGTTGAGGAGCATTCTCCTGTAACGCAGGGGTGGCAAAGGTCACCAACAAACACCAACAGACCAAGTTCACTGGTACAGAAAGAAAACGTAGAAATTGCTAAGACCTCACAAGATTCTCACCTTGTTAAATTTTGACCAAGGCAATTTGCAGGTGTCATAGCTCTGCTGCTTTCCTGATGGGATAAAACAGAATTACACAGCCAATGTTACACACAATCTAGTCAATTTAGTTAATAGACTAGTTTATAAGGCATGTCAGTTCCCTGAATCACATTGCGCAATCCTCTCAATCCATGCGGCAATACAATGCGCCCTATGTAGCCCTAAGTCTTGTTGGGTGTCTTCGTTAACTCAGTTTGACACTATAAACAAGTACCCCATTGGAACAAAGCATACATCCACACACATACATGATTAACCCCATTAGATGGGATATAAATTAAAAGGCTGTGGTAAGTTGTAGTCTGAACAGTCCAGTGTGGTTCCACAGCAAAGTCTGGCACATGACCAACTCACCCAATGGTTTGAGTTGGGTATGAAATAGAACTGACATGATAACAGGAAGCGGTCAACTGCATGCTTATGGTCTACTGGATAAGTAAACACATAAGAAATCATGAAAATAAGTGAAGTTGGATTTACCAAAGAGTTTATGTGCAATCATGCCCAGCTGATTAGGGTCCAGACCCCTGTTTGGTGGCAGAGAGGAACTGCCAGCTCAGCATCTCCCCAAGCTGTTCCCAAGAGGCCGCAGGACAGTTGGCGAAGAACAAAACGTCCTAGAAGTACAGACGCACGTCAACATTTTAACATTTCTTTTTGATGGGTTCTAATTAACTTTACCTACAAAAGTACAACCAAACTGCAAACGACTTTATGCAGGGTGCTCGTGATGACGGCCTCTCACCCTTGTGTCCTGACAGAGCATGTTGAACCACAGGATGGTGGCCCAGGCACTCTGCTGCTGGCTGGAGTTGGAGATGATAACCACTGGGAGAGAGAAGGCCTAGTGGCAGCGAACAACAACAGACATAGTTTGATGATCTAACCCATATTCACAATGATGCTTCATTTCTCTAGCAGACAGCTGTGGGCAAAATAGAACCTTGAAAGGCCAATCATGAAAGAAGGAAACAGACTCCACCTGCAAGTTGACTGAAAAGCCTTGCAGCTCAAATACAGTGTCAAAGCAGATGATGTGTAGCTCCTCTGTAACACTGAGGGAAACCTGTTAACAGCAACACAGACACACATTATTATTATTATTGGGTTTAACGATATGCTGCAATGGCATTTTTAGGGTTGACTATGTGAACTCACATCACAACCTTTACCGCCTCCTCCTGACTTCTGCTCCTTCAGAGTCTACGAGAAAAAACAAAAAGCATAGGACAGAATTAGTCCAAAACTACATGGTTACTACCGCTAACTGTGATCAGCTGTTGGCTCAATGTTGGCTCAAACTTTTAATTCCAATACAATAACAGTTGTTAAGTGGTATCATGCAGCAAATCTCACAATATATTAAGCTTTAGAAGGTTTTAACCCAATCAAATGTGGTACCACTCACCAGATGTCTAAAGTCTGCCACCATGCCTCCAGTCTGGCTCTCTGCCACGTTCAGGGCCTTGCTGTTGGTCCCCAGGACATTAAAGCGCCGATATCTACAAGCATAACACGTTTTGGTAAAACTCCACCTCATCAAATATGACCGCTGAATGAAATTCCTCTGTAACTACCACTTGTCATGGCAGCTGTGGTTAAAAGAAATACTCACCCTTTGACCTTAAGAGCCTCCCTAATGAGAGAAGAAACACAACAGACATTCATAATGATGACCACAGGGGGGGCGCCACAACATCACTCTCTATTGATCAAAGTCAGGCATTACAGATCTATTCTGCCTATATTGATAGGAAGTGAATAAATGGAACTATGACTTGATCTCACCTGTCCATTGACACATTCACCATCATGTCATGGTTCAGCTCAGGAAACTTAACAAGAAGTCTGAAAATAATGAATCAGGCATAAGACTTTTTTTGGTTTGAAAATATAATAAATGTGGAATTGTGGCTGTAGTTAGGTTGTGAAATTGTTAAATTCACAGGAGGAAGACAGGAGGATAGTGTGAGAGGTTGTTGCTGCCATTGTGTCTATAACTTTGTGTGGGGACAGTATGGGACAGAGGAGCCTTTAATGTACTAGACAGTAGTCACCTCTAAAAAAAAGAGTAACAGAGGGATTTGTTGCCACCAGCCACAAAGATCATAAAAAGGCCATAAAAGAAAAAAGGAGAATTTAGGACACAAAGGGACAAAAGGGACAGAAGATGGAAAGAGGAAGATCTCCGAGGAAGAGAACCAACTACGCTAGACCTGCGCCCTCCTGTAACGCTGTGGAGTGAATCCATCCCAGTATTTGTTCATGCTATACTGACATTGGTTTTGATGTTTGTACAATTGGTGCTGTATTACAAAGTTCCTATTATACTGTAATATATTGGTCTGTTCTATATAAGTATCATAGTATCTGAGTAAATGGTGACAATGCTACATGCACAAGTCCTGTGATATTTAATCTTTAATTATGAAAATAAAAATAATATTCTACACATGTAGATTATGTTATGCAGTACAAAAGGTAAATTGACAAATGCAGGGATGCCATGGCACTGACCTGGTCTTGACAGAGAACTGGACATTGGTGCGTAGGACCAAGGGGCCTTTCCCCTGAGGCATGGAGGGCTGAGTCTCAACCACAAAGGCACTTTAAGACATAGTAACATTATACAGTTAGAAAACATTCGGAAAGCAGGAGAGAGCAAGTGAGCGAGTGAAAAAATTGAGTGTATTTTTGTTTTTATGAGCGAGACCTCTTGAGTAAGTCTGTCAGAAGGCTGTCCACTCTGTTCTGCAGAGCCGGTTTGTTGGCCTTTACAGGGTCCTCTTGATAGGTCACCTTCCCCATCAGCTCCTCCAACTTACTAAGAAACTTACGCACCTGGAACAGACACACTGCTACACAGGTGAACCTACAAAACAAGGAGCAAAGGGTTTGAAAAGGGACTGCTCTAAGCCAACACATACAGAGACCATGATATTAGTGGAGGTGGTAGGAAAGGATGGTTGTTCATTAACCCAAATATCACAAAGAGCTTGGAGCTCCTCGCCCTACCACAGCTGGTGTGTTCACTCCAGTCTATCAACATGGGTGCCAAAAGGAAGCCGACACCACTACGTGTCCAATCCGAGGCTTTAGAGAGGGACTTGTCAATCAGATCAACTGTTTAACTATTAGCTATCCGGGGCTAAAACTACTGTGTGGAGTATATGGAGATGAAAGAGGAACGTACCACTTCTCAAGCTGATCCAGGCAGATGTTGTCTGGTGCTCCGATGCAGGCCC
The DNA here is from genome assembly GCA_034670385.1 of Hoplostethus mediterraneus. Classification (NCBI taxonomy): domain Eukaryota; kingdom Metazoa; phylum Chordata; class Actinopteri; order Trachichthyiformes; family Trachichthyidae; genus Hoplostethus; species Hoplostethus mediterraneus. Next base: position 933,872 of record JAXDDW010000062.1, read on the forward strand.
TCTGCTGCCTCCTCTGCCACTCCGCCAGCTGCTTCTTCACCAACAAGGCCAGCATGTCCTCAGATCTATCCAGGAGCCTACCCATGTCTGTCAGCATGGTCTAAGAAGGTGATAAAAAGGTGGGAGAAAGAAGGAAGAATTAGAAAAAGAGTTAGACAGGAGTGATGATTTCAATTTCTGAGGCTGAAAAGTGAAGGTGTGGAGCGTCTCCATACCTTTCTACCGTCATTCAGTTTGTTTATAAGAGTCTGAAGAACTTTCATTTGTTCCTTCTTCATGGCCTCGTCCACCATCACTGCAACAGAGTTTAATAAGTTAGAGGGAACTAGATGAACCAAAACCAGAGAAGGCATGTAGCCATGAATCACTACTTCATTACTCCCACTCAGAGGAGTGTGGAAACTCTTAATTTACGTACCTTCCATCTTGTGTGTTTTGTATTTAAAATCAAACTCATCTTGCTGTTCCTCTAGACATATCAATGTGTGTTCCATGCACTGCGTTCACAACAATACAGGAAAAAAAACAAAAAACAAATGTGGAATTAAGCGTTTATAACTATGCACGGTAACATCTTATATCCAAAAGCACAAAGTGGTCTTAACAATCTAAACACGTGGCAACACGATCTAAATCAGCTTTCGGAAGAGAGACACACCTGCACTTCATTCCTGAGGCCGGCCAGTTCACGCTCAAGGTCCTGGTGGCTGTTGGTCTCCATAGGGTCCTGATCTACCTGCAGCAACTGGACCTAAGACAAAGAGAAGGAGGAGGACGCGTACGTGTGTAAGTGACCGTTTTCTTTTTTTAAAACTGTTGTAGTATAGGCAGCAGACTGCATCGTTCAGTCGGCAGTGTTTGTCACATAGTTGTAATGGTATTGCTCTAACCTGCTCAGCCAGATCAGCACTCTGTAGGATTTCCTTTTCTTTCGCTAGGAACCACAGGATGATGCTGGCCAACCTACACGGCTCCTCCTGGTACCTCTGGAAGAGAGGTCAGATGGAGACTGGTTATAATTTTGGCACAGGAAGCACAAAAAGGGCAAAAACAACATCAGCACACCATGTTACATTTAACACTGCTGAAAACCAAAGACGCTCTCTAAAGACACTGAATGTCAAGGTTTGCTGGTATGCTCAACGCCCCATACTCAAATCGTAAGTCAATGGGAATCTGTCAAGTGCTTCCAGTTAGAGGACGATAGGAGCTGATCGGGACCATTAAAATCCCCTGAAATCCACATTCCACAGTTTTACATCAAATAAAAGGGCAGCACTTAAGCACGCAAGCTGCTTTTGTTTCGCAGGATCTGGTAGACACTAACAACTTTCAGACAGACCTGAAAGTTCTGTTTATAGCGTCTGATGTTATGCTGCAGTAAGAAGGATTCCTTTTGTACAAAGCGGCTGTGCTGGATATCCAGATTCTCCAACAGCACCTGGAACAGCACCATAGCAAAGTCATGATCCCGCGCTGCACGTTCCCTAAGGAACAAAACACAAACACAAACACAGCGAATGACAAAGCGGACTCTTTAATCCTTGGATGACTCTTTACTGATACCAGAGGGTGTGAATGTAATGGCATCATGGGGCATAAGAGGAAGTGCTGCCTCACCACTCCTGCGTCTCGATCCAGGCAGCCAGGTAGTGCCGAACATCCATAGGTAAGCCATCCCTGTCATAAAGCTCATGCAGCTGCTGCCGGTACACAGATTGCAGCTGCTTCAGTCTCTCCCACTGAGCCATCCTGAGTTGAGCGAGCACAGACACACCAACATGTAGAAAAACACACAGCACTCACGTTAGACTGCAAAACTTCCAAGGATATCTTTGGAGCCACTCAAAACAGAGCCGTGTAAGAGAAAATTATCAGTAGGGCCCATTTGTTCTGTGCAGCACTCCCCAACTCTAACTGTGTATTACTGCACTATTATTAATTACTGAGAAGGAGACTCATCATGTTGTGTTCTTGACTGCTGGCACTTACATAACAATAACAATAAAATGAATAAAATCACAAGTGTTTTTAAGAGGTGCCACAAAATCATATTGTTATGGTTACTTGTATTAAATCGAATTATACCTACAACATAAGCTGTTCATACCCTTTTATATCCAAAATCGGAAAATCGGTGCCTTTAACAGCCGCGGGGGTGTAAAGAGCAAAGAGCAAACCCCTCAGAAGAGACAGCAGTGTGACTGTTATAGGGAATTCATTCCATTTTTATTTTATTTATAGTATTCTGTGTTACTACAGTATGTGAATAGGCCATTGAAAATACAGAGCTGACTGCAACAGCATTTTATATATAATAGCCTACAAGTTCCGTATCACTGATAAGGCTTGCTGCAGTCTGGATCGACGAATGCCATGACGTTACTCGGCTTAACAGCGTTACTCGCCTCACTTTCTACACTTCCATCCAGTCACTTAAAAATAACCTGTCTGATCATTTAATGCAGGTGCATAGCAGTTTCTCACCTTACTCGGTGTTGTTGGGATCGAAACAAACACACACTTTCCAACAGTTTGCAGGCGTGCGGATGTGTTTGGTCGCTCTCTGTTTATCCTCCACTTCATTGGATATACAGTTCTCCCTCCCAATTGCTTCATTGCCGTCGTATACCAGGCGCCATTGTGGCTCTCTGAGTACTGGCAGCATGGCAGTTCTGGATCCGAAATGGTTTAAGCCAAGCGGTCAGTTTTCGCCTCAGCGCATTGCAGACATCTGATTGGTGGCTCTTAACGCAGACACGCAGACACAGTTGGTTCATCCACGTGTCAATCTGGAGCGAGGGCCCGAATAGAAACTTATGGAGCTGTCTGAAAATTTCCAAGAAATGACGTTCCGAAACTCTCGATATGATAACACGACGCGTGCATGTGATGCGGCGCGTGGATTTGAATGTTGTCACCACCGAATTGTAAAAATCTACAAAACACAAATCACATGTTACTTCGTTGATTTTAACAATACGGAAGACATTTGTGTCAAGTTGCGTCTTGTGTAGTCAGACTCAATGTTTTTTCCGCAGGCGAAGGATTGACATTTTCCCAAAATAGAGGTTCTCAAAATATTCTTTATCCGGATCTAAGTTTCAATATGATTCATCTTTTGCTTTGCTTTTTTGCTTTTGTTTTGCTTACAAACCACAATTTTTGACAATGCCATGATGTGTGTTTTTCAACTCTACAGTAATGAATATAAGGTCACTTCCTTTTCCTATAAGGTCACTTCCTCAAAAACACTGCATTTAATGGAGTGAAACTTAAAAAAAAAAAAGGTTTTTATTCTTGTGTTACTGGAACTCAATATATAATGCCAGTATTTGATACTATAATAACAACTTAATGTGCTTTTTTCACTTGTGCCCTTAATCATGTGTCAGGAGACTTCGGTGCCAAAAAGGCAAGGAGCTTGGGCAAGATAGGCAATATTCCAATTATGCAGAAATGAACTGAATTTCCACATCAACAGTTAGTGGATACACAAAGATTTAAAATACAATTTATTAACATGTAATAGATGCATATAAAACAACAACATTTAGTACTGATTCAATAGTCCCTGCACTTAAAGTTGTAAATTTGAGTCTGACCTGACAATAGTTTTGTATGGGAGGGAAGGAAAGAGCAAGAGTGATAAAGAAAGACAGTGAACAAGAGAAAAGATGTTGACTGGGAGGCAGAATGAAAGTCTTGAGGTCTTGGTTTCCTGAGACCAGTTCTTCTAATGTGCCAAATCTGTTACAATTATCCATCTATTTTCTGTCTATTATACACAACACCAGATATTTTTCCAAAAACACAGGTTCCAAGCTTACTTTCTAAGGTTACTTTCTGTTACAGATTACTGACAGATTGCTTACAATATGTATATAACATAATTACCATGTTCCATTATTTTTAAAATAACTTATTAACTAACCAACTAATTACATATTTATTGCCAACAAGGAACTGGCTATGCCAGAGACAGATTGAGTCAGTCTATTGATTCTTTAATGTATGGCGATGATCCCCTCCTCCCAGCTGTACTGGTTCACCATCAGGTCTTCGTCCTGCTTCATGGAACTGAGCAGATACTTGATGCCAGCTTTCACGCCAGTCTTCACCCCTGCACCCAGGGCGTAGCCTGCCACCCCTGCAGCCCCCCCTGTCACAGCCATGAGAGCATCAGTGCCAAGGTCAACAGCGCTTAGGATGGCTCTTTCCTTGGCCGTCTCCGAGCAATTGACTGAGGCGTAATACACAGCTGTGCCTAGATTGTAGAGTGTGCTGACTGCAGGGATCCACTCCACCACACTGTAGACACGCTCCTCCTTCTTGTTGATACAGTTCCTTTGGGGGCTGCGCTTCACCCGTCTACCTGCAGCTGTAGGGAGTGAAACCTCCTCCTCCACGTTGCACTGGTGGATCCAACATTCAGACTCCGAGGATTCTGAGGGCAGGATACGGCTACCCTTTCTTCAGGATGGCCTGGTACTTCCCGGGTTTGAGTAATCCACCACGGGTCACACCAGCACACTGGAATCCCAGACTCTCACAGGCCCTCACAGCCTCCTCCAGTCCCCCTGTGATTCCCTCCACAGCCTTTCCTAACAGCATGGTGCCATTCACCCTGGTCCAGCCCTCACACACCTCTCCCTGCTTCCCCTGTTCAGAGGTTCCTTGTCCCATCCCACCCTCTCCAACCACGACCAGCTGCTGGATGTTGAACATCACAGCCTCTAAGTGGCGCTCTGCTTGAGCTTTCTCTGAAGGTGATGCTGCTGATGCTTTTGCTGGCTTGGTCATCCTCCTCTCTATCAGACCCTCCACTTCCATCAGGAGCTCCTCCACATCTGCCACTCCCAGCAGGTCATACAGCTTGAGCACCAGGGTCTGTGCCTCCTTTGGGCAGCCTACTATTACCAACACAGGCACCAGAGAGAGACCCAGGAGCTCCTGGGGGAACATGGAGGAGGATGGGTCATCCATTGTGGTAGCAGACAGCAGCTCCTCACAGCTGACATTCTTATACATGTGGATATGATCTTGCATCTGTCCCTTAAGCTTTGCCCTAAGAATGGATATCATATGCTGGGCAGACTGGACTCTGTCCTCTTTCTGCACAGCCATTGCTATAGCACCAGCATTTTCTACAGATGAGAGACCAAGCTGAGGTTGGGATCCCAGGAGAGACGGGTGGCCCTGTTTGGCTGTCAATCCTTGTTCCTGGATGATGGTGCTGGGTAGCGCAGCATTCCTCAGAGCCAAAGGAGGTGGGGCCCTGCACAGAGCCTGCTCATTCAGCAGGAGCTGGATCAGAATCAGCCACTTCATCTTGGAGTGCATCATTCTGCTTGTTGGAGCCCTTTTCCAACACCACTGCACTGGACACGAGTCTAGAAAATAACAAAACAACAGAGCAAATGAGTTGCATTTGTTGAATGTAAATCATTTCTGCCTGATGATGGAATAAGAGTTTTGTTTATTTTGTGTACTCTCATTTAAAGAGATAGGCAGCTGGCTATTGGCCAACTAGTTCACTGAGCCATTTTTGTAGTTGTCCCTTTTCCTCAAAAAACAACAAGACAATATTACATTCCTCACAAATACTTATTAGGTAATATTTTCCATCTCATTAAATCAGTTATCCTTTTAGGTTAATAATTTATAAAGTATATTTATATATAAGTATATTTTGGCTCTATATTCAATAAATATAACAAATGTTTAGAGTGAAAAACCACTGCAGCCTCCAGGATGTGGGCAAACACAAATAGATGGTCCGCACTGCAAAATCTAATTTCAAATGTTTTCTATTTTTAACAACGTAGAAAAGAGGAAACATGGATCGTTCACACTGAGACAGTCCTGAACATTTATGCATGTCCCCTCTTTTCTGCACTATCAAAAATAATTACAAATAGAAATTTTGTTTCAGCTATAACTTTGGAATTTCATTGCATCTTTTGATCCTAGCAGCTATTTGTTAAACACCTACCTTAATAATTTGATCTGGAGTCCAGGGTGTAATAGTCAGACCAAGATGGCTTCAGCATGTAGGATGTTTTTTTTTTTTTTTTACTGAAAACATGCATAGAGATCTCTCTCTTTGCCTCCAATGAGATTCTCTTCCCTTACAGATGACACCCCAAAGCCCTCCCTCCATCTCCTCTGTCTTTCAGCTCCCTCTTCTTTTTTGAGTTGGCCTCATTGCTCAAGAGGGAAATCAGGGCTAGAATATTGATTCACGTGGGGAAGGTCCATGTTTTCTAAAGCGTTTTTGTTTGTTTGCCCTGGCGTCCTTTCATCCCCCCCCCCCTTCACTCTATACCACTCTCTCCCTCCCACTCTCCCTCCCTGTCTCTGTCTATCCTGCGTTATAGTCTCTGGGTTTTCTTTTTGACCCACATACTTGGCAAAAATCTCCCCTCGTGCCTTATAAAATATTGAAACGAGGAAACAGGGACTATCTGAAACATATTCACAAAATGAAAGAAAATAAAATCCAACCCCAAATTACAGATGCACTATTTGTGTTACTGTGAAACAAACAGTCCACCCTCCCTGCATTTCTACATCTCAATACATTATCACCATCCAGTGCTTCTGAACTCAAACTAAGAACAGAGCTCCTTTAAAGCTCAAAATCTCAGGTCCCGTTCATTCACACTATACAAATTGTGAGTAAAGGTCCATCTCTTTTGTAGGGTTTTGCCCCAGGGAATACATCAGTGTCAGTTAGAGTATAACTACGGGTTTCTGTCTTTATTATATGGTTTTTAGATTATTATAATCCTATCTTTAATACTGATGAGCATGCAGTGTGTGTTTCCCACAGATAAAGACTTGTAACCAAGTGAACATTTTTCCAATGAAGGCTAAGGAAAGGAAATTAGTGTAATGTAAAATCTGTAAACATAATTGAATATCCTAATCTGTATACCGGATCTCAAGTTCCACATTCTCCATTTTCTCTGTTTCTACTCGTATTTGCACTGTGACCAATATTCAGGACAAAAGACCACTCCCATTTCTTTGTGATTCAAATAATTTGGCTTGATTTCCCCCCAGTTCCACTATCTCGCCCTCCTTCCCCTTGTCTTGCTCTCTCACATGCACGCACACATAAACACACACAGTCTGCTCTTACAAATGAAATGCCTTAAGTCTAAGAGAGTACTCACACATTTTTTTTCCCTGAGTGAAGCTGTTTACCCTTTTTCAACCTGAGGGGCAAAGGCTCATTCAGGAACAAAATGTTCCACAGTGGCCAAAAACAAACATCCAACATCCATCCAAACCTCTATTGGATGAGTAACAAGTGTTTTATCAATGATGTGACATAATTTATATCGGTAGCATGCACATGAGGAGATTTTTCACATGCAAAGGGAACCTTCAAATTTTCTTCAAAATAAAGATTGCTTGAAAAATCTTCTAAAATTTCCCCTCAAAAGCTTCCAAATGCAAGTACCTTGGTGGCTCTGTTTTTTTTTTATATCTAATGTGATAGCTATTGGCATTTAATCATTTCATAAATTAACCCAAGGCATCAGGAGAGATCTCTTAGACTACTGACTGTAAAAAATAGGCCTATCGGTGATAATTTACCCTACAGATACTTTTGAGATGTGCTACATAATACATCTTTTGAGGTATATTTAGGTATATTTGTTGACTCATTATTCTTTAAAGTACATACCAATGATTTAGGCTACCGGGTTTGATCACTCCAGGTATGTCTAATCGTCTCAAGAGAAATGCTCAGTGAGCGGCGTGTCTGAGCAGACCGAGGGAGGATCTCGATATCTTGCACTGCTCATCATTCTTCTTCTTCTTTCTTCTTAAATGTGTAATTAAAGACACAATGTAACTTTGAACTTGTTCAATAAGACCTTTTACCATCATAAATTCAATCACTCTTCCCACCTCTTTTTATTCAGGCAGCCTGAATATTGAGAAGCAGCCCACTGGGCTTTACCAAGACAACAGGGATACAATTAGACAGTTTGTCTTGCGTGACTGAATAGGTATGAGGGTAACTTAAGCATTGCTGACGTGTTCATATCTACAGGGAATTTTGAGACTCTGTGAGAGTTAGGGGATGGGAAGATGTCCCCAGAGGTCAATCAAAACAAAATGCTCAGCTGTTGAGATTTAATTACCCATCGGGATTCGTGTCTTGAGAGTTTAAGCTCATGGTGATATATGTGATCACAGTTATTAGACCAGTACAGTTCTCAGTCTGTGAGTCCACCCTAATTATTACAGTAAATAGAACTCCCTCAACCTATCATTCATTTACTTAATGGAATTTACTTAATAATCCAGAAACTTCCATAGCAGCCTCACATTATTCTGAAACCCAGGTAAGTGTGGAAGAAATGATGTCTTAATCACTGTATCCTAATATTTCTGAGTAATATGATTGTGTTGTACCCATCTCTAGTGCTAGTATGAGGTGATCCTAACTGCTGCATTACTGTAAACCCATACTGAAGGCCGACCCATGAGACTCAAGAAACCTTCAACACAGTACATATTGTTTAATCTAGGTTGAGAATAACCATGTAGATGTTTTAGAAGCTACTCCCCTCCTTTATAATCACTGTTCAGTTCAGATAGTTCTCTGGCAGAGATCTATGGTTGTGCTGTAGATGGTTATACTGCTGGTGTTTACAGATCAGAGTACTCTGCTTGAAGAGTGTTATGAGACACACAACATCATTTGATGTTTTATGAGTTTACATCAAAACCTGTGTTAGAACTCTAATAAAATGAGACATTTTTTCTTTTCACATATATGTTATGATATTATTACAGAACTTAACATTATTTTGCCACATACAAACATTGTGATGTTACTCTTCATCGCTATTTACAGTTCATATACTCCTCCTAGACAGGGCACTACTTTGTTGGAAGGCCTTACTGCTGTAGTAACTTTATGATGTTGGAGTACTTCTGCAGAAAGAAAGCATTGTAGGACAGTGTGTGTACTTGACAGCTACACAACAACATGCTCAATAGCAATGTCTTGTGGATGACAGGGGCTTATGAAGAGGGTTCCTGCTGGAGTCAGTCTGAGTCAGACACATTGTGTAATTACAGTCCAAGAGGTCACTTATAGCCTATTATTTGCTTGTATGATAGGAATCCCTCGTCCCTGGACAGGGGAGCAATACTCACAGGCAAGAGGAGGCCTTTAAAACTCCATCTGTTAACACAGCACAGTGACAGCAGTGTTGTTGTAACTAAGAGAATCGCTGAACAAAATATTTAATTCATGTCTTGACTTAGCCACTAGAGGTCAACAAGCTACTTCCTGTCAGCAACCTAAAGCTGGGTCATGCTTGTGTGACTTCTACCGTACTGCCTAGTGAACCAGCGCACACTGTATCATCATCATACCGTAATTCCCATAATGGTTTCTTTAGCATAGTAGTGTCTATAGTTTTTCCTCCCTTCTGGTTTGGAGGCACAACACAAGGAATATCAGTCTAAAATAAAGGATTTGACAAATTTTAACTCCATGATTCCCAAATTGGATTGAATGAAGCAGATCATTGGAGTCATTGGGAATGTCCCATCGCACTTATTCAAAGCCATTTTAAAGAAAAAAATCGATATACATATTTATAAAAAAAATACAAAAAAAAGTACAAAAAGTACAACAAAAAAAAAGTGCTTTTTTTGCACTCTTGTTCTTTACATTGCACATTCATTTTGCACATGTACATACACACTTGGCTTTCTATTGTTTATTTTTACATTGCCATATTGTCTATATATTTATTTTATTGTTACATTTATTTTTATTTCTTGTAGTAGTTTTTTGGTATATCTCCTAGTTTTAGCCCCCTTTTCCTTTTCAACTTCAGCCTAGTGATTTAGAGTATACCACCGTGCATTTCACTGCACTTTTGTACCACTATGTATGTGAGGAATAAACCTTTGAACCTTTGAACCACCAGGTTCTAAAATCAGACATGTGCCTTGAGAATAACTCTAGGTTTGCGTGGGGATACTCACAGAAGATTCCCAGTCATGTTCTATGCTGCATTCTCCCCCTGCTGTAAGATCTGTCAACCTCATGGTGTCATTGTCTATCTCTCTTGTTCTCTCTACTCAGGTTTCAGCGCTTTGTGTGGTGGGGCTGTCATGTGTCTTTCCATCAGCCTCTTGCACAGCAACACAGACTGCATACGGTGGGGTCTAAAAGAGTCCGCTATCAAGAAGATTTTTGTTTCATCATTTGTCAAAACAAATACGAATAGGTCTGGTGCCATGCAAGACAGCACTGGTTGCTCTTCCTTGGACTTCAAATAGGCCTGGCACGGTATTATTGGTCCGTGCTAAATGTCGAGACTTGTTTTGTCATTGAAGAAGTGGTTTGGAAAACTGCTACTCTCCCATGAAGGCCGCAGTTTGCCAATCATCTATAACGCAGAGAGGACCATATTGACTTTGTCAATATCTGGTATTAGTTGTAGTTGAAACAATTCACTGTGTATTAGGAGCATGCATGTGTTAATATTTGAATGAAATATATGGTGTGACAACAATTTGAGAAAACCGAATGGTGTGCGACCATGACATTCAGATATATTAAAATTTCATATGAGCGTAAAATATTTTGATTTGTATCACTTCTAAATAATGTATTATTGAATAAGAAGTATCAACTGAGCAAAAAGATTGTATTAGTTTTTGATAAATGATGAAAACAAACCGTTCTTGGTAGTGGACTCAGACTTTAGGATCCCAGTTAGTATGAAGTACTACTATGTTCTAAAAAGTAACCAGAGGTCATTCTGACCTATTCTGTATTTGGTAATTATCTCCCACAAAATTAATTCATAACAGCATCCTTGTTTGGCTAGAAAGTCGTAAAGGAACTGTTCTGACTACTTCACTTAGGACATGCATTATGTACTGATCATAAAGAAAAATATCTGATAAACCTAGACAATAATTAAGTTTATAAAAAAGAAAACATCACCTCGCTGTGGAATGTGGTACGTCAAATTCTTATGGGCTCGCAGTAGACAAGCTAGTAAAGGGTAAACCACAACCAAATGAATTTACCCTGTGGCAACTATTAGCTGTACTTAAATCAAAGACTTATTAGGTGATATGGATTAAAAGGTAATTAAAATTCAAAGGAATATAGCTTACAGACAGCTATGAATAAAGCAGGGGCTAATTACTGCCAACTTGCTGAGAAAATGTTGAGTGGTAAAACCACTTAAACCTGAAAAAACAAAGATAAAAGTCACAAATTACCCTTAATCTTAAAACCAGTCTTGTAATCACAGTACAAAACAATTGTAATCCTTCGGCCAGAGAATCCTTCAGCACTTCTCTATGGGGACACCAAAGTTGACTTGTTTTTTTCCATGTTTGGAAAAAACAAATGATCAAATGTACACCTTGGTCCTCCCACAACGGTCGCTTCTCTTGAACACACCCACACAGTACTACTCTTTTTTGCCCAATGGAGCAGCAGGAGGGCCTTCGTCAGCTGCAGGAGGAAGTTCTGCATCCTGTCTCTTGTCTGTCCTGGAGGGATCTTCCCCCTCTCCTCTCCTTTTCTCTTGGGAAGCCAGCGCTTTGGTACCTCCACCTTCTGCAGCATTCCAGGAATCTGCTGATTCCTCAATGTTGTAGCCCAGTGGGTTGGGGGGCTGGTAGCGGTATCTGTAGCCAAAGGCACGCAGGTGGTAGGTGTAGTACTCCAATAAATACATGAGTGAAGCATCTACATAGTGGAAAGACACGGACAGGTCCGAGCAGCAATTTGGGCCCTGGGGATGATAGCGAAAAACAGTATGACAATAAGCAACTGTATTTGATCAAGTCAAAAAGATCACATTTTTGTGTACAAGTTGTCAACAGTAAGATTGGGTGGCTCACACCCACTAGCACCTGGGGATTTGAATCCAAAGACCATGAAAACAATTTTGATGGCTGTTTCACTGAGTGAGCCATTAAATCAAACTGAGCCAGGGATTTGTTCATTTTCTCAAGCTTGTCCAAATACAAAATCTTACTTACAAGCCACACAAATCTTAGCAACGCTGACTTTGTTTCATACTAGTTTAACACTAAGCAGGCAATTACTTCCAAAATATACAGAAATTCAACAAAGCTTGCTGCACTTGCCTCTGAGATAGGGTAGTAGCAGTAGCTCCAGTACCAGAAGCTCTTCGGAAACTTGGCAGTGAGGTGCTGCTCAGGGACAAATGGGTGAAAGGTCTCCCTGTGGAGAGTGTCTCTAGAGTCTCCTGCTTGCACCCCAACTTTCTCCATACATTGCCCCATTGCCAAGTCTTCTGTCGAGCTTGTGTGAGTACACACCTTGTTTTTGAAACCCTCCACAAATCTCCGCAGAGCCTCTTTACTCAGCACGTAGCCTGCACCACCACTCATGTAGCCCTGCTTTGTATAGGGCTTGAATCTTCGACCAAAGTAGACAGGCTCATCCGGCGTGCGGTTTGCAAGAACCCAGCGTAGGTTGTCAACAATTACATAGGTGTCGTCGTCTGCCTTGAGAAACCAGTCGGCCTCATGAGCATGATGCTCATAGGCATAGTGGTAGGCTCGGATTGTTTTCCAGTAAAGCTGGTCCCGGCCCTCCTTGGTACCCAAGCCCACAGTGGGAAAGTCAGGGTCATCCACAGAGCTCATGAAAACCACGACATTGCAGTGTCGACTCCATGTAGACTTCACATGCCGGGCTTTCTTCTCCAAATTACTGGGACCAGTCATTACCCAGCAAAGAATGCGCACTTTTCTGTATAGCTCATCTGCCATACGGCTGTCCTCTCCTGGTGAGGGAATGTCTACATTAACATCACATTTTACATGGTATCACATGGTAACATTTTACATTATACTGGTCTCCATTTATAATTATTGACAATGTGAAATTAGGTTACATTGTGCTATAAACAGTATGTGAAAACCCAAAAGATCACGCACTGTGCATGCATATCATGTGAACAAAAACTCAAATAAAAAATCCAGGATCCAGAATCCAGAAATCCAGGATCCAGTTGTAATAAAGATGTTTGTCCTTGAACTAGATTCAGGTGTGGTGGCGTTTGCTTTCACAGATAAAGTGGCAGTATGCCCTTTGCTTTAGGACACATACCAATGTTATCTATTAAATCAAGCCTTGCTAAACAGCTGTCATTGCTGCCAGAGCGTACCTTTGTGATGGGGGTGGTTGAGGTTGAACAGTGCAGACCTCTCCTTCTTCCAAATCTTCCTCTCTTCCACAAGTTCACGCTGGTAGTCAGGTTTGTCCAAACCATTGGACTGGCGTGCTGAGAAACTCCTCTCAAACCACATCTGCCGCAGGAACACGTAGAGTGTCAAGGTTCCCACCAGGAAGCCCGCATAGAAGGAGAATCTGGATCCCAAGGCCTTCATGCTGGGCCAGGTTTTTCACTTTTAATCACTTAACTTGGCGAGTGCTGATCAAGAGAGGAAGGGATATAATATAATCTGCTGTTTTGCTAATAAAAGGCCCGAGCCTCCAACTATAAGTTACCCCACTGCTGCTTTTGTTTGGCGAGGCTTCAGATTAAATGACAAGACAAGGTAACAACCAAGCACAGTGAAACTCCCCAAACAAGGGTGTGGTTTACATAACTGATTAGACCCAGTCACATTTGCACACGTTATCCGGTTCATCGTTGTGGAAAACCGGATGGATTTTGCTAGGTAGAAGCTGAGCTATTTACAGTTCATATACTCCTCCTAGACAGGGCACTACTTTGTTGGAAGGCCTTACTGCTGTAGTAACCTTATGATGTTGGAGTACTTCTGCAGAAAGAAAGCATTGTAGGACAGTGTGTGTACTTGACAGCTACACAACAACATGCTCAGTAGCAATGTCTTGTGGATGACAGGGGTTTATGAAGAGGGTTCCTGCTGGAGTCAGTCTGATATCCTGTCAACAAGTCATGTCAACAAATTAAAAAGAAGCCCAAGATGTACAGTAAAATATGCGTTTATTTATACTGATTAAAGTCCCATTCACTGAAGCAGACACTCTGCACACTAATCATGTGTGCTCACACACTCACACAAACTCATGAACACAAAACACAATTTTGATGTCAATACCTACATAAATAAAATCCCAAATAGAAATACAGTGCTGTACATTAATCCCTTTGATGAAACTAGAATGTGGAATGAAATAGATTGTCAAGAACTGGACATTTTGTACCAATACATTGGAATCAGAGACCAGAGATGGTTGGTATCAGTAAAGAATTTGGGCTAGCAGAACTAAGATCTATTGATCCTCATAAACTGCATAGCAAGATAGGTCAGCTGTGTTACGGTTGAACAGAGGAATTCACTTAGAAATAAATGTGTATCAATTTAAAAATAAATAGATATATAATGCATGCTGATTTGGTTTAAACTGCACTTTACAAAAAAATAAAAAAGACAAGACTGAACATGCTCTGTGCTCATTTACAGAGGGAATTTAAGTGTAAACACTTAGAAAAGGCATCTTAATAGGCATTGGTTACCTCATACAATTTTAACCAAGAATGAGAATAAAAAGGTCTTATTGAAGTGGTTTAAAAAAAGAAAGAAAAAGAAATCAGTAATAACACACAAAAGTGCATTTGAATATTTTTCACACAATGACTACTCTGTTCTAAAAAAAAAAAAAAAAAAGGTCACTGAATCATCACCAAATCCCGCCTCATGCCAGAGGTCATTCTGACCTATTCTGTATTTGGTAATTATCTCCCACAAAATTAATTCATAACAGTATCCTTGTTTGGCTAGAAAGTCGTAAAGGAACTGTTCTGGAGTACTTCACTTAGGACATGCATTATGTACTGATCATAAAGGAAAATGTCTGATAGATCTAGACAATAATTAAGTTTATTTTTTTTAAAAAGAAGAAAAAAAAAAGAAGAAAAATACACAATACTGTATCAACTAAAATTGTGGAAAGAGGATCTCCTGTTTGTTTAAAAAAAGGTTGTCATGAAGAGGTTGTCCAGTGGCTTGCTCAAGGGCCATACTCCCTATATATATATATATATATATATATATGTATCGGGAGGATGCAATAATAGTTTACTCCATCTGAAAGCATCACTCTCATGTGAATGTCACAGTGCAAAGTCATATGTGCAGGCTCATACAATCTCAATTTGCAAGGCACAAGCTAATGGATCGGTTAGGAAAGATGAGAGGAACAAAGGCTTGTCACACTCTACCAATGTTCAGCAGCAGGGGGAGCATACACTAACAGTGTCAGAAAAATCTGCCATTCTGCAGTGTTTAAGAAATATTTTCTTAGGTGAAACACAATAGTATTAAGTTATCTTAAAACAGTTACAGAAAAACGTACATCTGGTGGAATGCATCCAATGCCAGTATCAGGAACCGGGTCAAACAAGTCCAGCCAGTCAAGGATCACCTCGCTGTGGAATGTGGTACGTCAAATTATGGGCTCGCAGTAGACAAGCTAGTAAAGGGTAAACCACAACCAAATGAATTTACCCTGTGGCAACTATTAGCTGTACTTAAATCAAAGACTTATTAGGTGATATGGAATAAAAGGTAATTAAAATTCAAAGGAATATAGCTTACAGACAGCTATGAATAAAGCAGGGGCTAATTACTGCCAACTTGCTGAGAAAATGTTGAGTGGTAAAACCACTTAAACCTGAAAAAACAAAGATAAAAGTCACAAATTATCCTTAATCTTAAAACCAGTCTTGTAATCACAGTACAAAACAATTGTAATCCTTCGGCCAGAGAATCCTTCAGCACTTCTCTATGGGAACACCAAAGCTGACTTGTTTTTTTCCATGTTTGGAAAAAACAAATGATCAAATGTACACCTTGGTCCTCCCACAATGGTCGCTTCTCTTGAACACACCCACACAGTACTACTCTTTTTTGCCCAATGGAGCAGCAGGAGGGCCTTCGTCAGCTGCAGGAGGAAGTTCTGCATCCTGTCTCTTGTCTGTCCTGGAGGGATCTTCCCCCTCTCCTCTCCTTTTCTCTTGGGAAGCCAGCGCTTTGGTACCTCCACCTTCTGCAGCATTCCAGGAATCTGCTGATTCCTCAATGTTGTAGCCCAGTGGGTTGGGGGGCTGGTAGCGGTATCTGTAGCCAAAGGCACGCAGGTGGTAGGTGTAGTACTCCAATAAATACATGAGTGAAGCATCTACATAGTGGAAAGACACGGACAGGTCCGAGCAGCAATTTGGGCCCTGGGGATGATAGCGAAAAACAGTATGACAATAAGCAACTGTATTTGATCAAGTCAAAAAGATCACATTTTTGTGTACAAGTTGTCAACAGTAAGATTGGGTGGCTCACACCCACTAGCACCTGGGGATTTGAATCCAAAGACCATGAAAACAATTTTGATGGCTGTTTCACTGAGTGAGCCATTAAATCAAACTGAGCCAGGGATTTGTTCATTTTCTCAAGCTTGTCCAAATACAAAATCTTACTTACAAGCCACACAAATCTTAGCAACGCTGACTTTGTTTCATACTAGTTTAACACTAAGCAGGCAATTACTTCCAAAATATACAGAAATTCAACAAAGCTTGCTGCACTTGCCTCTGAGATAGGGTAGTAGCAGTAGCTCCAGTACCAGAAGCTCTTCGGAAACTTGGCAGTGAGGTGCTGCTCAGGGACAAATGGGTGAAAGGTCTCCCTGTGGAGAGTGTCTCTAGAGTCTCCTGCTTGCACCCCAACCTTCTCCATACATTGCCCCATTGCCAAGTCTTCTATCGAGCTTGTGTGAGTACACACCTTGTTTTTGAAACCCTCCACAAATCTCCGCAGAGCCTCTTTACTCAGCACGTAGCCTGCACCACCACTCATGTAGCCCTGCTTTGTATAGGGCTTGAATCTTCGACCGAAGTAGACAGGCTCATCCGGCGTGCGGTTTGCAAGAACCCAGCGTAGGTTGTCAACAATTACATAGGTGTCGTCGTCTGCCTTGAGAAACCAGTCGGCCTCATGAGCATGATGCTCATAGGCATAGTGGTAGGCTCGGATTGTTTTCCAGTAAAGCTGGTCCCGGCCCTCCTTGGTACCCAAGCCCACAGTGGGAAAGTCAGGGTCATCCACAGAGCTCATGAAAACCACGACATTGCAGTGTCGACTCCATGTAGACTTCACATGCCGGGCTTTCTTCTCCAAATTACTGGGACCAGTCATTACCCAGCAAAGAATGCGCACTTTTCTGTATAGCTCATCTGCCATACGGCTGTCCTCTCCTGGTGAGGGAATGTCTACATTAACATCACATTTTACATGGTATCACATGGTAACATTTTACATTATACTGGTCTCCATTTACAATTATTGACAATGTGAAATTAGGTTACATTGTGCTATAAACAGTATGTGAAAACCCAAAAGATCATGCACTGTGCATGCATATCATGTGAACAAAAACTCAAATAAAAAATCCAGGATCCAGAATCCAGAAATCCAGGATCCAGTTGTAATAAAGATGTTTGTCCTTGAACTAGATTCAGGTGTGGTGGCGTTTGCTTTCACAGATAAAGTGGCAGTATGCCCTTTGCTTTAGGACACATACCAATGTTATCTATTAAATCAAGCCTTGCTAAACAGCTGTCATTGCTGCCAGAGCGTACCTTTGTGATGGGGGTGGTTGAGGTTGAACAGTGCAGACCTCTCCTTCTTCCAAACCTTCCTCTCTTCCACAAGTTCACGCTGGTAGTCAGGTTTGTCCAAACCATTGGACTGGCGTGCTGAGAAACTCCTCTCAAACCACATCTGCCGCAGGAACACGTAGAGTGTCAAGGTTCCCACCAGGAAGCCCGCATAGAAGGAGAATCTGGATCCCAAGGCCTTCATGCTGGGCCAAGTTTCTCACTTTTAATCACTTAACTTGGCGAGTGCTGATCAAGAGAGGAAGGGATATAATATAATCTGCTGTTTTGCTAATAAAAGGCCCGAGCCTCCAACTATAAGTTACCCCACTGCTGCTTTTGTTTGGCGAGGCTTCAGATTGAATGACAAGACAAGGTAACAACCAAGCACAGTGAAACTCCCCAAACAAGGGTGTGGTTTACATAACTGATTAGACCCAGTCACATTTGCACACGTTATCCGGTTCATCGTTGTGGAAAACCGGATGGATTTTGCTAGGTAGAAGCTGAGCTATTTACAGTTCATATACTCCTCCTAGACAGGGCACTACTTTGTTGGAAGGCCTTACTGCTGTAGTAACCTTATGATGTTGGAGTACTTCTGCAGAAAGAAAGCATTGTAGGACAGTGTGTGTACTTGACAGCTACACAACAACATGCTCAATAGCAATGTCTTGTGGATGACAGGGGCTTATGAAGAGGGTTCCTGCTGGAGTCAGTCTGATATCCTGTCAACAAGTCATGTCAACAAATTAAAAAGAAGCCCAAGATGTACAGTAAAATATGCGTTTATTTATACTGATTAAAGTCCCATTCACTGAAGCAGACACTCTGCACACTAATCATGTGTGCTCACACACTCACACAAACTCATGAACACAAAACACAATTTTGATGTCAATACCTACATAAATAAAATCCCAAATAGAAATACAGTGCTGTACATTAATCCCTTTGATGAAACTAGAATGTGGAATGAAATAGATTGTCAAGAACTGGACATTTTGTACCAATACATTGGAATCAGAGACCAGAGATGGTTGGTATCAGTAAAGAATTTGGGCTAGCAGAACTAAGATCTATTGATCCTCATAAACTGCATAGCAAGATAGGTCAGCTGTGTTACGGTTGAACAGAGGAATTCACTTAGAAATAAATGTGTATCAATTTAAAAATAAATAGATATATAATGCATGCTGATTTGGTTTAAACTGCACTTTACAAAAAAATAAAAAAGACAAGACTGAACATGCTCTGTGCTCATTTACAGAGGGAATTTAAGTGTAAACACTTAGAAAAGGCATCTTAATAGGCATTGGTTACCTCATACAATTTTAACCAAGAATGAGAATAAAAAGGTCTTATTGAAGTGGTTTAAAAAAAGAAAGAAAAAGAAATCAGTAATAACACAAAAAAGTGCATTTGAATATTTTTCACACAATGACTACTCTGTTCTAAAAAAAAAAAAAAAAAAAGGTCACTGAATCATCACCAAATCCCGCCTCATGCCAGAGGTCATTCTGACCTATTCTGTATTTGGTAATTATCTCCCACAAAATTAATTCATAACAGTATCCTTGTTTGGCTAGAAAGTCGTAAAGGAACTGTTCTGGAGTACTTCACTTAGGACATGCATTATGTACTGATCATAAAGGAAAATGTCTGATAGATCTAGACAATAATTAAAGTTTATTTTTTTTAAAAAGAAGGAAAAAAAAGAAGAAAAATACACAATACTGTATCAACTAAAATTGTGGAAAGAGGATCTCCTGTTTGTTTAAAAAAAGGTTGTCATGAAGAGGTTGTCCAGTGGCTTGCTCAAGGGCCATACTCCCTATATATATATATATATATATATATGTATCAGGAGGATGCAATAATAGTTTACTCCATCTGAAAGCATCACTCTCATGTGAATGTCACAGTGCAAAGTCATATGTGCAGGCTCATACAATCTCAATTTGCAAGGCACAAGCTAATGGATCGGTTAGGAAAGATGAGAGGAACAAAGGCTTGTCACACTCTACCAATGTTCAGCAGCTGGGGGAGCATACACTAACAGTGTCAGAAAAATCTGCCATTCTGCAGTGTTTAAGAAATATTTTCTTAGGTGAAACACAATAGTATTAAGTTATCTTAAAACCGTTACAGAAAAACGTACATCTGGTGGAATGCATCCAATGCCAGTATCAGGAACCGGGTCAAACAAGTCCAGCCAGTCAAGGATCACCTCGCTGTGGAATGTGGTACGTCAAATTATGGACTCGCAGTAGACAAGCTAGTAAAGGGTAAACCACAACCAAATGAATTTACCCTGTGGCAACTATTAGCTGTACTTAAATCAAAGACTTATTAGGTGATATGGAATAAAAGGTAATTAAAATTCAAAGGAATATAGCTTACAGACAGCTATGAATAAAGCAGGGGCTAATTACTGCCAACTTGCTGAGAAAATGTTGAGTGGTAAAACCACTTAAACCTGAAAAAACAAAGATAAAAGTCACAAATTACCCTTAATCTTAAAACCAGTCTTGTAATCACAGTACAAAACAATTGTAATCCTTCGGCCAGAGAATCCTTCAGCACTTCTCTATGGGGACACCAAAGCTGACTTGTTTTTTTCCATGTCTGGAAAAAACAAATGATCAAATGTACACCTTGGTCCTCCCACAACGGTCGCTTCTCTTGAACACACCCACACAGTACTACTCTTTTTTGCCCAATGGAGCAGCAGGAGGGCCTTCGTCAGCTGCAGGAGGAAGTTCTGCATCCTGTCTCTTGTCTGTCCTGGAGGGATCTTCCCCCTCTCCTCTCCTTTTCTCTTGGGAAGCCAGCGCTTTGGTACCTCCACCTTCTGCAGCATTCCAGGAATCTGCTGATTCCTCAATGTTGTAGCCCAGTGGGTTGGGGGGCTGGTAGCGGTATCTGTAGCCAAAGGCACGCAGGTGGTAGGTGTAGTACTCCAATAAATACATGAGTGAAGCATCTACATAGTGGAAAGACACGGACAGGTCCGAGCAGCAATTTGGGCCCTGGGGATGATAGCGAAAAACAGTATGACAATAAGCAACTGTATTTGATCAAGTCAAAAAGATCACATTTTTGTGTACAAGTTGTCAACAGTAAGATTGGGTGGCTCACACTCACTAGCACCTGGGGATTTGAATCCAAAGACCATGAAATCAATTTTGATGGCTGTTTCACTGAGTGAGCCATTAAATCAAACTGAGCCAGGGATTTGTTCATTTTCTCAAGCTTGTCCAAATACAAAATCTTATTTACAAGCCACACAAATCTTAGCAACGCTGACTTTGTTTCATACCAGTTTAACACTAAGCAGGCAATTACTTCCAAAATATACAGAAATTCAACAAAGCTTGCTGCACTTGCCTCTGAGATAGGGTAGTAGCAGTAGCTCCAGTACCAGAAGCTCTTCGGAAACTTGGCAGTGAGGTGCTGCTCAGGGACAAATGGGTGAAAGGTCTCCCTGTGGAGAGTGTCTCTGGAGTCTCCTGCTAGTACCCCAACTTTCTCCATACATTGTCCCATTGCCAAGTCTTCTACCGAGGTAGTGTGAGTACACACCTTGTTTTTGAAACCTTCCACAAATCTCCGCAGAGCCTCTTTACTCAGCACGTAGCCTGCACCACCACTCATGTAGCCCTGCTTTGTATAGGGCTTGAATCTTCGACCAAAGTAGACAGGCTCATCCGGCGTGCGGTTTGCAAGAACCCAGCGTAGGTTGTCAACAATTACATAGGTGTCGTCGTCTGCCTTGAGAAACCAGTCGGCCTCATGAGCATGATGCTCATAGGCATAGTGGTAGGCTCGGATTGTTTTCCAGTAAAGCTGGTCCCGGCCCTCCTTGGTACCCAAGCCCACAGTGGGAAAGTCAGGGTCATCCACAGAGCTCATGAAAACCACGACATTGCAGTGTCGACTCCATGTAGACTTCACATGCCGGGCTTTCTTCTCCAAATTACTGGGACCAGTCATTACCCAGCAAAGAATGCGCACTTTTCTGTATAGCTCATCTGCCATACGGCTGTCCTCTCCTGGTGAGGGAATGTCTACATTAACATCACATTTTACATGGTATCACATGGTAACATTTTACATTATACTGGTCTCCATTTACAATTATTGACAATGTGAAATTAGGTTACATTGTTCTATAAACAGTATGTGAAAACCCAAAATATCAGGCACTGTGCATGCATATCATGTGAACAAAAACAAAGAAAGAATTTACCGCTGGTGCTAAATTACCATGGCTAAGATGCCAAAAGCAAGAAAGGTTCCAATGGTTGTTGTTTTACCTGTTGAGTGAGAAATGCAGAATCTAGTTCTACTAAAGAGGTTTGTTCTTGAACTAGATTCAGGTGTGGTGGCATTTGCTTTCACAGATAAAGTGGCAGTATGCCCTTTGCTTTAGGACACATACCAATGTTATCTATTAAATCAAGCCTTGCTAAACAGCTGTCATTGCTGCCAGAGCGTACCTTTGTGATGGGGGTGGTTGAGGTTGAACAGTGCAGACCTCTCCTTCTTCCAAATCTTCCTCTCTTCCACAAGTTCACGCTGGTAGTCAGGTTTGTCCAAACCATTGGACTGGCGTGCTGAGAAACTCCTCTCAAACCACATCTGCCGCAGGAACACGTAGAGTGTCAAGGTTCCCACCAGGAAGCCCGCATAGAAGGAGAATCTGGATCCCAAGGCCTTCATGCTGGGCCAAGTTTCTCACTTTTAATCACTTAACTTGGCGAGTGCTGATCAAGAGAGGAAGGGATATAATATAATCTGCTGTTTTGCTAATAAAAGGCCCGAGCCTCCAACTATAAGTTACCCCACTGCTGCTTTTGTTTGGCGAGGCTTCAGATTGAATGACAAGACAAGGTAACAACCAAGCACAGTGAAACTCCCCAAACCGGAGTGTGTTTACTTACCAGACGTAACCCAGTCACATTTGCGCACATGTTATCCAGCTACTACTTCATCGTTGTGGAAAATCGGATGGATTTTGCTAGGTAGAAGCTGAGCAAGTACTGACCACGACGAAACGGTATTTCCCAAGAACGACAGGTTATCTTAGCTAGCACACGAACTGGGGGCTTCTATCGTGGCAACACAACTAACGCTAGCTAACCCAAACGACACAAACAAAGTGTTGCGTGAGATACAAAATAGAGACGACCATCGACCATCATTACTTCTTGGTCCGGGTGTCAGGAGCAGCTGGCGCTAGCTAGCTGGCTCTTCGTGTGATCGACACTGCTACCTTCATAGCTAACTTAGCGACCAGCTTCAAGTTCGTTTTAACTTAGCTGAGGGAAACGATACTGAATTAGCTAAACCAACAGACTGTCCCAGAAATAGCCACGGGCTACCAGTAGTCCCGTAGTTTAACATAAATCTGTACTTAAAAACAGGAATATAAAATAGTTCCGGAACACAGCACAAACTACCCCGAAGTTGCCTGGAGCCTGCACACCAGTGCCAAGACAGCCGAGAATAAAACATAGCGTTTCCAGTTATGGATTTCAAAATAAAAGCCGTATTGACGAACGTGTCGCAACATTTTGGAGCAATAATAGGTCGTCTCTAAAGGCTGTAGAATGGAAACTCCGTTTACAATTACACGGGAAGTGATGTAGGAAGCCGGGGCGGAAGATAACCCAGTTAACCCATAAAATACACACATTTCTGTATTTTTTGTTGAGACAATTTTGCGTGCATAATTGAGTACGTATACGGTAGTCGATGAATAAATACATTGAAAAATGAATACATTTCGATCCAGCATTAAATTATAATATTAATAATATATTAATATAATATTAATATTAACAACAATCACCATCCCTTGTGCCATAATCCTGTACGGGCATCCATACAGAAGCCAAATTCATGTTAAAAGAATGATGTACTAACCTACAAATGGTGACTATATATAGTGGACATCAGACTATGCCGTTATAAATCTACAGGACCACCAGACAGGCAGCACCATTCACTAATTATCTAAATGTTACAGGGTTGTATGTCATTTGGGTTAACCACCAGGTACCTTCCATCACAGATGTTTTGTTAAAGTAGGCCAATGACAGCTCCAGAAGGCTCAGCAATAACCTCTGGCAATTCCATACATACCCAATAATTTCTACACTATTGGCCTCAGCAAGCCTCAACAACAATAGGCTAAGGCAGATCTCAATAGTTTGATACAGTTTAGAAACTATTGCAAATTGTAGCAACAAACAGTAAAACATTTATAAAAGCTGAGAACAGTGTATGATAAATAAGAGCAGCTATGTCTGAACATAATGGACAGGCAGTCTTCACCTACCCATTGACTTAGACGTTAGGGAGATGGTAGCACATCATAGGTTCCACATATAGTGAATGTAATTTGGTTTGCCTCCATACCCCACAGCTCCCTTCAGCCAAGTTTCTTCCTCTCTACACTTTCCCAGTTCTTCCACTGACCCTGTTTTGTCTGAGAGACAGCCTTAGCACATCTTGCTCACTTCCTGCCAATGTATTTGCTCCACACCCATGTTTCTTTTCCCTGATGGTGCTGCTGCTCCATGCCCAGCCCAAACCTCCCTGCCTTTGTGGCACCTACTCCACAATATCCCTATGTCTGAATATTGGTTGTGCCTGTTGAACTGCTTCTCTTACATTCCATTTTATCTGTGCTGATAACTAGTGGCTACACATAATGTCCAATCTTACCTTTGCACATTTGAACTCCTAAGCAATATATAGATAGGTTAGAATCATTTTCCTATACCAAGTCACATTACTGACATCTAATATGTAAGACACTGTGGGGCTAAATATATAATTGTCTAATTGTTTTATTTCCAAATTCAAGCTTTTATTTAGAAGGCAAAATCGCCCCCACTTGCGCAACTTGAAACTACCATTGGCATGTCCATGAAGACTGCCAATGAATGACCACGGTTAACTTTTATACCCTGCATAAAAAAGTCGTCATAAAATGATCACATGATAGTCATTCTATGTACTTAAAAGTGTATAAAGCTTGTCAAAGATTCACTTGTTACGGAAGAAATGTGTTCATATTATGAATTTACAGATTGGGCCTTTAAGAATTGGTATAGTTTTAAAGCTTGAATTCAGAATTACTGCTTTCATTAATACACAGGACAAGATGTTACTATCTCTTGTGCCAAAATCCAGGGTAAACATTTGTAGAAGCCCAATTCAGATATTGTACGAATGATACAACCACCACCAAATGAATAAACATCAGACCACACTGTCATAAATCTAGGTACGTGGTGTGTCAATGGGGTTATCAAGTGGGCTTGGTATTTCTATGATCTACGACAGCTGCAAACACATTTCCTATAGCTTGTGCTGCCATTTTGACCTCCAGCTGAAATAAGCTTGTCATCTTTGTGTCTACAGTGTGAATTTGTACATTGCATGCCATTGCTTTCTTTGAATTATGAGTCAATCATCATAATTAAATCTATTATAGCATAAACATAAACAGTGAAATTTTAGTCAGAGGAATCCTATGGTATTTTTATTTCAAATGAACAAGAAATGACAAAGAAAGACTTATTTTCAAGGCAGCTCAAAGTGACTTGAGTTTTCAGACTGTGAAGCCAATATTGTGTTCCTGATAATACAGCTCCAGTCAAGCATACAGTAATGAGTACAATACTTGGTGGAACCCTGTCTTTTTTGACTCAAAGTTGTCACGGTTTGCGAAAGCTCAGAAATTATTTGCACATCAGAACTCTGCAGTGGGAGGACTTTGCTCTGCCTACCCTACCTAAGACAGAGATACTGGGCCTGTTTAACTTGTCTTTAGTAATCTATGCCACGGTCCTCATCCAGAAAGCATGACTTTCTAGGTTTGCATATGGCCCCCAAAGTCTGAAATTAAGATGGGTATACAAGATTGCACTGTGACAACTCGAGCCCCACTAGATTTGTGCTAATATACAACAAATTAAATCTATAACATATTCAAGCAAAATTATTTACAGGGTAAGATCCAAGGAACCACCATTATTCACAAACTATACAAATTGAGCCCTTTAAGTACACCTCTGAAGGATCCATAGAAAAGTTTTGCCTGGATGCACAATTTTGGTAGATTGCATTTGATTGACATTGTAGCTTTCTTTGTTGTCTTGCACCCACAACACTGTTGCATGGAGGTATCAATAAATTGTTATTGGATTCCACTTGGAGATTTATTTCCCTATACTCCCTTCTGTAGGTTTCTTTTGAATCCCTTTTTACAGTGCACATGGCATTAAACTCAAGTGAAATCATTCAAAACGTTAGTGAATGAATGCATGAATGCGAAGTGTCCAGACATTTTCTTAATTTTCTAAAATTTAAAGTGCCACAGTATTAAGTGTACAATTACTAATGTAATCTACATTTGTGTTTACTGATAATTGAATCACCAAACAAACACAATGTATCAAAAAGCCTCACAAAAACATGTGAACTGAAATGTGACACCTCCTTGAGTAACTGCCCTATTTTTGTATCTTAAAACAGTACCCAGAAGTGCAAACCAGTAAATGGAACACCCTTTGCAAACACTGACCCAGTTTGCAGAGTCACAAATTTTGCCCCGTTGAATCGCTTAAGGAAGTAATAACTTCCTTATGAATGGCACCACATAAGACAACTGCAGGAAGTCATATAACTGCTGATACAGTGTGTTGTTAATAACCAAACTCAGAAGTTGACGTGAAGATTCAGTAAAACTCTTTGACACATTTCTAAAATGGTACATATTGTACACCAGTCAGTTTTTCTAGTTAACACCAACTCCCAAGAGGGGAAAATGCAGAACTTCTTTAACTGTCCAACTACAGCTGACACACTGCAATTTCATTGTGCAACATATAACTGGTGCCTACTGAAGACACACACTGACACATTTTCTGAATGTGCAAACAGGTGAACTGATCTGTCAGGTTTAATAGCAATAATTCCATTGCAAGGGCTCAGTTTAAAATTTGCTGTTGCACTTAAGAGACTCCCTGCCTATAAGTTTCCACAGGAGTTCATCATCACAAAAGGTGAGTGACATAAAAGAGTTCAGATGTCCACATCATCTGAGTCAGAGGTGCTGGATGACTGGGACTCCTCCTGTGACTCTCCCCACACAAACCTATAGTTATTCTCCAATTCCTGTTGCCTCTTTTGCTCCTTGTAAACTTCTTCTGTGCCTCCAGTCTGGGGGATGAAAACAAGCAATGAGCTTAACATCACCATAACATTTTTTAACCATAACATGTTAAATCAGATTTGTTTACTTTAACTTAAACAAACCAACAGTAAAAACTCTCCTACAAATGATTCAGTGCCCCCTGCGGGCCAAACTATGACAGAAATGACGATTTCTGTTAAACAGAACACCAACGTCGTCACAATTTCTGGACATTCTAATAAGGAAAATGTCAAAAGGTCAAACATGTACAGAACCTCCCAACACAAACTATACAGCTGTTCAAAGTTTCCAGTTAATTGCAATAGCTTCCTTCCTCAGCATAATTGAAAATGCTGATTCTCAATGTCAAGACTGCATCACTCAAGTTTCACAATCCAGTAGGTATTGGGTGTAACTAACAAAAACACACACACATTATTATACTCCATTTTATGTTTTCCGGACAATATAGTAAAGATAGACAAGAAAGACAAATTCATTGTACATATAGAGAAATATTTAAAACTTATTATTGAATTTACTAGATTGTTTATCTTTTATCCACTCACATATGGGCTACTTAGCATGCCGGAAATCATAAAGTGAGCAAAATCTACATCTCACACTTCTACACAAGCACAGTATGACAGTACGTCACCCACCAACAGAGGCATCCAAGTGCATTGTTAAAAAAGCCATTATTACTATTCAAATTACCAGTAGATTTATAAGTAGCTCCCTGAAGGACTTCGTATCTTCTTCAGTCAGCCACTGATCGCCCGCCTCCTCTGCATTCTTTCGTGTTAAGATCTTCACCTCAATTTTACCTAGAACACAAGGGGAAGGGGGGCTGGCCAATTAAACACATGCACTTCCAAGTGGCTCAAACTAAGAAAAAAATTGACATGTCAAAAGTAATAAATACTCCAAATGGAAAAAAAGGTACAAACACAACAGTGGATGAAAAGAACAGAAATCATGGATGACACATTTAAAGCGTATGTTTTCAAGATAAGCTACAGGCATGTGGCTCTTAAAGTGCAGTCAGAGAAAAGAAAATGCTATTTTAAGGGGTTCACGGTCAAATGCCAATTAGGACAGCACTGGACAAATGCTTAGCTGTTTTGGGGTCCTCAGCGTATGTTTATGTATTTGATTGTTGTCAGCCGGAAAAATGTGGGAAAAGTTTTTAAAAAAAACTCTTTTTAAAAAAAGAAAAGAATCAAAGTGTATGAAGTGTATTTTTTTCCTTTTTCAAAATTGTCACCACAACTTAAAAGATGGCAACAATTGAGAGACTGTATTATGTTTAGATCAACACTACGAGATTCCATTCCTAAACCAAAGATAGGCTATGGGTATAAAAAGCATGTGCTGATGAAAAACTTAGTAACCAACCAGAACCAACCAGGTCTTGAAATACTTTGCTCAGTTTGCCATTCTTGTCCTCTTACTACTCTCACACTGTATAACTGAATCTGACAATTGCATGCATTGAACAAAGATGAGAAGAGAAATACAAGATTGTATGCTCAAGGTAACAGATGGAAGAGAGACAGGCCGTGAGTGTCTTGGGCACTCCCCTTCCTACCTTCGGCCTTCAGTCCTGCTTTCTCTAGCTGTTCTTTAACCACGTCCTTTATGTGCTGCCACTGGGGGTCGCCTTCTCCCATCTCCTGAACTTTGACCTCCCCATCAGGGCTGCTGCCTGTCTTATATTTAGTAATTTTGATCTTAACATGGTCGTCAGCCGCTTGGTCTGGGGTGACGAGACAAAAGAGGGACAAACAACACAGTTCACCTCAAAACCAATCTGTCGGGCAGCAGGATGGAGGAAGGTAATGTGTATGAGTTTCCCAAAGCATTCTCTTCATGTAAACGTATGCATTACATTTGTACATTGTCATAGATTTCAAGTATTATGACGAGAAAATAAAGCAACCCACTATGAATCACCCACAGATAGTTCAATGGCAGCAGAGGCAAAGACCACTAACTAACTAAAGGAATTCAAAATGTGAATCGGATGCAGCGATTCTCTATGGATTCTGTTTCGATATGAGTAAAACTGAGCGTAGAGTACACGTGTGGGTCCACCCTGGACAAATATCAACTCCTTACTGGTAGAGGTATTCAACATGGGATGAAAAATGCCACGACAAACATGTATATATGGATTAAATATGAAGAGGATGAAGGCAGACACAGAGTGTAATTGTACACATGCACTCAGCAAGATAAGCTGCCCAGTTACCTGGCTGTTGTGGAGCCAGGCTGGGGCTGCCCCTGGTTGGGTCGTTGGCTCTCTGACCTTCCCCTGTTTGTTGTTCCTGGTCTTGGATTTCTTTGTCCTCCAGATGGTCAAGTAGCTTGTCCAGAGTAGTCTCCAGTGTCTGCGTGGCCTGTGTGCGATCAAACTCCCCTTTCAGTCCCTCTGTCTCCAACTCCTGCTGGGCCTAGAGCACAGAGAGAAGCCAGCCATGGCCAAGGATTACTTCAGAGATATGATATCAAATCATGGCCATAACTGTCCAGGTTTCAACACAGAAAAAGATTGAATGCTGTCAGCAGTCAAGAGTTGTATATTTTCTTTGATCCGATACCTCATTTATGATGTTGTCAAACTCTTTCTGCATTTCTTCTTTTATCTCTTCAATTTTATCAGATGGCACTGAGAGGTCAGCTATCTCATCCTCAAACTCCTGTAGCAGGCCCTCATCTTCATCCTTCACTTCCTCCCCATGCATTTCCTTCACCGTGTCACTCTTTTGTTTCTCTTCTTGACTTTTGGCTTGGTTTTTTGTTCTCTAAAAACAGTCAGAAATGACTGCAGTGAAATGAAATGCAGGAGCACATAGGGGTAACCACAAAAAAGGATCACAGGCTCAAGGATCACAACAGTCTGGGAAAGCACTGACCTTTCTGTTGCTCTCTTTGAGATGTTGGACAAATTTCATCAGGTCTGCTGGGTCGGTGATGATTTTAAAGTTGAATTTTTCAACTAAGAGATTAAAAAGAGAGAATTTCAACAACACCAGGAATATACAATTTGGACAAACAGTTAATAAGACTACACAAGAAGACAACAGCTTGATACAGCGAGATAAAACATCACTCATCAGTGCCAAATACAACACTTTTATACAGGTCTAAGATGCCTCATCAATTCCTGTGAAAATTAAGCAATGCAGCAGGAATACTGCTCTTGTTTTGTGACACTCTAAAGCAGCACTCAGAGGGCATTAACTCACTGCTCTCTAAGGGAGTGAGAGAAAGACAGAGAGAGAGAAGCAGATACTGGTATAATGAATTACCTTCATCACCTTCATCTATGACTTCATTGTCTGTAAGTGAATTGTCATAGCTATCATCTGCTGCCTGTGGAATTAAAATGCCATTAGTCTTGTGGAATATCTCTGCAGTAGCGAAAATCCACCAAAAAAAGCCACAATTCACATATGCCAATAATATGACAGTTTAAGCATGATTCATGTACACCAATGTGTCTCTCTAAAAATTAAAAAGAGAGCCAAGACACTAAACTCTTGTGCCATCAAGGCAGTACTTTATGGAACTGCTCCATTGAAAATGAATAGTAGTTTGACATTATGGACCTAGTGGAATTACTCCAGGTGATTATCTGGGGATATCTTTTGGTTCAGAACTCAAACACTACGCAGCAAAGCTTGTTTGGGTCCACAAAGTCACGCTCTCATTGTCAGTTAAACAGCTCCATCAAGTGTCTGTTGGAGACATGTACTGGGATGTCAAATTCAACTGATTCTAATAGACATTATTCAGTACCTGACTCCCTTGTTGGGAAGCAGTTGCTTTTGAGCCCTCTCGCTTGGTAACTCCCTCCCAGAATTCAGAATCCTCTGGTTCTTCTGACCCAGCATCCTCAGATATAGCAGCAGTATCTGTTTCAACAAGATATTCATTTGGTAGCAAAGTGTAAAAAACCTCAATGGACACGGTTAACCTGCGTATGGACAAATTACCACAGCATTAAAAAAAATTTTTTTTTTTAAATGCACCTTTTGTGTCTGACCCCATGAGGTCTGGGTCATCAGTGGGTGCTGGCGATGCCTCGTCTGTTTCTATTTCTACTGTGCCATCTGCCCCCTCATTACCAGCCAACATCTCATCAAGATTCCTCAGCTCCTCTGAGATCTGCTCTACTTTACGTTTAGTATCCGCTTTGAGAGAAAAAGAGAAAAGGACATTGAATTTCATAATCCACTTCAAAGTATGAAAAAAAACAAAAAACATTATATGCCATCCAATAGAAAGTATTGAAATTTGAAACTTAAAAAAAAAAAAAATTCTTTTTAATAAACGGTATAGCATCTTTCATTCCTATTGACTCACAGACTTGGGCCTTGACGTAATCCATGTACTGCTGGGCACTTAGAGCTGGCTGGCACACAATACCCTGAGGCTTGGCAGTGGAGGGCGGCCGCAGTAAAGGGTGCTGGCAGGTACGACTTGTGTGGACAGTCAGCACGTAGCGGCATGACTGAGGCTCATCCACTCGGGCAATGTAGTCACTGGAGCCTTCTTCACACACAAACTGGAAATGTTACAGAGTTACACTGTCAATGCATGTCTAGGAGATTCATTAGGTACAATGTGCAGGTTGCCACTGACTTCATATCTTTATTTTGATAAGCAAACAAATAAAACATAGGCAAAGACAAGGCAACAAAGCAAGAAAGACCATTTTGGATTCAATCATCTTACCCTGACTTCAGTTTCTCTGGGATTTCCGTTAAGGTCACATTTGGACCCATTTACATAGGTCTGACTGTGGTAGCGCTTCAGTCTGTGCTGCTTGGAGGCCTGAGAAATAAAGAGAGAAAACATGTATTTGTTAATTAAATTGATTGTAATATCCTGTACAATTACACTTTGCATCAGCTAAAGGAACACAATGGACATTCTTTGATGGCATTCACTTATTTGTCTTAGCTCTTGTTTATCTGCTTCTCTTATTTGTCTAAATTTGTTTAAACAAATAGTAGGTAGCTAACTTGCACTTCTACCTTAGCACTGGTTCTGCTCTTAGATGTTTGTTTAGGAAGGAAATGCACTTAGGATTTCTGGGAACTAAAGAGTTCTCTTGCCTACCTACGTTGAATGCACTTATTGTAAGTCACTTTGGATAAAAGTGTCTGCTAAATGCCTGTGATGTAATGTAATGTAATGTATGTTTGTGTACTTTATTAGTGCCTCTATAGACAGGCTCTGTGTGTGTTAATTTGTTCATAATGCTTTTTGCAATGCGCACTGCTTAGGGAAATTAGGGTTTGCACTGTTTGGGCCACGCAGAGCCCTGCAGAAGAGAAGTACAGTGTGTGGTCATACACCAGGCAATACAGTAGAAGTCAACACGCATCAACCAACTGGAGGCTGATGCGCTGTACATTCACATACTAGGCATTAGCCAGTGGTGTTTTAACTGTAGTGGTTAAGTCAAAACATGAATTAAACATTTTGTTCACAGTTCTGAGTTACAACACTGTGCTACCACAGCACGTTGGTATTAACAAGGAGAGTTTTTAAGGTCACCATAGTTTCACTCACTCCAATGATGCATACCTTTGCGGTTTCGTTGCTCCAATCAAATTCAGACTCATAATAGCCTAGGAAGAGAATATTCCCTTTGATTTCTGTGTCTGTTGAGAGAACAGAAACACTCCTTAAGCTCATCTCTCAAAGTGATCATGAAAAGGTAGATAAAAACAAAGAGAAAAGATCTCACCCTCAAGGTGGTACTGTCTGATATGCTGTCCATGACAGAACTCGTATGTCCACCAGTCTTTTGTCTGCAGAAAGTAGAGATAACATGAGCAAAAATGTTTCTATACAATTTACTGATTCATTTGTCGTTTAGACTAAAGTTTTACGTTCATCAACAATATCAGAACCGGTACCAAACGATTTTCATTAAAAAAAACAACATTTGCAGACACATTATTAAAGAACATATCTGGAAGACAAGAACAATACTCATTTCCACCCAACTATTGTACTGGGTTTGTGTATGGTTCTTACACACCAATACCTAGATCACAAGTGCTTTTGTCTAGTTGTGAGTCTAAAAGCAGAAGCTAGTAAGAACTGTACTGAGTTGTGATTATTATTTCAAGTTCCCATTGCTGTAATGCTACAACATTTCAACTTGTAATGACCTAGTTTTCAAGAATGCAACGCTTTGCTCAGTGTTACCTCGGTTCAAGCTAAAATGGTCAGGTGAACATAGATTGTACTCCTCCTCACAGCTATCACTACCTAAATTTAATAGTTATGGAACAAGTAGAATGAATGAATGCTGCATGAATTCCATACAGTTTTCATTAGGGACAAAATTGCCTGGAAACACTGCCTAAACTTGTCAACAAGCTATCATTCAGTGTCTGTAAGTGATCAGTG
Organism: Hoplostethus mediterraneus; assembly: GCA_034670385.1. Lineage (NCBI taxonomy): Eukaryota > Metazoa > Chordata > Actinopteri > Trachichthyiformes > Trachichthyidae > Hoplostethus > Hoplostethus mediterraneus. Next base: position 967,208 of record JAXDDW010000062.1, read on the forward strand.
TCAGTAAGAGTATCAGTGATCTTATGAGGAAATCTGAAAAAAATATAAAACATTCTGGGTTACAAGAGTGCATTCATCATGTCACGATAGCATGAAAAGCAGGAAAAATCTGCTCTCCCCTTCAACATATTTCCAGAATGATTGTGTGGAGTGCAACAAGGAAGAAGCTGTGCAAACTGTCCTGACCCACTTCTAAGTCCCTGCCCTGCACTTCCATTCCACTGAAGACCTTGTCCAACCCTTGGTCAAAACATCTGAACACCAGAGGCAGAAGACCATTATGGGAATGATGCAATCAAAAGCCCTTCATGACTTTTATGAATGGAGAAGTGGGCTGTTGTATCCTTCCACATCCAACAAATGAATGCACTTTTACTAAATGTCATCAATTTTTATACATCCATGTTCTCTGTTGTAGCAAAGATGTAGAAGTTCGCTTCCGTTAGCACAGAAACAGAGCATAGAAACAGAGCATGTGTTGTCGGTATATAAGGGATTAAGATGCCAGTGACACAGAGATGTGCAATGAACCAACCTTCACTAAGCACGGGCCACTGTGCATGGCACTGAGAAGCTCTGGGATGCCAGGCCCAGTGTAGCCTTGTGATTCAGGCTCAGAAGCTGGATCTTGATGAAACCTTACAGCTTGGGCTGGAAGTCGACACTCATACAGCTGCTTGTACTTGCTAGATACCATCATAACCTCCTCTGTCTTGGTCTACAAGAGAAACAACATGTTATGAAACCTGGCAATATCCTTGGCGTGGGAATTCCATATTAACATTACATTCATATCTGTAAGAATATAGCTAACTAACTATCTGTTTATGCTACTGTACCGACAGTCTCTTTCAAGTAAATTACAACTGACTAGAAGAGAAGAGGCTGTGGTGTTACACAGTTTAATGTTGTATGTCAGCGATGGCTGCTGCGTAGTTCACAAACAATCACAAACCGTATCAATGATTCTTTATCCAGCTTGCCATCTGATAACATTGTAATAAATATATATCTTAACAAACTAGTAGGCGTATATCCGTCTTTAGTAAGCTAACGTACGATGGCTCGCTAAGGTGAGTTTACTTGGCAACGTTAACGTCAGCTAGCTTACCGAGCTACCTTCAGCTTTAGCAAAACAAGCTCTCTTTCAAACCCTCACCTGCCCCAATATGACGGGATCGGGAAGAATTTGAATCCCATATTTCATCTCATTCAGCTCCTCTAAGTTCAGGAAGGCTGGGACACAAAGTGGACATAACAGTAAGAAAACGTACAATCTCTTCAGCCACCTAACCAAGGAAGCAGCCATGATTCTCTCACATCCCCATCTGTTTGACACTCAGAACGTCTGACATGGTGAATGGTGATTGGGCAATATGAGCAGTAGGCTCCTTTCATAGGCTGGTTATTCTGTCAATCAATTTCATTTTGTTGTTCTTGTTCTGGGGTGTGTTAGTTTAATACAACGGCGCAGAATAAGTGCACGGCGCTACCACCTTTGTTGGGCTTCCAAGCAATTAAACAACGCCCGTCTCGTTGTCCGCGTTTGTCGTGACTTAAAATAAACCCCCATTTTGAGACAGAATCCAGTCCTCAATTGGCCTGATGAATAAAGCGTGTCACAAACCAATTTGGCCAATTTTTAATCATGCAGTTGCTTTGGTTATTAGTTCTGCTTTCTGAAACGAGCCTAAATGTTAAAGCTATACCATAAACATCCCCAGGTTTATGCCTAACGATAAAAGAAATTAGCACTTTGGGATATGTAATTTTATGTTAGGCTGAATAATTTACTAATACAGTGGAATAATATGGAAATGTGACTAACATGTCGCCTAACACATCCTCCCGAAACGCACGCGCACACATTATTGAGCTATGTGTATGCGTCTGTCGTTGAAACATAGACACAATATGTGTATCATAATAAAATGAGATTTCAGAAATTGTGCTGTGTTCCTTCCCTATGTTACTGTGTTCTACCAGTGCACGGAGTCTTGTATGTGCCCATGACTCGACGCAGAAGCTCCACGATGCTGCTGCCAGTGATTGATCACAAGTCCTGACTTGAGCGAGGCTGGCTGTACTCACAACGTTGCTGCAGGGGGAGCGTTCGTCCATAGGAATTAGCCTACAGTGATGTGCTGCTGTTGATTTGATTAGTGGTGCATTTCTTAAATTTAATTGCACTTGCAAGATCACGTCGATTAACAAATTTCGAGAGGGCGACATTCGTGGAGGCGGTAGATGAAACAGCTTATGAGCGTCTTTCATTTGAGGTGAGCTATTACATGTTCATAGAGCTAATGTGTCTATAATAAAAGGCCTAGCTCAGGCTAGATGTATTTTGTGCATCATTTCTGACATTCTTTCTAACATTAGATGAACCCTAGACGATTTCCTCAGACAATATTGAAAAAAATGTGCACCTTTTTTTAGCCTAAGCCAATATAATTAAGTGGTTATCGATATAGGCCTAAATGCATCTATGATATGTTTTATGAGCGATTTGTTTCAACATTTCATATGTGATAATGCATGTTATCGGAAGACATAGAAAGCGGCGTTGGCTTGATATAATTTGCCTGCAATCTCGTTCACCACCTGGTACTAACGGGCCTTTCTCAGAACGGTAGATCATAATATATCTGTTACGAGGCATTTATCCTCGCTGGCCTGAATTATTGCACGGATGATTGCATTAATTTGACATAATTCTTATTTTTAAGGATATTGGGTGGTAAGTGTTGGAGAATGACTCACAAATGCAGTGATTTAATTAGCCCAGTATTTGGATGGCTACAGAGGAGGCAGCAACATCATCACGCAATTCGGGGGGGGAGGGTTGGGGACTCGCTGGGCTGTGCGCCCTTACTTCATCCTAGTTTGTAGCCTCAAGCCTACAGCACAGTCCATATATCACGCGCTTCCTGATGTCAACATTTCTTCAGCTAGTGAGATTTATGAGATAAATGCTGTAGTAGGGACATAGAATAGTATGAATAGTATGAACATTGGGCATCGATCATTCAAGTTTCATCTTATCTTTTTTCAGAGATGGGACCACATGCCTTGTGCTGCTGTGAGGACGAAATCTCCCTTTCTCTCCTGTGTCTACCCTGTGAATGAAGTTACTTGTGAGTTTGGTAAATATCTAATGTGTATCTAATGCACACTCATGCGCAATGTACATCACTAATGGCTCAAGGATATGCCTTTCAAGAAAGCACTTTGAGAAACCATTTCCTCTGTGTGATGTGTTTGGGGCCAAAGCAGTCCACATAGATGTCTGTTCATTGCTGAACCCTATGATCTTTCTCTTATTGATTTCTTCCAATTGACCACACTTAAGCTAAATTGGTCATGCCCAAATCCTAGGGATTTCTCTTGGGGGCTTTAAAACCACGGAAACAGCTGATGAAGCATATTTATGCATGGAAGTGGTTTTACATAATGAATGTATTGTACTGGGGAAATTGTGCACAATCAATACTTCAATACTTCATTTGGAATTGTTCTGTGATGTTATCATGATATTTTTCCATCTGTTTCACTTGTTACACCTTTAATGTTCGAATGAATGATTTTGATATTTTCTCATTATTTCTTATTGTTTACAGATGGGGAATGCGCTCATTCACACTTGCTGGTGCCTGCAGAGGATGCCCTTTCATTGACTGGATAGAGGCAGTTGGGTATGTTTTCTGCTAAATACTTTTTAAAACATGGAAATTAAGAGACCAGAAGTTGGAGAACTAGCCCAGGAGATATGTCAGATTTAAACCACACACAAATGAAGCCAGTGTTTGTTACTCTTACGCAACTTCATTTACAGTTCTCTCCATCCTGAAAATGCCGATAAATCTCAAGAATTAGCACACACCCAGAAAAAGAGGTCCTAAGCCTAATGATGGTTGTTTGATTGTTGTTATGACACCATTTTATATGCCAGGACCTTTTCCAATGTTATATAGAGCAATATAGGTACCATCTAGAGTACTTCATTTGATAAATGCTTCTGCATGCATTTTTCTGCAATATTAAGGCTATGCACCTTAAGAGACAAAAGAACCGTAAGTGGTTCCCCTATATTTATAACCACAGAACATCTAATACTGGATACTGTACAACCCAAGCACCATGGTAATGAGCTCGTCTTTGCCTTTTCGCTTTGTGCCAGGTTTTAGGATGCGCTCCCTGAGGAAGACAGTGTTGTTAGCCATCTTGGTGTCAGTAGTGCTGGTATTGGCCATCCTCCATTCCTGGCCCACCCGGGCCTACACCACGGTGGATGTGTGGCAGCGACCAGGGCCTATAGTAGAGAGCCATCTAGAGGAGAGGCTCCCAGAACCAAACCACCAATTAGGCAACATCCCCTATCACTTGAGGGAGAGTGTAGCAAGGTGAGGGTTAACATATATATACATAACATATATATATAATATACTAACTGATCACAGCAGAACTGAGCTAAAACACTGTCTGATATAATTGATTTTCTCTGATGTCTCTGATGATTCCTGCAGTCTGTTAGCACGTAATGGGTGTGTATGCGAGGGTGAGAGCGGTGGCGTAAACCTGCCCTTCGCCCAACTCTTATTCCCACGGGTGTCAGCTCACCCCCTGCACACTGCCTTTGAGGCCTCTGAGCTGGAGGAAATGAAGAGGAGACGGGCTAAGGAGTACCAGAGTTTCCAGATGAGGTGAGCAGCAGCGTAAACAGAATCATTCTGTCATCCCATGAATAGTGTATCACTCTTAAAAGATTAGAATGGTGATTGAATGAAATCTTATTCCCTATTGTAATTATTGAAGCATAGGGTTGCACCACAGTACAAAATTATTAGTGTGTATTGTATTGATGAGTTGTTCTTTTATTGTTGTGTTGTTGTGTTGTGTTTATAATGTAGCTCAACCCTAAATCTGCTCCAGATCACTGGAAGTAATGATGGCAAGAAAATTGTAGTTTTCTGTAGACAATTATGAAATCTGTATGGTTATGAATACTCTTTCCAACTTGACTCTGTGTCCATAGTGCCAGATTTCTTCTGATGTTTCCCTTCAGGTCTCAGACCCCTGCAGATGTACTCATAGTTGCAGAGGCCAACAATCCCTTACAGTATCCAACACAGGGTGTGGAGGTGCGGCCACTGAAAACAATCCTCATCCCAGGTATGACTCCAGATAGGAAGTGTGACAGATCTTTCAACAAGACACAGCTTAATAAATGATGATTTGTAAAATTAAGATTTCTGTGGAAAGACCCAAGCATACAAATATCTATCTAATCTACTGTTAAAACCAATAATGTTTATTAATATGTCGCCTGCAGCAAGCACACTAATTGTGTGTTATGTCAGCTGACAGGAAGTGGATTAAATATGTTGCTGTGACTTTTCAGGTTTAGCGTTACAAGACCTCCTCAGAGAACATTACTCGGTAAGTAAAGTTCTCAATGTCTGTCTTCATTTTTAGGTTGCCTTTGTTATTTCAAGTAATACTGGTTCAGAATTGAAAAGAAAGGGCTTCTTTCTAGAGGCACAATCAGACAGGGAGAAGTCCATCATAGAAAAGGAAGAAACTGACAGTAGCCTTAGTAGAACATAATTGGGTTTTGAGTAAGACTCTCACTTTTTTTTCTCAACTGGAAAAACTCACTCACTTACCACGCTGTCGCTATCACTATCACTATGGCTCTCTCTACCTACAATATAACTATAACCCTATAACCCACACCTGAATGCAACAAGTTCACACCTGTTCTCTGGGGGTTGTCAAAAGTCAATCTGGGAAATGTAGGAAAAAGTAGACAAGGCAGCTTGAGGGAAAGCGGGTACAATAAAAAGGTAAATTATAAAATACAATGCAAAATAACTCCTGGAATGCATTGAACATCACAGATTGATGATACGTATATAACAGTGTTATCTGAGGGTGGTAGAATATGTCTTCCTACTGATATCTGCTTCTTTCTGTCATAGGTAAACATCACCGCCACACTAGGGATGCTGAATGTCGCAGCAGAGGTTGAAGGAGTAAAAATCAAAGGTGATGGCGAGATGCACATGACCCTGTCCAGCAGCCTCCTGCCCAACCTGAATCGACAGCTCCAGTTTGTCACCTACACTAACACACTGTTCCACCCCAGCACAGCAGACACAGGTGAGGCCATGCTCCTCTGCCTATTTTAGGTGCAGCGTATACATGATTTGTGGATGGGACAAAAATAACTGTCCAACATAAATGACTGAAATGACTGAAACCAGTATGTGTTCAGAGATTAAACAGGTGTGGACAAAATGCTCCTAGCAGCCATTTCTTACAACCAATCAGCCTGTTGAAAGTATTGTTTGCTCTGTCTTGTAGTGCAGTTTGAGACGGAAGGACATCAAGCCATCTTCATTATCAAGATCCGTCATGGTGTAACCCCCAAACTCTACAACACGGGTCCCAAAGGAGGTACGACACAGTCCACAGTCCCTGAGCGAACTCACACCATCATATAAACACAGAATAATACACCTGTTCCTTCTTTTACGCTGGTATTTGCTAAAAAGCTAATGTCTTTGTTCTCTTTGACCTCCTTTCTCCTTAGAATACAATGTCAGCGCCCTTGTTACCATAGCTACCAAAACGTTCCTGCGTTATGATAAGCTTCAAGATCTAATCAACAGCGTGAGAAGATACTATCCAAGTGTCACCATAGTAATTGCTGATGACAGTGAAAGTCCCAAAGCTGTCTCTGGGCCATACATCGAACATTACATAATGCCTTTTGGAAAGGTATGGAAGCGCACTGCACAGTTGCTTCTCTGCAGTCAACAACATGACAACAACAACATAAAAACATTTATCACCTCTACAAAATAATACAGAAATTCAGTCCCAGTAGGGTCAGGTCTTTCAAGGTCAGTCTCTTGTGTCCTAGGGTTGGTTTGCTGGAAGAAACCTGGCTGTTTCCCAGGTGACCACCAAGTATGTGCTGTGGGTGGATGATGACTTTATCTTCACGTCCAACACCAAGCTGGAGAAACTTGTGGATGTTTTGGAAAGGACTACTCTTGATCTGGTGAGGGACACTATTGCATTTCAGTTAGAAATATGAACAATTTCCTTGACAAATATGGTGGGAAATGCATCTTGTTTCTGATTGGCCATGGGTGGCTACATCATTGGTGGGGGACAAAATGTTTACTTGTTGCTGCAATGTTACTGAAGTCAATCACTCACACTGTGTGTGTGTGTGTGTGTGTGTGTGTGTGTGTGTGTGTGTGTGTGTGTGTGTGTGTGTGTGGTCCAGGTGGGTGGTGCAGTGCGGGAGGCAACAGGTTATACTGCCACCTACAGACAGACCATATCCATTGAGCAAGGGGAGAAGGATGGTGACTGTTTACACATGAGGAGAGGATTTCACCATGTCATCCAGGGCTTTCCGAACTGTGTTGTCACTGACGGGGTCATTAACTTCTTCCTGGGTCGTACTGATAAGGTCCAACAGGTTGGCTTTGACCCACGCTTGGCCAGGGTGGCTCACCTGGGTGAGTACAGCAGTTATCAAGCAAGATATTCTGTATAGCTGAACTCAATCAACAGTTGTTCTGAAAATTCATAACACAAATCAAAATTTGATCAAACATTTTGAATGTATTTGGGTGAATTTGTTTTTGTTTTTTTGTTTGCTTTACAGAGTTTTTCATCGATGGTCTGGGTTCTCTCCATGTGGGATCTTGTGATGATGTCATAGTCAATCATGCAACGAAGATCAAACTTCCCTGGGTCAGCCAATCAGAGAGCGACAAGACTTATGCTAAGTTCCGCTACCCATCAGCCTCCTCTGATGCCACACACACTAAAAATGGCCTCCTGTTCTTCAAGAACCGATTTCAGTGTTTGACTCATAATTAATTCCTCCTCTCCTCCCACCTCACTTCTCCATCTCCAAGATTCCTGCTCTTCCTGAGTTGCCAAAGAAGTTCTCCTCCATTGTGTCCCATCAGATAAGATTTCAGACCACCACTTTTTATGTCTCCCCTTGACAATGAGATTGTCATTGTGCCATTAGAGCAGCTTTAGACTGTGAAGCAGTGAAAATACAGAAAAATAAAAAGGACATGTTACAATCAGTTGTAGTGCAAACATATCAGGTTGTTAACATAGATCCAATTAATAGCAAATCAATGCCACCATCTTATTAATAGCATAGCTCCTCATAGTGTACTCTTGATTGATTCAAGGTTATGAAGAGATTATGCATTGTGTTTCTCCAATCTTATCTGGCTAGATGAGTCATTCTTTTATAGGGACAGAGCATTGAGAAAAGCAGGTGGCACATTGACATTTTGGAAAAATAATTCAAGTCACTTCGTTTTCATACAATTTTAAAAGAACAGAGGTACATGTGTCCTCTGTCATTCAACTTGCACTATACAAAAAGACTGAGCTGGGATAAGCAATAGCGTTGGAGTTTGAGAATGAGGACTCACCGCTAGTGAGGACAAGGGACACTTTGTCGCCCAGAAAGTGACAATCTTGTAGACACAGAGCATAGGTACCCTTTTTACTAATGCCATATGAAGAACGCATTCAAAACTTTTAATGTGTGGTACCTAAGCTCCGTGACTGGAGGTGCCAAAGGTTTGGCTGGTTTGGGGTGTTTTTACCTCTTATTTGTTTGTGCTATTGTTTTGCTGCCCCTCACCCAGAATCCTTTGTGTCATTTGTGAGTGGTTTATGAGGAGGAGAAACTTTGGATCACATCCATCTGGAGTCAGACCTGGTATTACATGATCTGGGAATAGCCTTGATTTTGTCCTTGTCTTCTGCTGTCTGTCCCTATCCAGTTTCTTCAACAAGCTTCTTAAGGAGAGGAACATTTCTGTCCATGCACGCCAATGAATGACATTGAAAGGGATTGCATTTTTATATGCTGCCTAACAGAAAATTGGATTGACCAAGGTGCATGTAAATATTCCCTCATTATAACAAAAGGAAAAAAGGCACATCAAGGCAGAATGGATATGAATTGTACAGTTTGATGGTTCAGTAACATAGACGAAACACAGTACGAGCAGTCAGAGCGAGGAAGGAGAACTGTGAGACAATAAGGTGAGATTGTCAATCACCAAGGCTGGAAAAACATGTTTTATACTGACAGCTCCTCTATCTAGGATTGTGTCTAAGGCTATGACACACTCATGCCTGATTAAGTGATTATGCTGTTCTTTTATACCATGGCCTTTAGATGGTGCCCTTGTATCAACTAAGCATTAAGTCAAACTATGAACCGGTTTTTAACAGTCATATTGTTTTGAGAAACAAGGTGCCAGAGATTCAGCAGCTGAAAATGTTATTTTTTTCCTTTTTAAATTTTGAGAGGAATATTTTGAAACTGTTACTATTTTGTGCAATGTTTCTGTCTACTTTGGAGTTTTTCTCTTCACCAAAACACGGCCAAAGCCTAACTTACATATACAGCTGAAGTCTAACAAGGAAATCATACAATACCTTTGTGCAGTTGTGCATTCTTAAAATGTGTCTCATGTAAGGATTTGTAACTACCCACAGATCTATAGTTGATTTTAATGAACAGTGATCACCATTGTTCTAACAGGGATAAAGACATTTGTTATCTTGCCTGCTTCACCCAAATATCACTGGTATGATTCTTCTGATCATAACACAGACCTGTCCTCACAACCTGCTGCATTATTGGGCTTTTTAATTTCAACTTTTGACATATTAAAATATCTGAAAAAAATATTGGATTCCCAAGATATTTGTGCTAAGACGAGCACTGTGGGTGGCAGTGTGGCCCGGCGGTTAGACAGACTGCCCTGGGACTGGGACTTTTTGAACTGAATTTGTTGTCAGTTTTCTTGCCATAAAAAGGGACAAATGCATTAGCTGATGCTCGAATTATAACAGCTTGGATTCATATGATTGTTGAACACTGGTTCACTCACAGCCTAACACACCCATTTGTGACTAATAGCAAACTCTTGGAAATGCATTTGGCTTTTCATGGGATGAAGAAGATGAAGAAGAAAATTAAAGCTTAAGTTAAATGTTTTACTGCCATATTTATGTGAAAGCGGCTTAACCTTATTGTTCATTTTGCAACACTGACATTCAACAGCCCTCTGCCATTTAACGATGATTGCAGCATCAGTGAGTCAGTGCTGTGTATACACTTTAGATGTGAAAACCTAAAGACTTCTCAACTTAAGATGTTTGAATAGTGACCAATAGAGCTCCCCTTAACCTGGGGGGATTATTATGATGATTGTATTTGCATTGTCAGCCTTGTATGGATCTTTGCTCATTTTAAAACACATACTAATCCAAATTAAAGAATGTCATTTAAGGCGCAGCTGCCGGTAAAGGGCCACCGGTTTATTATTTGTGTACATCTGAGTGTGTGAGCACATTTCATGTTAGCGTACTGCAATAGAGGCGTCGCAATAAGAGACAGCAAAGGGAGGCACAGCAGACGTGCGTTTCACAGTTCAGATAAAAGAGTTGATTGTTAACGCTTCAAAGTCTTCAACTGGGATCAGTGAGCTGCAGGGTGGGGTGTGGTGATGAGGACAGGAAGTGTGAAGAGGAAGAAATGTACATTCACTGACACTTGATCACATGCACTTGTACACACACACAGACATTCTCTGTCTCTCTCTGAAGATAACAAATTGCCCATGGTGTGATTAATGAATACATGGTTATGAGCATGATCTTCTCCAATCGCTGATGTCACTATATACCAACAGGAACTCTATTCTTTGTTAGATTTAGCACACTTTTCAGTCAATATTTCTGAAATCTCTTGGAAAAACCATACCAAACCAAACTCGAAGGCCACACATACCTCACTGCAATTTTCAGCAGAAAAATGACACATTCTGGAGAACAGAAAAACCACAGAGACAGCAGAGGCAATCAAAGATGCACGTCATAACAGGGCAAGATGGGTATGAATGAATAATGGGGGATCTTACATTTAGATAAACAGTTTATCGTAACATCTCCTATTAAAGCTTAAAGGCCTGATGGTTGAAGGGATATCAAGTAAAAAGTACACTAACAATCTGACTGCGACATTTCATGATTTCCTCCCACAAGCGACTTCTGAACTTGCTCAGTGACACAAAATGTATCTGCAGAAATGGGGCGACAAGCTATTGCTACACTCATATTCTCAATAATGCATGTTTTCACAGGCCCATTCATCTTTACAATATACTAAACCCCACATGGCCGTACATGTAAGGAATTGTTTTATTTTTGGAGTAAAATGTGTATACTTTCTTCGAGAAATCCTTAAAATGAACAATATTTGAACAGTGTGTGTATTTCTCTTTATTTCTGTGTGTGTATAAAGACATCATAAGTCGTAAGGACACCGTTTTATTGATATGATCCCAAATACGATTATTTACATTCAAGATGACAGTGACAGATGAGCACCTCTTTTTACCTTTGTTCCCTTTTTCCTCTTTCTATGTGATTATGACGTGTGTTTTGTGCAAGTTTGCAAATGTGTTTTCTTCAGATAACATTTTAACAATGGCAGGGTTAAAATAACCCCCCAAAGGGAAAACATATCCATTGCTATTTTGCAGGGTGTGCACAGACATACACAAGCTTGTACAGATTCAGATCCCAAACTTCTACAGTAACCCTTTAAATGTCCATACATGACAAAGTGGTAATCCTGTGTTAAGAGTAAATTCAAAGATTTAGTCCTTGTAGGATACACAGAATATGACTGCATAAAGGGCTTTGCTGTCCCAATTCAGTGAGTCAATAAAGCATAAGTTGAATAAAAGGGTTGTATGGTCTAGTATGAAATTATAGTATAGTACACAATAGAAAGATAACCAAGTAATTTTCAATGGAAAAAGTAAGAAAATGATACATGTACACTATGAAGGGCAATCTCTGTGGTACTTCAAAAACATATTTTCACACATTCTGTCTAATCATCACAGATACATTATCACCAATTATAGACACTTGGGTATATGTAGTATATACACGTGCATGTGCACACATACACACACATATACACACAACCACATATTATCATACAAAATCAAAAGTTAAAATCCTGATTAGCCTGCACCATGTGGTATATAAAGGTTTCCAAGCAAATTCAGGACAAAACGTGTAGACAGAGACATTGAGACCATGATGACATCCGTATAGGAGTAATGCCTGATAGATCATATTCAGCTTTCTCTGAGCCGCCTGACTGGGTTGAGGCACTCCTACTCCAGAATGTGAAAGTCAGTTAATGGGTCATTGCAGGTCATTGCAGGTCTTTACTGGTCATTCTCTGTGAGCTGATCCAGGTTGTTTGGGCGATGTGCTGCATAAGCCCCGCCCTCATTAAATGTGGCTCCATGGAAACTGTCAGTCATACCCTGAGAAGATTCAAAATAGCAACCATGTGAATTAGTTTGTTTACTTTGTTAGTTGTAAACCTACAACTCCAAAGGCTAATATTACCAGAGGTGCACAGAGATTGGACTCGTTGGTGCAACATTAGTGATTAGAAATGTTAAAATCAAAGTGTCCTGGCACCATGTGGTTGACCTTATTCTGAATTTCTGCAAAACACATTTTAAATACAAATTGAAATATTTATTGAAATATTTTCCTCAGTTTCAGTGGGCTCAATATTGACATGGATTAAATCACAAAATGTATCAGAATTTAAATTACTTTCTTAGTTTCTTAGTTATTAATTACTATAACCTAGACCCCGATATTTGAATGTCAATGCCACCCAGAGAGGGTTAGTGAACATGAAAATAAGGTTGTGAGTTGCTGACTTAGAGACATCATTACACAATAAAAACTTTTGACTATGCATTGAAAATGAGAGTATGGAGCCAAAACACAAATGTTATGTTGTTCAGAAATTCACAGTAAGTTAGAAATGTCTGACAAATATTGCACTCTGAGGAACCCAACACCAGAGAATGAAAGACATTAAATGCATAGAAAACCCGTTTCTACTCTTCTACATCTACTGTAATGTGGGATGGAAACAATGAAGGACACAGTAACAAAAGGAGAGAAATAAGAGGACAAGAGCCATTGTGTGGAAACAGGCCAGATAAGCATGTCTAATAAATGCACTGTGATCAAAACCATTTCCTCCTTGTGGTGGAAGTCTGAGCAAATAAGATAAAACAGCAGGTCGCTAGGCTTTTCCATAAACGTAGAGACCCATTCATCTCTACTCTGCTGGCGTGGACACTGGCTAGAGATCAGGTAGACCAGCTTTGTAAATCCATGTGGAAACAACAACAGGATATTTCGCCAAGGCAAACATAGAGAGCTGCCAGAGCCATTTCCCCTCATTATCACTGATAATGGCAACAAGCTCAGACCCACACCAGACAAGTGAGGAGACATAATGAGGAGTTCACAGTTTTTACCTATCTGATCAACACAATCCAAAACCTGGATTCCATTTTATATTTGTAGGTCAAATTTGGACCACTACTGTAAGACAGTGGATGTGTACTGTAGACGATGGCCAACAAGTTTACATTATAGTTATAAAGTAACGTGTAATGATCATATGTACCTGCATGCTGTGTTGGCTGCGGGGGGGCAGGCCATTGGACAAACTGACAAGCTGCTGAGGGGAGGAGAGCGGGAGGTAAGCTGGACGAGGAATCATGGGACTTGGGTTAGAAACCTTAGGACAGAGAAATAAATGGAAGGGAGTGAGGGAGGGAGAGAAAAAGATAAGAATTGTACTTTCACATGCGTAAAATACAAATAAATAACAATTGCATTCTCATTGGATTTGAGAGAGGGTTGTGTGTTACGCTGGATATGTTGAGAATGCGCATGTGTGCAGTGTGCAAGGCAGCATGTCTGGAGACACACCTTCCTGGTCGCCTCTGACGCCTGGCTTTGGCTGGGCAGATGCAGAGAGGGCAGGGAAGCATTGTAAGAGTGCAGGCAGGGTAGGTGGTGTCTGTCGATGGATGCTGAGGAGTGAGGTCGCAGGCCAGAGGCTGATGCAACAGGAGAAGTCATGACTCTGCCGAGGCTGTTTGACTTGCTTTCCCTGCGCTGGTACTCGATTGGGGATTGAAGGGCTGCAGTGGAGAAGGAGAGATGCAGAATTGCCCTGATGCTAAATTTTTTATCACACTACACCAATCTCTCCAATGCAGGAAACACATCTTCTAGGCTGTGGTACCATTAAGGAAGTTTCTCTGAGTGTCCAAGATCTGGACCACATCGTTGACCCAAGCCCGCCGCGTTTCTGGAGACGACGCCTGCATGATGAACCGCGTCACGGTGCCATTGGTCTTACGGAAGGTCAGGATCAGACGGCATGGATCTTCCTCAGAGTCGTCCTCCACACCTAAGCAACTGACCTGCAGCACGGAAAGGAGTTGTGTTAGACCTTTTGATAAACACAAAAACACACACACACACACAAACTCATTGAAATACAGTGGTATCCGCACCTTGATGCTGTTTTTAAAAGTGTACCCTGGCAACGAGAACCCCTTCTTCTTGTCAATTGGTTCACTGAAGATGACCAGCTGCTCAAACAGGAAGACCCGTCTCTCCTTAGCTCTGGACAGGAAGTTGCTTTCCTGCTCACTGACAGAGAAAGTATCCTGCTGGAGCAGCTTCCCCTGAGCTGTGATTTTCCCCTGTAATAGTGTGTTTGTCGAAAGCACCATAATAGATTGTAAGTCACTCTGGATATGTGTTTCATCTGTGGTGAAAAAGAGCATTGTCCTTTCAGTCATTTAGTTTTAGGATGGCAGAAAATGAAGCATTATCTCGGACGTGCCTCACCTCAAAGCCTTGAAGCCTGCCCACATTCATCATGTCATTACAGCGTTTAGGCACAAAACACATCACCTCCACCGCCCTCTGATGGAAGACATATAGATAGATAGATAGATAGATAGATAGATAGATAGATAGATAGATAGATAGATAGATAGATAGATAGATAGATAGATAGATAGATAGATAGATAGATAGATAGATAGATAGATAGATAGTGAAAACACCAAGCTGTTGTTACACAAAAGTGTGGTATATACTTATTCAGAATACATATTTTTATATATATTTGAACAATAACAGGTTAAGGTTTTAGGAGACCCCTCACCTCTAGCTCAGCAATGTCCCTTCCTGCTTTGTTGTAGTACTTCAGGAAGTCCTGCGGATGCCAATTGGAGAGTTTAGTTAGAGTTTGAATCACAAAAGCTTATTGTGTGTGTATATGTATGTTTTAACATAACACAGACAACATATTATATCATCTGTGAGATTATGAAGCTGACGGGAGACGACTTTTAACTGAGAATTTTTAATGTTCTACTTCAATTTTAGAGCAAACGGTTCAAATACACAGGTTGCTGTTTATCCTAACTTGATCTTTAATCAAACCGTTTCCTTGTTTTACCTTTTTCATCATTCATAACAATGATCACTTGACATCATGAATCAAACTAAGTCTAACAACAGACTGAATATTCACATATTTATGGCCATAAAGACACACGTGTACACATACACACATGTACACATACAGACAACATGCCTTTAGCAGTAGCTGATATTTCATGATCCTCTGAACCGGTTTGATGAGCAGGTCATTGAGCTGCAGTCTGTGGCCCAACTGATGTCTGAGATCCTATCAGGCAATAAAACAGGGAGAAAAAAATCAAATATACAGCCAAATATACAGAAGACACAGCAGCGACTATTTAAATCATCATAAATACATGGTAATGGTGGAGGAAGACTTACAAAAATCTTTAATCTTAAAGTGCTTGAGTTAATCCCTCACCTCAAAGTAGGTCTCAATGTACTCAGAGACTATGTGCTCCGACTTGGGCTTGTTCTGACAGTACACCACATACATGTGAAGACGCCGTTCCTGGAGAGTCAAGTGAGAGACATGATGTGACATTTATTCCAGACGATGTGTGTGTGTGGTGTGTGTGTGTGTGTGTGTGTGTGTGTGTGTGTGTGTGTGTGTGTGTGTGTGTGCGTGCGAGAGAGAAAGAGAGAGAGAGACAGACAAATGGAGAAAGTGGTGGTAAGTGAGGAAGAGAGGTGAAAAAGGGAGATGTGAGACAGATGGAGAGAAAGAACTACAGGGCTTTGTGTTCTCACTGCCCTCAAGGCTTTTTTGAAGTTTGTTAAATAAGCGTAGGAACTTTGCCTCATTAAATAGTTCCAGTGGCTGGGAAAGAATGGTTTAATTCACCATGGCTTAATTAAGCTGCACTGCATTGACTGAACTAGGAAGAGAAGCTGAGCTGGGAAAGCGGCACCAAATCAGACGGGGGTATTCTCTACTTTTTCATTTTGCTAATATTTTGTTTCTTGCAGCAAGTCTAGATGCAGAAATGCATGCACAGGTAAATGTTCATGATCAGCAGCTGATTTTTCTCATTTGTCATCCCAGCTCATTTTCAGACAGTGTGGCAAATGGACTGCATCTGTAACGCTGGCTGTTGATCTGGCTTTGAGAGCTCTATAGTCTAATCAAAGCTCAAAGACAACTGAGCCGCAAGACAAGGACACATCTGGATGGCAGCAGGCCTTACATACAGTCAGAGCTCTCTGTGACCTTGACCTCCAGCCAAACTCAAAACACAGTGAGTGTGTCCACTCACACTCATGTATACACTCACATGTTTGATGAAGAGTTGAGCCAGGCTGTCTGGGTCAACCACACATTTCTCCAGCTCTCCCAGGAAATAGCTGTGTGACACACACCAGAGAAGGTCAGGCAGGAACACGTATCACACACACACACTAACACGCACTAACACACACACACACACACACACACACACACACACACACACACACACACACACACACACACACACACACACTCTCATATGCAAGGAACAAATAGCCATATGGGACATGACACACATGCTGAACCAC
Source organism: Hoplostethus mediterraneus (assembly GCA_034670385.1). Classification (NCBI taxonomy): domain Eukaryota; kingdom Metazoa; phylum Chordata; class Actinopteri; order Trachichthyiformes; family Trachichthyidae; genus Hoplostethus; species Hoplostethus mediterraneus. The sequence continues at coordinate 984,167 of JAXDDW010000062.1, forward strand.
CAGTGTGTTCACACTTTCTACAACAAGAAAACACTTGAACAGGAGAAGCTCAGACAAAATAAGTGTAAAGTGTATGAGATTGTTCTTGTAAACAAGTAGTGAAAAAATGAGAACGAAAGAGAAAGAGACTCCTCCGACTCACTCCTTATGCCAGTCATATATCTGGTGAATGTTCCCAAACACAATTTTGTCCTTCCCTTTCATGTCCTCTGGAACTCTTTGATTGGCCATGGTGGTCATGTAGCCCTATACACACACACATACACAAATATACGCACACAAACACACACACACATGAATGAATGATGCATCTGACTTATGTTAAAGACTGCCGAATTGCTTCTCTTGAACATCTTTGGAAGCTGTTAAGAATGACACACCTCTACTATCAATCCAAGATCTTCCACATACAACTTCTCTGTCTCTATCAGCTCTGTCAGCACATATCTGAGGAGGCAGAAGACAGAGAGAGAGAGAGAGAGAGAGAGAGAGAGAGAGAGAGAGAGAGAGAGAGAGAGAGAGATGGCAGGCAGAATGAAATATTATGACAAATATTATGGTATATTCAGAAAAACATTAGCGGTAGATTAGTGGGTGGGAAGTGGGTTGTAGAGGCCAATAGTCGATGCCATCTCTGCTAGATGAGCTACCTATACAAACCCACAAACCACTCATCATCTAATTTGTCTTATAGTGAAACAAATGATTTTTCTTTGTAAAGGTCAGCACGTACATGCTTTTCTCAAAGGCAGCATTTCTATCCTCTTCACTGTCCACTACAGCAGACCATTGGCTGGTCGAGTCATCAGTCAGGGTGCAGCCATTTTCACCTGGGAGAATGTTGAAGCTGGGTTGGCGGCTCTGAAACAGAAAAAACAAGAGATGGGCTACATGATAAGCATTACTGTAATGTTAGCACTGTTTGGAAAATGAAGTCTAATATGTGAGAAGACACAGTAGGCCCGCTGTGTGGGACAGCAGAGTGCTGCTGTCTGAACACTGGGCATTGGCCAGAGAGAAGCTTAAGTAATTAGGCATCATCTGCAGCTACAGCATCTCCTGATCCAGGCAGTAGACAGCCATGGAAAAAAGAGGAAATGAGAGGGACACGCCAGGCGAGGAACCTGCAGGGTATTCCTGGGGAACCAATCAGTACGGCAGTTTTTCACTTATCCCTTTTGGAAAATAATGCCATTCCAAATCCCAAGTAATCCTCCAGTAATAAGCACTTTTCATGTCTCTCCGCTCTGCTGAGGATATTATTGGGCAGAGAAAGTAGGAAAAGTAGAATCAGGAATGATGGATGAAGGTGAATAATGAGCAACACTAATACTATGATATGTCTCAAGTTATACGATAGGGTTTGGGTTAACTGACCCAGTTAGAGAGTGTTATTATATACCAAATATGTCAGTCCTCACCTATAACACAGTATAATCTAATAAGAATTTGACCGTAACCCTCATGACAGTCTCACATTTCATTCCCTTCCTTAGTGCGCTGGATGATAATCCTTCTATTCAGTCAGTTTGTAGATCATAACACCTCTTCTGCTCCTCCTTTATCAAGATTCAAGATTCAAGAAAATTCAAGATTCAAGAACTTTATTTGTCGGGGTGTGCAGTGAATCTTTTCACAAAGCAATGGTACCAAAATCTTTTCCTTATATGCTGTTCAGGAGCACAACAACTTCCCCAACTTGCACATTTTGCGAGTTTCATGTGCCTGTGTCAATAAGTCTTATCTGGTCCTCTTTTATCTTCTCTTTGACAGTCAATCTTTTCAGTCTCTCGCTCTCTCCGAGTCAATTGTTCATGTCTTCCTCTGACATCCTGCAGGGATATCATGAAGTAATAGTGTATGCATAGTGGGTCTCTCACTTGATTGTCCAAAGGGACCAACGGTTCAGAAAGTCTGAAAGTGAGGCTGCCCAAAGCCTCTCCACTCATCCAGTGGAGGAACGTACTCTCTGCTTCTGTGGTGCAAATGGATCCTTGTGCTATGTTGTCAAGCCTCTGATAGATTCTCCTTATCTCCTACCTAAAGCTATCTATCTAACCAGATCCCCACGCCCGCCTCCAGTGCTGACACTGTTTCGGCTGGCCTGTTAGAGACTGCTTGGCTGCTTGATCACTTCCAGATGCTGTCTGGAAAAGCCAACAGGGTTGATTCCACTGCACAGAGATTTAAAGCTACTCAGCACAGTGTAGAGTTTCCAGAAAGAAGTGGTGTGTGTGTTACTTACGTCTTCCTCAAAGTTTGAATGTTTGAGGATGAAAAGGGATTGTGAAAGGGATAATGAAAAAATGTGATATTTTTCATAAGGTGTCATTTCACTTAACCACATATTCAATGCATACAAGTGTAACGCAAGTACCAAGTGAGGAATAAAATTGTCGTCCTGATCTTTACCAGACTCGGTGTGTCTCTGTCTTGCAGAAGACCAGACAGGAAGCTTTGACTGGAGGGGTGTGCAGGAGAATGAGCTGCTGGACTCGACAGATCGTTCCACTCCTGTGCAATACGAAATAGCAAAACAGCTAGTACAAACAAGCATCTAAAAAATGAGCCCTTCAGATGTTATAAACACATTATTTATTATTAAATACATTTAAACTCACATGCACCTTGAATAGTGTCATTGAGTCTCACCGTGTCTCTCTCTGCAGAGGGGAGGATGGTATAGTTGTCATGCTGTTCCAGGGCCCTTCCCTGGCCATGCGAGATGAAGGGTGGGGGCGGCCTCCCGTCTACCCTGTACATCTGCTTCTCACCCTTACCCCCCTCTCTTCTGGCATCAGGGCTCAGTTTGCGGACAGGATTGGTGAGCCACTTCTTCAGGGCACTGACAGGGTGCCGTGATCCCCCAGATGAGGAGTGTGGGCAGGGGCTGGAGCTGCCTGAAGCCTGGTGGGGTACAGAGGCCACTGAGGGAGTAATACTGCCCTCACTTCCTGCCACAGAATATGGCTCTATTGCAGAGAGAGACAGATAAAGAGACAGATAGAGAGAGACACAGAGAGAGAGAGAGAGAGAGAGTCAGAGAGAAAAGAGAAAGAGAGAGAAAAATGTATGAAAGATTAGGTTTAAGTACAGTAGCTAATTGTGGGGCGTATACTCTCAGGTCAGATTTTGCAGACAGGATTTCTGTACAAAAATGTCATTCAATTTCCTGTGTTGAGCCCTCACAGTAACGTAGCTGCAGCTATACTGTCCTAAAATACAATACAGTTTTGTTCTGACAAGGAACAGCGAGTAAATGTAAGGAATAAGGAGGCACCCCATATAGAGTGTCTCATACTCCAGCTTCATTGTGCAATGTAAAAAGAAAGTGCATTTAAACCAAAAATGTGGTGGCACCAACCAAAGTGAAAGTTTCTTACTGAGTGTTATGAGAAGCAGCATTTGAGTATGAGTATTGTATGTATTGAGACAATTAGAATAAAGCATATCGCTGTTGTCAGGTGAAAACCTTTATTTTTAGCTTGACAACCGTGCACTGTTCAGTTTATCAATTGGGTTTTCAAAGGTTTTTACGGAACATTCCCAGTCCATAGAGGACCATATAATCAATTAAACAATTTAAGTTAAAACGTGAATATCACAGAAATTAGGTTTTTGGGCACAACACCAGATACAGGACTTCACTCCCAGGGTAATTGTATGACTTGAAAGTGAAGCTTAGTAAGTGAGGGGGATTGAACCACCAGCCTCTCAACCTCAGGGCAGACCCTCAAACTAAAGTCACCCATAGGCAGTTGAAATGTTGGTATTTAAAGGACGGACAGACAGGAAGATGCCGGTATAACAAAAATAACAGCACAAATGATTTAATTTATTTGACGTATTGACACAGGCACATGAAACTCGCAAAATGTGCAAGTTGGGGAAGTTGGGGAAGTTGTTGTGCTCCTGAACAGCATATAAGGAAAAGATTTTGGTACCATTGCTTTGTGAAAAACATCACCCAACCAACAAGAACCAAATAATAATATTTAAGATCACCACACTTCTGTCGACAGCTGCGGTCCACTGAACCACCAGAGCACATGGTCACATGGCATGATCTTGACGTATTGTGTCATGGGAAAGTTTAATCTCTTGTGTTGTTGAATCAAATTCATCATTGCATAACTTCTAATATAGATAAAAGATGTATTTGTTTATTACATTGACACACCGGTTCTCAATCATGTGCCATAGTAACCCAAGAGTGTGCAGGTTTTCATTGCAACCAATACAGCAGCTGATTTCACGAGTTAGTTCCCCACTCTTTCTTTCTGAGCTGCTCTCCTCTTACAGCTCAAGATGGGCTAAGAGCTGTCACTCATTTACACCGCAAAGGGATTCTGCTTTCAGTGCAGTCCATGGACCATGGAAACTGGTACCTAATCCTCAACCACACTGTTTTAATCAAGTACCCTAACATTAACATTTCATTCTATTCTGCTGATCCTAGCAAAGTAGAATATTTAAGGAGCCCCATGTTGTCATTTTGGCCTCCACCCAGAAACAAAGATTCCCTGTCAGCACATTTATGCAAGCTGTAATCATAATAAAAAGCTTTCAAGAACCCAGAGAAAATCATAAGCAGATATTTAGCGAAACCACCTGAACAAAAACAAAAAAACATTGTGAGTGTTCTGTAGTTCCAAACACACCTTGTTAATGAGAGAGGTCAGAGGTGAATGGGCAGACTTGTTCAAACTAATAGAAAGGCCACAAATGCTCAAGTAACAGGTCTTTACAACAGTGGTGTGCAGAAGGACACCTTGTTGAATCCATGCTGTGAAGAATTCAGGCTGTTCTGGAGGCAAAATGGGGTCCTACCCAGGTACTAGATAGGTGTACCTAATAAAGTGGCCGGTGTATATAGGCTGTATATGAAGACATATGAGAAATGTCTTGACAAATATTTTTTTAACAATCAGTTTCATTGGTTGCATTCATTTAAATGTAATGATTTTAACGTAGATGTTACTACGTTGCTACCTTGGACATGTCATTGCCAGACCAAAAGTTCAATCTCCTGCAAAACATTTTAGTCATTAAAAGTGGTCTGGATTCAAACAACCACTCTAATTAAAGTAATTCATCGTCTGGTGCTTTGCTGTCATGCAGTGAACAACACAAACTCATTTCTGTAATGGGATGAGTAGAACAGCAAGCGGATTAAAGGGAAGGGAGGAGGGCTGGAGTAGATATGGGGGGTAGGGTTAGGTTGGTGGATAGTTGGAACGGTTAGCTAACCTTCCAAATGAACCTTAAAGCTATCAGATGTCATGCTGACTAACAATACAACTAAAAGACTGAAAGATTGATTAAAACCGGAAATTAAAAAGACGGAAGCAACTCATGATTGAAGTAGAGAAGGAGATTCAGAGGAAGAGAGAAAGATGACGTAGCAGAGCAGCAGCAGAGCACAGCGTCAGTAAGACACATATAAGGTGTTGTGGGTTAAAATTCATGCGCACAAGCTTTCCATGGAGCATTATCTGATGAAAAGAAACAAAACAGCCATAAAAATAATACTAAAAAATGTCAGAGTGGCTCAACATCACCCTGAACGAGGACAGCCATCTGGTCTCTGGCTTTCTTCTGTGTGACACAGCTTTCAAGGCCAGGTCATATTAGACCACTAACAACCATTTACCATCCAGTAAAAGGTGACAGCAGGTACCATTTGCTGTGATGTGAGTGTTTCTACAAACAAACACATCAAGATTTTCTCTGAACTGACTCTTAATGGTGCTTAATGGTTATTGTGACGTCTAAAGCAGCGCTGAAGAGCGACTAGGCTGATGGTGTTTGTTTGAGGTGCTTATGTAATGAGCCTTTTTCACATGCAGCAACAGCTGGATCGCCATCCAGACTGCAGTGAGCGTCAGCAGTGCGTGCATCCAGGCTGGCTTGCTTCCTGTGTGTGGATGATCGATCTATCTATTTATCTATCTATCTATCTATCTATCTATCTATCTATCTATCTATCTATCTATCTATCTACCTATCTATCTATCTATCTATCTATCTATCTATCTATCTATCTATCTATCTATCTATCTATCTATCTATCTATCTATCTATCTATCTATCTATCTATCTATCTATCTATCTATCTAACTACACATGAGCCACTTGTGAACAAACTCCTGAATTAAATTAAACTCTGTTTCCATTTTATGAAAACTATTTGCTGTGACAATCTTTACCTACGACTGAGGATGTTTGTGTGACTTGTTGCTACAGAAAGTCAGCAGAGCTCAGTGGAGTAGACCCACAGTGTCAGTGTCTATTTTACATCGGGACTTGCTCCACAACATTAGCCAAGGGTCAATCTCAACAAGATTAATAATGTCCTTGACACTGACAGTGGCAGCTCAAAAGCTGCTGGCAAACAGGTTTTCATGCTGCCTGTCCTGTGCTGCTGTTGAACAACAGTGCCATGTGCTGTGATGTGATTGTAATGGTTAAGCAGTAACCATCCCACCATCACAGTGCAATGGGTAGAAATTCACCACTGGAATGCTAATTGTCTTTTTGATGATTTAGTTGCACAGTACAGCTACAAATATGCTGTCATTAAATAGCAACGATTACAATCAGATGATAAAATGCTTCCTCAAAATGAACCCAGTTCCATAATTTCAGCTTTGTTAAGAAATGAATATTCCTGTAGCCCCCCCATGACTATATAAACAGTGCTTATCTCACACACACACACACACACACACACACACACACACACACACACACACAGATAGGGCCAACTTCTAACTGACCTACTTTATATAGAGGTCTGTGATGTTGAGGTGGTCTCTCTCAACGCAGATGGTTAGGAGACAGTTAACCACATAGGGCTCTGTGTTCCCCTACTCAGCCCCATATATGGTCATGGTCAGCAACAGCAGGACTTATTTAGATGCCGTGGGAGCTCTACTTAAAACAGCGTGACGCTTCAGCCGGTCTAATCATGATAAAGCTATGCTCATGATATGTGTCTGTGATGCACATACATATTTGTGTGTTGTGTCTAAGTGGGAGTTGAGTAAGCAGTTCATAACCAATGCATACTGACGGATGAAATCATCACCATTGTGCAGGGGTTCGGGCTCCGACGGCCCGCTTCACTTCCTGTTGTAATCTTGCCAAGGCAAATACCTCACAATCCAAACCGCTCTCATCACCAAAACTAAAAATTTGTGCCTATCAGATCATCTCCATCCCCTCACTATTGCCAAATGATTCCTGCACCGTAATATCTGTGACTAGCATTCTAGCTTCAATACAGTTCAGCACAGTAGCAGCTCAATATGATGTCAGTTTGAAATGCTTCAGTGAAAGTGTGCCACAGGTGACCGTTTTTGGTCGGTCTTGTTTATTTCTACACATACTGGCAGTGATGACCTCACATACACACAGCGGTAGGCTAATGGACTATTAGTCATACCAGGCTTATGTGCCAGAGTGATTTATGAGTAATGAGACAGTTAGATTGCTGGTAGGACTTTAAGTAGGTGTATGAACATGTTTCCCAAACATATCCATGTATCTAGTGGTGTTTCGCTGTGTGTTTATAAACAGCTGTTGAATACTGTGCCAAATGAAAACAAGAAGGGAGAATATGGAATAAAGAAATACAGAGGAGGAAGGCTTCCGGGTAGGTAGAGGGAGGTCCAAACCCCAGTGGGAAAACCTTTAACACTTTAACAACTCTCTGATAACTTCATCTTGTTCCTGATTCCCTGCTGTGTCTACAGAATGGGGGGGGGGGGGGGCACAGGCAGGCAGACGAGAAAACTCATCCACAGACATACACATAGATAAAAAAAAGATCCTTTTACAGTCGCAGGGGAGGAAAGCATTTTGTATAACTCCAATAATGACATCACATCACTCAAACAAGCTGTATTCCCAAGAAAGATGTTCCATTAAGCGCTGTGAATAAAGGTGACGACAAAGCAAGGCGGACGGGGTGAAAAAATATCATCCTAACACGAGGCCGCTTTTCATTTACACATTTCACACTTGTTCTATTCACAGGTCCTGGGTCTGTCGGTGCACTGCAGCATAGGGAAGAGCTGTTCTGTAATCAACCCCCTGAGCAACTGGAACAAGAGAGGATTTAAGGGCCGGGGCAATGATGGGATGGTTGTTTTGTTTGTCTATGTGTGTGTGTATCTGTGTTTTTGTGTGTGCTCTTGCCTTTGCTCTGAAACAGTGTCACAGTATTTTAGTGGTACAGATTAAAGAAATCCCTTTCTGTTACTACCCTCTGCCACACACACACACACACACACACACACACACACACAATATGCAAAACCATTCTACCAAGACCACTTTGGGGAAAACAAAACAAAAGAGGAAAAAGTGCTTGGCAGTGTAAGCTAATGGATGTTTGCATCAGGAGTATTTAGCTTGCTGGTGGTACAGAACATAGAGCAGTACTCAGTTTCCATTAGCATCAGTTCACTCTGGGTTTCTGGAGACAGATAATACATTTTCACTACTATACCCCATGAATCTTGTTTCTTTTCTCAGAGATGAGAAAATGTGTGGTCTTGGTGGTGGTGGTGGTTTTGGGGGGTGGGGGGTGGGGGGGTGGAGTGGGGGTGCTTAAGTCTTGCTTTTTGGGGAAAGGAATGTCGGGAGGGTGACTCAGTGACTCCTGCGTTTCCATGATTCAATGATCAGCAGCATATTCTGAGACATTGCGGAGTTCCAGATGTGAGTCTATCTTTGACTTTTTTGTGTGGAATGTGAATCACTGGCTACCGATGCTGTATCTGTATCCTGTCCTTCCAAACATAGACTGGCAAATTTACTCCTGAAGAAAATGAAACCTGAAGAAAACATGTGAATGTAACTATGTGTGTCTCTCCGGCCGTGTCTTTTAAGTTAAAGATATACAACTCCTCAAATAATACTGCTACTGTGTCTCCTTGAAACCTGGAGTAGAGTCAGTGTAACTCTGTGAGTATCCCTGGATATTTCAATCACTCAAATGCAAATTCATATTTAAGTCACCTCTACCACTGGCCACTTTATTGTGGGCAGGTTGATAGTTGGGTATTTTTTTCAATTTTTAACAAGAGGAGTGGATATACTGGGCACATAACATTTTGTTCTAACATGTCATCCTCCCTCATCCTCCCTCATCCTCCCTCATCCTCCTTCAAGTCACCAACTGCAACTGCCCTCTAACAGTACTATTAAAGTGACGAAGGTCAGGAAACGAGTTGAACAATCAAAAGAACATTAAGCCACACCTCCAGGCGTGCATACTTCAAAACGTTTAACATCAGGAAGATACTACAAAACGTAAGGGAATGTATGGTCCTGTGCCTACAGCTCAGGGGAGGAGGGGAATCTATGACTTGGATGATCCAGATTCCTCGGGGGTCAGTATAGGATTTGCTCTGACCTAGAGAAGTTTCAGTGGCAGTCTCAAGGACTTTGCTCGTCACAGTATCTCACATCGATTATGAGAGCGTATCCCCTAGCGTTATCTGCCCTGCACACAGATCACATATGAGCAGCAAACTGAACACTGTTGATTCACAAGGAGTTACATGCTATACATACTGCAGGGACGTCTTTAACTTCTAAACTTTATCACTGGAGTTCACTCAACAGTCACTAAAAGTTGGGATAAAGTCAAGTCAAGCTCATGACTAGAGAGCGTTTACCTACCTGTGACTCGGACATAGCAGCAGCCACATTTGGTGAGCACTTTTCTGAACAGGTGTTGACACCCACACCGTTGTTGGTGGTGACCCCCTTTCATGGTGATCGACTTCCGCTAGACTCAAAACTATCAGGAGCAGGCATGGCATGGGACATACACTAACATGCAGACACACACACACACACACACAGACCACACACACACACACACACACACACACACACACACACACACACACACACACACGAGTACGCACACACGCACACACACACACACACTTTTCCTGTGGTAATCCCCAGAGGAAAAATCTACAGAGAGCAGAAAAGGCTCCACAGTCAACTCTATCGGTTGTCCCAAATGAGAATAGAATCCACAGAGACGGTAGTCCAAATGCTTTGAAGGCAAAGAGAAGGAAAGCAAGAGAGACAATACTCTCCACCTCTCACTGGGCTCAATGTGTGGACAAATAGTGGAGAAAAGATTGTGAGAGGGAGCAAAAGAGAGCGAGGGAGTGATAGAGAGGCAGGGAAAGGGGAGGGGATGTGATGAGAGATAGGGAGGGAGTGAAGCTTGCATGCTGCATGGCTGTGCAATCATCTGCTTCCCAGTCCCACCTCCTCTCATTTCTCTCCCCTCCCCATCTCACCTCTCACAAATGTGCTCAAATATTATATACATTGTATATTTTTTTCTCTCTCTCTCTCATCACATTTTCCCCCTCTACTACACAGTAAACTGAATAAAATATAATTGACTTAAATAAATAAATAAATAAATAAATAAATAAATAAATAAATAAATAAATAAATAAAATAAAAATGTATGCACTTACGCCCATGTGCATACAAACACGAAAACAGTGCCACAAGTAAAGAGACATCATTAACACACACTAGCAGAGGTGCAAACACAGAGAGAGCACCTAAATGCATGCAAGCGGAAAAGAAGCAACTTGACCTTTCCCACTGTGGGTTTTGAAGTCCAAATTCATTTTAAATATTTGGGAAACTCTCCCCAAAAAGGGTATGGGAACAAATATAATGGCGATCCCGGAAGTGGAAGGTTTCTCTGGATGTATCTGAATCAGCTGTACATGTACAGGCCTTTCATTCGATGCACACAGGAACACCAAGTCTTACCAAACTCAGCAACACCTTCAGATGTAGCAATTATGCCAGCATTTGTGCAACAAAGCTGATAAGACAGTATATATATATATATATATAGCCATATGTAATATTATATACTATATAATATTACATATGGCTATCTATCTGTCTATCTCTTCCTTTAATCAAAGAGGCAGCTTCCTCCTCCCCTTTGTTATCACAGGTAACAAAACATTCCCCCTGCTGTGGATCAATATTATGTGGAAATATCCCGCACAGCAAACTGAGTTAGTAGGTTGCAGGCAGGCTGATTTAATCTCAAAGGCCAAGATTAAGTGTTCATGACTAAATGATCTTCTGAGCGCAGCTGCCCGGGCTCGTGGCAGCCTGCAGTGTGCTCCAGGGAGATTTATGCATTAACTTATATGAATTTATAGATGAACAAACTCAGCGAAGAAGCAGAAATAAGTGGTGTATAGTAGAGATAGAGATGTCGCTCATATTGTTGCTGTTTATACGCGCATAGACGGACTTAAAATACAGACACGCGCACACACACTGACAAAAACACATACACGTCATAGGTTGACCACCACAACCCCACAATGACAATCCACCCAGGAGATTACAGCTATAAAAATATCAAAATGCTCTTGGTCTCTTGGCCATCTACTTAAGCTTTTAAAAACCGTGCTTAAATGATGATCCCCGTGAGCTGAAAAGCCTTGACCTTTCTACAATGTAGGAACATTGTCTGTGTGTGCATGTGTTTATTTGTGTGGGTATATGTGTGCATGCGTGTGCGTGTGAGTGCGTGCGTGTATGTGTGTGTGTGTGCACGTGTGTGTGTGAGTCAGACTAGCCAATATTTACCCAGTGGGATAAAATCATGTATATACGTATCTCACAATAAAAAACATGAGCACAAATCTAAATATTACTAACTAGGTGTTCACCTCAAACAAATCTCATCTGCTTTTCCCTTTTCTTTCCTTTCTCCGTCACAATGCTGCTGAGGGACAGAGCAGATTACTGGACAAGCTAGCCTGCTTACCTGCCCTGTATGCCTGCAGGTTGAGCATACACTCAGCTCTTCACTCTGGCCAGATGGCTCCTCCACTTCCAACCCAAGTGACATGGGAAAAATTCCTGCAGTAAAACTATTCATCTAAATTCACTTAAAAGATCAAACAGGTTATCGGGGTAAAGCAGTTACCCCTAGTGTGTTACCTTTGCGTCCTGCTGCCTCATTGGATCTCCTGCCCCACTTGAACGTCCTGGCTTTCTCATTATTCTCATCCAGCAACACGTCATCCCTGCTGGTGTCTGAAACCTTAAACACAAGACAGGCCTGTGAGTGGAGATAGACTAAAAAGCACCTTTTCATATAGTAGTATTTCGAAATGTATTTATTTGTAATGTATTTGTATTTTAGAAGTGATAAAGTAGTAGTAAAGTGAGGAAGCGTTGACATGAAACAGACAAAGTGACTGAGATGCTAATTATACCACTTCCCAGCACTATTTCACCACTCTCTCCACTTTTTTCTCCTTCCTATTTTTGCCTCAGCCTAAGTGGTTTCTTATCTTATCTGTGGAATTTCTCTGAGAGGACTATACTGATCAGGAGAGTACAGCAGAACATCAATTTCTAGGCAAAAGAAGTCTGATTTACCTTGCTCACCACAAGTTAGAGTATGCATAGGCCAACTTTTAGCTGTGATCTCCCGTGCTGCCACACCACAGTATCCTATACTTCACTTTTTGCATTAGGCTGCTGAATATTATTCCATGAAACAATGTGTAACAATTCAATGCAGAGCTGAGCAGAGCAGGGAGTAACCCAGGATGATGTGTGCAAGTTATTCAGCATAAAATAACAATATTTCCATCAGCTCACTTACACAGCATGGGCCTCGTGGATCAGAGAGTGTCATTCTATCAACCATGGAGCCCGGAAGCTGGTCAGTCATCCCTTGCAGTCCTCCCTTTCCAGCGTCTTCATTCTGCATCCTCTGTTCCTCCTTTCCTCTCTTGTGCTTGTCTTCACCTGAAGTCCCTTTTGTTAACTTCACCATCTTTAAATTGTGTAATTCTTTTCAGTAAAACATCCTTGTATCATCTTTGTGAGCTACACTAATGCTCAATTTTTTTATTTACTTTACAGACAGAGAACAACTTCTGAGGTTTCAGAAAAAGAGCTCTACCATTGTGTTGTATTTCCTACAGAAGGACAGAGGTAGAGAAGACATGTTTTGCACCAGATCCTTTCTGTGTCCAAGTCTCCTCTGGGCAGATCAGGACAGATGTCCAGTTGCACTGGGATCCCTCCTCAGGGCCTTCTGGTTAAGAGGGGGTCAGTCTGTCCCTGACAGGTCCAGTCATGTCCCACGTGCTAACTTCAGGTAGTGATCATTCCAAAAACAGTTTTAACCAACTCAGTAAAAAAATCTATTTTTCTTAATTATGGCAACATGAAAGACCTATGCTGTCTAGTAAAATAAAATAAAAGTAAAGAAACTGAAAGTGCTTTTTTACTTTCAAATGGGTTGCTTTTGTTGTCTTTCTCTCCAAACAGAACAGTTACCAGGTAATACTTCCTAATCCATGGTTTTCATTTGATCTTTTTACTTCTTCTTCATCTTTAGCGTTTCCTCTGTTAAACCCCAAACCTCTTCTTTGCTTTTCACTATGTCAACTTTTATTCCAATTTCTACACTAAACCGAGACTAAAACGTAAGTCCTGCACAAGGAGCGAAAAGGCATTTAAACCTTTTAAGTCTCAACTGTATTATGGAATATCAAGCATGCAGCCACACATTTCAGATTTTTTATGGGTCCTAAATATTTCTGATACTCATGTCATGAATACTCATACAATCATATCATAATCATACAATGCAAAAAGACTTGTGTGATTCCTTCCACTTTGACACAGTTACTTCTCCATTGTGCCAAGAAATGATGTATTCTCTTTAAATGCAGGTTTTGTGTAAATAATATAATGTACAATTATGTATTGTGAATACAATGCATTAAAACTGTTATCTGGATATATAGCCTTTAATCAGTAAAGAGCAACAAATTAGGAAGAAGCATCTACTCTCTTTTTCATTGACAATATATCTAGAGAAAGTTTAATTAAAAGGTTTATAGTGCCCAGGAAGAAGGAACTTCTAATCTACTAATATTAAGATAATCTAACAATCAGTCTCACTCTATTACAACCGGATTATAAAGAGTGAAGCTTTAGATTTGAGCCTGTGAATTGTGGAAGATATCACCATCCTGTGGTAACTCTCAGCAATACCATCACTCAATAAAAGCCATTGTTATTCAGCTGACTGACAATGTACCTCTTTTTTACCTCTTTTTTCTATTCTTTTAATTGCTATACCTCTTTTAGCTATACCTATGGAGTTGGGAATCTCTCCCAGAGAGGCACCGACCTGGTCAGAGTGCACTGGTCACTTCTGCTAAGATTTGATACTTGGTCTGATCAAATAACTTGATTTGTCTTCGCTTAAACTGCTTTCAGTGGATTTTATACATTCAAAATTAGATTAATGATTTCCATGATTATGTTCATGTTGTTTATAGCAACTACCTTCTGATTACACATATATGTGGTTTCAGTCTATTTAACAGGGGCAATTTTTAGATTGATTTACATTTGACACAAGTGCTATTAAGCGTGCTTATTATGACTCCTCCTAATTTACTCTTCCATGTTCAGGTAGTTATGACTGCTCTCAAATAAAGCGTGCTTAACTGGTCACTAATTTTCCAGAGGAAACTTCCCATAATGGTCACTTCTCCTTTATTGTGGGGCAGAAATACACATGACAGTCAGTTAAGCAGACACTTGATAACCAGGGGAATCTACCTTCATCTAAAAGATATCCAAAGAAAGATAAAATAGGAAAAATAATGATATGGCGCCAAACTTTAAAACACAGGTGGAAATAACAGGTAGTGTAGTAATTGGTGATCTGCAGAAAGATGAAAGTGGCCATGGTAGAAATCCTCTCCCTAAAGCTGTCGTAAGTGGGATTAGCTACAGCGTACAGCGGCTGAACACATAGCGGCCATGCATGTAAAGACTCCTCCTCTCAGTTTTATGTCATCATGACAACATGTGGCATGGAGATGGGAAAAGTACCTCTATATACTGGCCTGGGGATAAACCGTGACCTCTCAGCTACTCTGAAGACACAGTAGAAGTGGTGGAGGAAGAGCGAAGTTGTCCATGAGAAGCCATACATAGGCCTACACATGGATACCTTTGCATTTCTTCAAAGCTATTGATTTCCTATTATGGTAAGTGCTGATTGTCTGTGTGTCAATTACTCTGATCATAGTAATAGTATGTATGCATTATGCCTCTGTGTTTGATCTTCTTTATTTTAGCTCACTGAGAGTCATAGTCTCATGAAAATGAACTGTCCTGCCACCTCGGCTAGTGATATGAAAGATGTGACGGGTGGCAAATCCACTGGGTCATCCTCAGAGATTTCTTCATTTTTCACCTAAGGGCCTTTGGATCTTGTATAAAAGGTTTACAACAGGTGATGCTTGTGTCATTGGGTGTTTGTGTCTTTGTAATTTGCCATGAGGACATCTGGAACATTCTTAGTGATCTTATATAGATATGACATACTCATAAATCAAGGCCATTCTGCAAATTGTTTTTACAGGTTTCAGGAATATGTGGAAACATTTACATCTAAGCTAGTGATGAATACACATTACATTACAGGTTTCAATAGTCAAGTTGTCTTCTGAAGGCAAGAGCCAAAACACGGCCACATGTGACTGAAGTTATTCTGAGGTGGGTTGTTCCTCATTTAGCCATATGTTCAGCAGGGCTTTTAAATGCTGATCCAGTTACTCAACAGTAAAGGCAACACTGAGCTCATTCAGCCACACCCACTCCATGACACATACATAACAGCCACTGTGGACCCTGACTGTCAGACTCCCCCCATTTCAGATGTCAGCCTTATAACAACAAGCCTATATCTACAATGGAGAGATCATTTTCATTTGACATCATGCACAGTGATGGAGGAGTCAGGGGTCAGGGGTGAAAAATGAATCTAATCTGAGCTTCCTTATCTAAAGCCCTCCTGCTGTACCTTTGTTGTGTCAGACAACATAGTTTCTGTCTGACTAGTTAATATTTTTTATTTGCTTGCAGATGTAGCCAGAGGATACAGCATCATCTCACCTATTATATTGTTAGGTCCATTGGAGCTGGAAGATGGCTGCTGCTGTTGAGGACCCACACCTTGGTACAGGCCCAGATGAGGATGCATCCGAAGTATCTCTGTCAGGGAGCGAGTCAGATTCAGACAGCGTCCTCTCCGATGACTCGGTTCTTCCAGACTATAGTCATGGGACAGCAAAAGGGCATACAGCGTCAACAGTATATGAGGCATGTGCTCATAACGAACCCCAGTCTCTCAAGAAGATTCTGGAAAGGGGAGTCACAAGAGAGGAGGTCATGGAGGTGGACATCAATGGCTGGGTAAGGGTGTCATTCATAAGGCTGATTATTCACAATTTATAATCGATGCTTTGGTTTTGACATCTGGTTTTGGTTTTGACATTAAAAAAAATGTACAAAAAATCCCATTATTAATTGTTCAACATTTTCATTTATCTTTACCATTTACCATCACCAACAGAATGGCTTGATGGTGGCTTGCTGTAAAGGTTTTTTGGACATTGTGTATGGCCTTCACAACTGTCCGTTTCTAGACATTAATCTCCAGGACAATGAAGGCAATACTGCACTGATGATTGCTTCCCAAGCAGGCAAGTCCTACCCACTAGACACACTGAACATCAACATAAAAGCTTCTGCTAGCAACAGAACCATCTCAATGTTGTTGCACTTTACTAATGACCAGTTCCATTTCTGAAGAGAGGGATCTTAAGCACTGCTGTTCTGATCTCTGCATTCTGTGTTACTCTCCAGGTCACGTCAACACAGTGATGTATATCCTAAACTACTTTCCTGGTGCAGACACTGAAATAAGGGATTGCCGTGGTTTCACAGCTCTTATTAAAGCAGCTATGACAGGCCGCGATGACATTGTGGCTGCCCTTGTTATGGCTGGTATGTAAGAGCCAGGTCCATCTATGAACCTTCTGGGACATAGATGGGACATAGATGGACCTTCTGGATTTTAATGATTCATTACTACCTATTTTGCACATTGCTTAATAAATAAGATATATTTCCCCCCATTTACCATTTCAGGTTGAATGTAATTCTTATGACAAGTATCATGGTTTCTAGGGCTGTGTCCTCTTGTTGTAATTGACTACACGTCAACGTCATTAGGGTCTTAGCCAACTTGTTTAGTCCTTCACTCATTTGACATTTGACTTTATCTCACTCATAAATTATATTTATGCACCTCTCTGGCCTCATAACAATATCCACATCCACATATAGCAGTGGTGGTGGGAATAGCTGACCCCATGGTTTATCTGTCCAAATTTGAAGTCAGCTAACTCTATTCTTGAGTGAATGTGCTAGTGACGCTGGTCACTAGGCAGATTTAAGGGATCATTCTGAGGATATTATCATGTCTTAGCACACCCTGCAGTAATCTGTGATTTACTAGTCTTGTAGGCTCGCTGGTAGATTAGCTACTTGTAGGGTTATTTTAGTCTGCCCATGATTATTCTCCTAAAGTCTCTGCTGACCACTATTTATATTACAGCCAGTGTTTTGCCACTTTGACAAACCTGTGCCAATATATTGACTGTAATTTAAAACAGTGGATGGAATAAAAAAAACAACATTATTATATCATATTAAAACAACATATTTTAAGCCTTATTGATGTTTAAATTAGCACTATATGTAATCTAATTTATATTTCTTTGTTCTCATTCTCTACCTTCTTTCCTTCCAGGGGCTGACATAAAAGCAGTAGACTCCACACGTGGTAAAGGTGTCCGGGACTGGGCACTGAAAACAGGTCGCTATGAGACCTTATACCGTCTCCGCCGCCTTACAATGCGGCCCAAAGCTGAGCAGTTCTGTGAGAGTTATGTCCCTGAGTGGCCTGAGCTCAAGGAGAGGGTAGCCAAGGCCACAGCTGACAAAGGTGCTGGGGGAAAAATTACCCAGCGGATCAAAAACACCTTTGGCTTCAGCCTTCCTCGTGACCCCCAGGACAACGGGGTCTTGGACCACATGGTGCGCATGACCACCAGCATCCATAGCCCACTGATAGCAACTGGATGCCATCCACTCTGCCCCACTAGCCCTCCTGAGGTGGGAAAAAGGCGCCTGGCTGTCCCGGAGCTGGTGAAGAAGCATACAGAGAGGGAATTAGAGGTGAACGTAGTGTGCCACAGCAATGGCTCTGTATCTTCCATTACTCCCTCCATCCACTT
This sequence comes from Hoplostethus mediterraneus, assembly GCA_034670385.1. Taxonomy (NCBI): domain Eukaryota; kingdom Metazoa; phylum Chordata; class Actinopteri; order Trachichthyiformes; family Trachichthyidae; genus Hoplostethus; species Hoplostethus mediterraneus. Next base: position 1,002,382 of record JAXDDW010000062.1, read on the forward strand.
CTCAGAGTCCATTACCACAAACCCCTGTGCCAACACAGAGCGGCGGGCCAGTATCCTGTCCCTGGCCTCCACCAAGGTTACCACATTCATTCCCCGCAGCATGGCACGGAGGAACAGTGTGTTCCCCTCCGGCTGCATCCCCAAGATCAATATCAGTAAGTCTGCAGAGGCCACGCCAAAGAAAGAAAAGAAGAAGAAGTGGCAAAAGGGTTACCTGGAACCACCAAAGTGGAGGTACAAGGAGCTCAAGGATGAGAAAAAGAAGAGGGCTGAGAAAGAGAAGAGTGAGAAGGAGAAAAAAGAGAAAGGAACAAAAGACAAGAAGAAGGAGAAAAAATGAGAGTTTCAAAACCTGCCTATGTATTCATACACATCCAGCACACCAATATGGGTACAGATACAGACTATATTTAGGAGTGTAGTGTTCCATAGAGCCTACGATTATGTCCTATGGATGTGTCTTCTTGGATTGGTTTTCTCCATGCAATAGATAAAACCAACGTAAATACACCAAAACATCATCCCAGGGATCATCAGTTTCAGGAAAACAGGAACAGGAAACAGGTTGTTATATTAAAATAATGTTAATCAAAAATTTATTTAACTATGAGAACTATGAGGTTATGAGATCCCTGAAACCAAAGGTAAAGATTTTATGACTGAGCTCTAGCTTCATACAAGTAAAAGTAAGTGACAGAATAAACATACATTTTGAATGTATTTTGAAGCTGAAGATATTTGATTGCATTTTTAATTTTTTGTATTGAGTAAAATATGGCTTCTATTTTGAGCTAGGACAGGTAAAAGTGTTTATTTTCCCTTTATAAGTCAAACTCTGCAGTCTATATAAATACACCCAAAATGTGTATGATCAAAAATCCTAATAAGTGCTTTCACAGTTTCACAGTTTTGATGCATGCACCCCCTCTTTACTGATTTAATGACACAGGCGCTACAGCAAGCTTTTACGGTATCTACCTCAACAGGAAGCAGACAGTGTCCTGACACATGTAAATCTATGATGTACTGTATGTAAATAGAAACACACAGCACAGACATGGAATTTGTACAATATTGTTTTTCTGTGGTAGGTCTGTTGTAAGTAATTTCTGTAAATATATAGCTAGCCTACATCAAAAATATGTACAAATTATGTATATTAAGTATATTATTATGTTATGTTATTATGTAAACATGTAACCTGCTTGTTGTTTTGCAAACATGTAGCTAACATGCATCTAAGTGGAGGATATTTTTCTAAATTCACTTCTTTTTTAATCCTACAGTTCACGTTTGATTGCCATTTTCTGACATTGCCAATAACATTACTCAAGGACTCATACTGTACCCTGAATTTATTAACTCTATGAGTACATATATTACATTTACAAATAAAGAATATAGGCTGGTGAAATATTATCTAGTCATTCATCTGTGTTAAACATCCAAAGGATGAGAGGAGTCAAGGCCATTAGATGAGAAGCTAGGATAACTAAAGCCCATAATCCCCTTTCATAGACCTGCTTATACAATTGACACAAAATGACATGGTGTATGAAGCCAGAGGTGGCGGGAGAAAATTAGTTCAGGCCACAAAGCATTCGGAGATGATGAAAGAATATTCTCCTCTGGCAACAGGAGCTCCATTAACAACTGATTTAGCCCAGAATCTGAGAGGCCTTTCTATCAATCCTCGTATCTTTATCTCCACGTAAATTTGGGGATATGGTCATATGTTCCACCAGAGATCAGCCATGCTCCTCTCTCAAGAATCAAGTCATGAAGGGAAAACTCAGCAAAGATGCATCAACACAGTAGGAAAAGCAAATATTTGATCCAACTAGTGTGATGATCTCATAGCAATGATTGGGCGGGACTGGTGTTTAGAAAAGGGTGTCTGTCAGTGACCTTGATCAACCTTGATCAACGAACATGGCAGGATGAATCCCCCCAAGGCAAGGATAAGGTCCACTGTGCGAGACCCAGTAAGAGAACATAATAGTAGGGATAAGGATCGGAGGGCAGGAGATGGAGGGAGGTCTGCAAACAATGCCTATCAACAGTGGGACAGAGGTGGGGGGTGTGGGGGGCGACAGAGAGAAGGCAGTGGGGGATGATGGGAAGAAGAGATGGGCTAATGTGTGGGGGAATCAAAGAAAGGAGGCTGAGCCCTATACTAAGAAAAAGAGAGATGAAACAGCACACAAAGAACGTACACACAAACGGGGAAAAGGGGAAAGACTCAAGAGGGTCCAGGAGCCGAACAGCATCAGGCACAGAACAGGGCGTTAAGCATAGACAGACAGAGACAACAGGAGAGGGCCATATTAGGAATAAACCTAAGGCAGAGGAGGGGAAGAAGAAAAGCAGAAGTGATGGGGCAAGAAGGGTGGAGAGTCCGGGGCGTTCCCCTGTAAGACCATGGAAGGGTCAGAAAAGGAAGAACGGGCAGGATGAGAATGATGAAGATGATGAGGATGATGATGAGTGACGAAAGTCCTGATTAATCACAATATAATAGATTTTATTAAAGAAAAGTGTTACTCGAGGAAGAAAATGTGTTACCTTTGAAAGAAATATCTTGCAAATATAACAGCATTTTATTGTTCAAGTGTATTGTTTAAGTGATTTTTATATTTTATCTTATTTTATCTATGGGTTTGATTATTTGTATTCTTTAATTTGCTCTGAATAAATTCTTTGTATTCACTCCTGCTAAGCTGAATACACCAATCAAATTATACTTAAAGTAACATTGTCCTTTGAGTTACTCTCCTGTCTGGTATTGTCATTTTCTCAATCAGTAGACTAGCTACTATCTCCTGGTAGACGGTCCACTTAGCGTGCTCTAGAGGGTTAAAGCGTACTAATCCTTTAAAAACAAACCTAGCAGACAGTTTCAAGAGAAGAGCTGTCGTTAACTAAGTACCAGTGTATAGGCTGTAATTGGGGAAAAATTCAACAGTTAGAGGGGCAGGCCTTAGAACGAAGGCGGTTAAAGGTCAAAGGTCCTGCTAGGGTGAATTATCCTGCAGGCTTTAGATCTGCCTGTTAGATAGAGGACTGATCTGAGGTTGATACAACCCTGGGAAACAAACAACCTGAAAATGTGTTTTAGTTCAAATAATGACCTACCATCAATTATACCTGTTTTTGTAGATGTGGTGAACTCAAAGTGGCCAAAGTCAGTAAACCCTAAAAAATAAAATAACAGTAGAGACTTTCTAAAGCACAGTAGGACTAGTCAAATAATCAAATCAGTATTTGTAATTGTTGTGCCTCAGCCGTATACTGCCCACCACCTCTGGGTGCTGTAGCTGTCTGTATGCTGCTGCCTGCCGGTGGAGCATGTTAGTGAACGCTAGTGGAGTGGCTGCACTGACACCTTGCCACATCATCTAGCACTGATAAACGTATTTATGCGATGCACTATGAATTTATTGACCATGGCTAACGTGCGAACTTTGTTAACGATTGTTGTTCAAGCTGTCTTGTACGGAACTTGTGATGGTGAGTACTGTATTTTTGTTCATAAGCTCAGCATCACTGTCAACATGGCGCACGAATTTAGAGCTAACATTAGCTATCTGGACGATAAACAAGTCGAGTTGACCGCCAGAAATCAGGTCGTCATTCACTTGCATAGACAGGGGAATTATTCGACTCATTCCTTGTAAATATAACGTAAACGCCACCGCCTGTCTTTAGCTATCCAGCTAGTTAGCAGCTAACGTTAACCATAACTGTTGTTTAGCTAGCATGAACTGTCAACTCAGTGCATGCTTCCTCTGTAAACACATAGTCAAGCTTACTCTACTTCGGAGCTAGCTAAACTTAACCCGACAATTCATCATTTTTATAATGTTTATGTTGATGGTATATTACATACGGATATATGGACGTTGCTTCAATGCAATTCTCCTACAATCTTGCCACAATCTTCATGAAATGAATCTGGGTATGGAACAAACCTGAGATTGGCTTGTAGTTCATATTACGTTAATGATGTTTGTATCTGCCCATAATAAAACAAGATAGTGCCCCTCATCTCTCTGCCAGCCTCTCATTTTCCACTGTTAGAGATGGGGAATGGCTCCATGTTCGGCAACGGTGAAAAGAAGGGTTTCCTATCAGTGCCAGTGTCATTTGTTGTGACAAATTTCAGACGTGAGTTGTTGTTGTTTTTTACTGATGAGAGGGCAAGCATTGTTCCTCCAGGGCACAGGTCCTTGAACATTACATCACATTACATTACATTAAAGTCAATTAGCAGACGCTTTTATCCAAAGTGACTTACAATAAGCATTCAACATAGGTAGGTAAGAGAACTATCATAAGTGCATTTCCTTCCTAAACAACAAGCGTGAACATTCCCACACTCCCACTACATCACTCCTGCAGCAACTAGGCTCATAGGTGGACGTGAAATTGTTATTACAAAATTCACATAGCAAAGCTTCTTCACTCTTTTATCAGCACTGAATGAGCAAGCACCCCTCTCTCCCTCCTCACTTCTCTAATATTGTGGGCTTATATATGGGCTTATATTAATATATGTCAAGTCAAGTTTATTTGTATAGCTCTTATATTATTATTATGTTATTATATTATATTACAGTTACAGTTTCAAAGGGCTTCACAACGCCCACATTATGAAAACAATAAACACACACCCCCAACCATAAACCCTCAGTGAGACAAGGTAAAACTCCCATATGTGTATATGCATTCTTCCACCTGATAAAGGTTTAGATTATGCTCTCAATATTTGGCATGGTTTGGAGCCTGGAGTGATTGCATGCTAGAATCGGTTTTATCAATATTATAACTCAGCGGTATTCCATTCTCTTGTTTTATCAGTGCTTTTGGGCTACTTTTTTAGAGATTGGAAATGTCCGATTCCCAACAGTGGGATAATGGAGATTCGGAGTGTTGTTAAGAGATGTAACCTGAGATTCGTTCATTCAAGATGGTGTAGTGTAAGAAACACAAACTGTGCCTCCTCAAGCACAGCAGACACATCCGTAATGTGCCCAGTGCCAGAAACACACTAGGACCTCACTATTCCCTTGTCAATGACCTTTAATTTTCTGTTTCTTGAAAATCCCAAAACATCTAAAGTTGAAAGACATGCTGTTGTAAAATGTGCCTCTCCAATTCCTGCCCTAACATCATTATAGGCCTATGTCTTGATTCTGTTGGAAAACGCACAGCCAAATGAACTGCGAAGTGAGAAAATACTTTTATGGTTTACTGTAGTAAAATTGTAGCAACAAAAATGACTTGGCCCAATTGGAATTTCGTTGGTATATACTTTTTTTCAACATCATTTCTTTTTCAGCACTTTGTTTTATATTATATTTTTTATAAAATGGAAGGTGTGATAAGGTGCTCATGCTTAGGATTTTTCCTGTTTGACTATAATGATTTTCTAGTAGTTAGTAGTCTAGTAGTTTGATCTGTAAGCCGGGGATTCTGCATCGCACCAGAAGGAGTTGATCTGTCTCAAACCCCTTTCTCTCTTATGTGTTGCTAATTCAAAATTTGCAGTAGTCAGTATCCTCGCTGAATTTAAATGTTTTTAAGGATTTTCATCGCTGTGATTATTTCCTTTCTTAAGTCTTTTTAGTGGTTTCCAAAAAATGAGCCAAATGAGCCAATTGTGGGGTGCAGTTGCATCTTATTTCATGTTTGGTCTATAGTTATCTTCTTTATTTCTTTTCTATCTTGTCTTTCTCTCATTCTTTTTGACCACCAGCCCATTAGGTGTTGGCGCCGTGTGAGTCAGTACCACAGAGATGTCATAACACATATTTCCCCTGTTTGACGTAGATTAAGCTGGAATTCCCCTAAAATTGTTAGTTTTGACGTCACCGGGGGCCTCACTTGTGGGCATGTTAGTGTATCTCTCAGCAGGAAAGGAAAGTGTGGTTGTTGGTGTCTTTTTGTCTTAAACTGAATGTCTTGGTGCTAGTGTGTGAGCTGATCTCCTTCTTCCTCATCTCAACTCAGGTGAAGTTAGAGCAGTTAACACTTAACTACACTAACCAATATGTTCAGTGTGTAGCAATTTGCTGTCATAGTCATAGCTGGTCATGCAATCCCTTTTCCTTCATGCCCCCAGACAATTCCTCCACCCAACCAGCCTCCTAAAGCCTTTCTCACCCCCCACCATCAGGACTTGGATACAGCCTTTCTATCCCCTGACCCCATTGATATCTTCCTCCCTCTCTCTGCCCTTGCATCCTTTTTTACAGGACATTAGTCCATCTAACCCCAAATATTGCCCTAAAAGTTGGAAAAAAAGTTTTATTGCACCCCTTCATTCCTCCTTCACCACACAAAATCATGTTTAATAACATGATTTTGTTGATTAATAAGTTTGATTAATAACATTTTTGATTAATAACAATTATTTAGGCTAAATTAAGGTAGCATATTGTTTGTAGGTCTACAGCTTAGGGTTTAATGCAGGCTATGGATGGTGCTTGCCTCTGAGAGAAGCCACCATCTCTGCTGTAGTCTGTTACTGCCCTCTACTGGACATGTCTAAATTCTCGTTTTAAACAAGATAGTTTGGTAATTGTTTTTGGTTGATTGTTCTTTGCTATTTCATAACAATAAATGCCACAATATGCACACAGCATGTATTTGCTGTACTTCCAGAAAAAAGTATTCTAAGAAAAAAAAACCGTTAGGTAATATGTTTTATACTGTATTACCTCTCTTGTCCACTCTGCCTCTACAGCTCTATGGTGTAACTGCACCACTGCCCAGTGTGAGAAAACTGGGTCCAAGTGTGAGACTGATGGGGCCTGCATGGCCTCCACTTCCTTCATTGATGGCCAGGAGCAGCATATCCGCATCTGCATCACACTTGACAAACTTGTACCCCCTGGACAACCATTCTACTGCCTCAGTGCAGAGGGCCTGCTCAACATCCACTGCTGTTACACTGATTACTGCAACAGCATTGAGCTCAAAGTACCCTCTGGTGAGAACTCTGCGCATAACACAACATACACACACAAACAATACAAAACAAATAGAAAATAAAAAGTATGTCTGTAATATGTCTATGTCATACCTCTAAGGCAGAATAAGGTGAATGAAAACAATGACAAATAACAATCAAGTTCTTTGACCACAGTCTGGAAGTTTGGTGATCTTGGGGCATGCATGGCATCACAAGTCTTTTACCAGGAACCCGCCTTATTGTTTTGATACAAGTGCTGCCAGTCTACTCACTTAACCTCAATAAATGTTGACTCAACTTTCTAATTGTCTGCCTAGCTATACACTATCATACCTCAGGGACATGAAGCACTTCGTATCAGGGTAGAGGACACTTTACACTTTACAGTTACTTATGATTTCTCTACTTTTCTCTCCTCTCCCAGTGACATCTCAGTCAGGCCTGGTGGGAGGCTATGGCCCAGGAGGGACGTGGGGGCCAGTGGAACTGGTGGCTGTGATTGCAGGACCAGTGTTCCTGTTGTGTTTGCTGCTGATGGTGGGCATGTTCCTGTTTCAGTACCATCAGAGGGTCTACAGCCACAGGCAGAGGCTAGAGGTGGAGGACCCCTCCTGTGACCACCTCTACATGGCCAAGGACAAAACCCTGCAGGACCTCATTTACGATCTATCCACCTCTGGTTCTGGCTCCGGTCAGTGTGCAGCACAATAATGTGGCAGTGGGCCAACACTCACATTGTACTTTACACTGGTTTCTGCCTCTTTAGATAAAAGTTATATTATTGGACTGCTGTTGACTGTTCTCTGCTCTCATCCTCTCTGACCAGGTCTGCCTCTGTTTGTCCAGCGGACTGTGGCCAGGACCATTGTCCTGCAAGAGATCATTGGTAAGGGACGCTTCGGGGAAGTGTGGCGAGGTCGCTGGCGGGGAGGGGACGTGGCGGTAAAGATCTTCTCATCCAGAGAAGAGCGCTCCTGGTTCCGTGAGGCTGAAATCTATCAGACCATCATGCTTCGCCATGAGAACATTCTGGGCTTCATAGCTGCCGACAACAAAGGTAGACACCTGTCACATCACAATACATAAATAATTAAGAATGTGGGGGTATTCTTGTTCTTGTTTTCTTTTCTTATTTGTATTTGTATATCTCAACTAAACTGCTCTGTCCATAATCTTTTTCTCTATCTCTCCACTTCTGCTTTTACGAAGATAATGGCACATGGACCCAGCTGTGGTTGGTGTCAGACTACCATGAGCATGGCTCTCTGTTTGACTACCTGAACCGCTACTCCGTTACCATCGAGGGCATGATCAAATTGGCACTGTCAGCTGCCAGCGGCCTGGCACATCTGCACATGGAGATTCTAGGAACTCAAGGTAGTGTGTGTATGTATGTGCATGTATCCAGAAGAGCATTTGAAAAACTGAATTGCATGTCAATCCCTTTTCCTGACCTCCAACTCAAAAAATAATAAAATGTGAATCTAGGGAGGCCATGCTCTCAACAACCCAGCTATAAGTTATCCCATTCTGCCATGTGGGCGGGTTTCTGAACTAGCCAGTATGAGTTAACAGAGTTAAGAGGTTCTGTTCATTGTTCATCCACTGAACACAATAGGCAAGTACTGGACCACATCCAGCCCACGTGCAATTTCTCATCTATATGTGCAGTAATAGGCACCAGTGCCTAAAACATTTCTGTTCCTGTATTCCTGTCCACAAATCAGATTCTCTCTACAAATTCTTTGTAGAGAGACATACTTCACCTGCAGATTTATCTTGTTTTTTGATGAAGGTAAGTGTCAACTTACAAATGAAAGAAATATTTTTGTCAGCAGAACTTTTCTTAGTCATATATTGTGCTTTGTAGGGTGTATACATTTCACCTTTGAAACCTGTTGCATATGTTATCTCCCTCACTCATTGACAGACACAAAGTCCTTCATGTAGATAATTTAACTATTGAACTACAATCACAAGACTCACTGATGAAATTAGGTTGATTAATTCAAAATAAAGTTACTAGGTAGAATTTGATTTTAAATAAAATAAACAAAATAAACATTTTGCTGTTTGTTTTAAAAAGGCCAAAATGTCAAAAAAAAATTAAAATAAATAAAATAAATAATAATCTTGATATCATAATTGATGATTATCATGATTTTCATAAAATTGAATTTGTTTTGCAGACAGTACAGTACAGTAAATACTCTAGCTCTAGTTCAAGCTCTGCCATGAAGAGTGTTTACAATACATTAAGGTTATTGAATTGAACTTCACACTAGCTGCTCCAAGAAAGAAAATTTCTTCTTTCAAGAAAGTTTCTTGTTTTTCACAAAAGGACGGTCAGAGTTGACATTGACGTGTTAATCATTCATTCGGTAGGTAACACAATAAAGAATTCACAAATGATTGTCATGTGCACCTGTCTCCTGTTAGGAAAGCCAGGCATTGCTCACCGAGATCTCAAGTCCAAAAACATCCTGGTGAAGAAGAACTGCACCTGTGCCATCGCTGACCTGGGCTTGGCTGTCCGCCACGAGTCTGGCACAGACACCATCGACATCGCCCCCAATCAGAGAGTTGGCACCAAGAGGTCTGTGTACACATACACTCCTGCACACAGTCAAACACCAGTTACTGGCCTTTAGATGACCTTGCTTTCTCACAGATATCTTTCAGTCCTTGCCCTGAATATTGTTAAATCATGCACAGCGTTACAAACTGAGATTGTTTTTTACGCCTCTCAGGTACATGGCCCCGGAGGTTCTGGATGAGAGTATCAACATGAGACACTTTGACTCATTTAAGTGTGCTGATATCTACGCTTTGGGGCTGGTCTACTGGGAGATTGCCCGCCGCTTTAACAGTGGAGGTCAGACTATTCTGTTTCACTCTGCTCACTCACCCTGTATTGTTTCTTCTCATTGGTAGCAACTGGAAACACAGACATGATCTGACCTTGACTTTGCCCTGTGCTATCAGGTATCCACGAAGAGTACCAGCTGCCCTACTATGACCTGGTACCTTCTGACCCGTCCATAGAGGAGATGAGAAAGGTGGTGTGTGACCAAAAGCTTCGACCCAATGTCCCAAATTGGTGGCAGAGCTATGAGGTATGAAAATGTGTTGTGTTGATGTGTTGATGAAAACTACATTTTTGTGTTACTGGTGTGTGTGGTGCATTGGTTTTATTCCCTATTGCAATATTGTGCATACTGTATCTGCACTATACTTGCATCATCAGCTTCGTTAATATATATTTTAAGATCTTAATTCCTTATTTGCCTTTTCCTCCTGCTCTTTCAGGCCCTGCGGGTTATGGGCAAGATTATGAGGGAGTGTTGGTATGCCAATGGAGCTGCCCGGTTGACAGCCCTGCGTATCAAAAAGACCCTGTCCCAGCTCAGCGTTCAAGAGGACATAAAACTCTGAGCTATGAGCAGAGCAGTGAGAAAGAGCGCTTAAGAGGACCTGGTCTCAGACTGTAGGACCCTGTGGGTAGAGGGCAGGGCCCTCTTCAAAGAACGCACAAACTAAGAGGAAAGCGTAGAGAGTGGCAACTTGTAAAATATTACTCCATAGACACTCCTGCCAGTTTTGAAGCCACCTGATTTTTGACAAACCCTACCTCGCTTACCCAGCCAAACTACTGAGAACACCTTTCCTGTCTCATCCTCAAGTACTCCTACCCTTTTTCCTCTCTACACATCCTACTAACCAGGCTGCAGATTCCCTGACAATGTTCACATTTCTCTCCTTGGCAGAAACTTCCTGTATACAGGTATGCAATTAATAATGGGATATGTAATTAACAAGTAAACATTTTGATTGACCTTTCCCTTCGTAGAGTGTAAGCTGGGAGAGTTTGGAGAGATTTGATCTTATTTACTTTTACTTATTCTGTCCTTATTTAAACAGATTAGGTCTTGTGATATATATGGGTGTTTGTGTGGATATTATGCAGGTTCCTCTCTGGCACACTTACAGCATGCAGGCACACAGCAAATTGCTCAGAAATCCTTCAAGGCAAACAAATCTTTATCTGGTTCTGCTGCAACAGTGTGCGTTTTGTATTGTATGCTGATTACCATGTAAGCATGTACAATGCAGTGGAGGCAGTTGGTGTAATGCTGACCAAGGTATTTCAACAAGCTGTATTCAGGCCTGTGGGCTGCCAGAGTCAGGACCTTCAAAGCCACTGGAGTGTTATGGCCCCTTGCCAGACATTAAGCTTTTTGAACACATGCCCAGAGCTCTTACCGTAAGCTGTTGTGAACCTCAGGTCTTCAGTGTGCTTACTGATCTACAACCTTTTCTGGTGACATATTAAGACCAAAACATTAAGCTTCAGCAAAATTTGGGGGAAATTTAGGAATCATTAAAAAAACATGCATTTCACTATGATGGAGTATTAGATTTAGTGTGTAGCGTAGCAATGGCTGCTACCTGGCATGCCAGTGACACTATATGCCTTGAGGTTCAGAGCATAGGCTACCTGCCATGACAGTGAACGTCACTCAAGTCATTCAGCTGGCACACAGTAGGTTGAGAGTACCTCAGTTCTCTTCTGCAGCAGGCACTACTGAAAATAGAGGGGTGATTAATGATCAACCCCTGTAATGGCCCAATTATGTGTTATTTTGTTTGTTTTTTTAATCTATTTTCTAAATGCATTAACTACAGGAATCTGAATGATAGTTGGTTTTTATGTTGATTTTTTTATATTGCACATTCAATGTTGTTTTCCCCTCAGGGCACATTCTCCCTGGCCAAGTATAACTTATGTACATAAAATAACTTTTTAAGATGTATATATTGCATTTTTGATTTGGTTTTACTTTGATATTTAGATGGTGTTTTAGATGGTTGAGTTTTTTTTATACCTGCATCTTTCTTGGTGGGAAGAAAATGGAAAGCTTCTGTATTGGTGTTCTTGATGTACCAATGTACTTTATGACCTCCAAAGCAACACTACTGTATGTAAATCACTGAGACATTTTGTTGCTTGACTTTCTCTTATAGTCTCCCATTACTGTAACAGTATATATTGATTTTTAATATTTCCATTCACGGCTCACCATACAATACCTCCTCAATGTGCAAATTGTAAATGCTTTGTTTCATGTAAGCTCATTGTCATAAGTTTGTTCTCTCCACATTTGTATGTTGTAATTTCAGGAAGTCTGTGCACTGTTGTCTTCAATTGTGTCCAAAGTCAAAAGGTACTGCTGATGTAAAGTCTTTCCCATGTTATTTATAATATATCCGTATGCTGTGAGTCCTATGAAGGCCTGAAAGGCCATGTGTGCACTACTGACCTCACAGCGCCAGAACCAAATTGTGTTCTCAGCAGCATCTCTGGCGTGGTTTCCAGTGTTTATTAAAGATCACATCACTGAAAACTGAGATTGTTTATATAGAACTGCCTATAAATTTTAGTACCCTCAAACAGTCTGATTGGAGATTGTAAGAGAATCTGATATTTCTCAAGACTGCTGTGAAAAAATATTTCTGTAGCGCAAAATATAACCTTATTTGTGAAAACGAAATACTACTAAATGTCTCAATGCTGTCTCACATAAAATGTGTTTAAGCAGTATTTGTTTCATTTACAATCTTATGCTCACCTGCACTGTATTTTATTTGTATATCAAGTCTTAAGGGATGTCCATAGGGACAAGGCAACTGCACTTGTTGCTGTTTTTTTTTTTGGCTGGAAAGACTGGAGCCCGGGAGCTCTTCCTTTACGTGGGTGAAGGACAACCATATTCATACAATAAAGGGGTATGATTGTCAAATTATAACATTTTGCCTTCCTACTGTATCTAATTTCTAATATTTTGCTTCAAGTACACCCTGAAATGAATATGAATCATGAGAAATTATGTTGTATTGCATAAATTGACTCCCAGTATTTCTCATGTATTGACCATTTCTTTTGAGGAACTTTTACTTTTCCATCATCTTTGCCAACACCAGACTTCTAACAGTGTATGATGGTGTTTCTAGTTAAGTCAAGTCACTTAGACGAGTCAGTAATGTTTTGCGGAGTACGTCCCCTCCTGTTCACGATGACCTACATAGGGCTGTTTTTAGACAGTGGTTTGATGTGATATACAAGATGCATATACTAAATTAACCATTGGTGCGAAAACAAATAATCTTTATTGCTTCATCCCTTAAATTATACTCTCAAAGCAGATTACTAGAAAAACTGTCCATTTACATAGTTGTACACATCTTGTATCATAAGAATTCCATTTTGAGAACAAAAAAAAACAAAACAGGAAGGAACAAGGCTTTCAAGATTGGCCTGCCCTCCAGGGAAAGGAAAAGGAAAGGAAGTGCTGGTATTTAGTGATTTTGACCAAATAGGAAATTGCAGAGGAAAACTTTCCATACTATCTGATGTTCTGTGACATTCAGTGTCACCACTGAATGTTATGAACATCTAGAAAAACCAAAAACGGACATGAATCAGAAAACTGGGAGCTGGAGAAAATGAATAGCACAACCTTCGCTAATTTGACCATTGCTAATTACTAAGTGACACCTTATTGATCCACTTACCCATAAAATGATTAGTGAGATTTTGCGGCATAGAAGCAACAATACGCAAATCCCTTTAATGCCAAAACCCACAAAAGGATGTGGGTGCCAAGACAGGCAAACAAATTAATCAATGGTGTATCTAATGTAAAAAGTAGATAGATTGTTAATTTATACATGATAAAAGAGACATCACAAATATGCAAGTCATACAACCATAAATATCCAGTGGTTGTGCATTAAAAAAGCAATATAGTCCAATTATGGTCTAACAGCAGATCCATCTAGACTTCACCAAGAGCACATGGTTGTCTTGGGTGCTTCAAGTGCCATTCCAGGTTAGCTACCTTGCAGTCTGACTGCGCAACAGATGATCACAACCAGGTGAATGTCTAACATGCCAGAATAACAACACAACACACACGTATAAGAATGTTGAGCTGGGACATAACCATAATCTGCAAGATCCACTGTGATGTGTGTTGAGTTCAGATAGAAAATTAAAATTAAAAAAAACCTTCCTACAAAAGGCAATGCTGGTAAATTAATTTTCTTTTAGCTGTCTACCAACAACTAAATGTATGTACCAATACATCTTATCAGTGGGAATGGGTTTGTCAGAGTTGTGATGACTGGTCCTGTTCTGTAGCAACAGCAGTAAAGGTGAGAATGATGCTGGGCCATCCTGAGCGACTACAGCTCCACTTCAGATGTTTCTTGTGCTCTTGCATCTTTCTTGGATCTTTTTGGTGGCTTGGATTTTGGCTTGATTTACAGGAGTTCCTGTATGTCCCGTATTAATACATTTGAATATTGCTGAGTTGATAAAAACTTAATGGACTTCATATTTTGCAGAGAAGAAGCAGTCCTCATGTGTGAAATATAGAAAACTTGCTACATTCCCCAATATGCCTAACGTCCTTTTCCCTCTCCTTTCTTCTGGAATGCAGACTCTTTGTTGAAGTAGTCTTCCCTTAGTTACTCCCTCAAGCACTTCCTGAAGATAAAAAATGTGATCAAAACACATCTAGTCAAATATGTGCTTGCTTTTATAACTCAAATACTTGCAGAATCATTTGCTTTATCACTTTGAACACGCACAGTATTTCTTTTTTCTTATATCAAAGCTTTTAAGATCATATTAAGATCTGTACAGTTTAGACAGCTGTTCTTACCCTCATCTCCATTAGTGAGCACAAGTGCCTGGAGGATGTCTGAGAGGGAGACAATACCCTTCACCACTTCCTGCTCATCCACAACCACCAACCTGTGCACCTGAAGGGAAAAGAGGAACACCGTGAACAGTTACTCACGTCACTACACAGTACAGAGACCACCTTTGTCCAATAGTTTTTATCCATGCATTTAGCAGGGTATTTCTGCCCCAGCCATAAGCAATTGTATAGAAATGGATGCATTTCACTATATGGCTAAAACAATGCACTGAATTGTATAAATAGCATGGCTGAGTGCTCCTCTCACTCCCACCTCAGCCTCCACCAATCTGTTGATGATGGCCTCCAGTGTCTCGTGTCTGTGGCAAGTCAGCACTCCCTCAAAGTACTGGGAGCGGTGCTGCAGGGCTTTGGTCACAGTCACATCCAGGTTGTTATATGTCTTCTCTGCTGCCAGATTCTGTTCACACACAGTGCCTCATGTATTAATAATGTTGTTTGACTTAAACTTTCATCACAAAATCGTTTCAAAGAAAATAGAATAGAAATACGCAATAGAAAATTAAGCACTTTTTCAACATACCACAGAAAACTTGAGAAATCAATGTAACTCCCTGATTTTGAGCAAAAAAACTGTCTACATTTTAATGAGGCCCAGAGTGGGTAGGTAGGTTTAAAAAAAAACAAAGACAAAAAAACTGGTATAGTCAATAAAGTACAAAATGTGACTGAGCACAATTCTATAAAAAGGAGAGTTCAATGAATACTTACTATGACATCAAATTTGGAGTAAATGTCCACCACTCGACCTGCATGAAACAGGCAGTAAATCAGTATATAGCACGCTAAACACAACGGGTGCACTGGTGGTCATCCATGCTAAATCAAAATGGATGTAATTTCAACCACTCCACCTACCATTGTCATCCACAACGGGGAGGGCTGACACTCTCTGCTCAACAAAAATACCCAGTGCTGTGTACAGAGGTGTATCTGAGCGCACCACAGCTATGTTGTGGAATGTTCCGATGTGTAGTTCCTCTAAGGTTTGACCTAAGAAAGTGGGTTTTGGCATCTCTGATATCTGAGAACAATAACACGTGCAGTTAGATAAAAGTGCATGAGAATGGATAAACTGTATATTTCATTAACTATTGTTGCTGGTGCTTGCATTGCCCTGATCCGTTACTAATCAAATACTGAAATACCAAGAAATAGCAGATAATTAAAGTAGTAGCAGTGGGGTGAGAAGCCAAAAAGACTCACAAAAAGCTTGAGGAACTTGAGAATCCTCTTGTGTGTGAGAATATAGAGTGTGTTCCCTGTCAGCGGGTCAATTACAGGCAGTCTGTGGATCTTGTTCTTCAGCAGAGATGATACTGCATCATACAAACTGGGACAGGGAGAAGAGAAGAGAAAACCAAGTTTGGGAAATAAAAATATGGCTTTAATGTTGTGAGAAAAGAGATGTGAATTCAAAAACAAACACTAGCTTAGTGATAATTACATGCTTGTCAGTAATGTAATACTTTAAGGTTTATCATTTAGATGACTGCCATAGATACAGACAACACCTTTAATCTTTCAGCAACACTTTCTATTGAAACAACAAAGGGTTTGGAGTGGAAATATGTAACATGTCATTAGTTTACAGTCTTGCAAATTTAACCACAGGAAGCGATTTTTGACAAGTGGCTATACCCATCTATTAAAAGAAACCAAAAACAAAGACAACATCGCGATCATAATGAAGTGCTTAACTCAACAGTTAACCAAACGCGCTTGCCCAAAAATCCAAATGCAAAACACTTTTGCACTATCTACACTTCTACTGCTAGGAACAGTCAGTTAAAGAAATAAGTCTTCAAGTCACAACCTTCAAATTAACACCCTTGTTAATAAGCATGTTTCAACATTTTTTATGCTTTTGTTTTGAAAGCAAACATTACGCTACTTACAGTCTTATTCTAGCAATCCCTAGCAGCCTGTGATTCCTTCAAACATCAACAAGTATAGGGAATAAAGACAACGCCTCCTCATTTTTATCATGAAATC
Source organism: Hoplostethus mediterraneus (assembly GCA_034670385.1). Classification (NCBI taxonomy): domain Eukaryota; kingdom Metazoa; phylum Chordata; class Actinopteri; order Trachichthyiformes; family Trachichthyidae; genus Hoplostethus; species Hoplostethus mediterraneus. The sequence goes on from JAXDDW010000062.1 coordinate 1,019,140, forward strand.
ATGCAAATTAAATGGCAAACAAATTATCAAGAGACATTGTGCATTATGTCCATTCTTACAGTTACACATGAACATCTTAGCAAATATGAAAGTGATTCCTGTACAGAAAGAGCCAGGTATAAAGCACATCCTTCACTATACTGCAGAGATAGGCAACCATGTGCCACAGAGGGCCAAGACTATGCAGCTTTTCATTCCAGCTAAAGACTAAGAAATAGGATGAAATAATCAGTGAAATCACCTGGTGTAGTATTTGTTCTTTGGCCCTCTGGCCCATCTGCATGCCAGTAGGGGTTACCGTCACAGGTTTCAGCACTTGAGAGATAAACTATTTAAACAAGGCCTAAAGCTTACTACCACAGTGAGTTCAGACATGTGCAGTTCAACATTGACTTCAACAATGTTCAAGTCACTTACAGATAAACCAACACTTAGATGCCTGCAAGCACCGCAGCAAAGCATAAAAGAAAACTCACCTTGCATTGGGAGATATGCTAACCAGGGGTTTGAAAGAGTCTTGAAGGTAAACCTCTATAATTAAAAAAAGTACAGACATTACAGTTAGACTTCAAGGTATCCAGAATAATTTACCAGACACGCATTGCTCATTTAATGATATCCTCACCTCTCCATGTTTCGATTTTGTGTTCTTCCAGTTCATATATCTGAACCTGGAAGATTAAAACAAGAGAAAAAGCTAACCACCTAAACAAAAAGGGACTAAGAGAGAAATCAAGATCAGCATTTGATACAAAGAGATAGCCATATTCAATAACTTAGTAGTTTGAAACCTGCTTATGTCAGCTCAAACTTACATATGTACATATGAGATCTAATACATTACACCTCATTTAAAAAGTTTAATAATTCAGTGGCCACCATCTTACCAGAGGAGACTTATAGTAGCGATGGAGGATGTTGATGAAGTCCGTGATAGTCAGCATACCTGCAGTAAAGCAGCATGAGTCAGTCAGTGTCAGTCCATTATTTACTTTAGCTTTCATAAAGAGAGTTTGGAAGTTAAACAAATGCAAGTGACTCTTACCAACAAAACACTGCTTCTTACTGTCCCACAGAGGCGCGGCTCTTACCCCATTTGAAACAAGTGCGAAAAATGCCTTCTTTACCTGTTTAGAAGATAAACAGTTACACCAATATCTTTCGCCTTAAATAGTTTCTAATGAATTAGCTATTACTTAAGCCTTTGTCTTACCTGAAGTGAGGTATCAAACACCACCAATTTTGAGCTGGTTGGTACCAGGTCATAACACCGATGAGACTTCATAAATCGGGTGTATACATTGTGTTCTGGGTCTGGAAGAACGAGGGAGACAACTGAGGCTAACTGTCCATTTCTTTACATTAAATGTCCCTTTGCTCACTCAAGTTAACACAATGTACTTCTCAGGGCTAGTAATGCAGAAACAAATCCCTTACCTTCTATGAGTGGGTCTTTTTTGCCCTCTAGATCATCAAGAGCAGCTGGAATCTGAAAGATATAGGTAAATATTTAGTTCCTTATGGCAACTTGCCAAATACGTGAATGTGTATGTGTTGGCGCAGCTGCTGAATACAAGCGCTTGTATGATATAGCTAAACACCCATCATAGCTTAATTTGTATTATTGACAAGGCCTTCGACACTTAAGCTAAGATAACCTAATGCGTCTAGTAATAAGGCGTATGCATTGTAATCCCTGGTGGAACTGTGAGACACAGTTGGCAAACTAACAAGCCAACTAATTAAAAGGGAAACAATATTCTTTCGTCATCGCCGTGGAAAGAACTGTGCAACGTGAACGCATCGTACATAATTTGTAAAACAAATTCGCGTTGGTGTTGGCTATCGTAGCGAACTCCTAATGTTAGCGCACTTGTCAGAGGTGAATTGCAATTTGTGCTCCGGTATTAGCCCGGTGATACGTTATCTCACTGCCGTCATCTCGAAAAGCCTTTCGTTGTCTCGCCATCGCCATTATCCCCTTCAAAAGGTGGCTAACGTTGACGAGGATTTAACACTGGTAACTTAGCCGGGTCAGTCCCGGCTAACTACGTTAGAGGCTAATAAAATATGCATTCGTTAAGTTTGCTAGCATAGACAGGTGCTAGCCTAGCCCGAAACGTCTCCTTACATATTTAATGTCACCAGATAGTTTGCTACAAAGCTAGCGAGCTAAACTAACTAAAGTCAGCAACTTACACACTCCATAGTGCATCCGCTGTATGCGTTTTCTTTCGTTAGGTCCTGATCCAACTAGGTAGGTTATTACAAAACCTTGTTGAGCTGCTGCTGCTGCTGTTGCTGCTTTTTCTTCTTCTCGTTTTCGTTTTACGGTGGTTGGCAAACAACGTACTTACTGCCACCCACTGAGCTTCTTGTTTCTCTTCTTCTTGTAGTTTATAGGCGGCTGACATTTTCATGTTGTACCGCCATCTTCTGGAGTGCAGTCACCCTACACCCTGTCGATCAATCCCGTGTATTTTAAGAAACTGAATAGTCTGTATCCCACCTAGAAGCGAGGTATTGGGGGGGGGGTTAGAACGATTCCAGTGGTCACACATTGCGTCGGTCACCAATTTCGTTCTAACACCTGTACCAACTGAAGGAGAAGGTGAGCAGCACTGTGTTAAATGAGTCAGTTACTATGAGATAACAAAAAATGTTAGCTAAAAGGCTGTCAATTATATTAGAATTCGCAGAGACCCATCTTTAAAACAGAATTAAAAACGAAACATTCACCCTAGTCATAGCATTATGGTTGAATTAGTCTTTTAGTTTAGGACTAGACCTAATTCAAATATGTAAATCCTACCCATAGCTACCTAGGTAAACGCAGCCCATATGCAGTAACAATAAAATATGACAGATCAAATGAGTAAAGGATTTATTTATATACAAAACTGTTTACAGCAAGATTTCTGAAGTGACATTGACCAACATGGGAATATTGGTGTTCAGGTGCACAACACCAGATTTCCCCATGGGATCAAGTCTACAGAAGGAAAAAAAACCATAAGAGCACCTTGAGTCATGAAGGGAAGCAGATGAGGAAGGGGTTTGAAGAACTGTAAGGCACAAGACACAGCATCACCAGCTTCTCTTAGACCATCATCAATCACCTATCAATTATCTACTTACTCAGAGAAGCACTCAATAAAAAAAAGTCTAAATAACAAATACCCACTAGGGATAGAACATGAGAGAAATGGGAGTAAAATTCATAGTAATGCTATCATTTCTTTGTAAGGCTACGCCGGCTAAGAAAGGTCTGTCATTGAGGGCCTCAATTGTCTGACAGCGTCCATTGCAATTCATAATTATGAATTAACTGGGTTGCATGCCAACCTGGCTTGGTTTCATCAAGCCTATATCAACCATGAAATCAAAATCAGAAATTCAAAATTACAAAGCTAACTCAGTAACATTCATTAGCTATTTAACAGTCTTCTGCTGTGTTAAAATGTATTGTAAAAACTGCAACTCAACAATGTTCATAATCATTACATACTTATATGCACATACGCTACTCAATATATTGAGGGGGAAAAGCAGACCTGCTTCACTCAAGGTATTAACCAATACTATTAGATCAGTTTCTAAGAGTCTATTTATATGGTATCAAAAGGCCACAACTTGTAAATATCAGTGATCTGTTCCACTCTACACTAAATTTCTTTCATAGGAGGGTTGCCCATCAAATAATAACAGCTTTATACAGTGAAATAGAGGAAAAGAAAACTAGAAAGGAAGGGTGAAAGGACCACTCTGCTCGGCAGAAGAGCTTAAAAATCAAAATCTGTCATGGAATATACAAATGGATTTTCTCTCTCATGAAGACAGTTTATAGGTGAAAGGCACCTGATGAGTTGATAAAAATTACAGTGAAAAAATTTGAAATTGCAATTAAATTTCTTATGTGAAAGAATTCTCATTCCAGGATGTTCTAGGAAACCCACCATTTGTGAATAATAGTGATGTTCCAACACTACATTTAAAGCAATGTGAACTGTGGCTCTCCATAAGATTTGCTGAAAAATACAGAAGTCCTTACAAGGGTTTCAGGCATTTTGTTTAGGCATTATGCATTCATCAGCCTTCACTATACATCAAGTTATGCAACATAAGCCAATCATGTCTACAACTTCAGACATAAGACTAGTTGTTATTGCCATATACACTGATGAATCCATTTTATTACAATGAATTGGGACTAATATATTTGGCAATTTTGTTTTGTTTTCCATGCATTCGGTTGAAGTAAACACATAGATTAAATTCAGTCCTAGACTACATCTCAGTTTTTGAAGTGCTCTTTTGTCTAAGACTAAAATTAATCTTGCTCATAGAAACTTCTCCATGGAGTTAGTGGGATAATTTATCAGCTGTCGGGGCAAATGGCTGCCTATGTAAATAAATCTGGTATTACAATAGAGTAGCAAATTGCCACTGCAGCGCCTTGGTGCCGGGGAGGTCAGGATTGGCAAGCTGGTGAGGTTGTGCCTCCTGTCTTCAGCAAATGAGCTTACTGATGTCCTGGAGATGCTTTTACATCACAGCACACTTCTTCTCTTCTGAAGGTGCATTTCCATCAGCTTTCTCCATCTCCAAAATGATTCGCTTGAAAACCTCCACTGCAGTCTATATTGCAAGAAAAGAAGAAAATAATCAGCCATGTATTGAGCCTGTGACAGACTGCAATAAACACAATGTGTAGATAAGCAGATTTGCAAGCATATCTATGATTACCTCATTCTCCTTGGCTGAGGACTCCATGAATGCAGCACCCCAGGAATCAGCCAGTTTCTTTCCCTCCTCTGGCTTGATCACCCTGCAGGAAAAAAAGAGACACCTAGCATGGTAAAAACATCTTATATTACACTAACTCAGGATACTATTTTTAAAGATTATGTTCAATGTATTTTTGCCTTATCAGATAGCACAGTGCATAGTGACAGGAAGGATGGGAGAGAGGGGGGCAAATACGGGCCTCTAACTGCCAAGACAACTCAAGGATACTCGTACCATAAAAAGATTTAAGGTCTTTATGGTCAAACTTTGAGTGTTAAAGTCATTTGGTAAGAGCAAGAGGTCTTTTAATATGACATTGAAACATGTATTATATATTCCCAAGCCTTTCCATCGTCATGATTACCTTTCCATGTGAAGATCTTTTTTGTTCCCAACAAGAACAGTTGGAACCCTAAAAAGAAAACACCCTGGTTGAAAACAAATTCACATGAAAAAACAAAAACATGAAGACAATTTTGGAACCATCAAAGTTCATCAGCACTTACTGTATTTTTCCAACCATATCTAGCAGCTTGTCATGTAGAACCTGCACAACTTCAAAACTGGAGAGACAGACAGCAACATCAAATATAGAACCAATGGATTGTTATCTGCCTTTTCAATCTGCTTTCCCATAACACTCATATAAGCTCTATGTTGCCAACTTAAAAAACATTATTCAAAACAATAAGACAATGGAACACAACCATCCACTCACCTTTTCATCGAGGTCACTGAATAGACTAGGACATAACCATGGATGTCCATTGAGTGGGACTGTGGGAAAATTGAGTACTCATCCTACAGAGATATGAGAGGATAGCTATTACAGTCTCAATGGGCTAGGTTGTTACTAAACATCAGATACATCAAATAGGGTCAAAGGTATAAGACCAGAGTCTAGAAAATCAGGGACATTCAGTTTAGCTGGACAACTTAAAACTCAGACAGACTCTACATAACATAATATAAAAAGTGCTCGTGCAAAGATGTTTAATCAGACATAAAACAAGTTCTTAATTTGCAATTTGTTGTTGGGATTAAGATTGAGGATAGGATTTAATATCAACACCCCCGTGGTTTCCCAGGCAATTTGAGAGCTAACGTAGTTTGAAGGGGAGGCTTCAATTAAAAGGGAGAAAATGATTTGGCTTTAGCCAGGTTTTGCAGAGACCCATTATGTCTAGACTATGTTCAATAATCAGATCATTAATCAACAGCGCTTTTGTTGATAATGATCTAATGTTGATGAAGCCCACTGTCAGGCGCTAAGTACTGTGAGAATTTTTGTCAATATTTACAGCACTATGTGTGGGTCTAATTTCAATTAAGTTGCTGTAATTCATTGTGGGCAAGCAAGAAATTTGACAGGGGGCATGGTGGGAAAAAGCTAGTCTTAATTGGAAGGACTGTACTTAATTTTCTCATCGAGAAATGCTGCTGCCAGAAGATGAGATATTTGCCTATTAAGAGAGAAGCATATTCTTATCATTGGTGATTCACCTAAATAACACCACTGATCCTCTCAGTAAGGCCTTCTTAGATCTTATTGATACTTGTGGCCTTACTCAATTTGTACATGAGCCCATGGCAGCAACCCCCCATGGCAGCAACACCCTTGACCTGGTTTTGGCCCGTGGCATTCCTGTATCTGCTTTAGTAGTCTTCTCCTATGTATCCGCCTTATCTGATCACTACTTCATTCAATTTGACAATGAATTGATCAGCTCATGTGAAAAGTGTGATGATTCATACAGCAGCCTTGGTATGAATGCTTCCATCGCCTCGTTAATTTCTGAAAAGCTCTCTATTCTCGCAACACACTCTGGCCATGTTGGCACGCTCAATAATTTCACCAACAAACTAAACTCCACGCTTACTAACACACTTGATTCGATCACCTCACTAATCACAGCAAAACACTGCACTAGGAAATTAGCACACTGGTTTACTGACAACAAGCCTGTAGAAAACTAGAGCGCTAATGGCGATTGACCAAACTCCAAGTTTTCCGGCTTGCATGGAATGATAGCCTGCTAAACTACAAACGCGCAGCAGCCAGAAGAGCATACTTCTCTAGGCTAATCAGTGCAAATCTTTTTTCCTTTTCTTTATTTGCAAACTAAATCATGAGTGCGGCTTTTAATGCAGTAAAGGCGCATAAATATATTAATAAATAATCTACACACATACTCACAGAAACCTGTTTTCAGCCCTGTATAAGTGTAAACAAAGAGACATGCTTGTTACATTGTAGTGGATCAATTTATTTGTGAGAGAGAGGGTGGGGGTTACGTCACCAAATCATACAACAGAAGTGTAGGTTTTGTGTAAATTGATTTGGAAGAACTGGAGATCAACCCTGAAAAGCTCACTTGGTGTTTCCTGGACTGTCCATTTTCACCAATTGATCTAGTCTCCCTAGACACTCTCTCCATGTTAGTTCCGGCATCTATACATGCTTGACCCTCTGCCTGCTAAACTATTCAAAGAACCTTTCCTAATCTTAGGACCCTCGATTCTCATAATGATCAATCAGTCACTATCCACTGGCACTAAGCCATTACTGAAAGAAAAAAAAAAAAAACCTTGATCCTGAAGTCTACAGACCAATCTCAAATCCACCATTCCTCTCCAATACTTGAATGAGCTGTAGCCAGCCAACTTATGGACTTCTTATCAAAAAACAACCTTTTTGATCCTTTTCAATCTGGCTTTAGATCTTTCCAACACCATCATTACACCGAAACTGCACTCACAAGAGTGGTCAACGATCTCCTGTTAGCTATTGATTGTAACTCATCCTCAGCACTATTTCTCCTTGACTTGAGTGCAGCCTTCGATACGAATGATCATACGATACTCTTGAACCATCTTGAAAATGATACTGATCAGCACTTTCATGGTTTAGGTCTTACCTACTTGATAGATCACACCGCATCTTTTACAACAATATAACCTCAGTCTTGTAATGTGGACTTTGATGTGCCACAAGGCTCAGTCCTAGGTCCACTACTGTTCTCTATTTACATGATACTACTCGACATCATTTGCAAATTCGGCATTAATTTCCATTGCTACGCTGATGACACTCAAATTTACATACCCGTTTAACCAACTGATCACACCCAATTCCAAAAATGAATTTCTTAATGCCAACAAAACTGACATGTTGGTTATAGGACCAGGTAGACCTCTGTTTGAGAATAGCACTCTGAATATTTATAATTGTTTAATCTCCCAGAGTCCATACGTCAATACCTTGGGGTTAAATTTGACCCAACCCTCTCTTTCGAGTTACATATTAAGGAGACTACTAAAACACCATCAATGACTACCACCAATGACTACCATCAATGCAATATTGCCAAGATTCAACCTATATTATCAAAGGCAGATGCAGAAATTTTAGTACATGCCTTTGTATCATCAAGAATTGATTATTGCAACATCCTATTTTCAGGCTTACCTACTGGGCGCATAAAAATCTCCAAATTGGTACAGAATGCTGCTGCCAGAATCCTGACCAAAACTAGAAAAAAAACACCTATCCCGTCCTCATTACACTGGCTCCTAATTCAGGCCAAGTTCAACTTCAAGGTGCTTCTACTTACATATAAATCATTACATGGGATGGCACCATCCTAATTATAAGATCTTATAAGATCACACTTTCACACTTTGGGCATTGTGAAGCCCTTTGAGACTGTAACGGTGATTAAGGGCTATACAAATAAAATGTGATTTGATATGATCCATGAATTCATCACTGAAAATGGGGCTTAGTGTTTATGTCAGTTATGCTGTTGTCTTAACAACTTACTTGTCCAGCTGTATCAACCAGCTGAAGATTGAAATCTTGACCATTGACAGAGACCATTTTGTTGAAGGCTGGGGAGGAGAATGAACTGGTAATGCAAGAGATGTCTTTACATGTAGCAAAATCCATTTCAAATTTCTCTAAACTGCAACACCTTACAAACATCCAAAAATGATACTTACTGTTTTCGATGGTGGGGTCATAGGAGTCAACAAACTGTCCTTCCACAAACTGAATTGTAAGAGATGACTTTCCTGTACAGGGCAAACGTAAATGATATCACTGCTTTATCAACCATTTATTCCAACAATGTAAAAACAACATTTTGCTTATTGATAATAGTCCTCTACAACACATAACTTTTCAAAGTGCCACAATGTTGGCTCTTTGCTGAGGGTTTTCAGAAGATTTCAGCACACAATAAATGACTAATTGCTTGGAATTGTCAAAGATCTCCTAGTCATAAAACATAATACAATATACAGTGGTACTAAGTTGTAGGGGGCACGTGTGGTTATGAGCGGATTTCCTTACATTCTGGAGTCCACGCATTTGACAGATTTAAATAAAAATCTCCAAGCACACACCACCTGACAGTGTGCCTGGCATATCATCGGTTGAGAACATCTACCTAACTTTATTGTCACCGAATTGGTTACGTTAATGGCATGTGGCTAGAACCATCACGATACACTTTATTTTGATGCAGTAACATAGCAACTGCTCGTCAAACATGTAAAACAAAGAAAAATGAACCACGGTGAGCTAGCGTTACTGATGTAATTTTAATACATTCAAGAGGAAAACAAAGCCTGAGCGTTAGCCTGCTAGCTAACTAACGTTAGCTAAGCCGAGCTCGTGTGCATCACTCACCTACAGACCTGTAACCTATCACAGCAATCTTTCGGCACTTTGGTTGAGGCATTGTGTTGAAAACGGGGTTTAATGAATGTCTCTAATTTAGTACGCCACCTAATTTTAATATCAAAACTTTATCGCCACATTCGTCTCATGTCACGTGACAACAACAAACTTTTCAGAGCCGCCGCTCGAGAGCTCACTCCACTGGGCCTCGACTTGGTACTTCTAAATTGAACTAAAGCAAGTACAACTTGTACTTCTCTCAATAATCGGTATCTTACTGTTCCTAATATACTAATCGATATCGATCATTAGTTTAAAATGATGAAACGGCTGTTTGTACCGAAATTGGAAACGAAAAAGTCTAATTTACCGCAGTTACGCTTCGCAAGTCACACTGACGGAAACTGACATTGTGTAAGCACACCGTCGTAAAACCACCTAATACGTCAGTGCTGACATGGTAGAGTAGTTTAGCCATATTTGTACAGTAGAGGTCACTGTTTGTGCGTCCCAATGTTTTTACTGCTCATTTCCTCGTAAACACGCTTCCTACCAGCAACCAAATTTGGAGAGTCCAGATTGCTGAGTTATTAATATGTATTTTCTTTTATCTAGGGCAGGAGTTCCCAGACCTTCTCATGTCAAGGATCTCTAAATATATGCACATTAGGCCAGACTCCAATTCGATAAGATTTTGCCCCAAGGAAACACATCTGAGAATATTTTGTTGTTAGATATGACTTATACATTCTCTTATTGTGCTAATGTCTGGTGAATGAAATAAAAGTAAAAATGAAACATCTCATTTACATCTTTTTTGACTGGTGACCTCCTGGAACCCCCTTATGGATCCCTGCTCGTTTCTGCTCCCTGTTTGGAAAGCATTGATTTAGGTTCTTTAAAAGAGACAGATATGTTCTAATTGATAAAGCCCAAAATACACAGCCTAGATCTTATGGACAGTACAAATGGATGACTTGTATTTTATATGTACTTTATGGAACACAAACTTAAACATAACATTAACCCATAGCATGTTTTAGTATGTATAAGTAAGGAAGAATGAAAGGAGGGAGCAAATTCATTCATGCACATAACTCTTTTCTCCTTATCAAACATGGCTCAAAGCTTTGGGACACAGGGACATTTAAAGCTCTACAATACCTTTTTATCTTTACCTTTTATTTTTTATGCAATACCTTATGTCTGATTGGCCTAGTTTGAGGCTGAAAAGAAGGGGTGGTTGTGCTATATATTCAACTGAAGACATAATCATAATAATTATTGAGTAAGAAAATACTGTAGGTCGCACAGGACTATTGGCTACCATCAGACAGGACATTAGTACACATTTTGTATGTTTGAGAAATTGTTGGAGGGGTGAGTCTAGAGGTACATTGGTTGTCCTCTGTGTAAGAGCTCCCAATCTCTAATCCTTTCTGCAGAGCCTTATCTGGAGAATGCAGGCAGGGCTGCTGTTTCCAACAATCTACAGAGGGCACTACATGTCTGGTGTGTGTACTACTACCTGTGTTAGAGTGGTATCTTGCATCCAGGTCAGATGCAGAACAAAGGAGAGCTGTAGAATCCCACAACAGTGGAGATACCTGAGAAATTTACAGAACAGAAGTTGGTCTACTATATTATAGTGTTCAATTAGTTAAACATAGATATGATGAGTGTTTATTAGATGAAATTAAAACCCTTTTTTTGTCTAGATATCATCTATCTATCTATCAAATTTACATATGATAAAAATAAGTGCAGAGAATTTGGAGCCTTCAAGTTGAGTTGCCCTATTCTTTTGTCATCTATTTTTGTGTGATCATTTCTACCCCACCATATTTTTAGTATACACTTTCAACACCATGGAGACAGTTTCAACATTTTTAAGGATGTTTTTCTTCTTCCCAAATGCTTGTATAACCTATTCCATATTGTAAAGTTATAGAAAATTTTGATACAGTGAACATTTCCCCAGATATCTCAACACTTTTTTGGGGTACTGAAGACTTTTTAGTGTGATTTTTCGTCTGCTGAGCCAACCTGTGTATCTGGGATGAAACCATACACAAAATGAATATGATCATAATTAATTTCCCTGAATCTGTGATGGAGGAGAGAACATGGAGAAAGTAAGTCAGAGACAGACTGATTTTTGGTATGTCAGGTGATTTCATCATGGTAAAGATACCATTATTCTTGTGTCTAAATGAAAGTAGATGTGTTTGAGGCTTTGAAGCAGTTTTGTCAAAAAGGGTCATTGTGGGGTAAAATGTGCCATTAGGCCTGACATTAGGCCAATGCCTCAGTTTACCCCAATCTAATTAAATTTAAATTATATTAAAATGTAGTTAATTTAAACACATATACAGCTGCAAGAAAACGTTTAGCAAAAAAAAATCCTGAATATCCTGGTCTTTCTCTTTGTCTGGGGTATGACTTGGGCGTTGGGCAGGTGCATCCTCAGGTAGACAAGACAGCAGCGATTGCGGCCTGCCCAAGGCCCAAGACTATAAAGTAGGTAAGGCGGTTCTTGTGGTCATTAATTTACTTGGTTATTATCGCAGGTTCGTCCCTGCCTTCTCGGACCTGACCGGTCCCTTGACCACTGGACCTGATCTGACGAAAGGGTGCCCAGATCAGGTCCAGTGGATGGAGCAGTACCAACAGGTGTTTGAGAGCTTGTTGTTTTTGTGCTACTTTAAATATTCTTATTTTTACTGGATGCTTTGATTATTATAATAAAATGTTGCCTGTTGCCATTGCGACTTTTTATAGCTTTTAAAGTCAGAATTTAGGGGAGGAAATTTGGTTTTGTGTGTGCGTGTCCGCGTGTGCAATTATTAGCTGAATTGATTATGTTGCTGATGCTGATTTCTGTTTTCGAGCTGGAATTTAAGTGGGTTCCGTAGGGTCTAACCGGACCGGAAATCGTTTGGAGTTCGAGGTAAACGCTGCCGGGAGATGCTGCCGACGTAAGGGAAAACAAGCAGATGAAAAAAAGAATAACTTAATTGAAACGGCCCCGACAGGGACAGGTAATATAAACCTTACTGGGCGAACCGGGCATGTTGGAAAATGTCTCCACAAGTGCCTACAGCTATAAAGTTGTTAAAGTCACCTCAAAGATATCGGCGAGAGTGGACTAGCTAGCTAACCACTTACATAGCTAGTTAGCCATAGCATTTTGGGAGGCGGTGGGTGCCATAGCAACCGTTTAGGAAACACTGGTTGTAGTGGCGGTGGCTAGCTAGCTAAAGTACTTAACGCTAGTTTGTTGTGCTAAACAAAACGGGATATTGGGACTGAATTTACAATATAGTGTTCGTTAGCTAGTTAACGTTACAAGTCAACGTTATCTGCATTGCGGCGCCGCTCAAATTACTTTCTTAGCTGTAACTTTGTGCCAAGCTGTTTATAGTAATCTGTTTCGAACGTCAAACTGTTTGTGTTAGCTAACTTGGCTAACGTTAATTTCCATCAAGCTAGCATAACGTTAGCCATAAAGGCCGACCAGTCACGTTAATAATGTAGGCTCAACGCCATCACTAAATAAGCGCTTGTAACGTTAACACCACATTTGTCAATTATGGTCCGGTATTCAGACTCGTCTGTGTTTGTCAGTTGAGCCTCGAGTCATAATGTTAGTCCTCATTCTAGTTAACATTACGTTAGCCTACTTTATCAATGCTGTCACTAGCCAACCTCATACTTACTGAGCCAGCTGATCTGCGGCTGCTAAGGTTTGAGTTGGCGCTAGCTGCTATGTTCTGGTATCTTTAATCAGCTATAAAGCACATTTAATGTTAGCGATAGGAGCTAACGCTCACAGCTAGCTAACAGTTTGCTAACTACTAATGCAGTTTAAAATCACGGCCTCACTTTAAATGTTCTGACAAGTGAAGGCTAGTTGCTAACGTTATCATTAAGCTGTAGCATTGTCTATTTTTTCGTTATCAATAAAAGTGAAGTTCTTACTTACAGCTGACTGTTGAATTAGTTTATTAACTATAAAAGCCGCATCCAACGTTTAATTTAGCTAGTTAGATGGCACGAAATACAGTTGTGTTTAGATTTTACTGGGTCCATCAGTTGTAAAGGGTTTTTCAATTCATAATGTGATGTTAAATTGGATCCCTGTCTGGAATTATTTTCTGATATTAATGGTGTGTGTGTGTGTGTTTGTTGTGTGTGTTTGTGTGTGTGTGTGTGTGTGTGTGTGTGTGTGTGTGAGAGAGAGAGAGTGTGAGAGAGCATGTGAGAAATAAATAAATTATCTTTGCCTCTTCATCTGAAATAATTGTGCTATTTCGATATTTAGCCTGAATGAGTATGGATGTTGATGACTGCAATGGCCGGTCTTACATATCAGGTACGACTCCATAAACTGGATTTAGTAGTTTATTTTGTCACTGATATACTGACCTTCAAAGGTTGACAAAGGTTGAATTTACTTTTGTTTTCTTTTGGGCTGCAGCTAGTGGAGACTCTTCAATAGAGAGGGATTTTTCTGGGGCCCTTGGAGGACCAACAGTGAGCACCCCCAACAGCCAGCAGACCTCTCCTAGTCGCTCCCTCAGTGGTCAGTGTAAAATTAACTTTGAATTCCAGAAGACTATGTCATGCTCCATCACAACCCAAAAGCTCAAGTATTTCACAGGTTGCATCTTTACTGTGTCATCTAAACAAATTCACAATTTGTAATGGAGCTACTTTGCATAGTTATTGTGTAATGTAATCTGTAGTGTAATCTGTTGAAGCATAATTGTGAAATGATGTCATCATCATCCAATTCACCAGTCTGGGGGGGGGGATCGAAAAAGACCAGCTTATATGTATAAATAACAACACACATAGACACCCTTGTGTTATCTCTTCCTCTTTCACCCTCTGTCTCTTAGTCTTGCAACAGTTCATTTCACAGAATCTTTCATTTAAGCTTTTTTATTGTTTCTCTTTTCCTCTCTAGCCAACTCTATTAAAGTGGAGCTGTACAGTGATGAAGAACCAGGTCGCAGTACCGAGGATGAGAGGGGGGAGCGTGTAGAGGAAGTGGGTCCAGAGCAGGGAAGGGAGGCTGGTGGAGGCTACAGGGAACTTACCAGTCCTGAGACCATGCCAACAGGAGCCACCAGGCTGCCGAATGGGAAGCTCAAGTGTGACATCTGTGGAATGATCTGCATTGGGCCTAATGTTCTCATGGTGCACAAGCGCAGCCACACAGGTGAGAGTGATTGATTAATCCTTCCTTTGTAACAAAACACAGCAAGTTTAATTAACAGATTAGTTAACAGATTTAACAAAATAAGACATATACGGATTTGGCATGTAATTGGGATAGAAATTATGTTTATGCATTCTCAATTTAGAGATGCAGAGCTGGTCTATTCCTTCTTCCTATGTCTGAAAATTGGCATTCATCAAGACTGTTTTGCTACTTCTAATATTAGTTTTAAGATATTGTCAGAGTGATAAAATTAGCAACACTGTCAGATTTATTGATAAGTATGTCCTGTTTTGAGGTGGAACCAGCTAATTACTAAGAACTTCATTCTTTGGATCAGTGTACGTTTTTATCATGATGATTTTCAAGAAGTCCAGTAAATGTCCAATCTTTGTGTGCACGACTCTAGATGGAAACAGACCTTACCCGGTTGATTTTCAGGTCATTTGAGATCATTTACATCGATTTGGCTGGTGAAAGTGGAGGGAGCTTGTGAATTCTGGGATTCATAAGTCTCAATGGCTGTCAGGAAAAAAAATCCTAATCTGCTGGTAGATATAATTTTTGATACCCAGCACTACTTGCAAGATACAGTCAGAGACAGTGCACCAGAAACAAAGATTCAGAGAGAGGGTTTAAATTAATAGGTTTGATCTACCTACAGGTGAACGGCCATTCCAGTGTAATCAGTGCGGCGCTTCCTTCACTCAGAAGGGTAACCTACTTCGCCACATTAAGCTGCACTCGGGGGAGAAGCCCTTTAAATGTCCCTTCTGCAGCTATGCCTGTCGTAGACGAGATGCTCTTACTGGCCACCTTCGCACTCATTCAGGTGAGGGGGATTCAAATACAAATAAGAAATACACACTGACTTTTTTTTGGTATCATTATTATCATTATTAAGGGATCCCTTAATAACAAACATGTCCTGGAAAAACCTGGAATTTATAGACCGGTTTTCCAGTCATGGAAAGTTTTCCAGTCATGGAAAATGAGCACAATGTCTTAGAAAACCTTGGATTGCCATGGAAAATCTTAACTATACTGCACACAAAAATATAACCTCTCTTTTCTGCCAAAAATGAGAACAAGAAATAATAAAACTGACAACAGGATTTGGCTTTCACAACATGCAGAAATAAAGTGAAGGGTGTGGTCAAATTACAGCTAAAAGTTGCAAAGTCAGTGCAGGTAGGTGTAAATTGTTTACATTTGACAGTTCTATTTTATAATGTTTACATTTGACAGTTCTATTTTATAAAATGTCACATTGTGGGGCGTATATGAACAAATCCAATTAAATGCTTGCGTCTTTAACAATGACAAGCTTTACTGTGGGCAACCAACTCGTGGATATGGAATGAAAATGGGTGTTCATTTATTGTGTTAGGTGACGATACTTTGTCAAAATGACAAACGGCCTTATCAATTAACGGCTGAAACATCCATCATGTAAACATATGTAGTGGAGTTTGCGGTTCAGGGGATGAATGTGAGGACAAACATTTTTATATATATATGGTAGTTTCCATAATGACAATACAAACTCAAATCCCCTCCACACACACACACACACACTGTTTCTCTCGTCTGGCAATGTAGTTGTATTGTTGTATCGTACAGACAGGTTGTATTGTTATAATGATGGAATACGGTGTAGAGTAGGTTGCTAACGCATGGTGAAACCTGAAGAATGACACTGTAGGTTTATGACTGTGTGGCCTGATGTTTACTATGGTGTTCATTTGGTGGCTTTTGTATCATTCTCATAACATCTGAGTTGGGCTTCTATGAGTGTTTGCCCTGGAGTATGGCACAAGGGATAACATCTTATCCTGTGTTCAATAAGTAAGATTCTTCTGTCCTATAACCCAAAATGACCATAATATATTTGTGGGAGTTTGATAGGGTTGTTGATCAATACCAAAGATCAACATTCTTTTCCCCTGGTACTGAGATTTCTGACTTTCAAATCTCACTTTCTGGCCCGTACTCTGCTTTGAAATACCAGCAGAATATAAGCCTTGCCACACATTTGGCATATTGCCAAGAAGTCTCAGATCTGGTTTTGGCTCTAGACGTATTCTGAATAATGATGCAGTGATCCCTCTCTGTCCCCAGTGTCCTCTCCAACTGTAGGGAAGCCCTATAAGTGTAGTTACTGTGGCCGTAGTTACAAGCAGCAGAGCACCCTGGAGGAGCACCGTGAGCGCTGCCACAGTTACTTACAGAGCCTGGAGGCACAACAGCCAACCAGTGCTCAAAATCCAGGTACAGTGTGTTATGACAGCTAGAGATGCATGTCAAAAGTAAATCATATTCCCAGTAATCAAAATCACACTATTACCACTACTATTGTGCAATATCCATCTCAGAAAAGACTGTAATAGCATACCATATTTATAAATTGTAGTCTCCTAAACAAGGTAATTTTGTGCTGCACAGAAAACCTGACTCTGCCTTATAGTCACTTTCCATACCCACAAGATGATTTAGACTCTGAAAACTAACATAAAAACTAAACTTAAAAGTTAAGTGCTGTCATACGTACCTTTTTGAAAAATAACATTACAATTTGTTCATCCCCTGTGCAGGAGAGGAGATAAGAGAGCTAGAGTTCATACCAGACTCTCTATTGCAACCTTCCTCAGACAAGATGGCATTCATTGATCGGCTTGCCAACAGCATCACCAAACGCAAGAGATCCACACCACAAAAATTTGTAGGTGAGCACTTGATTTCAATGTGGAAAGGTTGAGGAGACCAAGAAACCACCAGTCATCCAGGTGTTTTGCTTGATTTGACTACCATTCTTTTGCTCTAAAGACATGACCACCAGCTGTCAGAGTTTTATGTTTCTAAACCGTATTATTTTCCATAGTTGCAAGCCAACCATCACACTGAATTAAGTTTTGAGCTCTGTTTTCACGTTTGTTGTTTACAATGGCACAAAGCCGCTGCAGGAGAGTTGCGGTTCTCTCCAAAGATCTCTCCAAAGAGTGTTATCTGCTGTCTGCAGTGGCTGTTTGTACAATAGTGAATTCAGGCTCAGTGTAGACATGTAATTAAATGGTGGGATCACGCATACAATATACATTCCCAAGTGACCATTCATAGATACCTTTTTATAGACAACACTGCCATCATTTAGCCAGTATTCTTGGAAGTATTTTTACTCCAGGTTTAACTCCAGGTCAAAATGGTGCCATATGAGGCTTTTCATTGTACTTCCCTCCTCCATTGTCTTGCCATCGCAACATATGCCAAAAGCTAGATGTCATAAACAAGCCCAACAACACATGTACATGTTTTGAACTACCACTATGGTAATTATTTTGAAAAGACTCCAGTTCATACCTTGATACCTTCATACCGAGTTAAAACATAGCCTGCCAAAGTTAGCCCCCCTACCTTCTTGAGTCATTCAGTTCCCTGCTTCACAGGAAATTGCATAAACAACAAGATTATAAGTAAATTGGCTTTTTTGTTATACCGTAGTAAATATTGTGTTTTTGTTTAGTGCTAAAAAATTATATCAAGATTACACTGTACTAGTCTGGAGGAAAGTACAGGATGAGTCTAGTATATTGTCGCAATGAGATCAGCCTGATCCTGCCGGGAAATGGGTACAGCATTATATGGAGTACCTTATTTCAGATATTTGTGTTTCGGTGGGTCTTTTTTTGAAAGATTGCATGGCAATTTACAGTGCTTGCTGTTTTTTTTTGGTGGGAAAAGTTAAATTGGTGAAAACGTTGCTGATCAAAGTTTTGCTGATCTCTGCTTGTTGGGATATTAATTGTTGCTTTGACCTGTTGTTCCCAAATTCCTTACACATTTATGTAGAGCACTCAGTAGTATTACAGCTATATCTGAAAGGGTTTGAGACTCTTCTAACTATCATCGTATCAAATTGTTGTACTGGCTGCTGAGGATTATTCTTAATATATACGCATATGTTCTGGACTAAGTAAATAGTCCAGAACATCTTTGTTTGTGTTGAGAGACCTTGCTGTCAATGATGGTTTAATTTTTACACACATATTTTTATTGTAACACCTACATGTCATCCAATAATAGCAGGACTAAATTTAGAACAATTTTTTAAAAATCAAACCTCTAGTACCATTAAAATGGAATTATTAGGTCAAAATATCATGGGGCACTATACCCCCCAAAAATTAGATAACCATTGAATAAGGCTGTTAATGCATTGACATTGTGATTTCATGCATTCAAGTTGATTTTGTTTTTGTTTTGTTTTTTATGGATGAGATGGGCTTTATGCAATAAGATTCAAGCTGTTGCAAGCTGGCTTCTGCAGCTTCAAGTTTGAGCTTTTGTACCTATATGAGAATGTTTGAGTTTGATTTTTTTCATTTTTGTGGAACTAAAAATGTGCCCTTGTATTTTGCATTTAAAGATTGCAAATTCTTGGAGGGGTTGTCTGAACCCTTCAGGAGTGGTGGTCATCCAAGCGGGCCATTTATTTTGACAATAAAATGTGCACATATGTGATGTTTTCCACAGTTCAGTTAACAGATTCAATGCTTTATCACCAAGGAATTCCAAAAATTGCATACAGCCAGTATAGTACTGCCACCTTGCCATGTTTTTGATTTGATCAACCTGTCAGTACAGAAGTCTTGAGGTTTTGGATAAATGGCTTTCTAAAGCCCCCATTTGCTCTCCTAGTCTGCTACTGTCTTCCTTAGTAAGTATTTGTTTCTTCACTGCAGGACAGAAGCACATACGCCTCAGCCTGGCAGACGCACCTTACGAGCTCAGTGCTGGTTTAGACAAAGATGGGGAGCTGCACCCTGGGGACCTTGAACCTCCACATTTTACTGGTCTGGGAGGAGAATATGTGGGTGCACCAAGTAGTGGAGGAGGAGCGGCATCAGACACATTGCGACCACTGCGCCTTCCTACCACTCACCCTTCATGTTTATCAGAGCTCAGGCCAGTCATCAGCTCTGCTCACACCCCTATAGGTCCTCTAGGCCCAAGGCTGGATTGTACAGGGGCTGGAGGTGGGCTGGGGGCTGCTGCTGGTGTAGGGGGAAGGGAGGCAGCAGAAGGTCACGAGGACTTGCCTGCGAGCCGAAGTCATGCACCCTCACCTAGCAATGGTTGCCAGGATTCTACAGACACAGAGAGCATGCCTGATGAGCCGTACAATAGTACAGCTCCAACACTGCCCCACAATAACAACAACCATCATCTCCTCCACTCCAACAACCACAACCCACCACCCCCTCCCCTTCTGCACCACAGGAGTAGGGAAAGACACAGTCCCAGCCATGCCAAAGAGGAAAGGGAGGAGGGAGGCTACTCGGCTCCCCCACCTCCTGCACTTGCTCCAACCCCAGGCTCACCTACAGCACCCTCCTCCACCTCCAGGGAGGCTTTTCGGGTCGTAGATGGAGAGGGGCGAGCTGTGCGCTCCTTCCGATGTGAGCATTGCCGTGTGCTTTTCCTGGACCATGTCATGTTCACCATCCACATGGGTTGCCACGGCTTTCGCCAGCCTTTCGAGTGTAACATCTGTGGCCACCGCAGCCAGGACCGCTACGAATTTTCCTCACACATCGTTCGCGGAGAGCACATCCTTGACTGAGGATAAGAAAGGGTTGGACTACCTGCTTCACCTAGAGCTATTCTTACACTGAGACAAGGACCTGGCTTTGGTTTGGTCTGCACAGTGCAATCAGGGTTAAAGGGGGCAGTGAAAGAATGAAACTGATTGTTTAAGGATACTTCATACAGACACTAGTACAGTTAGTTTGTAACACTTGAATCCAGATAAGCATGATAGAAAAGCTCAAATCTGTCATTCTAAAATTAAAAGAAAGTCCTTATCTTTCTTAATGCACTTTGGACAATGAATCAGTTTTAAAATGCACTTTCAAATTAATTGTATTCTAAAGTAGATTAAGAGTCAATGCACTTTTTTATCCTCAGAAGTGCCTTTCTCTCTAATCCAGGATTTAAACCTGGTGCACAAAATATACTATATACATGTGATTTATATCCTTAACCTGAAAACTTTCCCTTTGCCGCACTTTAACTGAGATGACATTAAAAAGCTTATCATAAAAAGTTGCCAGTCTGCACTTTGCTAGGCTTGTAAACTGCAAGGAATTAAATCAGTAGGGTAATTTTAATGACTCATTTGAAAAGCACTTTTTTCAAATTCATTCCCCAAGACGCCTTTAGTTCTGCAAAGTATTGAGTTTGGGGTTGATGGTGTACAAGATTGTTTAATAACGCTAGGTGTGGTGCAGACCAAACTCAGAAAACCAGGTCTAAGTCAGTTAGATGTATTTGAGGGGTTGTCCTCAAATTAGGTGTGTGTGTGTGTGTGTGTGTGTGTGTGTGTGTGTGTGTGTGTGTGTGTGTGTGTGTGTGTGTGTGTGTGTGTGTGTGTGTGTGTGTGTGTGTGTGTGTGTGTGTGTGTGTGTGTGTGTGTGTGTGTGTGTGTGTGTGTGTGTGTGTGTGTGTGTGTGTGTGTGTGTCCGTGTTTTCTTGGAAGTAAAGGTAAGTAAAGTGAAAAATGAAGGCTTTTATCTGTGTGAATGTGGTATAGGATGATATATTAAATATTTGTTTTTCTTTTCTATGATGGCTTTTGTTGCACTGATACCTGCCAGAATACAATGATTATATTAAACTATTTTATAGAACACATTTATGACCTGCACATTTCTCTGAAAAAGTGAGAAAAAGATATGGCATGTTTTTCTCACTATGAAAGGAAGAGTATCACTGCCACTATTTTGGAGATTATTTAAGAGGTTTATTGAGATTTCCGAAAGTCCTCAAAATCTTCCCATAAATATATAAAACAACAAACCAAAACTATTATATTTATGCTATATTTAAAAGTGATTTATGTAATTATTTCATTGTATTGTGCCTTTCTTCACCCTGACCTCATTGACTAGTTTGATGGACATGAACTACTAACTGTCGTGTCTCTTGACAGCATATTTTTATGGATGATTTAATCATGGTGAAGATCATGAGTTACAAATAATCAAAGACAAACTACTCAAGTTGTATTCCAGATAATACTATTAAGTCCCTTGGTTAGGGTTTTGCACAATTGCCATTTTCTCAAGGCCTGTTCCAAGTAGACCCTGGGGTTGATTTTAAATTAATTTGTTGGGAAAGGAGCACTTTTGCGTATTTATCAAAGACTATAGGTGCATGGGATTTGACACCTGCTGCTATAACATGAATGAGTGCAGTGTTCAGTGGCAGTGGCCACAGTCCTCACAAGTTTGAATTCAAACGAAAATTCTTACTTTCCTTTGAAATGTACTATCTTATGACTATTTCCACTCAATTAAGTTACCGGTCAATGGTGAAAGTTGTGGGACAGTAGAGTGAAATTGTTTCTTGTCAAAAACAGGAGTACTTTAATTGTGATGAATGCAGACATCCTGATGACATTTGTGTCAGGAGAAAGATGATGAGTCGGAGAAAACAGTCAGCTCTTGATTATGGCTATTTGTTTACATGTTACAGTATTAGTTATTATTTGATTGCATACCCATGAAAAACTCTAAGAAGGAAATGTCTGTGACCCATCAGTTCCACTAGATTCTGGATACCATCATTTGAGGATGCTTTGTCAAGCCGCTGTTAAAACAATGAACTTCAAAAAAATTGTATTTATAGGTGCAGTGTGAAATGAATAGATGACTCCTGATAAACGTGATGCCAGCTGGATTTGGTCAATAGTTCATGGTTTTTGAATTGCTAAAATGTCCAAAACCTTAAATATTTCCTGGACATATTGTCCAGCTAGGAAAAAAAAAAACTTGGTTAATTAGTATAAGTAAACAAGGGTCTGGGGATTGCTTTGGCTTTGAAAACCTGAGCCATTTCTTCTCCCTACTAAGTCAAACAGAGAATTGGTAGAAAGAAGAGCTTAACTCATTCTTGCCAGCCTTGATTCTTAATCTTCATTACCTGAAGTTGTATTGATAAATCAGACCCTTTTTTAAATGTAATTTAACCCACCCATGTACTCCATACTGCCTCAGAGTTGGAGACAGCTGAATCCAGAGATGCACAAAAATCAAAAAAAGGCTGGAAAACTTGACAACATGCTGGAGATGTTAAATGTATAAGCAAATAGTACAAAATCATTAGCTGACTTTAGTCCTCTATTTTGACCAGAAAGTGTAGAGCAAAAGAGCCAACTTTATGTGTTTGTCACAGACTTGATATTGCCACATATTTTGAAAATAAGAACTTATTTCATAATTGTTTAGATCCTTTCGTATACTGATCCTTGAGGCTCGAAATGGTCATTTTAGTGTTCCGTATAGCAAATGGTGAGCCAAACAATTCCTCAGTGGGTTCTCTGGTTCTATACGGAACATAATCATTCTAGTTGGAAATCCCCTGTTTTTTCATAGTAATGTAATGGTCTCAGTGTGCTGGTCTCAAAGTACTTGGTTCTCAGATGAAGGTGGTTCTATATATCACCAAATTCGGTTCCCAGATGACTGAGCCAAAGAACCACTACTTGGTACTGTTACTTTTGTATTTGAGTGAAAAAATTGAAATTTGTTTTCTTTAGGTTAAGTAGATGAATATATTGTTTCAACATTTAAGAGGAATCAGTAATTTCTCAGCAGTTATCACTCAGTTGTAAATTAGGTGTGTTTTCGCCAAGGGTTATTTAAAAACCTAGGAATTGTGTAGAAATTCAGACAGTTTGCCCCTTTCAAAATGAATTTGATAAAAAATGTTTACCTCAAATATTACCTGTCCAGGTCAAGAATTATGTTAAAAGTTCACAAGTCATACATTTTTTTGGTGAGTGATTGGTGGTTTTGGCAGACATTTATCTGCTATGTAAATGTGAGACTTGTTACATTAGGAAAAAAGTTACATGGAGGCATAATGCACCATGGAGCTCGTCACCACAATATTGCTATACGAACCCAAACAAGCTAGGTTACAACTGAATTTGCTTCCCGGAAGACATCATTTCATTCACTGATCAAAACATTATGCCTTATTAACAGCAATGTATTGACTGTTAGGTCATGTTGAGGAAGA
Source organism: Hoplostethus mediterraneus (assembly GCA_034670385.1). Classification (NCBI taxonomy): domain Eukaryota; kingdom Metazoa; phylum Chordata; class Actinopteri; order Trachichthyiformes; family Trachichthyidae; genus Hoplostethus; species Hoplostethus mediterraneus. Next base: position 1,042,920 of record JAXDDW010000062.1, read on the forward strand.
ACTTGACTCAAATGGAGCACTCAACATTTGGCAGACTATCAAAATGTAGTTTTTGATCTGCAGCTTCGTCTATAGAACATTTAAAATTTACAAGTGACTTTAATGTAAATTATGTCCTAGACACCAAAGTTTGCAAATCACTGAACTTGTCATGATAATGTCAGTTTGCATGGGTAAAAAATGCTTTGATAAATCGAGTACTTTTACACGCTACTTCACTGTGCATTCTGATTTAGGCTACAACTTTTATTAAAAAAAAGGCCCAGGTGCAATCTCTCCAGTTGGTGTGATTTTTGTGCAGTAAATTTTGCTTTTGTGCCTTTTGCCTGAGGTCTTCTCTACAAATGTTCTTACAAAACAGTTGAGTCACCTTTCAACTGTAAAATTAGCATTTTGCTTAATTGTTCATCATGTAGCATAACATTAATTTGGCCAAAATTTCACTTGACTTGTGGAGTTGACCTAAAACCAGTATACACATTGACCATGGCCAGAGCCAATTTGCTTTCATTTTTAAAACCAATGCCTATAGGTTGACCATAGATCATTCAAAAGACTTTGGTAATGCCAACTAGTAACAGCCAAAGCTAGCTCTAGTTTTGACATTTGAAATGTGTACAGGATTCCCTTGACTTAAACCCTAAGCCCTTTAATTTACCTCCTGATTTGACAAACCCTGTACATTCAATCGAATCTTTCAAATATAAATTTTGCATCAATTGAGAATTAGCTATTTTTAAGTTCAGCCCTCACTCCTTCACCAATTGAGGGAGTAGGTATAGATTTTATTCTTTGATGCACTACACTGGACAGTGGTAGTCTGCTTTCACACCTGGTGCATGTGGTACCAATGCTGTTTGCTACTCTTATACCCCACCTACTTTCCACATTGGTCTTAATGACAACTAAGTGAAAGCTATTGTATTTCTACTTGATTCATAACCATGCTTTAGAAAATAATTTTACTATTACTGTAGTTGTTTAAATGTTTTCCTTTTTGAAGATTTCCTATTGCACTGTTTGTGTTCCCTTCAACTTTACGATCTGCTTTGTTAACCTCCCCACCCCTGTAAATGGTCTGACATCGCTTTAAATAACTGCACAGCCTTTTTAAATGTACCATAATGTAATTATGCATTTGTGTAATCAATCTCAAACTACTGTAAGTTTTGTACTGTACTGAAAGGTCTATTCCAAATAAAATACTTGACAGACCCCTCTTTCCTACAATTGCATTAAATAAGCTGTTAGTAAGAGTAATTGAGCAAATTGCAGTTTTTATAAAGATTGCCTTTATTTCTCAGATGTACAGCATCTTCGAAACCTGCTTTACATGGGCTTTGGAGGAGCTCTAGGTGCACCACCCTGTGAAGAGAAAAGGGAATTTTTAGTTTTTAAAACAGACATCTGGGATACAACATCTGATTCAGCTTTCAGTATAATGGTGCAAATAGCTAAAGCCTTTCTCTGGAACTTGTCTGAACTGATCTAACAGTGCTCTGAATTTCCAGTTAAAGGGTAATTCCGGGATTTTTCAACCTGGCCTCTATGTCCACAAAATCGCTTATCATACCTTTAAGTAGATTCCAAAAGTTTCGGAGTTGCTCCGGTAGATCGGCTCAAGCGGCAGTCGCGTAACGGCTCCAATGTAATCTAGGGCATGTTCAGGCGGTCAAAGTACGTCCACTAAAAGTGCTTGATTTTGCCAGTGACAGGCTCAGATTGTTATTTGTGTGTCTGACAAGAAAGCAAGAGGATTCACTCGTTGCAAGAAGAGGATCGTGTAAACAACAGTCCTCTTCCTACAACGAGTGAATCCTCTTGCTTTCATACACAACCTTTGTCAGAGTTGAGAGTTGAGTTCAGAGTGGTTGTTAAAAACGGTCTATTTCTGTAGCGATCCTTTCAGTAATGTTTTCAGACACTTGTCAGACAATCTGAGCCTGTCACTGGCAAAATCAAGCACTTTTAGTGGACGTACTTTGACAGCCTGGACATGCCCTGGATTACGTTGAGCCGATCTACCGGAGCAACTCCGAAACTTTTGGTATCTACTTATAGGTATGATAAGCAATTTTGTGGACAGAGGCCAGGTTGAAAAATCCCAGAATTACCCTTTAATGGTCATGGTAGTGTATGTGGAGGATACTTACACTGGGCCTAAATCTGGGTGGTGGGGTTCGGTCTTTCCTGGCCTCGCAGGAGCGGTTCCTAACCACCTTACTGTGGATGGCACAGCTAACACAGTAGTGTAGTTTCACATAGAGCTTGGGCAAAACGTAGGCTGTAGAGGAGAGACAGGGAAGACAGGTACAGATGAGGACAGGGGAAACTTCAACAGAATCAAATGTCAGGACAGTGCTTGTAATCTCGTGACACGAGAAATACTCAATGCAACTCACAATCAAAGACACTGGCCTCTGAGATGTCCCTCACGGCTGCTGCCTCAACAATGTTCCTGATGACGAACTTCTTGATGGCCTTATCCTTGGGGACACAACGGGCACAGTTGGTGCAGCGGATGGGCTGCACATGCCCACGGCCCTTCTTGGCACGGCCGTTATTCCTTCTCTTCTTGGTCTGTAAAACAGAAGCAACAGTTAATAACTCAATGCTACAAATTAACACCGAAGCTTGACAGCGATGGCGTCTTTCAGTACGGACCACAGAGCAATCTAATTTTATTTCCAGGTAATACAATCCAATTGTGAGGAAATGATAAGGAAACAGCAATCAGGTTAAGAAGCAGTTTTAATCACCATCCCTTCATTATGTTTGCTAGGAGCTGTTCACTAGAACACATGCGCAAGGCTGCTAGCCAGCTAACTTTGCTAGCAACAGGCCCGGGCTCGTATTTTATCACTATATGTGACATCAATTTACGATTGATTTACGGAAACGTTTTATTCGTAGAATTAAAATAAATATGAAGAGAAAGGTGATGTACTTTATTTTTATTTAAAGCACAATTTACTCTGCTTTTGCGAGGCGAGCACCACGATAGCGTACTCACCATGTTGCACAGGAAGGTGGAAAGAGAACCGGAAGAGGTTGAACCGTGAGAACTATATAATTCCGCACCGCCCTTGAAATCATTATATCAAAACCGAGTGCTATTTTTTCTTACAAAATAAAGTATTAAGTGCCACATTCCATACCAAAAACACATACACTTGTTTTAAGTTAAATTAAATTGAAAATAATTATTTACTCGCGGAAGGATATTAGTCTACTGCTGAAGATTACTGTTTTGATACAAGGCGTCGTTCGAGTGAGCGGAGTTTTCAGTTGTTCCATTCATCCGAATAGGAATTTCCGGGCAGCTGTGGATTGCTAAACAAGCCCACTCTTATTTATTTTTATTTTTTATTTTTTTCCACTCGCCTGAACGAGTGCATATATTAATTATGTTGAAATATAAATAATTGCTAGGTTTATGTTACGCCGTTTTTAGGCCTACGGAATAATCATTAAAGATGTATAAAACTTGCGGGTTTTCTTTTTACAATCGCAATAATCGCAATTGTAGATATTGCTTGGAGACCGTATACAAACTCCAGTTACACTGGAGTCTCCCTTCATGATATTTGCTCACAGGTAAAATGGAAAAGCACTTGATGTAGCCAACTGTTGTTCAAGGGCATCTAAATTGACACAAATATATTATCGATTTGGATTAGGTAGTAGGTATACTGTGTAACTGATTACAATGTACATTAACAAAACGATTATTAAGTTACGTCCATCAGCTAAACTTAACTACACTTCCTTTCGCTAACGTCAATTAGTTTAGTGTTTCTAGATTTTTGCTGAGCTGCATAGTGGGGGGTGATTGTGATGTGATGCCAAATCTTTAAGTGAATTTGTTAAATTTTATTTAATGCGTGCTGTGCATGCACATTGATTTACTGAATTTACTCAAATACAGTAAAACTAGTAGGCCAACAGCTAGTGACCACTCAGGTTTCACTGAAACCACTGGGGAGCAGGTACCAAAGTATCCTGGAACAGATTTTAGAAGGATACTAGCTATACAAATATCATAGAAAAACTAAGACACTATAGTAATATTATAAGAATACCATAGCAGATTAGAAAATACAATCAAGTAGGATTAGGTCACTATAAACCCACTGCCAAGGAGCACAGACGTTACTATAGGAATATTATAGTCTGAGTCTGGTGATGGCAGATCTCTCTCTCTCTCTCTCTCTCTCTCTCTCCCTCTCCTTATGTGTTGCAATTCTCACTATGGTTATTTGTTTATTTGAAATCAGTATGTATGCCTATGAGTTGGGTAGCCTTAGCCTAGTTAATGTAAAAAACAACAACAACAACAATATATATATATATAAAATTTTTGAAAAAACTTAATAGTTCATCTCTGACAGGTGTGGGTGTTCTTTTCTGACACTTTGACTAAAATGCTATATGCTGCATTTTAATCCATATTCTGCCCTCTGCTTTATATGTTTTTCAGAGAGCAGATCTTGGCTGCATCAGCAAGAGCGTGCCTATTTGGAGGAGGAGACTTTTGCCATGCAGCAGGTGCAAGGTGGACAGTGAAGCCCAACAGGACTACCAGAGCACTCGGGATGACATTTAATTTTTATCAATATGATTCACAAATCTGAATCAGAAGCCTTCAGATATTCACACTGGGGGTCAGCCCTTTTTTTTTTTATCATCTATGACCTCTTTAAATAAAATATGAAATGTCTGCTTTGGATTTAAGTGACCCCATTTTTGTCTGTCATCTCCTTCCCCCTTTGGTTACAACATTGAGGAGAAGCATGCACTGCAGATACAGCTGGAAGGCAAGGTTGAGGGCTTGTGGCGTCAGGTCCAAGGGGCTCTGCAGTTACAATATTGCTTTCGAGTCACTGCGCTCCTGTGACCAGTGCAGTACTCAAGAGATTTACACAGATGAAAAAGCTGCAGAAGATGCAGGTCAGTGCAGAGATGTAATATTTGAGATCAGTCTTCATACACTATGCCATGTCCCCATGCTCGTTATTGTTTTTAGTATCTTTTTAGTATTTGGTCTCCTCCAGGTCTCTCTCAAAAGGGGAGACGGAGCTCTTGAGAAAATACAGTTGGAGTTTAAAGAATATTTTCAAGACCCCATTTATTCCATGTCTTGATGCACTGTTAAATATCATGTATTATTAATAAACACAATAAATAAACAAAAAGGACATCACAAGACACAAAATACCTTTTTGAATTTTATTTAAATACATTTTGTGCTTATTTCTTCTTGATCTTCTTATCCTTTGCTTTCTTCTTGCTAGGCTTCTGGGCGTTGGCCTTTTTGTAGAGGTAAAGTCCCACCATGCCTAGCAGAGTGGGCACCAGGCCCAGACACACTAGCGGCAACACATCATTGACCATTTTCTGCCATGGTGTTTGCTGAATCAGGGAAATTACCTCCACTTCAAACTCAAGAGCAGCATCACCTAGGACAGGACAAATCCTTCATCAAGCTGTGTGTGTGTGTGTGTGTGTGTGTGTGTGTGTGTGTGTGTGAGTGTGAGAATGTATGTGTTAGTACCTGGAATCGTAGGAGGGTATCCTTTTTTTCCATATGCAAGGTGTGATGGGATAGTGGTCTTAATTTTTTGCCTGAATAAACAAAAAATGCAAACACAGTAACTTTTAAAACTATTTCTTAGATTCCATCACCAAAATTATAATAGTATTTTCCCAAGCACTTGATGATTATGTGTAACTGTTGAATGTGACTCCATTGTTCAGCATTTTCCTCACATTGGATTTTATTTAACTTACCCTACACAAACTCCAACCAAGCTCTGCTCCAGACCTGATAAGAATATCACATGTAGAAAGTCAATCAGCAAAGCATGCACAAATACCCTTGTGTACACCAGGCTGGAGTTATCTACTAGATGTAACCTTAAGTGTGAGCAACATAGCCTGCACAAAATGTTTAGTTGTAATTTTACCAGGAATAACTGTCCTCTTCCCCAGCTCAACAACAAGAGGGTCCCGGGATAGTGATGAGTCTATCACCTTGCCATCCATTAGTTTACCCTGGTCAAAACAATATGAAATACCCTACATTTTAATTCATACAACTGTGAATTTGGGAAACATTATTTTTGTATATGAACTTTTTTCAAGACTTAATGCATGCTATAGCCCAGAGGCTATGGGTGAACTCATTGGACTATTGCACTACTGACATTACTTGATTGCTGACGTGTTGCACCTCCCCATACACAGCATAGTAGGCTGTCTGGCACGCCAGAAAGAATCGATTTTTTTTTACACACGAGATAAAGCTAAATATAACAAATTCCCAGAAAGACAATCACAATCTGTTTGTATAAGGCTCTTTTTCATTTCAAATCGTTGCTGGCGGGTCAGTCTTTTGTTATTCACATCAAGTTTCACTGTGTCAATGTAAATGGATATAACACAGCGACGTCCACATGGAGCATGCAGTGCCACATAGACAAGGAGTGTGCTCGTCATCAGCAGGGCAGGTTTCCCAGTGTGTTTTTGTAACATACAAGCGTTCAACGGGACGCTAAACCTGGTCTACAATGAAGAAATGATTCACGTGTGGCCTCGTCCCCTTACCGTGTAGTGGATTTGCAGAGTGTCTCCCATTTCGGAAAGTTCAGAGCAAGTTTCTGGTTTCTCCTGGGGACAAAAAGTTAAATCAGTGGTGCATAGTTGCAAAACAACTGATTAAACGCACCGACAGTTTTAATAGCGGGTGTTACATTGTGTAATAACTGTTGCTGCAGCACGCCTGCGTTACATGCCTGGAAAAATTGTCCCACTTACCAAGCTCTCCACCAGTATTTCTTCGATTGCATTTTGTTCGTCTTGAGCGAGAGCACAAGCGAAAGCTGCAAGCACGAGTAGAAAAACCCTGGTCTTCATTGTAAAGGAAAAAAAACTTGTGGAAAAGCACTAACATCCAACTTCCGTCTACTCTTCAGGCTACAGCACTGAGTCGAGGGGGGAATGTGCCGAGTGCACAGTCAAACGGTTGATTGTGGGTCCAAAGTGGCCCAGCGCCAGGTAACGCTGATGTGTTATTATATCGTAGTGATAACGCCTAGCCGACCACGGACGTTGTCCCAACACCTGGATCGCCCTGCAGTGGTCGCCTCAAACATTCCGCCAGCATCCCATGAGTCTGTGGTGGGTGGAAAACGGAAACGTCGCTGTTCAGAGGCGCTGGAGGGCAGTGTACTCTCAGGCTCCATGGTGGGGACTGGGACAACCGTGTCGTTTTAGAAATCCGGTGGAGGTGATTAAAAAGAGGCGCGCCGGTATTCCCTCGCTAGGCTGCAGATGTATAAAGTTCATATAGGGAGTCAAGTCCACCCCGGAAGCGAGGGGAAGGGAAGAGATTCTCACTCATTTTGACTTTTAATAAAACTTATTATAATAAGTGCTGTCATTGACAACTCCAAGACCACAAAAAGTGACTTGATTCAGGGTCATAAAATGCTAGCTGTTGTTATTGTTAATGCTAAATGCTAAAACGTTAATGTGCACATTTCTACACTACAAATACACAAAATTCTCCAAAACCAGCCTGCAAAAATATATGTTTACATCACATTAACCAGCTTAGCTGTAGTTAGCCTTTGCGCCTTTCACTGGTTTAATTCAAGTTGATTTAATGGTTATATCATTTGTTTCTCAAATGTATATGTGACAAAGGACAACACATAGGTGTGGTACATATTGTTGAACTACAGGAAAAGTTATGAAGTGGGAAGAGGTTCATAGGGAGTTTAGTGTCTGCCTTCCCCTTCTTTCCAATCGCATCCTTCACCTCCATTTCTATCGCTCACCATGATCAGATGTCCAACGTTATGACTCTCTCCCTCTCTCTTTACTTGCCACAGAGTCTGTGATAGCTATTGCCAATCAGGTATTGCTAACAAGGCATAGCTCTCTCCCTGGTCTAACTGTCAAGTCTCAACCTCAGTCACATGCCTGCCAAACTGATAGACGTTAATGGGACTAATTCAATTAATTATAATTATTTTGGATGAGGGAAAGGCTAGCATTTCTACCTGAGGAGTGAGTTTATCTAACCTCATTGTCTCTAAAATCCTCATCCCTAAATCACACCCACTTCCACTAACCTCTACCCTCAAGAATGAGCCTACCTTGAAAGCTAAGTACAACCATTTAAATCACAAACTGTCCTGTGTTTGCCAGCATGAGAGCATGATTGCTTCACTAGCACAGATTGCAGTAATTCAAAGCATGCTCTTGTATTAGACTAAGGATAGTTTATCACCCAGAGGAGTTAGTTAAATAATCAGCTCTGTTGCCTTGAGCCTGTAAAGGTCCCCAATTACAGTAATTAAGTTTCCTGTCTTAATAAAGGTATGTGATCAAGAATGGTTAGTGAAAACACTGTCACTTTGCAGCCCTGGAAAAGTGCCTCATCTTTGTATGCAAACTTAACAAGACACATGTGCTTCCTCCCTCAGAGCACAGAATTAGAAAAATGTATAGGTTACTGTATTTCTAATCATGATTTGGCTGCATGGCCGTACTAAGCCGATGCATCAAATGCTGTCAGTTTTTTAAATTCAGCTACCTGTAGGTTAGACTCCGTATGGAAACACTAGCTGGTGAACAAGATTGCTCTTTTTGAATCACATGACAGAAACAGAATTAAGTTTTAAATACTGACCTTACTGCACTACACTAGTCTCTACCACGTATGCAGTATGATGCATTTCATCCATTTAAAAACTTTGCTGCCTAACTGCAGTTAGAAATTATGCACAAGTGCTATGCAACACTGATGGCCATATCACCATTTCCTGAACACCCATAAGCTTCATACATATACAGGAAATCACTTTTTTTTTTTTTTTAATTCTACACATATTACAAGCAGTTTTAGTTAATTTCCAGTTAATGAATCACAACTGAACTTCTCTGCTACCCCTCTGCTAAGTAGGTAAATTCCTCAAATGAAGCAGCCTTGCAGCCACTTGAATGCCTCCACTCAACTGGTTTGTAGCTGGTAGTACCTGTCAGCGTTTAGTATTTTGACTGTTCTATGTGTGAGCTTGTGATTCAAATTAATTTCAGAAATATCCTATTAACCATTACTATATTACATTTTTTTTGAAGAACACCAAGACATTCTTATCATTATCTTGACACACATGCCACATGGCACATTTAAAGCCACATTTCCGAATATTTAGTAAAATGGGAAATTTACCAGGTACACGGTTACGATTTGCTGCTTAGATAATGTAAAAGAAATATAGCGTTTGTAGCATGTGTTATGTTACACATAACCGTTTATTACACTTCTAAGCCTATATTAGGACTCAATCGATGATAGCATAAGATCCAACACTGATCTTTTTTTCGAGAAGAGGGCCTGGACTTTAGCTAAATTAAAATAGGATTGTCTCACCAAAATTTTGATTTCTGATGTGTTTACTATCGCGAGATCTCATTTACTGCTGAGTTGTCCCCCGGAAATTGTCGTGAGACATTTGTATGGGACTTCTCCCAGCAAAGGTAAGTGAGGATACTCGCACCAATAACCTGAAAATATGTAGGTTACTATGTAGGTACTTAAGAAAGACCGCGTTTCACGATTATTTTGTTATCATATTTTAGACTTCGTGTGTCAGCTAGGCTCGCTGCAGGAGCGGGTAGTGTATTGGGAGCAGGATGCCATCTGAAGTGATGAGCGGATGAATAGGGTGGATCATTACAGGAGATGCCCGCTGTGTCTCATCAATTCCGCGATGAAAGCTAACCTAGGCTGAAAGACGCACCTCTACTATGTCGGATCACAAGGGAATTAACACGCGTGGTATCTGGAATTAATTGTAAATCACTCAGTGCAGAGATGAGCGGGCCGATGTTACACCTAGTAACATTAGGAAATGCCCAGCTTTCCTGGTTAACGTAACCTGACTAGGCTAGAGGTAAATGAACATCTCAGGTTACTACACAGGCCTTCTCCTAAATTTCCATTTAAAGAGCACAACCCCATGGAGTGGAGCGTGTGACTGACAGTGCCAGTGTGGCGTCCCCTTCAGGACCATGGACAGGGCTTAATTTAGACAGTCCATATTGGTCCAGTTACCGTCATTTATCTGCTGGACAGACGGTTGTCTGTCCTTTTACATTTTCTCTTAATTTCTTACTGTTGTGTTTTGAACTGTGGGTTGATGAAATAAATAGGCTGTTCATGTTTCCCCTCGTCTTCTACGTACTGCAAAAACACATTTCATGTATACTTCACAAAATGTTTAGACATACGTTTCAAAATCTATAAAAAAATATTTTACATTTAGATGACATTCATTTGAAACACACACCCTTAAAATGGATGTGTTTTAACACATCAGTGTGTATGTGCTAATAACATATATTGTTGAAAAATAGCGCACACGTGCAGTTGTGTCAGTTAGAGTATATTTTGGACACTGGAAATGCATCTTCTTCCTATGGGCTGTTGACAACAGTATCTGCAAAAATATCTAAAATATAATTTTGGCCACTCAGTGTTTTGAATGATTGTCATCTACATGTGCAAAAACATTTTTGCCAATTGTTATATGTTTGAACCATATCTTTAAACAGCTTTTAATGTGAGCTGTAATGTGAGTTTTTATGATTTTACTTGAGTAGTATCCGCTAGCCACTAAAATAAAGGGTGACATGTTTGTTTGGGTCTTTTTCAGACTCTGTGGCTATGTGGCGGGGTTTGGTTGGGAGTTGGGAGTCAAGCTAGGCCTGCTAATGTAGGACATTTTGCATGTCCTCTGAGGGTTGGGTGTTCTGGCGGGCTAACATTTGAAGGAAAAAAAAAAGATGGGTCTGAACAGATTGTGCTACAGCCTGGAGTCATAGAATGGCTGTGAAAGGCATAGAATGGATCTCCTCCGCTCTTTACATCATTATGACCGTGTGGGTGAATATCATAGCTTGTACCCGTCTTGGGGTGTGTGTAGGAGTGAGATTTCCTTGCATGCTGGTGTTTGGTGTATGATATAGCTTTTTGGGGTGGGGTGGGGTGAGGAGGATCACGTTAGGGGGAGCTGTAGGGTTCCCACCACTTCAATTGAATGTATGCCTGGCAGATATCTATTACACCGTTGGCCTATGAGTAATTCTCTCTATATTTCAACATTCTAATAATTTAGGTCACTACCAATCCTTCAATGTACACCATGCTAACAAACTAAGAATTACTAAATGGTTATTTGCTCTGTTTCCTTTCAGCCCTAATTCATCCCCACTATTTTATTGGACAAGCAAAACGTTAGCATTCGGATTGTCGCTGCACACTGACGCTGAAGAACCACATCTGAACCATGGGGAACATTTTTGGGAATTTGCTGAAGAGCCTTATAGGAAAGAAGGAAATGAGGATTTTAATGGTCGGGGCTCGATGCTGCAGGAAAAACTACAATCCTTTACAAACTCAAACTAGGGGAAATAGTCACCACAATCCCAACCATCGGTATGTGCACAAGTAATATTTTAGTTTATATTTAAGCTGTAGGCTTATCAGTTGTAGTTACATCATGTAACCTCAGGCACCTGCAACCTTAAACTGGTATCTTCAGGCATACTGACGATAGATCTCTATTTGTTAACTTCACATGCCATGTGCTATGATCTTGCTCTTCTTTTTAGGATTCAATGTGGAGACAGTGGAGTACAAGAACATCAGCTTCACTGTGTGGGACGTGGGTGGGCAAGACAAGATCCGCCCCCTCTGGAGACACTACTTCCAGAACACACAGGGTGAGCTGAGTTAATCAGAGGGCTACACTCGTGAACTGCTTTTACTCAGGGTGAATCCCCCACCCTTCTCACAGAAAACACAAATAATTTCCTCAAATCTCTACTCTTTCTCTGCCCCATATTCTTTCTGTCACACACTCTCCCCTTCAGGTCTAATCTTTGTGGTGGACAGTAATGACAGGGAGCGTGTGAATGAAGCAAGAGAGGAGCTGATGAGGATGCTGGCCGAGGATGAGCTGAGAGATGCAGTGCTGCTTGTGTTTGCCAATAAGCAGGCAAGAAACCCATACTCTGCTGCATGCATGCATGCATACATACATACATACATACATACATACATGCATGCATACGTACATACGTACATACTACATAACATACATACATACATACATGCATACATACATACATACATACATACATACATACATGCATGCATACGTACATACGTACATACTACATATATATATACATACATACATGCATACATACATACATGCATACATACATACGTACATCCGTACATACTACATACGTACATACGTACATACGTACGTACAGTTCTGGCCAAGATTATTGGCACCCGTTAGATAATATACAGTATTGTCTGAAAGGAAGCTTCCTGCTGGCAGATATAATGTTATTCTTAGCCTACATCAATTTTAAGAAGTATGAGAAAGATGTACATACACATAACCTCCTATCCTTTCTTTATGGTAACTAGAATCAAATCAAATCAAATCAAACCAAACTTTATTTATGTAGTACATTAAAATGCAATGCAGTGTGCTTCACATCAAATAAAAAGTGCACAGATTCAAAAGATTTTGAATACAAAAGTGATTGAAAATCTAAAAAATTAAATAAATCAAATCAAATCACATTTATGTGTACAGCCCTTAACCACGGTTAGTCTCAAAGGGCTTCACAATGTGTGTGAACAATTAATGGTGGTACACGACAACCCCCAGCCTTGGATCCTTGCAGAGGACACAGGGAAAAAATGGAAGAAACCTTGGGAGGGGCTACTTAGTATTCCACTGTATCCACAAGCCTTGTCGCTAATCTGTCTTGACTTCATAGATGTTATGACTGAAGGGTGATAATCGCACCTCACTGACATCTTGCCTCTATGACAGGACTTGCCGAATGCCATGAATGCTGCTGAGATCACAGACAAGTTGGGGTTACATTCCCTGCGCCACCGTAACTGGTATATCCAGGCCACCTGCGCCACCAGTGGTGACGGCCTCTATGAGGGCCTTGATTGGCTGGCCAATCAGCTGAAGAACAAGAAGTAAGAAGAGAACAGGGAAAACCAACCGGGCACCCCATCTGACTTTTTGGGGGGGATGTGGGATAGGTGCGAGGGTTGACATGAAAGTTTTAGTTGATAGGTGCAAGGCAATATTATTGGGGTTTGGGGGAGATTTGACTGATTTTGGTTCTGTTGAGGTTCCGAATAGTTTTCAGTGCTTATTGAAAACAAATTCTCATGTATTCCACATTTAACCACTTACACATATACAAATGCACACTAACCATAAGCAATCACAGAAGACACTTGCTTTTCCTGTGTCCACCTCTTGTCAGTAGGTGCAATGTATGCTAGTCTCTAGGTGCTGTAACGAGTCAAGTGTGACTCCACTGAATCAGCAATGAAAAAGTCAAATATGACTTTTTGCTGACTATACAATGCTAACAACTGTCTGTAACTACTGGTCCACACAAAGATTTTTTCTTTGTCAGTTGCACTTTCTGTTTTTCTCTTTTCCCATGGGATACCATGGGAGATTTATGTCACTTTAAACTTAATTTATTGGAATGTGCTCTTCTCTTTATTTTACAGGCAATAGTGAGGCACTTTGATACTCAGATGATGCATGTGTGTTCGCGTGTATGTGTGTGCGTGCGTACACAGCAGCCTAATCAGTATTAAACATGAACAACTCACTCACAAAGCAAGGAAACAGAAAAGAGAAACAAGAAACAAGACTGTATTATCATTATTGTCACTCTTTTTTGCAAATCCTTTGATATATGTTGCGTGTTTGCTCCTCCCTATATGGTGAGACAAAGCACGAAACACTACCTTTTTAAATATGGAAACACACAATATTTTCTTGACTGCCTGGACTGCATGTGTCCTGTTTACTACACACAGTAGATCTCATTGACATTGTTGCATACTATTCCATCCTCAGATCTGCATGGATGTTGTAGTTGAGACCTGCTGAGACCTATTCATAGATCTGCTCTTAACTGCCCTTATGGTGTTCTGGTGCTGTACATAGTTGGATGCAGAAATTCACCAAACCACAGATTTCTCTACTAGTAATAAATGTGTGCTAAATATAGTCAGCTTTACAACATGGTCTGTGATGTCAATACAGTATATAAATGAACATGCACACAAACATAAAGCACATGATATGCACAGATGTGCATGCATGGACGTTTCTCAAAGTGCTGTTGCTTGTCTGCCTTCTTATGTGTCCATGTGGGGAATCAAACTGCATCATGTTGCTCTCGCTTGTGTGTTTTTGTCTCAGACTTTGAGTTGCATATCGGAGGAGGATTTGTTTTGGTCCAACCTGATAGCTGTGTATTATTGAATGTGAATATTTCTGATGAATCTATAAATGGCTGTAATGATATTTATTTGACATATTCCTTTTTTCAGTTGTGTATCAGCACAATATTTTTTTAAGAGCAACCAGGGTAAGCAAATCAATATGTTGGTGTTGTATTTTGCCAAGATTCATCAGCACATTAAAAAGTCACTTAAAAACAACCAGTGAGTCACTCTGTCACCACTGATACCAGCAGAATCCAGAGATTTCTGTCAACAGAAATATTTCCTTGTGCCATACATGGGTACCATTACTCATATAGTACACCAATTGTTACAGTAGAAGATATATCCACTCCACAAACAATTCATACTCAGCATCTATTGTATGTTTAATTATGAGTTCATCATTTGGGTTTGATTGTGGCCTTATATTTAGTCATGTAAAGATTACAAATTGATTTACAGGTCTACCATATTTTTATTCACATATATTTATCTATAAAGAATGATTTAGATATTTATTTCTCTATGCCCTCAAAAGGCAGGTTCTGGGCCACAGTTCAAGATGAATAGGTAAAGATTGTGTCCTAGTATCTTTTGTTTTGCAAGTATACTTGATTCATATTTGGTAGTTGATTTTTTGGTGTTTTGAGATGAAAAAAAACTTGGTGTAGACTGTGTCTGTGAAATGATGCTAATCAGTGCGAACAATATATACTTCTTGACTACTCATTCTGTACTGTTATAGTTACACAAGTAGGTTTAAAATGGTGAAGACCATGTTTCAATGCTGGATGCATGGGCACACCTGTATGTGATGTAACAAGACAAAATCCTGCTGTATTAAAATAAACTCATTTTCTGTATGACCTGTCTCTTCAGCTTTGTGTGACTATTACTGGTGAAATATTAATATTTACAGGTGAGTCACAGAGGCAAGGGCCTGACAAAATTGCACAAGTTGTTGCTGTAACATGCTTTCACCAGAAGAGTTCAGTCTTTACCAACATTATTCACCATGTTAACTCAGTGGTTCAGAATGACATGAAGAATTGTACTCTGAAGCATTATCCATGTTACTTCATAACTTCAGTGTCTTTCAGAATATATACCTGTCTGTCTGTCTGTCTGTCTGTCTGTCTGTCTGTCTGTCTGTCTGTCTAGCTGTCTATCTAGTCAATATTTGCTGAAATCATGCACATTCCTTATGTTTCCTTCAAGTTATTCTGTGCAGCAGGCTGGTTCTTCGTCTCTGTGACAACAACAGTGAAGACTTCCTGGTAGAGCCAAGAGTAGTGAAATATTAACCATTTGTTTTTGGCACCCCTTTTAGCTTTGAAATGGCTTTATCTGGAAATCTGCTGAAGGAGGATCACGTGATCCTGCAACACTGTGGTGAACTGGAGAATGATTCTGTCTGGGGCTCAAAATCAGTGCCTGAGGTAACTTTGGCCTGGCAGTGAATACACTGAAAGAAACAGCCTGTACAGCCTTTTATGCAAGCAGGGCAAAATGCCACAAAATAGACATACCAATCAGAATTGGGTCTAAAATCTGTGATTGTTATCTGGCCAATTGCCCTTTATGGAAGCAAAGTATGGGGTCCCACCTCAGAACCAAGCCCAGTCCATCCGATCAGCCGAGCCAGAAGCCCAGGTGATACTCCTCATGGATTCCAATGGCAAATACCTGGACCCATTACGTCCTAGTCCTCAGCCTCAAGATGACAGCCAAACGCTGTCATAACACAGGACCATGCCATGGAGCTGCTCAGGCAGGCAGGAGTATCTAGTTATGGGTGTATATGCATAGACTCACATGGGAGATATACATACTTGGTAGTAGTACAGTAGATTACATGATAACAGATTTGGACCCTTTCTCTTTCAGTGCACTCACAGTCAAACCCCTGAACCCGATGTCTGACCATAGCCAAATCATTCTTTATTTAAGAATTTCACATCACAATTAGAGACCAAGTAGAGACCAAACAAATTCATTCATTTATCAAATTCTTCATTTGATCACTAGTTGTGTGATCATCAATTATTTACAACAAATGTATTTTATGTGCCTTGCTTTGGCAATATAATTTTTTTCTTGCATGCTAATAAAGTATTGTTGCAATTGTGAGAGAGAGAGAGAGAGAGAGAGAGAGAGAGAGACAGAGAGAGACAGAGAGACAGAGAGAGAGAGAGAGAGAGACCAACTGGAGCTGCAGGCAGAGCCAGTTTCCAGAGAGCAGCTTGGCTGGCTCGCCCACTCCCAGCCATGATGTTTGCATAAATCTCAAGCGACGAACTAACAAGGTGACAAGTTAAAAGAGATAATTTTCTGACCAAACCAGCAATTAGTCTGGGTTCAAGAAAAGCACCTTTTGTCTCCTCTCTCTCTCTTCTCTCTCCTTCTGCCTCTCTCCTTTTCTCTTTGTCTGTCTCTGTTCTCATTGAGTGCAATGTATTTGTTTGCTTATTTTAAAACTAATATTCCTGTGCTCCCTGTCCATGATAATGTAAGGCAAAGGTAAAGACAGAGGGGCCAGGGAGAAGCAGTATTGTAGTATTTTTTGAGTGCAAGTAGGGGAAGATAAAAGATTGTGATTAACAGGTGAGAGTGGATGTTTCTTGAAGAGAGTTTTCAGGTCATGAGGGGAGACTCAGCTACCATTTCACCTTTGGGGAACCAGGAGGGAGAAATGTTTTCAATCTGTCTAGTTCATCAATGTGATGCACAATACCAAAATAGACTTAGAACATAAAATGACATAACGAATCACATCACAATAAGGAATGCATCAGTAGAGGCAAGTTTAAGAAGCTCGACCTATGGCTCTAATCACAATGCTGTGCTGGATCTTCATTTGAAGTTTGAAAACTAATGTTGGTGCACTAACTGCCGGTTAATCATAATAATGGTTTGAAAGGTCGTTGACACTGCAGAAGACCATTATCAAAAATCACACAGGTATACGTCATAAGAATTGCCTCTTCACATCTCTAAAGTTTTGGACCTGTGGACAGTGTTGTCCTTGTGACAGCTCTGGTTCAGCAGCCTTCAAAGAAAGAGCATTTAGGCTTAAGAGATGCTGATACTGGAATAGGCTACATATGCTCTTTGTGATGAACAGCAGTACTTGTCTGTCTTAACAGTCAAGCAAACCTGAAGTCAGGATGTTCAATGGCTGTTCTTTACTGAATAGTTGTTTTTAATTTTGCTGGGTATTGTGATTGTGACCACCACGTTAATTGTGATATAGGCCTATGTGAAAACATTCCTGTCTATGTGTTTTCTATATTTAAAAAAAAATCTATATTTTATATATATATATATATTTGTAGAAAAGGCAGATACTAATACAAAATGTATTTTAATGTAGTTTAATATTTTATCCTCTGTCCAACTTTAATAGGCTGCCAAGGATTAAATACCGCATATTTACGAGCACAACCTGTTGTTGTTGTTTTTGGACAGATTGTGCAGACCTTAACTACCAGCTTCCAAACAACTATTTGTGCTTGGATATAGACTTAAGATGAAGCAGTGCCAAGAACTACAGGCTATGCTCTACATAGACACGACTGAAAAACAGACGCTCCTACTTCTCATTGGCTCCCTGCTCCGAACCAATCACTGACTAGTAGTGATACTACGACCGGAGCGGACGGGTTGCATGGTTATAGTTCAGCTGGATTTCAAACTATACGGCCCGAGACTTTTTACTGTGTGGACTTTTTAGTGTGGATTTAGTCATTTAGCTGGTCGAGGAAAGGAGGACGAGGGGCAAAGTGTGTCGCAAATGCAATGGTCAGGATTAACTACATTTTAAAGGACTAAATGGACTCTCTCTCACTAAAGCGACCAGAACATTTTTTGGAGGAGAAAAGGAAGTACTTATCGTATTACTTATTCTTATTTTCATTGTCGTCATGCATGTTTAACACCAGCCGAATTGTTTGAAAGAGGATGGCTATCATCCAGAAGGTGCTGTTGCTGTGCGTCGTGCTGCCCTGGTCTTTATGGCCCTCCTGCGCTCATATCCAAGAAGGTAGGTTCACACTGGAGGTCGAGGTCTACACACGCGCACACGCACACATACACTTACACATATACACACACACACACACACACACACACACACACACACACTTAGAGTTTTGTATTCCTCAAAATCATAATTTTCTGCCCAGTTTCATCTTACTTGTCCACTGCCATCTGCATGTATATTTAACAAAAGAGTCACTCCAGTTAGACCTACTTACAGGTTCCCTGATGTGGAATAACACCTCTCCTAGCTGAATCAGTGCTGTCCCTAACCCCAGAGACAAAACCAGTTCCATACATGTAAAACTTGTTTGCTGTGAGTCAGCTGCACCTCTCCCAGGATTGTGTGTGCTTACTGTGTTTGTCTTATTGTATTGTCTGACTGTATCACATTTGTGGAAGGGTTAGGTCTATTTTTCCATCTGAGGATAACCAAGTTCTAGCTGTAAAAGAAAAGAAAAGAAAGACATTCAAAAAGTTTTCAAAAACCTTTCCTTTTTGTCAAATGGGAAAAAGTTAATGTGAGAAAAGGTAACATGAATAAATCTGTGTTTTTTTCAATGTAATGACTGTGTGCAAGCCAGAGAGAGGTGTTGTGATTTGAATCACAGAGAAAGCTGGTGAACTTTGACTCCATGTTGCTGTTGTCGCCTGGCAGTGGGTAAATAAGGTGGTGCTCTGAGTTTGAGAAAAACAATGTCGCCATCACATCATCGAGCTCAGGTAGCTGATGGTCTGGTGATAGAGAGTCTGTCAGCAGTGCAGAGAAAATGAGAACAGAGAAAGCCTCATAAATAAATGCATAAAAATAGACACATATCACTCAAGAAGGAATATTTTACTGTTAAGATTATATCGTTGTTGGAGTGCAACTCAGGCACTCACTATATGTTTTTTTAACCCCATGACAATGTATATTCTAAACAATGTCAACTCACGTGTTTTACATTGCATTAGAGATGAATCATTTATTTTAAAGCAGAACAGTATCGATTAACCCACAAGTATGCACTGTGCACACTTTGTGAATACAACACCGATTTGTTCAATGACACGTGTGTTGGCCCAATACAGGCATTGTAAATGCTAAAAAATCTTCAGAATTGTATTGTTCAGAACAAGCAACAAAAGTGCTTGATGTGGAAAGGACTTATTGCTCATCACTCTGGATTTTATTTGCTTTAGTCACTAAGTAGAAGTTTAACTAGAAGAAACCAGGTAGTGGTCAAACAGGTTGGTGTTGTTTTGTTGATGCAGAAAAGTGGGACCTGTGGACCAAATTCTGGCATGAACATATTAGTAGTAATATATAAGGAGAACTGACATGTCATCGAAGACTAATTAAGTGGTAATAGACCTTTGGAGTGTGGTGAGGGGCATTCTGGGTAGTCTGTCTTCCTCTGCAAGACTCAAAAGCCAATTGGTTGTTTTGCATATAAACATCACTGTGGGATAAATATCCTTCTTTCTATAATTCCCTTCTGCAATTAAATATGAGATTGAGTTTGGAAGCAAATTTTGAATTCTCTTAACACATTTTTAGGTGGATAAAGTATCCAAAATTCCTGGAGGGGAACAAATACACACGGTCATGTCCACAATGCAAATAAATAACATAGGTATAGCCAGGTTGGCAATGATTGCATTTTCAAATACAGCTATCTCTGGTGGTGCCAACTTCTTTGCAAGGGACCAAAAACATTTACAAGGGACCAAAAATGTTTTGGAAGAAGGAGCGGATTGGATTACCGAGGTATTTTCTATTCCACAAATAGAATAATCACAATTAAATATCAGGAAAGGAAGGAGGAAAAGCAACAAAAATACCTTCATATATGACAGATGTTAAGATATATCAAATACCTGAGGGGGCATGTGCTCTCGATTTGTATTGTAAAATTTGTTTTCGTTCCTTTCAAAGAAAAACAGTTGGTACCTTGTCCTAATTGCCTTTGTGTTCATAGCATGACAAATATGACTTCTGATGTGCTAATCAGCAAATATGTTGTCAGTCCTGTTGCCAAAGCATGTAGCATGATATTAAGCAACCCCTGGACCTTTGTGTGTTTCTGTGTTCTGTGTAAATTTACTAGAGTTTAAGGAAACAGTTCTGCATATAGGGAACAAGGAAAAAACCTTCAGTTCATATGTACATAAACACCGGCCATGAACCAATGAAAAGGAAATAGTACAGGTGCTCAGGTGTCTGTCTTTGTGTTTGTCTGCGTGTACATGCTCACTTGTGAGAGAGAGGTATGCCGTAATCTCTTGCCATCCTGCGCCAAGTTTCTGTTTACCTCAGTCATCGTCTCAACTGCTTTATTGAGTTTGTTTATTTCCTCCTCCCTCCATTCTTTCCTTTTTCCCTCTCTTCTTTTCGAGTATTGAAACCCTGGTAACAGCTGAAAGAAAATGACAGCTAAACCTGATCCTTGTTCACTTGCACTGTGTAATGTTTTCTTCGTGTGTTAGGTTACACTTCAATACAGAGGACAATGACACTATTTAGCTGTGAGTTTATATATATGTGATAAAAAATAAGCTTCAGTATAGAGAGGGGCATGGAGTTAGTGATGGAATGGGAAGGAGAACAGACATACTGCATTGGATGTAAAGAGAGAATAGAAATAAAGAAAGTAAAGAGAGAGACTTGGCCACACATCTTGATGTACTACAACAGACACTTGTTTTGCGCTCTTTCAAAATAGGGCCATTGTGTGTGTGTGTGTGTGTGTGTGTGTGTGTGTGTGTGTCTGTGTTCACTCTAAACCCTCCACCCCATTCCTTTTTTCTCCATCATCCATCTGCCAACACTGAAAGTACCTCTTTGACAGCAAAAACCCACTCAGCCTGTTGAGATTTTCATCTTCCCCAGCTGCAGCATGTGCATTGTCTTCATGGATAGCATACTGTTCTCTTACATGTCTACGGGTCTTTGAGACGCTGCATGTTTTGTTTTAGTTTTTTATTTCATTGTTTTCAAGTATTTGTGCCTCTGCATGCATTCTGTAGTGTGGATCATGCTTGCATGCAGTCTGTATATGGCACCTTTAACTTTCTTGAGTGGACGTGTATAGGTGTTCAAGAGTATTTCCCAATAGGCAATTCAAACCAGAGTCAACAGCTAACGCCATCCACTGATAGCACTCCCAGGACTTAACTAAGGTGGGGTTGATAAAACCATTGAGCAACTTGTACATTGACATCATTCAGTGTATGCCATTTGATTTCAATCAAATGGCATTACAATAACAACAACACCCTGACACGGAGCAAACCGGGCTCTCTAATGCTGAGGAATGTCCCTTGTTTCAGCAGGCACAGCTAGAAAGGGGTCATGTCCATGTCTATTCATATAGATTGGTCCAGAGCCAGCTGCTTAAAGCCTGACTTTCTCACAAACACAATAAAGTGACTGTTATCTAGGCTTTATGGTGGTGCAGCATGCTCGTTGTACCGTTGTCACAAATAGTCACAGTCCTTTTACTCACCTGATGTCTTTACAGTCCTGAGGTTAATGAATCTGACCCTTTTTATGCACTTGTTGATCCTGTGTATGTATGTGTGTGTGTGTGTGTGTGTGTGCGTGCGTGCGTGCGCGTGCGTGCGTGTGCGTGTGCGTGTGTGTGCGTGTGTGTATATCACAAGTGTAACAGAATCAGAAGAATAATATCTTGTGGGGACATTTTTGCCATTCCTAACAATGAGTTGGAGTTAGAGTTAAGGTTAGGCAGTTGGTGCTGATCTTAAGGGGTAAAATATGGTGATAGGGAATGAGTGTGAAGCCTTAAGTATATATGTACCAACATGTATGTGTGTGTACAGGTGTGTGCACTTTTTTGTGTTTATGCAAACCTACTGATTCCTAGACGACATTCAATTTACCGGTCATGTTAAATCCTCTCTTACTTTTACTTCCTTCTTTCCATTTTCTCTCTCACTCTCTGAGATTTGAATAGCAAAGCAGTCGCCCGGTTGCAGTGACGCTGAATGACTGAACTCCTACAGTCTATAAACAAGGCCTTGTATGTTTGTCTCAGAGAAAGACAGCCCCTGTATACAATCCTTAGCTTGTTTCACACTGTTACAGTACTTTCATTTATATTGTCTGAACAGAATAAATTGGCTTCTAGAAACTGGCATGAAATGGGCTTTTGCTTTTCCTTACTGAATAATGTATCAAACTCTCAGTAGTTATATTTGTATTATGACACTTGCATGCACATTGGATGTTTTGCTGTTTAATGTTTGTCTTGCTATACCTACTTGCTGACCTACAATACAATCTTATAGTAAATAAAGAAGAAATAAAGAGTGAGATAACGTGTGTTAAAGCAAGTATCTAATCAAATATATTGACACTGACCACTCGTTAATGAGAACTTCTTCAATTTCCACTTTGCTAGCGGCCGTGTGCTCCGGCACCCAGAACGCTCTGAGCGTGACAGGAAATTCAGAGATGCAGTACAAGCTAATGAAGGACATGTACACCGGATGTGAGATTATAATGGGCAACCTTGAGATCACCATGATGGAGCACTGGAGAGACTTCTCGTTCCTGCAGGTGAGGGTTTGATCACACAGAGTGGATTGGATTCTGGTAGTTATTGTCTCCACAGTATTGTATGTGTTGCTGGGAAGAGTTGGCAGCCAGTCTAGACAAGGATATGGATTTGCGTATACAGAATCAACCTAGCTGCCAGAAACAACCACACATTTGAGGCCACAGACTTCCTTGTAGCACATAGAGAACCAAAACAAGCTTTTGATCACAGTCTGCAGTGGATGATGTCACTGTCTCATGTGCACAATGAGCTCCCTAACGTTCCCCTGCAAGACCTTACGCTCCGTTACACACTGTAGTACAGTCACGGTGACTAACAACACAACCCAAACACACGTTGTCGTCAGGCTGTGACTTACAAAGACCAGAGTCGGTCAGGTTACACTTATAACAAATTGTAATTACAGTACCTGCATTTTATATTTTCTCATTTTCCCTCCCTTGTTATTTCTCTTTTTGAACCACTACAGTCTATCAGGGAGGTGACGGGGTATATCCTGATCGCCATCAACGAGTTTAACCGTCTACCGCTGGATCACCTGCGAGTCATCAGAGGAAAAGCGTTGTATGAGAACCGCTTTGCCTTGGCTGTGCTTGTCAACTATCAGAAGGACGGGCAGCATGGACTGCAGGAGCTGGGACTCACACATCTTACAGGTACACACACACACACACACAGACACACACACACAGACACACAGACACATTTGACACAGGTGCACTTACTGAAGTGGCTTACAGCGTTGTAGTTTTAAGTGCAGCCACATAATATCAGTGAACTGTCATTTTAGTAACAAATGTCTTCAGTTTTAGTGTGTTAGTGAAAAGAGTGAGTGTGAGTGTGTGTGTGTGTGTGTGTGTGTGTGTGTGTGTGTGTGTGTGTGTGTGTGTGTGTGTGTGTGTGTGTGTGTGTGTGTGTGTGTGTGTGTGTGTGTGTGTGTGTGTGTGAGGCTGGGCAGGAGAACATGAGGGACAGGTTGGATGTCACTGTTGGAGCTCTCACACCCACATAGTGCAACCACACCTTCAGAGTGCCTGCCGTCAGAAGGCGGTGTTGTGTGTGTCGTGTGCAGGTGTATGGAGTCATAGGAGTGCCATAAAAAAGGATAAATCTGTAAAAGAATAAGAAAATAAATGTGGAAATATAAAGAGGAATAAATAAATGAGGAAATATAAAGACAAATATATATAATATAAAATATAAAAGAATGTCATTTATTTATTTATATAAAAGCAAAAGCAATAGGGCAAAGCAAAAGCAATAGGGAAAAGAATTAGGAAAAATATAGGGATAACAATAAATAAATTACATTCTTTTATATTTTGTTATTTGTCTTTATATTTCCACATTTATTTATTAATTTATTTATTTATTTCTCTTTATATTTCTTTTTTTTAATTTACTCATTTATTCTTTTATTTATTCCTCTTTATATTTCCACATTTATTTTCTTATTCTTTTATAAATGTATCCTTTTTTATGGCACTCCTATGACTCCATACAGGCGTAGTGATGGGAAGTCCCTGGAATGTTTCATGTGCTCTGTGCTCAACTGCCAGTGTAAAATGAGCCGCAGCACATTATACTGTATTTGTATATACTGTAGTAAACACCAAATGCCAGATTTGGTACGGTGAGTCATCAGCATGCCTGGGCTTGTTATGGTAATTGTCCTTAACATGTACGTGTGTCATCTACAGAGATACTAGAGGGAGGAGTCCAGATCATCCAGAATAAGTTCTTGAGCTACGCCCCTCAGGTGAATTGGTTGGACATAGTGAAGGATGGGACGGTCGAGGTTATCATCAATGACAATGGGCCTCAAAGTGAGTGGAAAGGATGTTCAGAGGCTTCCCAGTAATATGATGTATAATATCGATATCAATTACTTTACTATGGTTACATTCCAGACTTTTGCT
Source organism: Hoplostethus mediterraneus (assembly GCA_034670385.1). Classification (NCBI taxonomy): domain Eukaryota; kingdom Metazoa; phylum Chordata; class Actinopteri; order Trachichthyiformes; family Trachichthyidae; genus Hoplostethus; species Hoplostethus mediterraneus. Next base: position 1,067,813 of record JAXDDW010000062.1, read on the forward strand.
TTGGTCTGTTTTTATATTAACAAATGTGAAAATGCATCCACTGATTGAGATAGATTTTGTTAAACTCACATCTCAGAGCCTTGTGACCAAGCGTGCGGGGATCTTCCATGTTGGGCACCGGGGAAAGACACATGCCAGATCTGTGAGTCCTATCAGCATCTCTCTTCTTCATGAATCAACTCATAGTCGTAGATCAATCAGTCAACTTAGTCTTGACTCTCTCCTTCTCTCTTAGTGACCAAGACTGTGCGCGCCCCTCAGTGTAATGGCCGTTGCTTTGGTAGAAGTCCGAACGAGTGTTGTCACATAGAGTGTGCAGGGGGCTGCAATGGACCCCTGGATACAGACTGCTTTGTGAGTTTGCAGCTTAAATCATGGGCATGAACACACAAACAGACTAAACAAGCCCATGGGTCTGAGCTGTGTTGTTTACTGTACTGTTTATGACTTTGTGCAGGCTTGCCGGAACTTCAACGACTCAGGCTCTTGCGTTCCTCAGTGTCCTCAGCCCCTGATCTACAACAAGCAAACATTCAAACTGGAGCCCAACCCTAACGCCAAGTACCAGTACGGCTCTATCTGTGTGGGCCAGTGCCCCTGTGAGTCCACACACAAGCAGCTTTCCCCACAAACTCACACAGTGTGACATTTTACATAGAAATGCTGTTTTTCCTACTTATTAATGCAATTGTGATGATCGGACGATATTGTATTTATATGTTGAAGCATTTCATGTATCTTAATTTGCTTAGCACTTGGTCGCTAGAAGATATACAGATTTAGTATGCCGTCATGGTGCCATTTGTCTGTCTATCTGTCTGCATGTAGACACATTCTTGTGAACACAATAACTCAAGAACAATACATGATAGTACCGTCACCACAGAGTAGATGATCTGATTCGATTTTGGAGCACCTGGCTGTACATTGCTATCTGTAACCTAATGTCACGTTCATGGTAACGAATGATTTAATGCAGTTAGAGCCAACTAATCATGCTATGTTTCCTTTCTTTAACAGCAAACCTTTTGGTGGATGGCAGCTCATGTGTGAGCAGTTGCCCCTCTGATAAGATGGAGGTGGAGAAAAAGGGAGTGAAAAGATGTGAGCCTTGCGCAGGCCTCTGTCCAAAAGGTAGTTGGAAGAATTCAGTAATTGATACGCCAATTCATTTAGGGGGATTAGCCTATGCCCCAAGACATAAGCTAACCCTCTCCCACTCTTTCTAAATGGAACATGCTTCCCTCTCTCTCCTCCTCCCAGCTTGCCTCGGCACAGGAAATCCCAAAAGACAGACAGTTGATGCCCGCAACATTGACAGCTTCATTAACTGCACTAAGATCCAGGGCAGTCTGCACTTCCTGGTGACTGGGATCGAAGGGTGAATAACAATCTTTCTTATCACTGTGTCCACGGGTCCAAGGTTATGATTGTAAACTAAATTGAAGTAAAAACAAAAAGACTTTGTGAAAAAACTAAAACAGATCCAAAACTATCTTGTACTTGTAAAACTAAGTAAAATAAAATAAAAATAGTTGAAATCTTTGGGTCATTTTGTCCAGTGTAAAAAAGAAGATGAATTTTGGGCTATTTTTCTGAACATTCACATTTTTACACAATACCTGTTTCATACATATACAAAATACCTTTTCAGATCATTGTACCTGTAAAAATACCATAGCTACCGAAAATACTAAAACTTGAACTGAAGCTAAAAACGAAGTTAAAGCTAAAAATGTACACCTACATCTCCCAAACCCACACTGGAAACAAACTAAAACTAAACTGAAATTAAAGGGAGAATTGAAAACTATATTAAGTCCAAAACTATAGTAACATGAGTCTTTGTAAAATACAGTAGTTTTTTCTTAAATCATGTTTATAGATGTTTTCTCTACTCCTCTGTGCATTTGAACGCTTTTTGTCACTGGTCCTTACTTTTCCCCATTTTTCTCTGTGCAAAGTGATCCGTACAACAACATCCCAGCCCTTGATCCAGACAAACTGAAAATCTTCAGAACTGTGCAAGAGATTACAGGTTTGTGTGTGTGTGTGTGTGTGTGTGTGTGTGTGTGTGTGTGTGTGTGTGTGTGTGTGTGTGTGTGTGTGTGTGTGTGTGTGTGTGTGTGTGTGTGTGTGTGTGTGAGTGTTGATTTGTTACTGTTACTTGGCTTCTTATATTACATCAGAATGGAGTATTTGTAGTCTGGATACTGCTTTTGACACAGGATGTCTCTGGTTGCAGATATTCTCAGTATCCAGTCGTGGCCTGAAAACATATCTGACCTGTCAGTCTTCTCCAACCTCCAAACAATTCAAGGCAGAACACTTTATAGGTGAACATTCGTGGTGTTTTTGTTTTACCTAACACATTTGTTCGTTCTCTAGTAAACTCATGTTGCCATCTCTGTTTAATTGCATTATAGCCTCGACCAACGCCTGCATGAATCTCACTGTCTTTTTGTGTGTTGTATCTCCTTATCCCTCTCTCATACCCTTCCCCATGTCACATGACCTCTTTCTTTCTCCCTCATGTTTACCCCATTTAGAGGAGTGAGCTCTAAAAGGTACAGTTCTCTTGCCTGCCTCTCCTGTCTGATGACATTTCACATTGGTTTTGGCCCAATATGAAGAACTGACATATTTCCTTGTCTTCTACAAAATGCATGCTAATATTCTAACAAAACGTATTATAAGTGTTGTGATTTAGTGGTGGAGTTGGTGTTGGGTGGCACACAGCCATATGATTTCCATAGAGTCATAGAGTTCATGTGATTTACTTGTTCTCTATGATAAGGTATTTATAGCTGTGAAATGTTGGGATCTGAGTAAACACGGTGATGGCTGGTGATATTTTGAACACAATAATGGCTACTATTTATTAATTACACAAGAGTAACATTTTCATATTCAATTAAAGTCCATCTCTGTCTCCGATTCCAGGGGCTACTCTCTGCTGGTGATGAAGATTACTTCTTTGACCTCCCTGGGGTTACGCTCGCTGCGAAGAATCAACGATGGTGGCGTCTACATCACAGGGAACAAGATGCTCTGCTACCATGACACCGTCAACTGGACACGTATTTTTAGCAGCAGTCCCCGCAAACAGCGACGCCAGAAGCACATTGACGTCAAGGAGAACCGGCCACAGAGTCAATGTGGTGAGATGGGTTGGGGGCTGTTGAATCCGTCAGCTCCTCTGTCAGTGTTAATGTTGATGACGCCATAGTCATTTTTATGTTATTGCGTGTGTAGTTGCAGAGGGCCATGTCTGTGACCCCCTGTGCTCGTCTGATGGGTGTTGGGGTCCCGGGCCAAACCAGTGTCTGTCCTGTAAGGATTACAGCAGAGGAGGAACTTGTATCCCACAGTGCATGTTCCTAACCGGGTCAGTCTTCACAAAATAACAATAACAAACCTGTATGTCTTATGTGGGTTATGTTTGCTGTGCCTTACCTGCCCACTGTATTTCAATGTTATCTACAGTTTGTGGGAAGATTTTGAAAGTGAATTTCTTTTCTCTTTTTATTTCTGTTTGCAGTAAGAGGCGTGAGTTTGCTACACTGAAAGGCGAGTGTAAGCCCTGCCACTCTGAGTGTGAGGTCCAGGAGGGAAAGCTAACCTGCAATGGCTCGGTATGTTCCTCTCCACCCAGTGGCTAACTGACGCCTGACTATCAAACAAATCAGGTTGTTCAAGCTCAAGGATCATAATAGCGCTTGGTGTATTGCTGCCACCTAGTGGCATTGGCATAAGTCATACTTTATAAAGGTATCGTCACAGACCTCGGGCCTACAATCAAGAGATTATCCATCTGTTCCTCTGGCCACAATTCTGTCTGTTTCTCTTTTTATCTGACTGCTAAACTGTAACTCCTTCTCTCCAGAGAGCAGATGAGTGTGTGGCGTGTGCCAGTTTCAGGGACGGCCCGCACTGTGTGTCCTCATGTCCCGAGGGTGTGATGGGAGGGGAGGGAGTCATCTTTAAATACCCAAACAAACAACGCCGCTGTGAACCTTGCCACATCAACTGTACCCAAGGGTAAGGAATGAGAGGTGTCTGTGGGTGTGTGGATGCGTGTTGGTGTGTGAGCGTCAGTTTTGAATTTCCCTCCTTTCTATATTCTGTGTTCAGGTGTTTAGGCCCAGGAATTCGGGACTGTTTGGAGTCTGCCCGGTACATGTCAGGGTAAGTGTCTCACACTTATATATTTTCAATAAAAATAATATATGAAAAGTGTAAAAAGGGAATTTCATATTGACATTTAGTTACAGTATCAAGTGCTGATAAACTCACATCTCTTCTTCGTTTTTATCTGTGTGCAGCCAATTCACCACAGGCATCGTACTGGGAGTGATTGCAGCTCTATTTGTTGCATTCTCCATTTTCGTCTTGAGTGTTCTGTACCGCCGAGGTCTTGCCATCCGTCGCAAACGAGCTATGAGGAGATACATGGAGAGTGGAGAAGTCAGTCAGAGTCTGTAGTTTGAGTTTCATTATGCTGTTATGTTTAAAGTGACTTTGTGTTAACAAGTGCTTTGTGTGCCAATAGAGTTTTGAGCCGTTGGATCCTGATGAGAAAGGGGCCAAAGTTCATACTCGGATCCTGAAGCCCACAGAGCTGCGTAAGATCAAGCTGCTGGGTAACGGAGTGTTTGGATCTGTCCATAAGGTAGTGACATCATCAACAGTTGCCTTTACAATGCCCCTCTAGCATGATTGTTATGAATCCAAAAATGATGAATACTCTGTTTCTCCACCTCACAGGGCATTTGGATTCCTGAAGGAGATACAGTGAAGCTTCCTGTGGCCATAAAGACTATTCATGATCGCACTGGGCGGCAGGCCTTCCATGAGGTTACAGATGTGAGACAACACGATTCAAAACCTGAATTTTTATTGAACACTTTGTCATCTTTCTTTTTTGTTAAACCCTAATGATTTTGGTCATACTTGCTGCAGCACATGCTGATGATGGGAAGCTTGGACCATGCTAATGTGGTCAGGATATTGGGTCTCTGTCCGGGTGCCAGCCTGCAACTTGTCACCCAGCTCAGCAGCCAGGGCTCCTTGCTGGATCACATCAGGCACTGCAGGAACAGCCTCAGCCCTCAGAGGCTGCTCAACTGGTGTGTGCAAATTGCAAAGGTAAAATACCACAAGGTTACATTTATTTGTGTTTACATTATTTCTACATATATGTATGGTGTTTGTGCTACTGAAGTTAACAGCTCTTAAATGCATACCTCTACTTTCCTGTCAGGGTATGTATTACCTGGAGGAGCACAGGATGGTCCACAGGAACCTGGCTGCCAGAAATGTTCTCCTGAAGACAAATTACACGGCCCAGATCTCAGACTACGGCATTGCAGACCTGCTTTACCCTGATGAAAAGAAATACTTTTACAATGAGGTCAAGGTCCGTGGTCTACCAATAAAGATATGGCTTATCCTAATAGACACATGGCCATTCAGTCAAAGGATGAAAGTTCATTAACAAAGGCTTTGGAAAATACTTCAATAATGCTTTAGTTCTGGTTTAAAGTAGTACAATATGAGGCATTGCTCTTATCCTGTTTGTATTTCTATCTGCTTGCATTCATTGACCACATATTCTGCCAATATCTAATTGAATCAAGAGACACTTAATTTGCTGTTTATGTCTTTATTTTAGACACCAATTAAATGGATGGCTTTGGAGAGCATCCTGTTTCGCAGATACACACATCAGAGTGATGTTTGGAGCTACGGTGAGTTTTGAGGAGAAGTTTTAAACCACCTTAAGCACCAAAGTGTCCCACTTAAAATTAATAGTGAGTGTCTATAAGAAACAGTAGGCTTGTGGACTTGTATTGCTGTTTCACCCCAGACTCCCATATATATTCATTTCATTTCATTTAGGTGTGACAATATGGGAGATGATGTCTTATGGGGCAGAGCCGTATGCAATGATGCGTCCACAGGAAGTTCCTGATCTGCTGGAAAAGGGCGAGCGTTTGTCCCAGCCTCAAATCTGCACTATAGACGTTTACATGGTCATGGTCAAGTGTGAGTGCCTCTCCGCTCTCCTTCATTCACATCTGTTCTGAAAAACAGTATAGCAGCACCAAAACTACATAAGTATGCTTTTTCATATTGGTTAGGTTCAGACACGCCTTATTTTTTATTGGTTTCAACAAGTCCACTGAGTGTGTTGCAAACTATGACACTTGTCCTTCATTTCCAGGTTGGATGATTGACGAAAATGTCCGTCCAACATTCAAGGAGCTGGCCAATGAATTTACAAGAATGGCCAGAGATCCGCCCCGCTATCTTGTGGTCAAAGTAAGACAGAACCTGCTGGGGTCATTAGCCAATGCATACAATCATGCTTGAAAGTTTGTGAACTGTACAGGGGGGTTCATTATTTCATATATTATAGAAGAATAACCTAATAAAATACTAAACCCCAAATCTTAATGAAGATATCCCAGATAAAGAACATGCACAAATAAGTATGATATACTTTTGTGTATTTAACAAAAACGCAGATATCCTTGTGTGCAAAAATATGTAAACTCCTTCAATGAGTTATGTCTAGCACCTCCTTTATCAGTGATGACTTTGAGTGAACATCTCCTATAGCCACTGGCATCTTCCTTGAGGGATTTTCTCCCACTCCTCCTTACAGAACTCAGCTATAAGGGGTTCACAAACTTTTCAAGCATGACTGCATGTGCTTTTGTTTAAAAGTGTATAGGTGTACAGGCAAATGGTCATTTGTGGCTGTCATACTTTTGTCCACCAGGAGGACTGCAGCCAACAAGATTCTGCCCCAGATGAAGTTGCCCAGCGGAGTGTAGACCTGGATGACCTAAATGATGAGCTGGAGGACCAGGGGGAGGAGAGGCTAGGAGATGGCATGACCCCAACCCCCCTCTACCCGTCTCAGTCTAGGAGTCTCTCTCGTCTCTCCAGGATGGAGAGTCACAGAGTAGGGCGCCCGACCTAGAGAACATAATGAGTTTATGATAGTCTGTTATGTGGTGCTCAAAAGGCCTATTCTTATTACTAACTGTCTATATCTCCCTCCCGCCTTTTCTTGTCAAGGTGGTCCTGACGCCATCAAGCGTGGCTGGATACCTGCCTATGACCCCAGGTGTTGACAGCCCAGGACAGGTAGGGGCTATTGTGTGATTTTAGATAGGGGCGGAAGGTGGAATCACAGTTAATCTCAGTACATCAAAAGGACTTTGCACATTACAACAGGTGTCATTTAACACAGTGCTGTTTGTGTTTCCTTTGTCTAGGCTATGTGGCAGTCACGCTCTCGACTTAACTCAGCTCGGACTGTGTCTGAGAGCTCAGAGGGGCGCGGCACAGTTGTGGAACTGGAGATGAATGAGGACCTTTCATTGACAGGGAGCCTGAAAAGAAAACGTCATCGTGAGGACAGTGCTTATATGTCCCAGAGGGACAGTATGTCTGGTGGGCCACCAGAGACTCCGTCTCCAGATATGGATGATGAAGAAGACAAGAATGGATATGTTCTCCCTGGGGAAAGCCCAGAAAGAGGTGATACCATGATATTTTTCTAACAGCCCTTTAAAGCCAGAAACATATTTGAATGACATTGTTAATTTACCAGTCCTTAACCAGAATCTTTCCTGGCAAATGGGAAAGAGCCTTGGAAGCCTGAATTAATTCTGCTCTGTCACAAGCCCCAGTTAATGTAATGACTTCAAACTTCCAGTTTTACTTACTAACCAATAAGTCATATAGAGCATACTGGCATTCCATTGGTGATCACAACCTTCCTTAATAGACCAGCATGTCACAGTTATTTGCAAAAGAGGTGGATAACTGTAAATAATCAGTCTGCAATCAGATCAAAATCTATACCTTACTCACTCTATCCAACTCTCAATTATTTTCTAGACACCGTACTTTCCACGTCTCGAGCCACGTTCTCTCATGGCAGGATGTGCAAGGCTCTTTCATCAGTACCCTTGGATGACCCAGACAATGAAGAATATGAGTATATGAACAAACAGATGTGTGCAACATCTCTCTCAACCAGGCCTAATGGCCATCAGAAAGACACCCACCGGCTGAAGATGAACAAGAAACAAGCCTCCTCTCTGCCGCCAGTATGCTCAGGTGACATCACACCATCTGTAGAGGCCAGGGGAGGTCACACTAGGAATGAAGACAACAACTCAGATTCAGAAGACCAGGGATGTCAGGAAGTTGAATATGAATACATGGACATCAGGGGCATCGAAAAAGAGGAAAATAGTCCTCCAATACATAAACCTCTTCTTCCAGCATCAATGATTCAGGAGCACACAAGGGTAGGAGGAGAGGTGGAGGATGAGGAGGAGAATGAGGATGAGTATATGGAGGACAATAACTATCAGTACACAAACAGACAGCCAAAGCTGCGACAAGCTCTTCGTGACAGGAAGGAGCTGCAGATACAGGGAAGGGATGAGGACGAGGTGTATGAGTACGAGGAGATGGACTCCCTTGCTGCCCTGGGGGCTGGAGATGCAGCGGTGTACCAGAATGTGCACGGGGAAGGGGAGGGGGCAGTGGGGGGCATTGAGGCACAGCGATCCGGGTTTGACCCCTACGTAAAAGTGCGAGCTGGAGTTGGAGTTGGGGAACCTGCTGGTGGAGATAGATCTTTTGACAATCCAGATTACTGGCACAGCAGGATGTTCCTGAAGCCCAACGCAGTGCGTACATAAAGAACCTTTTCTACCACACATGGAATTGCATCGGTTGCCATTTTCTTCCCTTTGTAAGACATTCATGAAGGACTGTGGAAAAGGGAATGCAATCAAAAGCCATCCTAAAAATGTAGCCTATGACACAAGTAAAAAAACAAAAGTATGACTCTCAACTTTATTGTCTGTTACAGGTTTACATTATGTAATGTATTTAGACATAAGCTTTTGAGTATTTCCAGAAATAATGGCAGTGTTGGAAACAGTAATTGAAATGGCCAGACTACAAGCTTTATTTTTGTGTTTACTTTTTTAAATGAACAAAATGTGTTTTTAGAACAATTACATTCTCTTTGGAGCTTGCACTTCCATGTTTTGAGACCTCTTTTAATAATGATATGTCAAATATATTTTCTACACAATAAAAAAGTTTTGAATATATAATAATATTTTGAAGTAGTCACTTTTTATTCTAACTGGCCAGCAACTCAAAAGCTGGCCTATACAATTTGTGAATTGTATAGTCCCTATAATGATCATCTAACGTGCTACAATATTCTATGATCAGAAAATTGAGTTACCATGATCAGCAACACTTGAAGCATGCAATCATACTGAGGCTGAATGAAAGCTTTACAACAGCCTTTGTTTTAAAGCTTTCATTTAGCCTCAGTCCATATAGTCAAACAGAGTAAATTAAAACCATAATTGCACCACCATCATCACATGGGGCATTCTCTGTTTAGACTGTTTTCTCCTGGTTATTCTTATTGGAGAAGCTTGTAAGTGAGAAACTCACTTGTTCAAACTCACCAAACTCAAACTCACTTTAAGTAAGCAACTCTAAAGGTAGGGTAATGGTTTATGGTAAATGTGCTCCCTCAGACTGTACCAAGGAGCGTATATACTGTATTTTACATTATGCAACCATGTAGTCCTGTCTAAATAGGCTATTGAAAATTACATAAAAATGAAAATCCTTGAGAAACCAGTACTTAGACATATTCAAATGTAAAAGGCTGCAATCAATGCCTGACAGAATGATACTACTTTATTGAACTTAATCTTGATTGGTTAATTTATCATATAACTTCAGTCTATCCTAATATGTTACTCTGAATTATTGTGAAAAATACAGACCGAACCAGGGTTGCCAGGTCTTTGTAACAAGACCAGCCAATAAAAATAAAAAAAACAGCTCAATACCAGAACTCAAAATTAGCCGATGCCAAACCTTAAACACTGATTTTAAAGTCCCACAGCATTACTACCATTGTAAAATGTATTGCAACACCATACATTTGTAGAATATCATAAAAACATGCCAATCTCTGGCAAATACACATTAAAAAATACATAGGCCTATGTATATTGAGTATTGTTACAGATTGTGTATAATTATCATAAACAAAATAAAGCTCTGTGAAAAACACAGGAAAACCGCTGACCTGGCAACACTGGACCGACCTCATCTCCGCATTTTGGCGGGTTGGAGTGATGTGACGCAGTTTACGTCATCGTGAGGTAGGAGGAGCAGCAGAGGGCAGGAGCTGGGAAAGTGTGGTTGTTTTGCCGCTTTATACGGTCGACTAGCGTGTAAAAAACCCGCTGTGAAGATGTCTGACGAGGAGCAAGAACAGACAATTGCCGAGGATCTGGTTGTCACCAAGTATAAAATGGGAGGTGACATCGCCAATCGTAAGTTCATTTGGATAAATCAAGTGGGTTGATTGTGGGTGACCTCTCTTTTCGGCCTGTCGTGCAACCGTATCTAGCTTCCATTAATCCTAGTACACAGCAGCAGCCATGTGGTTTTACATGCCAGTCACACAGCTTTAGTGGAAATTGACCTGCTACAGTAACTGGCTAGCCAGCAAGCGCGACTGTTGTCTAGCTACCCTGTTATTGTCATTCACTAGGCGGAGGAGCTGTCTAGCTACTACACAAACGTGGGATGGTAGCTAACGAGCTAGCTCATTCCCCAGCCTGCTGTCGAGCTACCTTTGCTAAGTTAGCAAATATTAACTAGCAGAAAGATAAATTACCTACCGATATAAAGCCCCTTCACATCTTCACGTTTCCTTTGCTTGCCATGAGGCTGAAGTCGTGTGTTCAGGTTGTCCACAAGGTTGACTGGAATCTAATTAACGCCCCTAAGCTGCTTTGTAAACGTTAGCTGGACTGACATGCCCATATTTCTGCTTTGGGTAAGGCACAATATGTTACAGCTTAACTAGTTCAAGTGACATTACGTTTGTCTCCTCTATCTGTCCATTTATAGCCGAGTAACGTGACATCTCGAGGCCATACATTGAAAATGCCTGATACTGTGTACATTGGCCACAAAATCATAACATCAAAGAAAGTAGCTGAAATAATTTAATAGATGGTGCGTTTGATATATAAAATTGCACTGACCATTCTTCTGCACACTTTCCTCCTAGTGCGTTCCTCTTCCCCTCCTCATATAGTCTCTTCATCTTTTGCTATTTGTCCCACTCCTATCACCCAGAGGCTCTTCGTCTGGTGGTGGATGCAGCTAAAGGAGGAGTATCAGTGCTCAGCCTCTGTGAGAAAGGGGATGCCTACATCATGGCCGAGACTGGAAAGGTCTTCAAGAAGGAGAAGGAAATGAAGAAAGGTGAGTTGGGCTGTAGTGGTAAGAAAAAGATAATACTGATGCGTCTCTTGTGTATTTTGGGTAGGTCAGGTGCCACTGTCAAAAAGACCCTAGCTGCAGTCATGAGAATTGTTGGTAGTCTTGATTAGTTTGAGTCACAGAGGGTTTAAAAAAAAAATACTAAAAGGGTGGCAGAGTTTGACAGTGTATAGATGTACGAACATATTAGGTGATCCAAGTGTCATGCCCGCCATCCTGCATACTTATATAGCTTTCTTACTAAAGCTGTGGATAATTTCCAAATGAAGACTTGGTGGTTCTCTTTTCCCTCTTCTAGGCATTGCCTTTCCCACCAGCGTCTCAGTCAATAACTGTGTTTGCCACTTCTCTCCCCTGAAGAGTGACCCTGACTACACACTTAAAGATGGGGATCTGGTCAAAATGTAGGCACCACGCTCTGCAATAATGTTACCCCTCCACCCTGTGTGTCTCGAGTCTCCCAGTGTGTTGTCTTCCCTTCTATCTTTTTCACCTTGTGTGATGTCTTGTCTCTAGTATGTGAGGGTTTTCTCTTCGCTGTTGACTGTCTGCTTCATTAATAACGTCTTGTGTCCTGTCTTGTGTAGCAAACCACAACTAAGGTTAAAATGTCTTTTCATAATAGTATGTTTTTTTTGCTAGTTTTTCAGTTATCTATTTAATTTTAACCTTTATGACCAGCCATCTGCTGAATCCAATTCATCACCTTTGTCAATGCATTGTTGTATGTTGCAAACGTGAGCTTCTTCATCTTGTTGTATTGGCACTTGTTGCCATGTCTCTGTTTACTCTTTTCTTCTTGTTTCTTCTGCCATCTCCTCTGTCTTACATATAGATTATTGGGTTTTAATAGTTATTTTATAGATTATTGCAATGTATGATTATACACACTAGGTTTTTATGTTTCAGATCACTAGCCTAACCCTTTCTCCTACTACAACAAAAGGCTGGGTGTGTCTGTGTACTGTGTGATGGTAATACAATCTCTAGTGGTGCTCCCTTGAATTCACAATAAGTCCTGTACAATATTCCAATTGATGAACAGCCAAACATTACAGAGCTTGTCCTTGGAATATATCTTCAGTTTAATGACTGTAACAGATTAAATTGTTTTATCTTCATCTGACCTTCCCTTATTATCTAGTATTGTCTGATCTGAAGTACAAGATAGTTGACATTTTGTCCTCCCTGAGTTTATTTGATTGATTGCTTCACACAACAGAACCGATAATCTCAGCAGCTGGTTGGCAGTTAAAACCTGAAATTAATTTGACAGATTTGTTTTATTACATTACGTTTTACATTATTCTCCTCTCTCCCTCTTTTCATTTTTTTCCTGCAGAGATCTTGGGGTTCATGTTGACGGCTTCATTGCCAATGTTGCTCACAGCTTTGTTGTGGGAGCCACTAAGGTATGGACCATTTCATTGTTTTAATACATTGCATTATCCACAGCTTCCAACTCTCCTTAGAACAGACATGAGGCTTTTTTTCACTTTGTTTCACTTCTGCAGGAGAACCCCATCACAGGGCGGAAAGCTGACGTAATCAAAGCAGCCCATCTGTGTGCAGAAGCAGCTCTTCGTCTTGTTAAACCTGGTAACCAGGTAATTCTACTCTTCTCAATTTCAGCATAACATCTCCCAGAACAACCATAATAATCAGTTACATTCTCTACATCAGTTTTTATATAAAGACTGGTTCAAGACCCAAAGGTGGGTCACAGCAAGATTAAAATGGGTTTCTTCAGAAGAATTGGGTATGTAAAGCTGTCAGGCAATGAGTGCAGTGACAAACTATAGCCAATGAGAGAGACAGGAGGCGAGGGACAACGGGGGGGGGGCGGGGCGGGGGAGTTGTAACATCTGCAATAAAACATCGGCGAGCATGCTTTTCAGTTATTTGTAACAAAAAGCACATGTCCTTGTAGAACCACAATATGAGCAGGCAACTACCTACATTTTCATTGCAAAAATATTTATTTACCTCCAACTCTCTGCAGAACAGGCGATCCTTGCTGCCCGCGTCTCCTCCATGTTTTCTTTTCTTCCTTGTTTTTTCGCTGCAAATCAGCGCACAAACAACTTTGATTGCCAGCTTCTTGCGGACTTCCATTTTTGGAAGAAAAACATACAGTCTCGCTTAATTTCCTGTGTCACTTCTCACGTAGTTTGGAGACTAGACAGACTTGTCAGGGGTTCCTCCTGGTGAAAGATCTTGTAATGTGTGACCCCCTGTCGCCGATCAGTCAAGATACTCGATTAGAAGATGAAAGTTGTGTTGTGTGAACAGTACAGCGATCTGACGACTTTGAAAGTCATGTAGAGTGTGCTTGGCATTAGACATAGTTGTTGCTTAGTCCTTGATATAGCTGTCTAACCTATCCACTACAGCTTAGCCTGTTTGAGATCAATGACACTTTGATGAAGCCTAGTGATTTAAAAATATGGCTGTCTGTGTCAAGTTATGTCATGTCTCCTTCCTCTGTGCCCAACTGATTTATAGATCAGAACAATGACCAAACTATGTTTTTAATACAACCCAAAACTGGATCTGAGCTGTGTTAGGGATTTGTTTGCAATGTATTTTCATAGATTGATTATTGTAGTGCAGTTCACATGTATAAAGATTGCATCTCTCTCTCATTTTCTCTCTGTCAGAACACTCAAGTTACAGAGGCTTGGAACAAGATTGCGCAATCTTTCAAATGCTCAGCCATTGAGGGTGAGTGCCACTATTAAAAGTCCCTGTTTTTATTTAGCAGATTGTGCCTCTCAGCCTGCTGTGACATGGCACTGTGAGCAACAACATGTGTTCTTACTTGGTTTACTTTTTTCCTTAAAATTCCTCCTTGAATCTCTTTGAACTTGTTCAAATAACCAGAAGATGACCACAGTAATAGATTCACAACATGCCATTGTAAGTTTTCAGTGAAATGTAGCGTCTGGCTTTGTGTTTAAAGGTATGCTGTCTCATCAGCTAAAGCAACATGTCATAGATGGAGAGAAGACTATCATTCAAAACCCTACAGACCAGCAAAGGTACAGTCCTTCACTTACATCACCACATTTTGAGGAAAACTTCTATGGGTAGTTTGATAGAAAGGAATTATATTCAATTAATAAGATGTCACTAAGCTGTTTTGACTGGCTTCTGTTGACACCCACTGGCAGGAAGGACCATGAGAAGGCAGAGTTTGAGGTCCATGAAGTCTATGCGGTGGATGTGCTGATTAGCACCGGAGAAGGGAAGGTCAGTGGCCTCTTGTTTTGTTTACTCTTCACTGATGACAAATATATGATTCTGTTGGGTATAGTCAACTTTGAAACTTGAAGAAAACCTTTCTCCTCTTTGCCCTCTGTGGTCTCTATTCAGGCCAGGGATGGAGGTCAGAGGACCACCATTTATAAGCGGGACCCTAGTAAGCAGTATGGCTTGAAGATGAAGACCTCCCGCATGTTCTTCAGTGAGGTGGAGCGACGTTTTGATGCCATGCCCTTCACTCTTAGGTATTAACATCGCACTTAACATGTACCCCCCAGTAGCTGCCAATGCAGACTGGTTTCTTTTGCTGTTTCTTTTAGCCTGCTAAAATTATATAAGTTGACAGTAAAGCTAATAATAATCTATTTGGAGTTAAGCAGAGCGTTTAGTTTATGCCTCAGTAAAGTTGAGTGCAGATTTTGAGAATGAACTTGTCTCTCCCTTGCCCATCAGGGCTTTTGAGGATGAGGCCAAGGCCCGTCTGGGTGTAGTGGAGTGTGCCAAACATGAGTTGCTACAGCCCTTCAGTGTGCTAAATGAGAAAGAGGGTGAGTGTGTACCTTCCTTGTAATTATACATTCTTTTTAAGTTGCTTTCACGTTTTTATGTACCTGCTCACACTCTGCTACCTCCTCCTCTCTTTCTCACTTTTGTATTTATTTATTTTTTTCTCTCTCAGGAGAGTTTGTAGCCCAGTTTAAGTTCACAGTACTGCTGATGGCAAATGGGCCTCACAGAATCACCAGCGGACCCTTTGAGCCAGAACTCTACAAGTCAGAGTATGAAGTGCAGGATGCAGAGCTGAGGGTAACCCACTAGGTTAACATCAAGCCCTTTGGTCACAACATTGCATCCTTTGGTTTATACTGAACGTTCTCTTCTCTTCCCTAGACTTTACTTCAGAGCTCTGCTAGCCGCAAAACACAGAAGAAAAAGAAAAAGAAGGTATATTTCAATTTCTAAAAAGTATGGGTGTGCGCTAAAGCTCAGTGCGCTAATGCATATACCATGAACCTGTGGCTTTGAGCTTTGAGTCTAGCAATTTAACATTCCTGTCTATTTTCTGATCTTTCCTTTACATCCCATAGGCCTCAAAGACTGCAGAAAACGCTACTGGACAGCCAACTGAAGATGCAGAGGTGGCAGAATAAATGCTACCTTTCAACACACAAACACATGCAACACCCCAAAGAACAGCAAGAGAAAAATGACAAATCTCCCCAAACTGTTAACTCTCTCTGCCCATTGTACACTTCTAGAGTTGAGTTTTCAAAATGAAATTTATGATAAGACTTGGAATCAATTGAATATTTGAAGGCCCTAGCTGAGTGACCAGCTTGCCATTGATTCTTAACCCTTTACTGCATGTATTATGAACCATGGAACAAATGCTACCTTTTCCCTTGAATTAAGTGACACAATTATAGGAAATAAAGGAAACTTTGCAATTTTATTTTACATTTTTAAATATAATTGTTGCCAAATGGTAAGTGCAATCGTGTTTCTGTGTTCTTTTGTTTTGTTTTCTTACCAACTACAAACTGTTTTTTTATTGAATCGAATATCTTTCTGTACAACTTGATGTTTGTATCATCTGCAGCTAAAACCTTCCCTATAAAATTACATTCAAGTAATATTGAATCTCACAAAGGGCTTCAATGGGAGTGTAACTATTTATGCTTATAACACAAATATGAGCTAAACATTTACTGCATGTTTAGGCTTGGATTGTTGCATAAATGCAAACAAAAACTTGGATTATGTTTGTGATTGCACTATTTAAGGAATCATGTATCTCAGGCCACCCATGTGTATGATTTTCCTTTTGCTTGAGTGGAGTATTTGAATTCCATTGTTGCGTGTTTCCCTTTGGCAACAATGATATTTTCGGTTATTTAGATTTGTTTATATGTAAACATGTTTAATTGATGAAATTTAATGTTTGTAACTATTGCGTACAACTTTATTTTCAGAGAAATGTCCATATATTGTTTTATTAGGACTTTGCAGCCTCAGTGTGGGCGAGGCAAAAGGGATGTGCATCACAACTGAAACCTTACCATTTACAAATAGTTGAAACACTAGTTTAAATTTGACTTGAAGTGGCTCAAGGAAAACAGTAATTCTTGCTATATGACAGAACTATGCAGTAAAGGGTTAAATAGAAAATTCTTTAAAATTAGCCCAGGTGATTAGTGATCTAAGGACATGTTGCATTATATTTACATGTTATGTTTCTGTACCTGGCTAATGAAATGTTACAAGCTACATGTGAATCTAAAATCTCAAAAAAGCTAAGGTGATCACAATTGACATGGCATAGAAACGAAATGGCTTGTTATATAATAGCAGGCCTTTGCATTACAGACTTTATGTAGTGCAGGCTTATGGTTACCCTAGCATTTATGGCCTGACGTCCTGTTTGATTAAGATTACTGGGTTTAAACCACAAAAACAAGATGTATTTTTGTCATTTAAGCAATAAATTGAGCAGGAGAATAAAATATTTGGAAGAATGCAAGCACCAACAAATGGTTATAATCAGCTTGATTTTTGGGAACAAACTGCTACATTTACTGCCATTTCCCTTGATACGGTAATTTTATGGAAAATAATGGAAGTAAGTCTACTTTCCAATTTTGGAAAAGTTTTTTTTACTATTTAAAATGACACCTGATTTGTTATTTGCTTTACTACATCATTAGTCTTGTGGAGCATGTAAACTAAAGCTTATCAGGTTTTATGAAGAAAGTTGTTGATGGGCGTTTTCAGTGGAGTTGGACCATTAAGGGCTCACATGTTTCATTTGGATGTCTGGGAGGATGTTGGAAGGGATGGTATTGTCAACAGCTGAATATCTTTAGAATGGCCAAATCTTGTTTTGTAGCTTGATGTGGGCAATGGAACTTTATATCTAATGAAATAAAAACATTTTCATATTTTTCTATTTGTTTTCTTTAAAGGCCCTTGTCAAAGTTCAATATGGAAAATGTCTCTGCACTAATACATAAAGACTGTGCCCCTTTACCTGCAAAAAGTAAAAAGCCAAGTTCATAGATAGATGGATAGATGCTTTATGGATCCCCGGGGGGGGGGATTCTGGGGTTACAACAGCATAACAGTGTCAACAAGACATAGAGCCAGGATGTACAGCACATGAATGGCATGTTTACATATATACATGGAGAGAAGAGCAGCTTGTGAATGAATAAATTATACATGTATACAGAGTTAAAGAATGGGAATGAATGAATGAAACAATGAGAGTGGCTGAATGAATAAAGTGCAGGGCAATGGCAATGAATGAATGTAAAAGGGAATGAATAAAGTGCAGGGTGCTAGGTGATAAGTGGTGAGGTCCTCAGTTGAGTTGTCCTCAGTTGAGCTGCACATGGGGAGGCGTTAAAAACTGATGGCAGCTGGCAAGAAAGACTTCCTGTAGCACTCTGTCGCACTGTGGTGGGATCAGTCTATGGCTGAATAAGCTCTGCTGCTTCATAACCATGGCATGGAGGGGGTGGGAGACATTGTCCATGATGGCCAACAGTTTGGCCAGCATCCTTCTCTCATGTTTGTGTAGGAAGAATTTACAGTTTTAATTTATTTTAATTTCACCTGCATCCAGAGGAGAAATTTGCTGTGAATTTGTGTATTTCCTTTTCAGTGAGTTTAGTTTTAGGGGGAAAAGAGGTGAGAGGGAGTTGGTGTGGTTTCCTGTTGGGAGGTTGATTATTATTCAGCTAGCCTAAGAAAATACTGCCAAGCCAATATGTGACCGAGGAGGGAAAATACCAAGATTTTGATATGTCATATATGTTATAATGCATGCCTACTGTTTTTTCTATTATTGTCTTGAAATAAACCTTTGAATTATTAACTACATGGTTACTGCAATGGTTTAATCATATTGTATATTGTGAATTATCAGGCACTAATTGAATCTGGGCTAAAGCTGGAAACAAGATCACTGGAGTGTTTGTCAAGAGCAGTTGCCATTATCTAATTATCATTTTTTAACAAATTTATACAGTATTTCGTAATCATTTTGAGGCAAACAACTATCTTTATCTACCAAAATATTTTCAAAATAATATCGTTTTATTTTCTTTAAAGGGCCCTATTTTATATTACTGTAATTCAGTGGCGACTGGTGACTCAAAAAATTGGGGAGAACGGGAGGAAAACCAACCCACGGCGTCATATTATTTTACACTAGTTGGCTACTTATCTCTACTTTCTTATGTTCAGTTTATGTTATGTTCTTATGTTCAAATTTAGCAATAACCCTAACCCTAACCCTAGCAACCTAATAATAACAACCTAATAATCAGGGGTTAAAGTGAGATTTGGCAGGTGGCTGTAGCTTCAACAACACATAGCGTACACAGTGTTTCCCACAGAATTAGATTATATTTGTGGTGGTAGCTGACTGGTTTGGGGGCACCCAAACCAGTCAGCTACTACCGCTAGGGTGTCCTGGGCCGTTGCTAGGGTGTTGCTAGGGTGTCCTGGGCCGTTGCTAGGGTATCCTGGGCAGTTGCTAGGGTGTCCAGGGCCGTTGCTAGGGTGTCATAGTTAGTTGCTAGGGTGTCCTAGGTGGTTCCTGTGTTGTTAATAAGTCGTTGCTAGGGTCTAATATGTCATTGCTAAGATGTAGTAGCTGGATCCAAAATGGGCGCCTGGATCCAAAATGGTGGCATTGAAAGTTGTATGAAGTTGAATGCAGTTGCATTGCACTGTGTTTGATATTGAAAAGTGACACTGAAGAGAAATATTGTACTTTTGTTACTTTACAACATTTATTCACGCTGACTGAGTTGCCGTTGCTGTGATGCCCCATCAGATCTGGATGTCCCACCAAAATGAACTTTCATATATTGTGTATACTCTGCTTGCCCAAACTCAGCATCTATTGCACGCCCAACCGTCCTGGTAGGGGGATCCCTCTCTGAGTAGCCCCTCCCAAGGTTTCTCTAAATTTTTCCAATAAGGTTTTGTGGGAGTTTTTCCTTGTCCTCTGTGAGGGTCTAAGGCTGGGGGATGTCGTGTACTAATGATTTATTATTTTCACATGTTGGGCACTGTGAAGCCCTTAGAGACTGTAACGGTGATTAAGGGCTATACAAATAAATGTGATTTGATTTGATTCAAGTGAGTAATCGAGTGAGATTTTATTTATCCACAAAATTGCTAAAAGCTATGCAACTAGTTTTACCATAAAACGTGCATAGTTTTGGATATTTGTTTTGGTTGGTGATTTTTTTGAAAGGAGACAAAGGAAGACAAAATTCAGGTAAGCTAATTCCTCTTTTATGTGGCAAAGGTTTGTTGTTGTTGGAAAGAGTGATGAAATATTTCCTAGTTACGACTGGCAGACTACTGATACTACTTCACATTTTAGTTTCTAATGTAGTTCATATAGATAGAGGGGTATATAGTGGTGCATCAGAATGATGTACATTTAACAAACATTTATATGTTTCCATTCTATCAGTTTGAATATCCACTTATTGACAAGACACAAGCTCTAACGTCAGACACGACTAGAATTTTCACTTCCACTTCCAATATCTGATAGTAGGCCTTTAGGACTTTTAACCAAGGACTACAGTTAATCTGGAGGAACACTGCATGACGGACAGACCAATAACCTGACAGTGGTATATTAAATGTGAATGTAAACTGGAAGAGTAGTAACACTTATAGAAAAATTTGAAACTGAAGAAAGGTTTGATACTAACATGATTATTGCCTCTTTTTAATGCATCTAAAAGGTTTCAGTCATATTCATTGACCAAGTGTTGACAAGTTGTGGGGTTTTAGGTTTCATGACATAAAATGGTTGGCAACCATATGTTATTTATCAATAGGTAGAGATCAAGTAAGTCAATTCAGAGATGGTGGTGAGGTTTTCTAGTGCAATATTTGATCAGGTTTGGCATGAAATAGACTGACGTTTTGAGAGTCAGTGACGATGTATATTTATAGTTGAATTAGGTGTATAGTTTATTTACTAACATTTATCAACACTATTATCAAAACCCCTATTTTAACATGACCTAAGAATGACAAGTTAACATCAAGGGGTTATCTGTGTTAAATGGATTGGAGCCTATTTAGGGTTGAAAGTAACCGACTCTTTTCTCTCTGTTCCCTCCGTTAGCCCACATCTCTTCAGGATCTTGTTTTCAGGATGGAAGTACAGGGGCAGACCCCACAGCCCCTCTTTGTCAATGGGGCAGACGACGCAGCATCTAGCAGCCCCGACAACTATGACATGGTGGCCATCCTGGGACAGGGGTGTTTTGGGGAAGTGTCTAAAAATAGACACAAATGAGACCGTGGCTGTCAAGGTCATGAAAAATAACATGACCAATGAGGCAAAACAGGTGGGCCATTTAAACGATGGAGTTGATTATGTTATATGCAAACTAAATATTGATAATATAACCATCTCCAACTCTGTACCCTCAGGTGTCCATGCTCAAACAACTGAGACATTTGGACCCAGTCAAGTGCAACCTTGTGAAGTGGCACAACAGCTTCATGTTGCGAAGCCGCACTTGTCTGGTGTTTGAACTGTTGGACATCAGCCTGTGGGACTATATGGAGCAGAGGTACTTCAGCCCTCTGCCTCAGAAGGATGTAAGACTCATCGTTCAACAGGTACAGACCATGTGGTTTTCACAACTATACTACAGACCAATTGAAACAATGGAAGCAAATATGCCTGATGCCAAATAAAATACAAACCTGTCAATGTTGGTCAACTATGGTATAAACTCTATATTCCCACACTCTACTTGCAGCTGGCCACAGCGTTCCATGCCCTGAAGGCTGTTGGAGTGGTCCACACTGACCTGAAGCCTGATAATATCATGCTTGTGGATCACAGCCGACAACCCTTCAGGGTAAAGCTCATAGACTTTGGTTTAGCCAGCCCCAGGTCGAGAGCTCAGGTGGGCTCCACTTTTCAGGCAATTCCCTACAGGTGAGTTCTGTACAGCCCTGGATTGCTACTCCACTATGTCTGTTTGCATTTTCATACTTGTTGTCAGTAGGTGCGACATCTTGACATGTTGTTGCTGCCATGCCCCATGTTGTATTCTTAGTCCTAATATTTCCCACGTGGTTTGCTGTTCTTCTCCCCTCAGGGCTCCAGAAATCATCTTGGGCCTCCCATTCTGTGAGGCTATAGATATGTGGTCCCTGGGCTGCGTTATGGCGGACCTGTTTCTGGGCTGTTCACTCTGCCCTGGGGAGTGTGAATACGAAGCGGTCAGTCACCTGCTACCTGTGGTCTCTCTGCTTCCTTTCTACACTATTCCAAATAGATCTAGTCCCGCTACTTCCATATATATACTCTTCCTCAAAGAGTATCACAGCAAATCTCCAAAACCTCTTGGGGTCTTGATGGATATTCTAGACTAATGTGGTCATGTGTCGTCTTTCCAGTTGCGATTCATCAACGCTGGGTTGGGCTGAAAACGGAGTGGTATTTCACCAGAAACCACCTGTATGCACGCCACAAACTCTGGAGGCTCAAGGTACCTCAACTCCCCTGCTTTGGCCCTGCTGACCAAACAACATCTTGTTTGCCTGTGGATTTATAGAAATATAAAACAGTAAATGAGTGAATGTGACCAAGAGGTATCTCGGTATGTCATTTTAGACACCAGAGGAGTACACAGCACAGACAGGTGTCCAGTCCAGAGAAAACAGACACTACAACTTGAATTCTCTGGATGACCTGAAAGAGGTAGGTGGTCTGTTGTAAAAGTCCAGACAAAATTGATTAAATTCACCTTTGTTCTTCTCCATAATGAAGTTGTTTGTCTGGTTTCCTGTTGGACATTGCTTGTTATTTCCAAATTTAGTTCGCCCTGAATGTGATGAACCGGGCAGAGGTTCAGGACGGGCTCAGGTTTGTAGATCTGATGAAGCGACTGCTTCAAATGGATGCTGGTGAGCGAATTAGTCCTCGCCCATCCTTTCATCACCATGAGCCACCTCAGTGACAGCAACCAGGACTGCTCCCAGTAAGTTTGTGTGTGTGTGTGAGTGTGTGGATAGATGCTTGATGGCTGATTGATTGAACGATTAATTGATTGGCTGAATTAATTAATCATTAATGAATTGATAGATTGATTTAATCATTAATTGATTATATTAATTGATTGATAGATTGTTCACATTTTTAATTGATAGATAGCTTGATTAATTGCTTCATTACTTTATCCAGGGAGAACGCCTCATTCCTGTACACCTGTACACTGGAGAACTTTAGAGCTCCGTCCACTGCCCTGTCTGACGGTAGAGCTCCGTCCACTGCCCGGTCTGAAGGTAGTGCTACGTCCACTGCCCTGTCTGACGGTAGAGCTCCGTCCACTGCCCGGTCTGAAGGTAGTGCTACGTCCACTGCCCTGTCTGACGGTAGAGCTCCGTCCACTGCCCGGTCTGAAGGTAGTGCTACGTCCACTGCCCGGTCTGAAGGTAGTGCTACGTCCACTGCCCTGTCTGACGGTAGAGCGCCGTCCACTGCCCGGTCTGACGTTGGAGCTATGTCCACTGCCCTGTCTGACATTAGAGCTATGTCCACTGCCTTGTCTGACATTAGAGCCTCCTTTACCGCGTCGTCTGATGATAGAGCCTTGTCTACTGAGGCGTCTTATGACAGATCCTTGTCCACCGCCGTCCCAGCGGCTCAAAAAAAAGAGAAAAGTAAGAAACAAAGCCAAACTTTATCTGTACAAGTGTATTATTTCTGCTTCATATCATAATTGTTCCTACTATTGAGTGAGGGTGATCATTTTATGTCATTTTCAGAGAAACCAATGAAAAGGTTCCAGGAAATGTTCTCCAAGCTTATGAAGAGTCTGTGTTGCTGTTGTGCCAATGTTGAGGAATGAAGATCCATCACCGACCAGACTCATAACCCTAACCCATAACAAACCTCACCCATAACCCTAGATTTTATTTTTTCCCCTCCCAACTTTAAACCCAAGAATTCTTTTTTTTTCGCCTAATCCCTTTCAACCTTCCTTTACCTAAACCCAACTCCTACCTTTAGATGATTCCCCTACCCTTATAATCTAACCCTTACCTTAACCTATCCTTACCCCTTGGTTCAAAACACAGATTGTGTTTATCATTTGTCCAAGTTCAAATAGCAATTAGGCTACGCATGAAAAATACATTTGGAAAATATGGCATATTTTTTGATCTTTCTGTTTTCAGAATGACCAGTTGAGGAGCAGAATGTCAGAAAGGCAGTGCAAGTTTAAGGAAGAGTGGAAGGATCCTCAGTTCCAGGAATGGATAGGGGAAGTGAGAGGAGATGTGCGCAGGGCTTATTGCAAGTTCTGTAGAAAGTCTTTTGATGTCAGTAACATGGGCACATCTGCCCTTAGGAGCCATGCAAAAGGGAAACGGTCAACGGTCAACTCTCGCTTGATATCGCAATTGCTTGATTTAGCGAAAAGGACGTTTAAATCCCAGCCTAAGTGTGAGAAGAAACAGTTATGTCTGTTAATCTGTTAAATAAATTATGAATGAATCGCCACCTTAACGTGGTGGGGGGGTTTGGGTGCCCCAATGAACCTGGGAGCTGTGTTGTCCGGGGCAATAGCCCCTGGTAGGGTCTCCCAAGGCAAAGTGGTTCCAGGGGAGAGGCCAGACAAAGAGCGGTTCACAAAAAACCTCTATGAAATGGCGAAACTACAAACTGGAGGAACCTCGCCCGGAACAGGGAAACCGGGGCCCCCTCCTGGAGCCAGGCCCAGGAGGGGAGTTGGTCGGCGAGCACCTGGTGGTCGGGCCCGCCACGGGGCCCGGCCGGGCTCAGCCCGAAGAGGCCACGTGGAGCCGCCTTCCTGTGGGCCCACCACCTGCAGGAAGAAACATAGGGGTCGGGTGCAGATGAGACCGGGCGGTGGGCAAAAGCGGGGCCCTGGGCGTACGGGCCCCCGGTGCCGCCGTCTAGTTCTCGGGACGTGGAACGTCACATCGTTAGCGGGGAAAGAGCCGGAGCTGGTGCGGGAGGTGGAGCGGTACCAGCTAGATATAGTTGGTGTCACCTCCACGCACAGCGTCGGCTCTGGAACCAGGCTTCTGGAGAGGGGTTGGACTTTCTCCTTTTCCGGAGTTGCCCAGGGTGTGAGGCGCCAGGCGGGTGTGGGGATACTCACAAGTCCCCGGCTGAGCGCCGCGGTGTTGGAGTTCTCCCCGGTGAACGAGAGGGTCGCCTCCATGCGACTGCAAGACGCTGGGGGGAAGGCTCTGACTGTGGCGTGTGTGTACGCGCCGAACCGCAGTTCAGAGTATCCGGCCTTCTTGGAGTCCTTGGGAGGTGTCCTGGAAAGGGTGCCCCCCGGGGACTCCATAGTTCTACTGGGGGACTTCAATGCCCACGTGGGCAATGACGGGGAAACCTGGAGGGGCGTGATTGGGAAGAACGGCCTGCCCGATCTGAACCCGAGTGGTGTTTTGTTATTGGACTTCTGTGCTAGCCATGGATTGTCTATAACAAACACCATGTTCGAGCATAGGGTGGCTCACCAGTGTACCTGGTACCAGAGCACCCTAGGCCAAAGGTCTATGATCGACTTTGTAGTCGTATCAGCAGACCTGCGGCCGTATGTCTTGGACACTCGGGTAAAGAGAGGAGCAGAGCTGTCAACTGATCACCACCTGGTGGTGAGTTGGATCAGGTGGCGCAGGAGGCTGCCGGACAGACCCGGCAAACCCAAACGAGTAGTGCGGGTGAACTGGGAACGTCTGGCGGAGTCCCCTGTCCGTGTGGTCTTCAACTCCCACCTCCGGAAGAATTTCTCTCGCATCCCGGGGGAGGCTGGAGACGTGGAGACCGAGTGGACCATGTTTAAGGCCGCCATTGTGGAGGCGGCTGCGAGAAGTTGCGGCCAGAAGGCTGTCGGTGCCTGTCGAGGCGGCAACCGGAGAACCCGCTGGTGGACACCAGCGGTCAGGGAGGCCGTCAGGCTGAAGAAGGAGGCCTTTCGGGCTTGGTTGTCCGGGGGGTCTCCTGAAACAGCAGACAGGTACCGGGCAGCCAAAAGGGCTGCGGCTTCGGCGGTCGTCGAAGCAAAAAACCGGGTGTGGGAGGAGTTCGGAGAGGCCATGGAGGAAGACTTTCGGTCGGCCTCAAGGTTATTCTGGAGAACCGTCCGACGACTCAGGAAGGGGAGGCAGGGCTTGACCCAGGCTGTGCTCAGCCGAGGGGGAGACCTGCTAACACGGACTGAGGAGGTCGTTGGACGGTGGAAGGAATACTTTGAGGACCTCCTTAACCCGACCAACACGCCCTCTGTTGAAGAGGCAGAGCCTGAGGCCGTGGGGGAAGCCTCGTCCATATCCTTGGCGGAGGTCACCGAGGTGGTTGAGAAGCTCTTCGGTGGCAAGGCGCCAGGTGTGGATGAGATTCGCCCTGAGATGCTGAAGGCTCTGGACACTGTTGGGCTGTCGTGGCTGACACGCCTATGCAGTGTTGCGTGGAGGACGGGGTCAGTGCCTCTGGAGTGGCAGACCGGGGTGGTGGTCCCCATTTTTAAAAAGGGGGACCGGAGGGTGTGTTCCAACTATCGGGGGATCACACTACTCAGCCTCCCCGGGAAGGTCTACTCCAGGGTGCTGGAAAGGAGGCTCCGGCCGATTGTCGAACCTCAGATACAGGAGGAGCAATGCAGCTTTCGTCCTGGCCGTGGGACGGCGGACCAGCTCTTCACCCTTGCAGGGCTGCTGGAGGGGGCATGGGAGTTCGCCCAACCAGTCTACATGTGTTTTGTAGACTTGGAGAAGGCTTATGACCGTGTCCCCCGAGGTGTCTTGTGGGGGGTACTGAGGGAGTATGGGGTACCGTGGTCGCTGTTGCGGGCTATCCGGTCCCTATACAACCAAAGTGAGAGCTGTGTCCGCATTCTCGGCACAAGGTCAGACCCGTTTCCGGTGCGTGTTGGGCTACGCCAAGGCTGCCCGTTGTCACCAGTCCTGTTCGTGGTTTTCATGGACAGGATTTCAAGGCGCAGTCGAGGTGAGGAGAGTGTACGGTTTGGGGACCTCAGGGTCGCATCTCTGCTTTTTGCAGACGATGTGGTTCTGATGGCTCCGTCAGACCGAGACCTCCAGCATGTGCTGGGGCGGTTTGTGGCTGAGTGTGAAGCGGTTGGGATGAGAGTCAGCACCTCCAAGTCTGAGGCCATGGTACTCTCACGGAAAACGGTGGAGTGCTCCCTTCGGGTTGGGGAGGAAGTGCTTCCTCAAGTGAAGGAGTTCAAGTATCTCGGGGTCTTGTTCACGAGCGAGGGTAGAATGGGGCGGGAGATGGACAGACGGATAGGTGCGGCGTCTGCAGTAATGCGGACGTTGTACCGGTCCGTTGTGGTGAAGAGGGAGCTGAGCCGTAAGGCGAAGCTCTCGATTTACTGGTCCATCTACGTCCCAACCCTCACCTATGGTCACGAGCTCTGGGTAGTGACCGAAAGAACAAGATCGCGGATACAAGCGGCCGAAATGAGCTTCCTCCGTAGGGTGGCTGGCCTCACCCTTAGAGATAGGGTGAGGAGCACGGACATCCGGGAGGGGCTCGGAGTAGAGCCGCTGCTCCTTCACGTCGAAAGGAGCCAGCTGAGGTGGTTCGGACATCTGATTAGGATGTCCCCCGGGCGCCTCCCTTTGGAGGTGTTCCGGGCACGGCCAACTGGGAGGAGACCTCGGGGCAGACCTAGAGCCCGTTGGAGGGATTATATTTGCCTTCTGGCCTGGGAACGCCTCGGGATCCCCCAGGGAGAGCTGGAGGGCGTGGCCGGGGTGCAGGACGTCTGGAGATCCCTGCTGAGCCTACTGCCTCCGCGACCCGGCCCCGGATAAGCGGCTTGAAAATGGATGGATGGATGGATGGATTTTATTAAATTTAATTTGAGTTATTGTTACATTATTGGCTTTCATATGATATTTTCATACATTAGTATGAAATAAGCTACATAGCAGCAGCAATCAGTGGGATTGAGAAAACCTGTGTGCGTGCACGTGTGTGTGAGAGTGCGGGTGTGACACTACAATTTTACCTGTAAAATGTCCTGGAAATGCTCTGGAAAATGATTTCTTAAAAAGAGTGGGAACCCTGAACAACTCTAATCTGCTCCAGAGAATGTTACAAGGATTATCTTGGACAAAAATAGTTTGGCTGTTTTATTCTTCATTTATTTACAAACAAACAAATGTAATTGTACTACTAACCTTTTAGTCCTAGTATGAAACCCACTTGTTCGGGTGGAGAAATCATGCAATCGGAGCTTTAATTCATTGAAAGATATTGATATTGCTGAAAGAGGCTTTAGAGGGATATGACTCATGAGTTGAAAAACATACTCTAGCATTAAAAAAAGTTTGGCAATATTTAAACTGGCACAGTTTAGGCTAAAAGTGGTGAAACAAGACACACAATAACAATATATTTTCTGGGGACAAAAAGTGTAAAGGCAAAATATCCATTTGGGATGATTAAGAATTCCAGTTGAAAAACTTGGATGGCTAAAGATAGTTTTGTCTACCCACCACATCAAGTTGAGCAGATTCACAAATCATATACAGAAGTTCTTCAAAGTGCAAATATCATGAATTGGCATAAACTGGTATATACATTTCATTTTCTGGATGAAAAACGTGACAAAATGAAATCATCGACGGGCATTTTTTTCCTTGTCCAGTAGGGCCCATGTTCACGGTGCATATGATCGTAGATCTGATGATGCATTCACAATGGATAGCACTTGCAAGTTCACATTTATCACGGTTACAGACGAGCATATACATTCGGATCTTGCAAGCTCAAGGTTTATCACGTGACAAAGAAAAGAAAAAAAAAGGTGGCCGTATTCTCCGCTCAATCCCCAATCGCAGCCTTCACTGTGCTGCCACCTTCCCACTGGGAGCTGGGACACATCCATGAACCAAAGTTCCATGAAAAGACAGAAGGGACTCAGTAGAACAGAGGGAAACTTAAATCAATGGTAAGAAGTGTAAAAAGCTGAGAAGTGGAATTTTCCCCCGTCCCCCGCTGGCATACGCACAACATTTTTAAGCATGCTTAAAAATGTTGTGCGTATGCCAGCATATGCGACCGTGCTTGAAACGTATAAAACCTATGCCTAACGTACCCCTAGCGTATGTCAGCGTATATCAGCCATACCAAATATACCATATGATATTTTTCATACGCTGGCAATACGCTAATACGATACGCAATAGTGTGACAGAGCCATAAACAAATACAAGTAAACAGGGAGCTGCGTTTTGTGTAGAAATGTGTAGAAAGTTATTTTTCTGTCCATGTCCCCATCATTTTAGCTTTTCTTGTGCTCCAGGTCAGAATACAGCTCATATACTGGGGGGGAAAAATCTAAGTACTAATAATTGACCATCATTGAGAAAAATGGAACAAAATCAGCAAATACAAATTACAATAGTGAGACACTGGCAGTCAGTCTGCTTTCTATATTTTTATAGCAGCGAAAGGATACAGATATACTCCAAGACAGACAATTACAGATAAAGACTATTATAAGATAAGATACGCCTTTATTGATCCCCAGAGGGAAAATAAAGAGGGAAAATTCAAATGGCCTATAATCGAGATTGTCATCTATATTTATATCTATATTTCTCCAAACCGATTTTTATGACACGCTACTCGTTTTGGCTAAGCGGCTGACATATTATGAATCTGACTGTAGTTAGCTGGCTAGCTAACGTTTCTCACACTTTGAAGGTTTCCCAAAGAGAAAGAATTGATACACAGCGGTTATAGCCTAACGATCGAGATTCTACGTAACTGGAGACAAAACTTTTTTCCCTACTCCACGTAGATCATAAACCCTTGAATATAAAAACGGCTCATTGAAATCGGTTGAGAAATGTCAACGTTATAGTGCTTTTCATCCAGAAAAACCGCAGCTCCCCCGTTTAATTGTATTTGTTTACAGGCCAGTCTTGACGGTCCAATATGGTGGCAATGATTACATACGATCCACAGGCCAATGTGGCGTCTATGTATATAGACCCCTTTTCAGTTAGTGAACATGATGACGCTTTTTTTGTGGGCGGAGCTTAGGTGGAGGCAGAACCTGGCCGGAACACGTTAGCCAGCAATGCCGGCTAGCAAGTTTCGTTGGCTTGTTTTTAATATGGCTGAAGAAAATAACGCTATATCTGAATATTTACGGTCACTCACTCTCCAGGACTGCGAGTGTTACTTGAACAAGTTAACATTAACCAACGGGACCAGATTGGCCGACCCGACGATCAGGACTACCTACTGTGGAATGGCCAGACATTTACACCTGACAGAGAAACGAAGCGTGTATAGTAAAGAGAAACTGAGGGCGTATGAATCTTTAGATGCCTATAACTATGTCCTGAATGGTCATGTACAAGACTTAAAATACAAAGATTTACCAGATGAGTTTTGTGCCGTGCGATCCGAACACACACACACACACACACACCTGACACATATAACGTTACAATTAAAAGTTAGCTAATGCGCTAAGAGTTATGAGCGAAATCACCGTTATTCCTCCTAGTTCCCCAATTTGTGATTAGGTGCGCATGACAAATCTTTAGACACATATCCATACCTAAAACAGACACTTTATTTAACCTATGAAGTGTGCGCTGCAAACACAAGCATTTTTGATGATCGCCTCAGTCCAATCCTTTCGTTTTATCGCGTTTAACCATAGTTGTTTTTGATTTTTTTTTACTGGCAGTGGCAGCTGGTATATGATAGAATTTCAAGTTGGAGCCTCTCACACCTTGACGTAATTGTGACATTGGTTCTGGAAGTGAAAATCCCATTCATATTCTACATAGGGATTTTGATTATTAGCCATAATGTCGTAACTATCCAATGTAGACTCACCACAAGCTAGTAGATTGTGAAACGATAGTGTATGCTCCTGTAGAAGCCACAAGTCCGTATGATATCAACCTTGTTTTGAGAAAAACATGTTTTATTCGCGATGTCATGGAGAAGTACTACACTACCCACAATCCTAACGTGTAACAGCGACGTCTCTGATTGGTGGAGTTCGCTGTTACCATGGAAATGTTTACCGCACCCGCAAATGTCTTGTCAGCTAACGTTAACGTGAGCTACTAACGTAACCTAGCTAGCTGCTTATCCTATCCAGCTGGAACGAATCACTGTACCATGTCGATGACAACACTTTACACTATACCAGACCTGCCAACCTTGGGAAAATATTTTGAGTACCACAATAGTGTAACGCTCACGCACTGTCGCACCACTTTGCTTTGCACAGGGTAATTTCCCCACTCACCGCCATATCATCAAGTTATTCAACATATAAATCTTTATATAAATATAAAGGTTTTTTTTCATGACTAAAAATACTTTAACCCTGTAAAGCCTGAACCATCAATTAACTGCCAGAAAATTCTAATTCTTTGAAAATGGAGTGTTTATTGGACCTTCTGACAAATTAAAAAAAAGAAATTAAATAGCAATTTGCAGGGTTAGGGTAACCCTAAAAATATAGGTTATAAATATCTCAATTTCTACTCTAAATATACCTAATTATGTCATTTAAACCTTTAATTAGTTTACTTAAATAATAAAAAGACTGTATGTTGCTGGAATGTATAATATATGAAATGCAATAAAATGACGATTGACAGATTTGCAAATAAATTACCTTATATACCTGCTGTATCTATTTTGATACACTGCAATAATAGGAATTATTTGCTACGTTATCAATTTATCACACCTTAGCCTTAAGTCTCGTAATGAGGCTAATCACGTCGTACGCCTCGGTTGATGACAAAGTAACGTTACGGTAACGTGATGCGGTATCAGTGGATGTTTGTGAGTGAGAAGATTTGGGTCGGGGAGGGGCTAGTCTCGTGCCCAGCCTGAATACGAGAATTCAGCAGAACTCGCTCGAGTCGGGAGGGGCTAACGTTACAGAAGCACAAGAGGGATGTAATTTAAATACCGAATACATGTACGGTATTGTTTTGTATTGATTGATTGTTTTCTGTAATTAAATTATATATATATATATATATTTATTTATTTATTTTCCCCCCCATTTGCGTAGTTTCAGCTGGCATTTCGTACCTGCGTATTTTGACCAAGAATTGCGTGGTTGGTACACAAAATGCATGCAGGTTGGCAGGTTTGCTATACTGTATGAAACACTATACGCACACAAAACAACAACAATATCAACACTATACTATTGACAAATGTTAAATTTAGGAAGAAGCGCGCTAAACTATCGTTAGTTTGGAAGTGTCATTCGCAATGGTTTATGGGATGAGTAGTTCCTTCACTTCATAAAATAATTATGTACACAGTCTTGTACCTTTGCCTTTTCTTCTATTTTCCTATCTTTTTTTTGCTCAGAATCAAATGTTTTATGGTCATGATTCATCTTCTAGCTGGTTGGCTTGGTTCCAGCCTTAAAACTCTTTATATAAGGATTTTCTGAAATGTCTATGGAGTAAATGAATGGGAAATTTACTTCCGGAACCAGAGCCGTAAAAAAAGTAGGCGGTCACTGTTGCGCTCTATGTCTATGCCCACGCCCAGGTGAACAACCAATCTCATTTACGGCATTACCAATCCCATTTACAGTTATTCCAGTTATTATTTAGGATGTAGGATGCAGGCAGCAACATAGATCCCTGCACAGTCTCACAACACGCGAAAATGCCAGGACAGAGCGGATTCATTTTATTTTTAACAGCAACATCCCGGCTACAGTTAGCTCATTTTTTGGTGTGTGATCACTCGTCGGACTGCGTGAGCAACGGCAGGATTAGCATCTAAATTGAAGCTTAAAGATGGAGCAATTCATAAGGTACGTGACCCATCTGCAAAATTGGAATCTGTAAGTGTCACCAAATTAGTCTGGTTAGTATATTCGACTGCTGGTTAGCTAACGAGCTAGCGGGGCTAGCCACGGGCTTGTTGGGCGTGGAAGAAGTAAGAAAAAGAAACTTGAACATGACTCTTATATTTGGAAAGAGATGAACACTCTTTATTGCCTATAGTGCAGCAGATAATTGCATGTTTCATTAGAATCGTTCAAATTGTGATGCAAGCATGAAATTTGGCACAAATACTCTTCAAGGTCCACTCTTTTGAAAAAGTGCGCTGGCCACTCAAAAAATTCAAAATGGCCGCCATTTTTCAAGATGGCTTCTAGGAGTTGTACCAATATATGCTATATGAGCATGTAATTATCCCATACCTGAATGTGCGGTATTACTTTGATTAAGGTGGTAAAAGGATAGCCCCTTGGCCTTAATCAGAAATCAATCAAAAAAATGGCAAATGCTAATCCAATGTTAGCCAAGAGGCAAACTGATTGGAAGAAATGTTGTCTTTGTCAAAAACACAAAAGAAATGAAGTCCTAGTCCCACATGACGGCTATACCATGCTTGCCACCAATGTTCCACTCTTTCATGAGATCAATCAAATGCCAATGATCCTGGACCCGGCAAGGCTAGATGAAGGTGGTGGTATATTTCATGCCTTCACAGGTTGTGATACTGTATCAGCCTTTCATAATAAAGGCAAAAAGACTGCCTGGCAAACCTGGGACATTTGCTCAGACGCTTCTCCCATCTTCACCAAACTAAGTCAGTATCCTCCCATACTGAATGATGGTGACCTGGAGATCCTGGAGAAGTTTGTTGTCCTGATGTATGACAGATCAAGCACAGGTGTCAGAGTGGATGAAGCCAGACTTGACATGTTTGCCCAAAAGCAGAGGCTGTATGAAGCCATTCCTCCAACAAGAGCAGCTCTGCTTCAACACACTAAACGTGCTGCATATCAGGCAGGCTGCATATGGGGTCAGTCAACCCAGCGTCAGCCAGAATCAGAGAGTCCTGGTGACTGGGGATGGAAGAAGGTTGGTGAAGAATGGTGGGTCTTCTGGACAGCCAATTCACCATTTGCAGAGAGTTGTCAACAACTCACCAAATGTGGCTGCAAATCAGGGTGCAGTGGAAGGTGCAAATGTTTCAGATTGGGTTTCATTTGCACAGCACTGTGCAGTTGCAAATGTGAGTGAAGTTAAATAAACCAAACTATCAGCATCCAGTAAACTAACCTGAGCGAACTGGAGTATAGCAATCAATGTTAGGTGCAAGACAAGCTCTGATACAGTTCTCAAACGTTGTCCCTGGTAGAAATCATACCCCACGGTAGACAACATGGAAACCTTTTTTATATTCTAGGTGGTACTTTGGGCCAAAACAACATGTCTATCCAATTCCTTGACCCTGAAAACCTAGATTTAAACCAAAGAAGCATGTCTCTAGCTTCATTAGTTGCTGAGATATTAATTCAAATATATTTGTTTTGCGGCGGACATCTTGGACGCCATCTTTGATACAGCTATTTTTAAGTAGCTGCAAAGTAACATTCCTACTATATTCTTTGACCCCAAAAATCTGGGTTTAGACCATAAACAGTTTGATTTATTCGAAATACATACATATATATAATCAACATTCAATTGAAATGGCGGCCATCTTGAAAAATGGTCGCCATCTTGAATTTTTGAGTGGCCAGCGCCTTTTTCCAAAAGAGTGGCCCTTAGAGAGTATTTGTGCCAAATTTTATGGTTGCATCCTTGAACGATTCTTACACTTATCTGCTGCACTACTAGTTTGATCTTGGTCTTGAATAGGACTCAATTTGCTCTAGTCTCTTTCTTGAACTGGTCTTGACTCAAAATCGACTGGATCTGGTCTTGGAATCGTCTTGGACTCGACTAAGGTGGGTAGACTGAGTTTAGGTGAGTTTCATTGGTAGTTTCCTGGCAAGAAGACATGACAAGACAAAGGGACAAAGAAGAATTAACTCCATACTCTCACACTTACGATTGAGGGATTTAAGGGGCCAGTTGGTTGATTCCTCTTATGATGAATGAGGGCAAAAGCCTTACCTGAGTTCGTAGAACAGGATGTATGCTGTGTCCGCTCTCTCTTCCAGGACCGTGGCCTGGTCTGTCGTTGTCACAAGGGAGTCGTTGATGGTGAACCATTCTCTGCCATGTTCTTCTGCAATGTCACTGATGTAGTGACCTGTGGGTAGCATAGGAAACACAACAAGGAAGCTTTAGTTTTATTTATGTGTTTATATCTATATTAATATTTATTCATATGTTTATTTATTTTGTGCTTTATTTGGTGTGTGTGTGTGGGGGTCCATGTTCATTCTTAAGTAAATCATTACCAGAGTGAATGCTCTGCCCAAGGTGAGAGAGGATTCCTGAGAGGTGGTAGGTGCTCTGACTGCTGAGACCGCTCTGTAAAGGACAGTAAATGTTGAGGTTTCTTCAGAATAAAGGTCCTTAAAATACTAGAACTTAAAATACAACGACATGGGAGTCGTTGAGGGTGAACCATCCTCTGCCATGTTCATCTGCAATGTCACTGATGTAGTGACATAGGAAACACAAGAAGAAGAAAGATGAAATGCTTGGCTCATTTTTGCACCTGCTGAGAGTGACCATAGTATTCCTCGTTGTAGATAGCCAAGCTGCTCTTCAAATAAAAACTGTATGAAAATAAAACAACTTGTGAATCAATCCGATTTTCATTTTGGGTCTCTTACCCCAGCTTCTTATTCTTCTTCTGGCCTTTGTGGGTCTTGCTCCTCCTGAACAATCTGCAGAAGGACAACAAGGATTTGCCCTCTGCTCTCACCGGACTAGAAGATGGAGAAAGAGAAAGACCATCATATGCGATCTCTTAACTGGCCTGAGTTTCCAGTAACCTCTTCCATGTCGATATAAAAAGGGATACCTCTCTGGAGACCGAGAGGAATGAAGCTCCGGGGTCTCATCTGAGGAGAGACAAATGAACTAATCAGAGAACAGTTCTGTAGTGGCATGAGGACAGTGCCTCAACTTGAAAAAGGTTTTTTTGAGTGCGTGAATGTATTTGAGTGTGTGTGTGTGAATGAGTGCGTGAATGTGTATGTGTGAGTGCGTGAATGTGTGTGTGTGAGTGAGTAGGGGAAAGTGTATGAAGCACGTTTTAGGCAATTTTTCTTATTTCTTTATTAGTTTTATTGTTTTATAACTTAAACATCTAAAGATAATACAATATGAACAATACAATGTGGATTCAGTGTATTTTCCAGCTTCTGGCTGGGTTACATCAATCAGAACTCCAAAAAAATGCAGCAAATATAAAAGCCATCCCGCTTCTAGCTGGGGAACACTCAAAATTGTTCAAAGGAAAGTGTAAAAAGGAAAAGAAAAGCAATATTGTCTATTTCTTTGACATCTTCATCATCTTCAATCTCCTCATCTGGAAGGAGTAACGTGTTCTTGCTGGAATTTTGTGCTCCCTGCAGCTGCAAACATAGAGCTTGTAGGCCTGGTCCAGCTTCACCAGAGGGTTAGAGTGAGTCCTCCAACACTGTCCAGCGTTTGGAGGTGTTTGCAGACAGGCACATGGCAGTAGACTGCACCATTGGCCTGATGTCATCTTGGTCCTCAGTAGCCTGCACATCCTCCTCAGGCTGCACGGTTTCTTCCTCTGGCTTGTAAGGTGCTGGTGGTTTGTGACAATTTGACCCAGGTGTGAGGCCACGGACGGGGATGCTCTCATGAATCTTCCAGATCAGGACATTGTAGACCTTTGGCAGGTTGAACCTGGAAAGAATCTGGAGCTTCTGCAGCTGTGCCTGTGACATGACATGGCTCATGCGTGTTAGCAGATCCCTGAGGTGGTTGTAGTCCACATAATCACCATTCATGATTAAGCCGACACAACTGATAAAGGTCACCACTTGCAAAAGTATGTTCCCACGAAGTCCTGATGGCAGTCGAGAGAGGACCTTCTCCATCCACGGCATTCCATGGTCCCTGTATTTCTCCAGGCTCCTGGAATAGGCAAGGGAACGCCTTTCGATTTCCATGCAGGCCTGTAGGGTTAGGGTTAGGGTTAGGGAATAGGGGTAATAACCACGATTACATAATTGAGGATTACATATTTTGAAATAAGTCATCTTCTGAGCAAGTTAGAGAGCTGGAAGTAGGCTCTGCCTAGGGATTACATATATTGATATAACTCGTCTTGTGAGCGAGGTAGAAACCCGGAACTAGTCTCCGTCTGGGGTAAATCGGGTCTTCCGGTTCCAACGAGACTACCCCCGAGAAGAAAAAAGTAAGTGTTTTTTGGGTGTGTGAATGTGTTTGAGTGTGTGTGTGTGTGTGTGTCCATTTAGGGTTAGGGTTAGCCTTACCTGAGTTTGTAGAACAGGAAGTACGCTGTGTCCACTCTCTCTTCCAGGACCGTGGCCTGGTCTGTCGTTGTCACAAGGGAGTCGTTGATGGTGAACCATTCTCTGCCATGTTCTTCTGCAATGTCACTGATGTAGTGACCTGTGGGTAGCATAGGAAACACAACAAGGAAGCTTTAGTTTTATTTATGTGTTTATATCTATATTAATATTTATTCATATGTTTATTTATTTTATTTATTTTGTGCTTTATTTGGTGTGTGTGGGGGTCCATGTTCATTCTTAAGTAAATCATTACCAGAGTGAATGCTCTGCCCAAGGTGAGAGAGGATTCCTGAGAGGTGGTAGGTGCTCTGACTGCTGAGACCGCTCTGTAAAGGACAGTAAATGATGTTTCTTCAGAATAAAGGTCCTTAAAATACTAGAATAATACAACTATTCAGCACACCAACAGCTCATTGAAAAGCTGCTGTTTTCTCTCTTAATGATTTCTTTTCTTTCTCTCTCTCCCTATTTCTCTTCCTCACCACAGACGCTCCCTGCTGTGATCTCGCTCTGTCTCCTGAACCATCCCCCAGCTGATTGGCTTAGAAATGCACCAAAGATTCTTGTTTTTCTTTCAAAATCACAAACTAAAGTTGGGTATTTCTAGTCTGCGTAGCTCTATTTTTAAATTGCTTTGAAATTGTGCAGTTTCTTTTACCTGTGCTTGGGAGGGACTTTTCCTGGGGTGATGTTTGGCTGTCTCCTGGTGAGCTTTCCCTGGAGGAGTGAACATTTCAATTAGTGTGATATTCAAAATAGAATTGGACAGGACATTTGTTTGCACGTGTACAAAGTGCACAGTCATGGGCAGGTGCCTATTCGTCAGTCAGTGAAATGAGTAGAACTTCTTGCAGTTACCTCAGTGTGTCTGTGGCTGCGACATCCCCCTGCTCTTCAAAAGGCGAGGCCAGAAACAGCACCGGATGCTAACGGCGTCGCCCACTTTCCTCAGCTGCTTCCCGTCGTGACAGAATCGCTTCAGGTGAAGCACTAGCACCCTGTCAGAAGGCAGAGAGTACCACGCATCAGCAAACCATCACAATGTATGGAAAGACATAACGGGCAGGGTTAAGTATGGGGCTGACCTGGGTAGCGTGAGGAAATGCCTGGTCACCGTTGCCTGGCGGCCAAAGCACTGCGAGCAGGTACACTCTGATGCCTAGGGAACAAGCCGCAGAGCTAGTACCATAGCTATGTGTGTTTGTAGGCAAAGACAAATCAGAACAACCTCTGTGTACTGACTGAAGTAGAACTTGAGGCTGTCTGTCAGGGAGGGGTGGAGGTCCAAGGACAGGTTGTTGTACTCCTCCTCCTGGTTGACTTTGGCACCACAGCTTTAAAAACACACGGAGGAAACTCAGATCATCGGCCACTTCTGTGTTTAATGTTTGATTCTGAGATTGTTCCGATAAAAATACAGTAAAGGCAGTTTGCCGCCAAGTTACCTGCAGCAGGTGCGTACACACTGCAGCTTGAACTCAAAGTTCTGGACGGGACAAACGTAGCCCGGCGACGTCCCCTACAGCGCCTCGCCTTCCATCTTCATCCTCATGAGGAAGAGCATCAAAAATTAATGGGTGTCCTGCGAGAGATTGACGAGGCTGTTAAAACATGTTTTGAAAGACCAAGAAAGATCAAATGCTCAGCTCATTTTTGCACCTGCTGAGATTGACTGCAGTATTCCTCGTTGTAGATGGCCAAGCTGCTCTTTACCGAACGAAGGAGCGCCCTCTTGCCTTGGTAAGAGCGTTGGCCCCGCCTCGCCTTGTACAACTGCCCAAAGTACCTGGAGGAAAGGAAATACTTTCTTTAATATCGGGGACGGGCGGTCAATTGATCAACCTGAGGATCTCTTGCTCTGCTGTACCTCTGCAGCTTCAGGCTGGTTTTGGTTTCGGGTCTCCAGAGGGCCTCCTACCTCGCAATGTCAGTGCAGAAGCTCTGGACGCTGTACAGACCCTGGAGAGTCCCGTTCGCAAAGCAGGTGTTCCTGTTGTTGGGCAACCTGGGAGGAAATTCACATCGAAATCAAATAAAAACTGTATAAAAATAAAACTTGTGAATCAATCCGATTTTCATTTTGGGTCTCTTACCCCAGTGTCTTCTTCTGGTCTTTCTGGGTCTTGCTCCTCCTGGACATTCAGCAGGACAACAAGGGTTTGCCCTCTGGTCTCACCGGACTAGAAGATGGAGAAAAAGAAAGAGCATCAAATCAAATAAAAACTGTATAAAAATAAAACTTGTGAATCAATCCGATTTTCATTTTGGGTCTCTTACCCCAGCGTCTTCTTCTTCTGGCCTTTCTAGGTCTTGCTCCTCCTGGACATTCTGCAGGACAACAAGGGTTTGCCCTCTGGTCTCACCGGACTAGAAGATGGAGAAAACGAAAGAGCATCATATGTGATCTCTTAACTGGCCTCAGTTTCCAGTAACCTCTTCCATGTCGATATAAAAAGGGATACCTCTCTGGAGACCGAGAGGAATGAAGCTCCGGGGTCTCGTCTGAGGAGAGACGGATGAACTGATCAGAGAACAGTTCTGGAGTGGCACATGGACAATAAATCGACACATCTGATCCTGAATATACCTGCTTCGACAGCAACGTCAGGGGACGCAGTCTCTGCTTCCTCTCCGAGCGTCTCGGTCTGAGGAACTGCTTCAACCCTAAAAACAAGTGGACATCCATTTAGGAGAAAATACCAAAACATAATCCCAAGGCATACAGGATGTTTCCATTTTCAATTCCAAATGTTAACATCATCCCACTACATTTCTCAGCACTGCAGGATCCACTTTCATCCATTATCCTTAATTACCCCGCGTTGTATCCTACCTGTCGATGGCGCTGTCCTTCCCGCTGAAGTCCTGGCTGTCCGGATCCGATGAGGAATCCAAAGGAGGGGCGGTGGATCTGAAAGACACGGTGATCATTTCCGACAATGTGACAAGTGTCTGGTGAAGAAACAAAAAATCTGAATTGGAATTCCCACGATCACAGTATCCCGTTGACTTTGTTTGACCAGACAGGATGAATATTGGAGGAGAATGGAACTCCCAAATGATGGTTGGATTCCCACCAAAAGCCACAGTAAAAATGTCTGTTAGGGTTGATTTCCTAGTGAGCCTCGTCAGCCTGCATCATATCTTACCTGTCAATGGCGCTGTCCTTCCCACTGAGGTCCTGGCTGTCTCGATCTGAAGAGGAATCCCAGGGAGGGGTGGTGGATCTGAAAGAGACAGTGATGGAGGGAGAGGAGGGGAAGGACAAGAGAGAAGAAAGGTGGAGGGAGGAGAGGCTAGAGGACTGGGAGATGGAAAGAGATGTGGGAGAGGAGGGAGGAGAAGAGGATGTGGCCGAGGAATGGCTAGGAGTGAGCGAGGTGCTGTCCTCAACAGTGATCTGTTAGAGAACAACAGGTGAGCTGAGATGACGTCTGGATGAATAACACAACAGTGGCTAACTTCAGTTACATTTACTCAAGAACTTCACCACTAACACCACTAAAAAACACAAAATACATAAATATTTATACCAATACCAAAATACGTGTAATCTATGTTTCGATTACTGTCTCAACACCCTGATTACTTATTGTGCATTATTTTTGTCTACTGTTTTCATTCTGCTCTTGTAATGGACCTTGTAGTGCAAATTGTTATTATTTACATGTACATGATATACATGTACTTGCAGTCATTTGTATCTGCTGTTCATATAGGGGCGGATCTACTAAAGGTTTGCGTGTGTAAAAAGGTGTGCAAACTCATAGCACGCGCAAATAAATGTACAAACTGATCTACTAACAGCGCGCACTGAGGACTGCGTCTTGCAAATGTGCAAAATAACACGCCTTATCCAGTTAGTACTTTTGCCTCAATGAATATGCAAGATGGGGCGTTTACACGCTATTTAGCAAAATACTGGGAGGAGAAAATGTAAATAGATTAATGTAGCACACGCACTGTGATCTATCAAACCTGAACGCAATTTCGTTGATGGAGACTGCGTCTGTATTTAATACGTTTCAAAAGAAGGTGCAAACGCCCTGCATGCGTAATTGTGCACAAATGACTGCCGTTATTGTAGCGAGAAGGAGACGTAGAAACTGCACTTGAACTGCACTTGTTGCTCAATGTTAGTTAGAGGCATCTCTTCCACCTGTTTTCTTTGCTGAGGTTTTATTATAAGCCAATTTTTCTTTTGTTCTTCGTCTTATATCTTGCCATCTTCTCTTAATTTCATCCGTTGTTCTTCTTGTTTTACCAACGGCATTTACTTTCTCACAGATGATCTCCCATATAGTGTTCTTTTTTGTCATATTCAGATTTTTTTGCTGTAGCTCATCCAAATGTTTATTTGCCTCTTCCACTAACACCTCTAATTCTATAGGCGCAAATTTCATTTTGCGCTTGCGGTTCTGTTGCCCATCCAAACTCTCCATGGTGCAAAACATTAAACACGCAAAACCCTCATTTAAATACTGCTGTCTCCACCACGTTTGCACCTGTTGTCATTTATGCACGCATTCTTAGTAAATCACCCGCAAAACGCCCATCAACCACACGCGCAAACTTTTAGAATGCACACGCAAATTAGTACCATTTATTTGGGATCTTAGTAGATCCGCCCCTTAGTGTTTAAAAGAAATCTATATCAATTATGATTATCAGTAGCTTATAACTACACAGACATGCATACATTTCATTAATATATTTGTAATGAAATATATTTCTAATGAAATACGCTGCCACATAAAGTTCAGCATATATTGAAATATATTTTGAATATAAATAATATTTGAACACAAATTAACATATATTGGTGATATATTATCGATATTTGGAAATATGTGCTAATATATTTATTTTCCATACCAAGTAATGTTCATTTCGATGTCCCATTTAAAAAAAATTCTGATGTCATTTATCTGTTTCCTTTTATTTGTACTATTTATAATTTGTACTATTTATTGTATTTTCTCTAAATAAAGGTTAAATAATATACAGTATTTATTAATATATCTTTTGTTTTGTACAGCACATTGTAACAGTTGTTTGGAAAAGCCCTTTATAAATACAGTTTATTATTATTTATGTGAACAGACACTAGCGCTGTTGGTGAAGCCTGCTGCACAGCGCCGACTGAAAAGCCATTGTGAACATGACGTCATTACGCATCCTCAGAACATCTGGAGGACTGAATTCAAACAATAACAAGTCAAGCGGCGGTGCAGCAAGTAGCTGCTATGTGTGGATGCTCCACAACATACAGGGAAAAAAATTACGTTGACGCAACATTCGTCGACATTGTGTTTATTATTCTTCGTCATTTTTACCTCACGGCCCTACGGAAACCCACAGTGACTGTCTTACTAGCAATAACCACATTTAATTTCATACACCGCTTTTTTTCAGCTACAGTTCACATTCACGGTTGCACAGTAAAACCTTGCAGCACACCTGGCATTTGGTCCGCTATTTTGAGATGCACTTTAGTGTATCTTAGACACGACGAGCACACTCTCGTCAAGTTTGTCAAGAGAATGATGCGTTTCGCTTGGAACAGCGGCGCAACGTGGAATGTTGACGTCATATCTGACGTCTCGTTTCGCTGCCAGCGACCAACACTCTGTGTAATGTAATGTAATGTAATGTTTATTTGATGAATAAACTTTGACATTGAACTTGGATGCCACTGCTCAGACGTATGGATAGTGCTCCTTGTACCGCGGCAATATGGCTGTATTTGCTTTGCGACGACTCCCAATCTCTACTCTCCACCGTGTTTACCCCCTTATACTTGTTTGCTGCTTTCAGTAACAGTTCCACCTCGTCGTCCGTCCAAACAAAGACATCTCTGCTCTTACTTTTCGCCATTTCTGTTCTTCATAACGGCATTTTCTGCAACTAAGCAGAGCAGACAATCTGCTTCCTGTTTACACCGGCACGCGCATGCCCAGTGTAGGTGAATGGTGGATGGTAACTTGATATGTTTTTTTGGACAGAGATAATTTCTGAAACGGTGCTATGACGCTTGTGTGGACCGAGATCGTTTTAGTTTCTAAACTCGGTTTTAAAAAGAAAACGTATTGGTGTGGATGTAGCCTCAGAGAGGAGGCAACACTTTCTGATATTTTGAGTGGAATGGAAGCTGGAAGAAACGCCAGGCTGCAGTATGAAGCCAATCAGATTTATTTACTTATTTCCGGATCGTTCCGGCCCACTTTAACCCCTGCTAATAATAATAACCTAACAAATATCATCTTATTACCTTATTCAGCTTTGAATCTTTCTAGTGATTTTTGATCATGGTTATCTGTGGAGTTGGTCGTCCAGCAGTCTTGATCCTCACTTTTGCTGCGTAATCCAAATTGTGGAATGGCTGTGACAACAAATAATCCACAAGATGTTCTTCCCCATCCCACTCTCCGCGTCTGCGTCCATGCCTCTCTGTCACCCCCTCACTCACGCTGACCTTAATTGCCACAGCACCACTCTCCTCCAAATCCATTCTCGCCGTTAGCTTAACAGTCCTTCAGGGCTGCTGCAACAAGCTAACTGTTGCATTGGCTAACCCAATAATAATAATAAAAAAAGGGAAACATAAATCTGAAAAAAGGAAATTTGGACCAGCCTCCTCTGGTTGAAAAGGCCTAAATAAAATGTATTTTTTTTGTTTTGTTTTGTGTTTAAAAGTAGTTTGTTATAATTTATTTCCTAATATGCTACTCTATAATCTATCTATCTATCGCTTTACCGCCAGTTCATCACACTCAAGTACAGTGGTAGAGAATTGAAGATGAAATTTGGAAATTATCATTGGACCAACGCGATGTCAATATTGTATTCTGGT
Source organism: Hoplostethus mediterraneus (assembly GCA_034670385.1). Taxonomy (NCBI): domain Eukaryota; kingdom Metazoa; phylum Chordata; class Actinopteri; order Trachichthyiformes; family Trachichthyidae; genus Hoplostethus; species Hoplostethus mediterraneus. The sequence goes on from JAXDDW010000062.1 coordinate 1,111,658, forward strand.
TGTTGATTGGTTAGGGAGGATGTCCTCCCTTGGAGCATCATTTTACGTGATTTTGCCAATGACAGATTAGCATGAAAAAAATGAAGTACATTAAATTGATGTAAGAGATCCCGCCCTAAGGAGGACAGTCTGCCCCCCACACCCACCACCACTTCACACAGACTGCCCTTTCCCCTCTTGCCTGCCCTGCAGGTGTCGCTGTTGAAGCATAATCAGAATTTAAAAAAGTGATTTTTTTTCCAAAGTGAAGAAATATTTTATAAATTATACTGAAATTTGGTAATGGTTTATTTCAACCAATTACTCTTTTTTTATATTTTGATCTCCCTCTTGCCTCTCAAAAATAGAGGAGCAACCTCCTCTGCCTCTATGGACCAGCCTCCTCTGCTGTAATTAGAGTGACATTGCGTACAATAATGTTTATCATTGAAGGACGTGATGATTGTTTATATCCGCTTTAAAGGGAGGGGTAACTGAGACAGATTTTGCGCTTATACACACGCAGTACTGTAGCGGGTATTGTGACTACATTTCCCACTGAATGAGGACAAACGCAGATGGCGCTTGGATGTGACGTAATTTTCATAATAAATACCACCCTCTTCCGTCGTCACATCCTCTTTCAGTTGGTCTCCTCGCTTTGAGGTAAGAGAGAAATGTTACCGCGAATTCAATCCAAATTTATCACCAACTTTAGCACGCCATCCACAGTTTCTAATAATAGTTTTCTATTTCTCTTTCTTAGACACATCTCCACACGATGAGAGCCAAGGTGAGTGAACCAGCCAATATCAAGCGATTTAATGTGTGCATCGTCTTCCTGTTCAACACTTAACCATTACTGCTAGCAAGCACTTGGCCGTCGCCTCCTGTTATTTTTCTGTCTAAAACGTCTCCATAATGCACGTGCTTAATACTTTTCCTTTTAGCCAATATTCTAAATAATGCTGGTAATTCAATCGATCTTTCCTAGATATGTGCTTTTCAACATGCATGCGAAGCGTGGAAGGCCGCCTTGATAACATGCTGTAACCTATAGCTGCTAGCTGTGCTTCAACCTCTTGTCTGTCTTTTAAAGTCCGGGTCGATTTTATTTGGTAGCTGAGATTTCAGCCCTCTTTAGCTACTGACCCTGCACTACCTGTTCAGCCTGCATTGTAAGGCCTAGCTGATGGCATGTAGCAGTGGTTTCTTTTTGCATGGCTTTGTCAATATGTGCACGTGGGACTTGATGTGTGACAGATTTTCAACCATTTCTTCTACATTAACACATATCCATTTCTCTTCCAGTGGAGGAAGAAGCGTATGCGCAGGTACGTCCAAATGCTAGCACTCTAAGTCATTTATGCTGTCATGACTATTGCCACACATGAAATTCAGGATTGGGATCAATTTAGATACTAAATGTGTACTTGCAAAATCACGAAGCTTGCTATTTCAGTGGGTTGCAACAATATTTGAAGAAATTAAATGTGGAATCTTAACATACCCGGGATGTAGGGGTGAGGTGTGGCAAATGTCACTATTTTTACTGGGACTTCATTTACTGAAAATATAGGCCAAAGACTAATTTCAGACTAAATGCAAATCTACACTATCAGTCAAAATAACATTCCACAAAGGTATGCAAGCACTGTGCTGCTTCTATTCTGAATTCTTATTACAGTGCAGTAGTGGAATAGCAATTTATGAATTTGCAACACTGTTTCAGAATGAGGGACAACTGCTATAGGCAATCTAGTAACCTTGATTTTCAGCTTTTGACGGGGACCATTGCTTGAAATGTAATAACGGAAATAAACTCACAAAGCTTCTATACACGCCACCCAAAAATATCTGCTTGGGTAACTTGCTGGGAAACTACCACTTAAGTTGATGTGTATGGTAATATTTTCTGCTAATGGTAAGCACTTTGTAACATTTGGAAAAATCTACACGTTTAAAGTGTAGATGAGGGCCAGAACTGCAGTATTGGATACTATTAAACCAGTTTGACTGGATGGGACTAGAAGCAGGGACACAGGCCAACAGAATACATACCTTGTGGTGACCAATCCTGAGCTGTGGCTCAACATTTGTTCATAGATTAAAATTTAAGTAGTGGGCAGAGATCACCTTAAGTCAACTACCCATCTAAGAACCGTTTCATTTCTTAACAGGCTGAAGCGTAAAAGGAGAAAGATGAGGCAGAGGTCAAAGTAGTCTGCTTCAAACCCCACCAGCTGTGATCCTGTCCAACCCCTTCCTGATGACTGAAGCCTGTGGCTGAAGTGAGTTGTGTTGAACCATCCTCCGTGAAGGAGCAAAGGCTAAACCCTGGTTGGAGGACACTACGCTTCTCGTCGCAGCCAGCCGTGGACGTCGACTGGAAGAAGGTGCAGATGATCAAGACTGGATCTTCACATCAGAACTACAGCTGCATTGAGACCACAATAAACTTTGATTACCAACTACTGTTTTCTTGTGTTATAATTAAAAAGGAAAACTTATAAACCTGGTCTTGGTATTCCTTATGAATTGTCGCTCTTGACTAAGCAAGTGTTGAGTTATGGCTAAAAGTTGGTCTGTCACCTTTACCGGCATTACTATCTTGTAACAGCAGGCATACATATAATGCTTCCAGGATGGCATTACTACAGACTAGTTATGATGGTTCATGGCACAATACTTAATTTTTGGATACTAGTTATGACAGTCACCAGACCAAGGAGTCTTGCTGTCTTGATCTAGTACTTGCTAGCGAGGCATTTTTCTGCTATGGTGAATACCTTCAAGCGACTGCCAGAAACAGCCCAAAAAGCGCTTCATTACATAATGTGCATCAACCTCAGTTGTTACTTGACAAGCAGAGGGAAACGATGGAAAGGGCTCCCTATCAGTTCATCACATCTTGGGGTTTATGCAAGCAGGTTGTGAAAATGCAATATTACCATCAACCAGGTATTTTCTTGACACTATTTCAGATGGGTTGTTTATGCCACTGAGCATACATTTGTGTACCCAGAAATATTTCATGTACCCTATGGTCATGTGTTCAAACCCAGTTTTGCGAAAAAGGGGCCGCAAGTCTACAGATGACAATCCAAGGGCATGCAAATATCTTGACAATGTTGGAAGACATTTTGCCACACATCTTAGATGTTGGGTGCTCAGGAAAGTCCAGTTACCTCTTGCCCTAGATTTAATTCCAGTGCACTAGACAGCCATTCCATCGTTTTGGCCGTGCAGACTATAGAAACTAGGATAACTCAATGACAACACTTGTACTAGACAAGTTTTTGTAATGTTGAAGATCTAATGTAATGTTGAAAAAACCCTAATATGCAGACACACTCACCCACACTCTAAAAAACATTCCAGATTAAACCAAAGAATAATAAATGACAGAATACGAAGGGTAAAATGTTGGTTCAGGTTTATTTAGAAAGCCAATGAAACGCTTCAAAATATTTTGAACCATTGAAGCGCGTGTGAAGCAGACGATGTACCCTACAATTTCTCCCGTATACCACAATGCAATGCGTTCGTGTCTTACCAAAGAAGAAGAGTCATGAAGATGGCAGAAGGCAATTTTTTTTAATTTTTTTATTATTTGTTTGTGATTTAATATTATTTGTGATTTAATATTCACTACTGCAAAATCGATACTACCGGAGTACATTTCAACCTGCTGCCGTGAGTGCTCGGTTTGTTTACGTGATGCTGGGCGCGTCCGCTTGTGTCACGTGAATATCCGGCGCATTTTTTTAACGCAGTGATGTTCAGCGTAGTGTCCGAAACCTCGGTTGGTCGTTGCCCATATAGTGGACTATCTGACAAACACTACATAGGGAATAGTGAGTTTCGAATCACTCCGCTTCAGGAAGAGTGACACAAGCTCCGAAGCCTCGGTATCATTTGCCCATCACTACCGCGAATTCAATCCAAATTTATCACCAATTTTAGCACGCCATCCACAGTTTCTAATAATAGTTTTCTATTTCTCTTTCTTAGACACATCTCCACACGACGAGAGCCAAGGTGAGTGAACCAGCCAATATCAAGCGATTTAATGTGTGCATCGTCTTCCTGTTCAACACTTAACCATTACTGCTAGCAAGCACTTGGCCGTCGCCTCCTGTTATTTTTCTGTCTAAAACGTCTCCATAATGCACGTGCGTAATACTTTTCCTTTAGCCAATATTCTAAATAATGCTGGTAATTCAATCGATTTATCCTAGATATGTGCTTTTCAACATGCATGCTAAGCTATGTGGGAGGCCCCCTTGATCATTTTGGCTGTGTTACAGCTTTTGGCATGCATTTTTGCAAGAACCTTTCTTTTTAGTAACATTTTTTAAATCCAATGTCTTTTACTTTTACATGTCTTTTATACTCTTGATGCATTTTGCACCCTCTGGACACCTTCGTGGCAAAAATGTACACGCACACAAAAACTGCTATTAAATACATCAATATTTTTTTCTGATTTTTTTTTTCTTTCTTTCATAAATCTCTTAAACAACTTCAAACCTACTCAGAACTACCAAACATTCAATCATTTTCAGGATTTTAACCCTTTAAGTGCCAGTTTAATTATTTGAAGTATTTCATTATTTATTACAGAAAAACACAAAAAATGAATTATTTTCTATATAATAAATAGTAGGGGGATGGGGCTTTGGTGGTGATTAGAGTCTTGGTTATGTCAAAGATTAGCAACAAAATTGATTTGATTGCATTAGTATTTTTTTATGTAGTGTCAGATACTCCCTCTGGACACCTTCGTGGCCAAAAATGCCTCATTGACTCCCATTAAAACCACATTTTTTAATCTCACTGCCATTACAGTATAAAACCATGCATTCTGTAATGTCAGCATTTCATGTTGAAGAAAAGTAGTGATATTTGACATTTTTACTGTATTCCACCATATTCAACTGTTTTCCCATTGTAGGCCGGTGCATGAAATTCTTGTATTTTTGCCAGTTATTGTGTGTGTGTGCCTTGCCTTGCCTTGCCTTGCCTTGCCTTGCCTTGCCTTGCCTTGCCTTGCCTTGCCTTGCCTTGCCTTTGCTGTACTCAAAAACAATTGTTAGTGTGTTTATGCACCTGGCTGCTTTCACAGCCAAAGATAAACATGCAGCTTGGCTCAGGGGTCATTTCATTAGTGAGCAGAGAAGGAGAAAGACCTGGAGCAAAGAGAAGGCGCAAAAATGAAGAGGCATTTCAGTGCAGAAGAGACTTTAGAAATGCAGCCTTTATGTGCCAGCGAGCTGCAGGACTCATCTGATGAAGTCACAAGCTTCAAGGGGGAGCCTGACACGGAATGCTCACTGGAGTCCTCCACTTCTGTGAATGCCTCTGACCCTTGCTTTGGTAGTGGAGAGGACACTGAGGATACTGCCCATCCTAACAGTGAATGGACAGCGAAGAACGGGCAAGTCTGGTCTCCATCTCATGCCGAGACGCTGCGCTACTTTCAGGCACCCACCGGCATGAAGCCAGGGCCCACGAGATATGCCATATCAAGAATCCATGATGTGGCATCCTCTTTTGACCTTTTCTTCACTCCTGACATGATCCAGCTGATTTTGCAAATGACAAACCTACACGGGAGGCGTTCAGTGTCAGGATGGAGTGATGTGGATGCCCAAGAGCTTCGAGCGTACATGGGACTTCTCATCCTGGCAGGTGTGTACCGGTCCAAAGGGGAATCTACCCGCAGCCTGTGGGATAACCAGAGTGGGAGACCAATCTTCAGGGCCACCATGTCCCACAAACGATTTCAAAGGATAAGCGCCAGCCTCCGATTCGATGACCGACCCACCCATCGTTCTCGACACAGGGAGGACAAGCTTTCTGCTTTCCGGAATATGTGGGACAAGTGGACACAGCGCCTCCCACTCCTGTTCAATCCAGGGGTCGACATCTGTGTTGATGAGCAGCTCGTACCCTTCAGAGGCCGCTGCAAATTCCGGCAATACATGCCCAGCAAGCCAGCAAAGTACGGGCTGAAAATCTGGGTCACCGCAGATGTCGCCACATCATATGCCTGGAGGTGCCAGGTATATACTGGAAAAGCCACTGGTGGAGCTCCGGAGATGGGCCAGGGAAAGCGAGTCATCCTGGACATGACTGAGGGGCTCAAGGGTGTCACAGTTACTTGTGACAATTTTTTCACTTCCTACTCACTTACCCAGGAGCTTCTGAGGAAGAAAATGGCCCTAGTAGGGACCATCAGGGCAAATAAGCCTGAGCTTCCCCCCAAACTGAAGCAGACAAAGGAGAGAGCTGTCTTCTCATCTCTGTTTGCCTTCACAGCCACCACCACAGCAGTGAGCTACATCCCGCGGCGGGGAAAAAATGTCCTCCTTCTGAGCAGCAAACACCGGGAGCCAGCTATAAATCAGGATAAGAAGCAGAAACCACAAATCATCATTGACTACAATCGCTGCAAGGGTGGCGTGGACAACCTTGACAAGGTATGTGATTATATGCTTTTATTACTATATGAATTGATTCCAGACTTAGTCTTTTTATTCTCACTGATTTCATGTGTTTGTTTGAGATAAATATGTATTTATTATTATTGCTTATCATTCATTAAACCTATTTCTTGCATTTATATAAAGAATGAATTATATAAAATACTTGTGAATGATGAGGAAGGACATTTATTTATTTAGATCCTTTTTTTTCTTTGTCGTTTGTAGGTGGTCGGCACCTACAGCTGTAGGAGGCGGACACTTCGGTGGCCTCTTGTCCTCTTCTTCAATTGCATCGATGTCTCTGCCTTCAATGCTTTCGTGCTGTTCACTGCTGTGGATCCCTCCTGGAACCAGCAAAGAACATACAGACGGAGGTTGTTCTTAGAGGAGCTGGGGAAATCCATGGTGACCTCAGAGGTCGTGCGGAGAAAGCACCCCCCGCGTACAGCAGCTGCTGCTGCCATGGTGGTGGAGTTACAGAACTTTGTTGCTGCCCACACAGAAACCACCGACACCGCCGCTGCCACCAGCTCGACCAAGAGAGGTGTGTGCTGGTTGTGCACAGGCCTAAAAAAGAGGTCTGCTACCACCTGCACCAAGTGCAACAAGTGCATTTGTAGAGGTCACCAGGTCACATGCTGCAGGACCTGCTGGTCTGCTGCTGGAAATGAACTGAACTAAGCTCTCGCTCTCGCTCTCTCTCTCTTTTCCCCCCCATTTATCTGTTTTTCTCAAACACACACATACATCACATATTCAAAGCCTGGATATTTCTGTTTCAAATTTGTTCATATTTCATATGTTCTGTTGTGTTCTTGTGGTAGAATTTACGTATGTTACCTTTGATATTCTTGTTTATCCCTTAGTACTGTTATCCCCTATGTTTTATAGTTGCTTAAGCTCATTAGGCCTTAGTGTATGCACTTGTTGGGTCACACATGGTGAGGTGTCTGGGTGCATGTCTTGTCAATAGTCGCATATCATAGTTGGGAGAACAGGATGTGCCTAGTCTAGATGAAGGGAGAACGACTGGTGCCTGGTAATGTAGGCCACAGGTCAGGTCAGATCATAACATAGTCGCCCAAAGAGCCGGTACCATCCAGAAAGCCTCCCCCATTACTTCCTTAAGCCACGTGTACCCAGATATCTGCTCCGTGTAGCCTTGTGACCTCACCAGTTGCGTCAATGCATTTCGTTAGCTATTAGTCCTTCCCCTAGTAGATAGCGCTTTTTAGTTTCATCCCCTTTATTGTTTCCTTTAGCTATATAAACTTTGCCCTGATGCTTCTATGGCAGAGATCATACGCCCGTCTATGTGTATGCATCTCTCCTGAGCTCAGTATTGTCTTGTATTGTCCTGTATTGTCTTGTTAACTGTTTTATATGCTGTGTGCTAAATAAATGTGCTCATGTAATTCATGATTGACTTAAAAGGACTCCTGTCTCGATCTGAGTTTATCCAACAAACTGGCGTCAGTTTGGCGTCAGAGATGCATACACATAGACGGGCGTATGATCTCTGCCATAGAAGCATCAGGGCAAAGTTTATATAGCTAAAGGAAACAATAAAGGGGATGAAACTAAAAAGCGCTATCTACTAGGGGAAGGACTAATAGCTAACGAAATGCATTGACGCAACTGGTGAGGTCACAAGGCTACACGGAGCAGATATCTGGGTACACGTGGCTTAAGGAAGTAATGGGGGAGGCTTTCTGGATGGTACCGGCTCTTTGGGCGACTATGTTATGATCTGACCTGACCTGTGGCCTACATTACCAGGCACCAGTCGTTCTCCCTTCATCTAGACTAGGCACATCCTGTTCTCCCAACTATGATATGCGACTATTGACAAGACATGCACCCAGACACCTCGGCGCCTCACCATGTGTGACCCAACAAGTGCATACACTAAGGCCTAATGAGCTTAAGCAACTATAAAACATAGGGGATAACAGTACTAAGGGATAAACAAGAATATCAAAGGTAACATACGTAAATTCTACCACAGTTCTCTTTTGTTGTTTGAAGTTTTCAAAGTTGTTGCAGTTTGCACAATAAATGTTCACATTGATGAATCAGATGTTGATTTAAAAATTCTTTCACACAAACGCAAACAAATCACTCTTGGGGCCCCCTGGTAGTCACATGGCTCCATAATATAACTGGCAAAAATACAAGAATTTCATGCATCGGCCTACAATGGGAAAACAGTTGAATATGGTGGAATACAGTAAAAATGTCAAATATCACTACTTTTCTTCAACATGAAATGCTGACATTACAGAATGCATGGTTTTATACTGTAATGGCAGTGAGATTAAAAAATGTGGTTTTAATGGAAGTCAATGAGGCATTTTTGGCCACGAAGGTGTCCAGAGGGAGTATCTGACACTACATAAAAAATACTAATGCAATCAAATCAATTTTGTTGCTCATCTTTGACATAAACAAGACTCTAATCACCACCAAAGCCCCATCCCCCTACTATTTATTATATGGAAAATAATTCATTTTTTGTTTTTTTGTAATAAATAATGAAATACTTCAAATAATTAAACTGGCATTTAAAGGGTTAAAATCCTGAAAATGTTTGGTAGTTCTGAGTAGGTTTGAAGTTGTTTAAGAGATTTATGAAAAAAGAATATGCGCGTATGCGCAGGTACGTCCAAATGCTAGCACTCTAACTCATTTATGCTGTCATGACTATTGCCACACATGAAATTCAGGATTGGGATCAATTTAGATACTAAATGTGTACTTGCAAAATCACGAAGCTTGCTATTTCAGTGGGTTGCAACAATATTTGAAGAAATTAAATGTGGAATCTTAACATACCCGGGATGTAGGGGTGAGGTGTGGCAAATGTCACTATTTTTACTGGGACTTCATTTACTGAAAATATAGGCCAAAAACTAATTTCAGACTAAATGCAAATCTACACTATCAGTCAAAATAACATTCCACAAAGGTATGCAAGCACTGTGCTGCTTCTATTCTGAATTCTTATTACAGTGCAGTAGTGGAATAGCAATTTATGAATTTGCAACACTGTTTCAGAATGAGGGACAACTGCTATAGGCAATCTAGTAACCTTGATTTTCAGCTTTTGACAGGGACCATTGCTTGAAATGTAATAACGGAAATAAACTCACAAAGCTTCTATACACGCCACCCAAAAATATCTGCTTGGGTAACTTGCTGGGAAACTACCACTTAAGTTGATGTGTATGGTAATATTTTCTGCTAATGGTAAGCACTTTGTAACATTTGGAAAAATCTACACATTTAAAGTGTAGATGAGGGCCAGAACTGCAGTATTGGATACTATTAAACCAGTTTGACTAGATGGGACTAAAAGCAGGGACACAGGCCAACAGAATACATACCTTGTGGTGACCAATCCTGAGCTGTGGCTCAACATTTATTCATAGATTAAATTTTAAGTAGTGGGCAGAGGAGATCACCTTAAGTCAACCACCCGTCTAAGAACTGTTTCATTTCTTTTTAACAGGCTGAAGCGTAAAAGGAGGAAGATGAGGCAGAGGTCAAAGTAGTCTGCTTCAAACCCCACCAGCTGTGATCCTGTCCAACCCCTTCCTGATGACTGAAGCCTGTGGCTGAAGTGAGTTGTGTTGAACCATCCTCCGTGAAGGAGCAAAGGCTAAACCCTGGTTGGAGGACACTACGCTTCTCGTCGCAGCCAGCCGTGGACGTCGACTGGAAGAAGGTGCAGATGATCAAGACTGGATCTTCACATCAGAACTACAGCTGCATTGAGACCACAATAAACTTTGGTTACCAACTACTGTTTTCTTGTGTGATAATTAAAAAGGAAAACTTATAAACCTGGTCTTGGTATTCCTTATGAATTGTCGCTCTTGACTAAGCAAGTGTTGAGTTATGGCTAAAAGCTGGTCTGTCACCTTTACCGGCATTACTATCTTGTAACAGCAGGCATACATATAATGCTTCCAGGATGGTAGTACTACAGACTAGTCATGATGGTTCATGACACAATACTTAATTTTTGGATACTAGTCATGACAGTCACCAGACCAAGGAGTCTTGCTGTCTTGATCTAGTACTTGCTAGCGAGGCATTTTTCTGCTATGGTGAATACCTTCAAGCGACTGCCAGAAACAGCCCAAAAAGCGCTTCATTACATAATGTGCATCAACCTCAGTTGTTACTTGACAAGCAGAGGGGAAACGATGGAAAGGGCTCCCTATCAGTTCATCACATCTTGGGGTTTATGCAAGCAGGTTGTGAAAATGCAATATTACCATCAACCAGGTATTTTCTTGACACTATTTCAGATGGGTTGGTGTTTATGCCACTGAGCATACATTTGTGTACCCAGAAATATTTCATGTACCCTATGGTCATGTGTTCAAACCCAGTTTTGCAAAAAGGGGCCGCAAGTCTACAGATGACAATCCAAGGGCATGCAAATATCTTGACAATGTTGGAAGACATTTTGCCACACATCTTAGATGTTGGGTGCTCAGGAAAGTCCAGTTACCTCTTGCCCTAGATTTAATTCCAGTGCACTAGACAGCCATTCCATCGTTTTGGCCGTGCAGACTATAGAAACTAGGATAACTCAATGACAACACTTGTACTAGACAACAGTTTTTGTAATGTTGAAGATGTTTAATAAATTAACTGATCCAAAAGTTATTGGGTAGACAATAAGGCCAAATAAACATTTACCATTGGTCAACCAAACTGTCTCAATTAGCTAAAGAAAGTTAAGAACACACTAAATACAATGAAATAAACGGCAATACTAGACCTAACGTCATTCATCATTATTGACATCCTAACTGCAAAGAAAGGTAGGATGTTTAATTAATCCCTGTTATTAGCAAATTATTCTATAAATATTATTATTGATATTAACCTGTAGGTTAGTTGGTGTTGTTTGCTATTTATCTTGTCTTTATGTTTGTGGTGTATGTGTTTCTTTGCAAGTCATGTTGTGGCAGGGGAGAGAGCGGGGTAGCCCGCAGTGTTGTCGACCACGAGATACTCGTTTTTTATTGGTGAATCATAATGAATCATTCGGAATTGTGTCGGCCCGAAAGAATCGAGTTATTTAAAAGAGTCGGTCTTCCCCAGTGGAGCCCCACTCCATTTCTTGCTACATCATCCGGCCGGTTCCATCCTCTGTCGCTGGGGGGCGATCAGGAGCCTTGTTGCACTTTCAAGACACTGTAGAAGAAGAAGAAGCAGGATAGTAAACACAAGGATATGGCTGACGAGAGGGGTGGAGGTGACAACAACAATAACGACAACATGGGGAATCAATTACAACTCTTACCCGGTAACAATTTAATGTAATCGAAGATATTTCCGAATGCCTATTCGGTGTTTTGAAGAATGACGTATTAGTAAAGCGTTTATCCCCGAATCTAGCTATCATTGTTGCACCAAAGGCCACTCTGATTACAACCTGACTGGCAGATTTTCGAAACCTACGAAATCACTTCCACTTTCTTTTCGAACACACTCACTCATGCCAGCTTGCTGGTTAGTTATCAAACTAATTTTGCAACTGTAGTTTGGTTAGGACAGACTCAGTCGGCTAACTAACCTTCTTAAATTAAACTAAGCCCCTATTCAATCATATTCCTTTTCATTCTGGATGTGCCGTTACAGAAAATGAAGAGGAAGAGGAGGATGACATGGAGACTGAAGACCGTGACAGTGAGGATGCAGAGAAGCCCACTATCATTAACTTTGACCCCAGTCTTCCCACGTCGCATGCTGTGAGTGATGACAAACAATCCTTCTAACCCTATCATCTCAACAGATTTTGGTTAAACCAGTCAGGATGCATTCAAGAGATGTCTGTGTTTTATTCTACATACTCACTGTCATACTTGAGCCTTCCCAATTCTTAGCTGGCAGAGAGCTCTGCAGTCGTTATGGTCTTGTGGTGTCATGTGTTACTCTGTCCCCTCTGGTTACAGTACTTGGGTTCAGACATGGAGGAGTTTCATGGCCGTACAGTCCACGATGACGACAGCTGTCAGACCATCCCAGTGCTGCCACACACAGCTGTGATGCTGGTGCCGGGCCAGACGCTGCCTCTGCAGCTCTTCAGGCCACAGGAGGTCAGCATGATGCGTAGCGTCATCCAGAAAGATCGCACCTTTGCTGTACTCGCACACAGGTACACCTCAATGGAAAGGCAAAGATATTCATAATGATAATTTGATAGTAGTAAAGGCATTTTTTTTTTGTCCAGTAGCCTAATGAAATTATTTTGGCAATTTGAAAGTGATTACTTTTTGGGATGTCCTGGTAGCTCAGTTGGCTAAGGCACATGCTGCGTTAACTGGGACATCCTGGGTTCAAAATCTGGCCTAGGATACTTGTCACTGCCCTTTCTCCCAATCTCTCCTGTCCCTCTCTACTTTGACCTGTCTAGTCATGCCAAAAAATCTTAAAGAAAATAAATTGATTACTTAACTTCTGATAACTTCCCTCACTACAGCGACACAGGTGAGCCAGAGGCGGAGTTTGGGACAACAGCTGAAATCTATGCATACCGGGAGGAGCAGGAGTATGGCATTGAAACCGTCAAAGTGAAAGCTGTAGGGAGGCAGAGATTCAAGGTCCATGAGATAAGAACTCAAGCAGACGGGTAGGTTGAAATTGCCTCATAAACCAAAAGCCAAAGATAAGGACTTGTCAGAACCTTAATGTATGTGGACATTTGAGAGTTGCCTTCTATGAAATAATGTCATGCACATGGTGCTTCTCATATGGTGGGCTGTGGAGGAAGCTCAGATGTGCAGCCTCAAGATGTCACTGCAATTCATTTGTACTGTGTAATTTGTATCTTGAGTCTGAATGCAAGCAATGGTCCATTTCTGAGACGTTCTAAGTTGATTTAAAGAACAAAATCAAATCTTTTTTTTAACTTTCATATATATCTGTTGTGTATCACATCAAAACCAGTTTTTGACCAACCTTATTTGGCTGCCCAGTATGTAGTCAGGATGCTATCAGAACTTACAGCTAGAGGGCAGACTTTACTCTTTTTCCAGTCATCTTACACTGGAGAAGGAAAAAGATCATGGTCAGTGTCACACGTGGGGAGGGTAACTCATTCTTGGACACATGCACACATGATTTTTGGGTTGCAACTAGTTCTATAAGGATGTTTTCAGTGGAGTAGTGACATAGCAGTCTCCCTCTTGGTGCAGGCTGAACCATGGAAGCAGCTGGGGAACAAAGCTGGCTATTTTTGTACCCGGCCACCCACTGATAAAACCTATGTAGTCGTGACATCAAGACACATTTCCCTGATTTTCTAGTCGCTATTATGTGATGCACACAGACGACATTTTGACCAGTTGTAATGCTAGTGACATTGCCAACATTTGAATGGAATCTAGTGTTGTCAGGCGGGCGTTCTTCCTCCTCTGCTCTCTTAAAATGAATGCTATTTCTTCATTTCTGTATCTCCTCTCGTGATGTTGAACCTGGGATTACTGATCATTGATCATGGTTGGAGTATAGGTTCACACCAGGAGTTATTCATGTGTGCTTGCAGTAGGTCTAGGTCTAGAAAGTACACGTAATACATCTTGGCCGAGGAGTTGGAAAAACATTTCCCATTATTGATGGAGAAAATGCACAGACAGCACTTTTCTGAATACCACAGATAAACATAGAGCCTGCCATGGACATGATACATTCAGCCAGCACACAATTTGTCTCATCTATTTCTCATCCACTTAGTTTCGCTTGTCCCCTCGTGCTCTCTGTCCATTTTTCCTCCTTCCCTTTCTGCTACTGTTTTTCTTCTCTCCTCTAGTATCAGACAAGCCAAGGTCCAGATCCTTCCAGAGCGGATCCTTCCAGATCCCCTCACTGCAGTGCAGCTAACAACCCTCTCCAGACTCCACATGCACCCCTCCTTTAGACCCCAGGCACAGAGCTGCAAACAGGCCCAGTGTTGGTGGAACACTTACCGCCAGGTCTCGCGCACACACACACACATATGTGCAATATTCACAAACAACAGTATCTGCTACAGAGATGTTATGCCATGTTATCAAGTGCATTTAATTTAAGTTAGTGATAACAAAATAAGATGGGAGTGTGAGAGAAGAAAAAGTAATCATCATTATATAAGTGAATTGTGAAGGATTAAAGCAAATCTGGCAACCCTAGTCTTGTTATGTTATATAGCTAAATGTCTGTTACTTATGTACAGTGTGTTCTCTGTGCTTTTCCTGCAGAGGAAGTTTCAGTGTGCCAGTCTGACACCATGGCCACCCTGGGTCTACGCGCTCTATGACTCTGTGAGTACTGCAGGCTGAGTGTACTGCTTGGAATCTTCTTAAGTAATAGAAATAAACCACACAGAAAAAAGGACAAACATTTTATTTTCTGTTTCCTTGGTTTTACCTTGCAGGAGTCGCTTATGAACAGAGTTAAAAAACAGCTCCACGAGTGGGATGAGAATCTGAAGGATGACTCTCTCCCTACTAATGTCATAGGTCAGCATCTGCTTAGATTATTACAGATGGATTACAGACACACCACACACACACACACACACACACACACACAAACACACAGACACAGACGTATGTCTCCTTGTTTGTGTTGTTTTTGCTTTCCTTCCTTCCGCTCATGCCCTCCTCATTGTCTTTTCCCTCCCACTCTGTCTTTTGTGTGGTGTCCGTCAGACTTCTCCTACAGAGTGGCGGCCTGTCTGCCCATAGATGACGCTCTGCGGCTTCAGCTGCTAAAGATCGGCAGTGCCATCCAGAGACTTCGCTGTGAGCTGGACATCATGGACCGGGTAAGGACACCCTTTACCCCCCTCCCCACAGTCTGTCTGCCTGATTGTACAAACTGTATCCTCGTTCACTGCAGCCACAGCCTTGGCTTTCCTTCTGGTATGATGAGATCAGATACTCCTTCCTTTCCGTCCTCTCTCTAATGCTCTGTCGTATATTTAGCCGTGCCTGTCATGTTGCTTCATTAATGTTATAGTCCAAACTTGGCCTCTCACAGATAAACAGGCTTTAAAAGTAATTTGAGCACAACGGAGCGATATGATGATTTTATAGCAAGTAGGCCTTCATTGTAACTCAATGTTACATTTACTCATTAGGAGACATAATAGGTGGATATTTGCCAAGGAGACATTTATTATTCATACAACAGAAAATCATTATTGATGGCTATATCAGCTATTTTTCTTCCTTTCCAGATATTGACATTGATCAGTATCAGACCCAAAATTGTATACCAGTTGTGTCCTAATGCCTGACATAGTGATAATCATTAGGTATCAACAGGCCTAGATCTTGTCTGAGGGTGAGATGCTACCCAGACGTGAGGCCTTATACAGTGTTAAAACACTCGCTTTGTCTTTCCTCCCTCACCTCTGTACTTTAACATAAACGGAAAAAAGTGCTCTGGCCTGTGTCTTCCTGGCTTGCCTCGACGCTGAGGGCTCTAAAATTACAGGACTCCTAGATGACTCCTAGGTCTCACCCATGGGCAACTTTTCCCCCCTTCACATAGTTCAAAAAGGCAATGGGGAAAAATACATGTTTCACTTAATCAGGGATAATGTTTTGGCAGTTAACCAGATCAATAGAAATACATTTGGTGTGTAGTTGTGGCCTTCCTGTTGGTACATTTTAAACTAAAAAGACATTGCTCATTACAGTACTCAACACAGTAGCCAAGGTTCATGATTGTTGGACAAATAAGCCTTTCCATTTGTATTTGAGAATGTCTGTGTGATAACTCAATATGCCAAGTTTGCACCTAAAGTAAAGGTGCAAACATGAACCTAAAATGTAATCTTAGTGAATCACAGTGGAACACACTGATGTAACATCAACCCACATCCACACACTAAGGTTTGGCCGATACTGCTATCGTTAGAAGTCGCTGATAGACAATATTCTGTGCTGATATTCAGTATGTTTAAATTTGACTATTTTTATACCAAAAAATTACAAATGTTCAGTGTTTTCCACCAAACTTTATTGTCAGGTGGGAAAAGCCTCTGAAACACCATTTAGATCACAGGACACTAAAACTCTCCACTGAAACCCAGATCAACAAAATTCTTTTAGGTGGGTTAGCAGCTCTTTAAGGAGGGATGAGCCACTACACAGTAAATTGGATACATTTGACTTTGAATTGAAGAAACATACATGAAACTTGAAATGAATAAACAAAATATCCAAATAAAATAAGGATTGATTGCAGGTTTACAACTGCTTTTATGTAGCAGTGGTCAGGGACAAACCATCATACAGTATAGGCAGTGGACGACACTGACTGGCCGATATCTGATATTTAATAAAAAGCCAATATTGACCCCATATATCGTCAAACCAATATCGGTCTAACCCTACCGCACACATTCTACTCACACACACACACACACACACACACACACACACACACACACACACACTCCCCTCTAGTAACATAATAACATAATAACATAATAAGACCCTCTCGTTGGTCTCACTGAAGACCTGAGTTCACCTTATCAGGCAAATTGCTGTTACATAACCATAAAGACTGAGAGGTGTCTGGCAGCGCGATTGCAGCATCCGTTAGCTGCAGCGGTGGGAACAAGCGGAACCATTTGCTATGTATTTCCTGTTAAGTCTCATTTTCTCTCCTCCGCAGTGCACTTCGCTGTGCTGTAAGCAGTGCCAGGATACAGAAATCACCACAAAAAATGAGATCTTCAGGTGAGACTTTTCTTAGTCAGGCCAATGTATCTCTGCAGGGATGTCATTATATTGTAATATTGTGATATTATGTGTTGGACCGAAATCGTTCTTCTAATAAATGAACACACACACACCTCCACCACACTCCTGAAGAACAACTCTCTGAGCGCTCTCTGCCCACCTTTTGCTCTCTGACCCTAGGGTGAAAGAGCTACTCATAGCAGAGGATATACAGTTGTGCCTTTATGTGTGAGTGCTGACTCAGTTCTGCAGCCTTTGGTTGATGTCTTGGCCTTCGTAGATTTACTGACTTCTCTCTTTTTTGCTAATTCTCACCTGCATATATGCTTGCTCTTGAGGAAGGGCGTGCATCTTGTCATCAGAGGACTGCCTTTTCCTTTTGCTATTCCATGGATAGCCTGCACATCTTTATATTTCAATGAAACCCAGAAATATAGGTTGCATTTTCGTTGATAGAAACGTCATCATCCTCAGTAGTTTGGACAAAGTAAAACACATTGATGTAATCCAGTTTCTTCTTAGAATTTCTCATCATTTTGATTCTTAATATGTTCAAATTAGCATTGATTTAACTGTCTGGCAGTTACATAATGTCTGTCTGGGGCTACATCATAAACATCAGTAGCTCTGCACCTCAGTACTCACTATCTAAGGAGTTTCATCACAAAGGCAAGGCACACACACACACACAATTATGTAATGCAGTTTTATAAGACTGTATAATCTTGTGTGATAGATATGCTTGTACCCAAGAGTGAGACACAAAACCACAAGCACCAGTGAAGTAGTCCAGACTCTTACTGTGTGTTTATAGGAAATTGTCTTGTGCCGTTTTGCCTGAGAACATCCAGATAGTCTGAATGAAAGGCTGATGATGTGTTGGTCGTTGAAAAAAAAAATTGATGACATAAAAAGCAGCATTTAATGTACTCTTTCCCTCATGAAACTAGGAAATGGATGAGTTTTCAACTTAAAGGCCCAAACCAGAATTGGAGTACAGTGTAGTGCTACCACTACTCCACTATTAGCTACAGACATTGTTTCATGCTCTCATTGATTGAATAAGCTCAAAATACAATTGTGACTGGCAATTGTGTGGTATAAATGTTTTTTGTGTTTTGTATATGTCTGTATTGTTAGTAAACTTTTCAGTAAAATGGACATATGTTGGGGATCTGAAAGTTGAAAACAATCTAATATCTATTTGTATATTCCCAAAATTTCAATTTAAAAAGAAATCCTGTATTGAGGCTTAAAAGCCATTGTGGACTATAACCTCAAAGTTTACATTTACATTTTAGGCATGTAGTTGATGCCCAGATCCTGAGTGACTTATAATGAATTAGCAGTCTCTCTAATCACGAGTCCATCCTGCCACCCTTCAGGCAGTTTGGCTACCAAAGTGGCAAACAGCTTTATAACCAATGTCTCTATTCTGTCACTGGGTGTTTTACCATTCTGTTGTTTGTCTTTTAGCCTCGATCAAAATAATAATGACTGCTGATAATATATTTTGCTTGCCTTTCTCTTCCTGTAGCCTGTCTCTCTATGGCCCCATGGCTGCATACGTCAACCCTCATGGTTATGTCCACGAAACCCTGACCGTCTACAAAGCCAACAACCTCAACCTGGTCGGCAGGCCATCCACACTTCACAGCTGGTTTCCAGGGTAATTTCTCCTACACATTGCATTCAGGTCGCATTCCTCTGTTGCCTGGTGAATAACACAATGCATACAGATATTGACAGATAGGCCTAATAGCCCTGACGATGCTTTCTCTCACATACCTTTCTAAAAGGCAGACATACCACTGACACACTGGAATGAAGATCTTACACAAGCTTCATTACTACATTTGGTCTAGTCTTAATCCACACAGAACCTGCCAAATAGTGTATTGTTTGGCACCTTGTTTCATTCATGTATCCCTCTCCAGTGGGCCAGGGCCATTGTATAATGTGCGGCTTGGCAGAGGCTGTGCCATTTGTGCTCACGTGCTGACTGGTATAACTTTGTGTTATTTTAAGAGATCCAATTTTGATGCACTTGTATCACTGTTTGCATTGCATTGCATTTTGTGTTGAAGCATATACTAATGGGACATTTTGAAAAAACTTTCCAAAAGCCAGCTATGAAACTCTGAGATGAACAGATGTGAGATGTGAGATGTATATGTATCTTCAGTTAGTTGCCAGTGCAATATAACAATATAGTTCTTGAATAGTAGCTAAACAACATTGCTAAGCGACACAAGTACTGGTAGGAGTGGTGATTTTGGGGTGCATTAAAGCAATATTTGGAATAATTGTTATGGAGTCACAGGTGTGCATGTCTGAACATATCTCAGCCGATCAGGACTGAGGACTGGAACCTTCCGTTTCTCTAAAACGTGGCTAACAAGGGTATTCCTCTATTCGTCCTTTGCCCTCAGGTACGCCTGGACAATTGCTCAGTGCCGGACCTGTGGGTCTCACATGGGGTGGAAGTTCACAGCCACCAAAAAGGACTTGTCTCCACCTCGTTTCTGGGGGCTGACCCGTTCGGCTATGCTTCCCCGTATCCCCCAGTGCGACGGGGAGGAAGGAGGAGAGGGTTCTCGCCTCCTCTGTCTGTGACATTAGACCATCATCATTAGACCATCCCCACCTCCACCACCCTTCCCCCCACCCCAAGCCTGGATCTTCAATCACTCCCTGACTGCGGTTACTTTTTAGTAATCAGTGCATCACACACAGCCTGTCACCCATGGCAGCAAATCCATCATAGTAGTGGAAAGGTCATTCAGCCTTTAAATGGCACACTAAGAGTTAGTAAGAACAGGATTGAGATTGTGATTGCTCTTAAGCAATCTTGCAATCTTGAGCCTCTAGTGAGAGAATTCATTGCATTGTGACAAAGTGAAGAGAAAAGAATGGAAAATAACCGACTTAACAAATTAATTCAGCAACACGAGCATATAGAAGACATAGCATGCTGCTCGCTGATCTGCCCTCATATTGCTGCCTGTCCAGCTGTTCTCTTGGCTGCTGCAGACACACACACACACACACACACACACACACACACACACACACACACACACACACACACACACACACACACACACACACACACACACACACACACAAATATCATGCTTAATGCATAACTATGTGGTCTCCCTACTCCTTTCCTCTGTAAGATGGAGAGTGTGACTGCCTGCAGTTGAGATGGAGATATACTTGGTAAGATGACCATGTTAGCATCTTTAACTGGTTGTAAACCCAACCAATAGAAATCCACTTGGGATTCAGATCCTTTGTGGTTTTCTCAGATTTGTTTTCTTAAGATTATTTTAGTTGCCAGAGGCCAGTGGCATCCACTTATTATGTGAGGAAAAAGTCTGAATAGAGGTACACTCTCATGTATGACAAAATGCCCATCTTCTAAGAAAGTGGTTGCTTTGATTCTTTAGTCAAGAATGAGTCAAGAGTGAGATTGGTAATATATTTTACACACCTTTCCATGTGTGCAGATGTAAGCTTTTTATTATCACACAAGTTTGTGTCAAAACAAGATGTAATATACTTGTAGATTGGTATCTATTTTGTAAAGGACGAAGGCTCATTGTACTGCAAGACGATGTGCCTCAGAAGACAAGCATCATCTCTGGTTGCTCCATATGCACAGGTGAAAATTAGAGATGGCTTGGCGCCTCAGGTCAGACAGACTGTGAGAAATGTCAAAGCTAATTAAGCCAGAGAATGGGGAGAGTAATTGCCCTTTTCTGTTCATTTGTTTGTTCATGTTGTGTGGCATGTTAAAATGGTGTGCCTATGCTCCAGCTCAATGTCTTTTTGATTTGAGTTTGGTAAATCATTAAACCACAGACATGAATGAAAAATTGTAAATGGAAAAGTGATATTAAGATTTACCCATTTCAGTTTTTGAGACTAGCCTCAAAATTGTACTTCTGCAAATTTGTTGCAAGGTTGCTGGCTCATGTTTGTGTAAATGTAACTAATAAGAGTCAGTGACCGTTTTTGTTGTCCAGTTTAACTGCTGTTCTGCTGTATGTAAAATCCGACTCTTCTCATAGCTATTCATTTCATATTGGAGCCACTGTCAGAAATGAGTCTTTCACCAATAAGCAGAGTAATCTAATGCAATATAAAACTGTGAAGATGTCTTTCTATCACACAATCCTGCTGTACCGTAACAAGATTTTTTCTGATATTTTCTTCATTTCAATTTGATTTTCAATTCAAAACTCTTATATGCTCTTCTCATGACCTCAAGATGATGATGAGTACAGCTTGGAGTTGTTTGACACTCATTGGCAGAATGACTTTATGGATTCATACAGAGTTTGTTTAACTTTTAATTGATCTTCACATTATAGTGGTGTAATCACGCAAACTATACGCTTATCCCCAGAAAGTCATCTTTAGTATTAGCACTTTCACATTTTCCATTTTTTCCAGCTAAATCTCTGTGGGCTGTACATTACTGTCATATGATAAATTAAGGGACGTGCCAAAATCTTGAGAAAGCGGTCTTAGTGGTTTTCACCAATACTGACTGAACTCCTAAAGTCGGTACTTCCCTTTCGATATTATTCTGTCATATTTCTGCTGGATTGTCATACACCTCTGACAGTAATGTGGATGCTTTACTGAAAGAATCAATAGCCTGGTTCTAAAGAAGGCCCTTCCTCCTTTTTCCATGTCATCCAATGTACCACCAAGTAAAATAAAATGCAGTTATACTGTGACTCCCATCTTATCTTGTCTCCATTTGTCAGTTGGGGTATTAGATGAGTTTCAGGTTGCCAGGATGGATCTACAGCATTATACATACAAAGGAGAATCTCATGTATCCTTAACCAAGAGTACAGCAAGAGGGGGCGCTTGTGTGTAAAACTGGACACCTTGCTGAGGTGACAACAGTCACATGACAAGCAGGTGAATGGGTCTATGATAATCTGTCTTCCCAGAATGCCTTGGTTGTTTGTGTGTGTCTGCATAATAACATCCACATGCATTTACACTATTCATTGAACCATGATGCAGACATGTGCAGCAGAGGCTACCTTAGTACCTTTCTTGGTAGACAAAGCTGATTTTGTATGCTTGCACAGTGAGGGGCTAATGAGTCTTTGAGTAGGTGTCTGGTGTCTGACTGTCTTCATTAGTCTATGATCCATCTTTCAATGTCCCCTCTGTCTTCCTCCCTCAAAATATACATCTGTGGTTAAAATTCTGTGGCAAGCAAAGAGACTAACTGGTTGTTACCATTTTTGGTAATTTAGTGTGTAATTTATTCTTGTTGTGGCCTTTGTGACTTACCACAGAAAAAAAGAGAAACATTGTCAAGGATATTGTTATGGCCTAGAAGAGGGTTGTTTATGTCTGATGTAACACCATGGTGATATTTTGTGCTTGTTACCATGTTCATACATATGCACCAGCCCATGTGAACAGGGGTATGCATTCATTCAATTGCAACCAGTGTGCATATCGTGAACAATGCCTGAAGCTAGCTTGATACAATTCTTTGGGCTTGTGAAATGTTCTTGTCAGTTTAATCATGATTAAGGATTTCACCTTTCTTCACCATACTCACCTTTCATCCAGGAACTAAAAAAGTGTAATGTGTGTTTTGTGTTTGTCTGAGTAAGACATAGAAATAAAGTATCTTGACGTATCTACTCTCAGCTTCACTACTGTGCACCCAGGATGTCAGTTGCGAGATACCTCTTTCTGACATATGCACCCCATAACTCACCAAGGTACCTTTTATGAGGACAGGCTTTCTGGCAGCTCTTCCTGTCTGGCAGCTCTGTAGGTGTTATATTGGTTGCAACCATGTGCTTGCATCTTGTCCATTCAATTATGCTGGTGCTATGTTGCCAGATTACACAGGACATGCAGGGCATTTCAGGATTAGGGCTTTTTCCTGCAGCTGAGAAACATGAGATGTCTTTAGGGTGCCATTCTGGTGATATAGAAGTGAGACTGAATCTCAGTATTTCATTCAAAGCCTTTATGACATTGAATCTCACTATTTTGTGTGTTATTGTGTTTGATCAAAGAAACAGTGGGATGAACTCAACTGTTTGTAAATGTATGTCTTGTTTTGCAGCATAATGTGTTGTGCCTGTTTAAATGGTAAATGGACTGCATTTATATAGCGCTTTTATCCAAAGCGCTTTACAGTATATGCCTCTCATTCACCCATTCACACTCACACACCGATGGCAGTGAGCTACCATGCAAGGTGCTGGCCTGACCATCGGGAGCAATTTGGGGTTCAGTGTCTTGCCCAAGGACTCTTCAACATGTGGACTGGAGAAGCTTTGGATCAAACCTACGATCTTCTGATTGGAGGCCGACCCGCTCCTCCTCCTGAGCCACAGCCGCCCAAAATAGAATTACAGCCATGAGTACATCTAAAGTACATGAGTACATCATGAGCACATCTAGAGCGCTACAAACGCTTAAAATGGTAATGCAACAACAGGGGCCTCTGTGGATAGCATTACAGGCCATATTTGTGGACTAGTCATTGGTTTTATAAAGACACAGTAAACAGTGGAAGTTGGTGGAAAAGAGCCTCTAAAGGCAGTTCAGCAAGCACAACTGGCCTACTCAACAACACAGACGGTGCACTTTCAATGCACTTTCTCTTGTCCAATTTCTCTTGAAGTCATTGAAGAAATTAGACAGAAAGACTAATGAAGAGTGCACCGTCTTTACTTTCACATATAGCGATGGAAGGAGGCTCACTTATTTTTCGTGAAAGCCCAGGAATCAAATCCATCCATCAGTGAACAGGTATTCAACAATGTGCTCTCTTATTAACTACTGCCCATTAAGATGTATCGAGGGGACCTGGTATAAGAAGAACCTGTATGCTGAGCACAATGAAATGGAAAATGACTTGTAATAATATACCTGTCATAATATACACCTATTTAACAATAATATTTAACGATAAAACTCTTTATTTTATTGTGTGTTTTTAATTCCAAATCCCATTACTTTTACTCCCTGGAAAATAGTGTATCTATAGTCATGACCTCATACCAATAATACCATCATTGATTTTTTAACAATCCTGCTTCTCACATCAAATAAAACTGCCGTTCTCACCCTTTTAAATTGATCCTTCCCTACATTTAAACAGGCAATACCTCAAATTAGCGAATCATCACAATCCATTGTGACTTTTTAACTCTGACTGGCGAGAAAAGTTTATCAGATTTCTATTGTGCTGGGCCAGGCAAAATCAGGCCTGATGGTTAGCTAACTACATAAACTACTTCAACCCACAAAAAACTGAGTGTGTGAAATAATGTGAAAAAATACAAAATATCAAACAGGGTGAGTTCATGGCAATATAGAACTGATTAGTGAAGCAGGAGCCTCCATCTATCCTTCCATCTATCTATCAAGGGATCATTATATCAGATCCTGTGTATTGGTAAAATCCGGAAAATGCACAGGGACAATGCCGTTGAAAATGTGTCAACCAATATTTCACTTGTTTGCTGCTTATTTAATACATTCATGATACAAATTTACACCGGGTATGCACAACATGCTTATGCATCTGTGAGGGGTGCATGTACAAAAAGTCACATTCTACCCCTTCCTCTCTGCAGATCTGCACGTTTGGCATGCTTTCTGAGTTCATGCTATTTATGAGAGAACAGCAGTTCCATTAGTGTGCAACATTTCAACGCAGTGGAGATGGTACATAACATGTACTGATGATGTACACATGATGTACTGTATGAATCAAAGAATGATGTTGGTAAAAGAAAAAATAATTGGTGAGGCAAGGTGCTGCTGACCAACCAGAGGACCGGGGTTCAAGCCCATATGTTGGAAAGCATCTGTCTGGCTGAAGTGACCTTGAGCAACAAGACACTGAATCTCTGCAGCTCCAGAGGTTCTGTACTGTACTCTGGTCATGTACTCTGACGTCCCTGTCAAGGGGGACAACTAAAACAGAACTTTCTCAGGGAGATCATAATAGATTGATAATAATAATAATACAGAACATGAACATTATCAGCCATAATGGAGTTCATTCTGGCTACTAAAGTGATACTAACAAAAACCTTTCTTCAGTCTCTATGGTGACTGTTCTGTTGGCCTGCCAGTACCACTATTACACAGGCAACAGTGCACTAATTGCCTGCCTCTAATGTGGTCAAAAGGTTTTGTGTCTTTTCTGATCAGCTGGTTAGGTCATGATAGCTGTCCTGCCTTTGTCCACATTACCACTGAAGTAAGGCAATGTAAATATCAACTGTTTTGGAAAGATTCTTTTTTTTAGGGTTAGAAGAGTATAGTGTGATCATGTCCTCAGTTTAGCTGTGTACATGAAAGTAAAGTGGTGGATTGCACAATTCAGATTGTTTGTTAGTGATCATCCTGGTAGTTCAGCAGACTAGGCACATACCACATATCCCATATTATGAATCTTGCTCATATCTTCCAAGTCCAATCTCTCCCATTTCCCTGTCTCTCTGCATTACATACTGTTAAGTACTAATGGAAAACTATGTTTAAATAGCAGAAAATAACCCCAGCAGATAACATGGTTTAGATGCTAATTCTGAGAGATATTCTACTTGCCAAACAAGAGAGGGTCCTATACAGTAAGCTCATGTGGCTCAATGTAAACGGATCCCTAAATAGTCTTTTAACATAATATAATGTGTAAATAAGTCATAAGTCATAAGTCATAAATAATATGTTCTAATTTTCATTGGTGGATTTTCAAAAACACATGTGGTATTATACACAAGTACAAGACAAACAGTTGTGAGAATACAACTTAATTCAAGAACACTTACTTTCTATGGTTGGCCATAGCAGGCAGAACAATATTTAATAAATAGGCAAAAAAAAACAATCACACAATCTAGGATAAACAGCATAGCTTACCACCACAGAGGACATTCATTAAAGCAGCAACTGTTTTTACAATTTTTAAAAATACCATATTGTCCATTGACGTTCATTGGGGACCACCAACCAGCTTAAAGATTGGTTGATTAGGTTCACATAGTATTCATGTGCTTATAGTCTCACTCTTTGGATAAGGTTCACTTTAGAAAATAGACTGAGTGTATCCATATAGATCTTGTGCCCTCAGGAGTCTGAGCCCAACTCAAAGAATAAAGGACAATTTATTAAAATTCAACATTTCCCCCCCAATTAATTGGCAATAAAAACAATACAATTCTTCACTGGAATAAGAAATATGACATTATCGAAAACACTCTCATGAGCCTTAGGCTACTTATGTTAAAATCCAATCATGTTTATGAAATATATAGTCGTAATCAAGTCATAATCTATACCGATCATGACCAGTCTTTGGAGGCAGCTCCACTGAGTTTGGACATCAGATTTCAGACCTTCCATATGTACTTTTCCACACTGGTGTGCAAGCCTCATTTGGAGTCAGTGACACTTTTGAAGCTTATGTGCAACGAACTGACCCCCGTCGCCTCGTCATGCAGTAAATTCTCGCTCTCGGGCTGCCTTTGGCACAGACTGACTGTCATCAGATTCTTGGGAAGCTGGCCGCTGAAGAGCAGGTAAATGCAGGGGTTGGCGCAGCTGTTCAGACTGGCCAGCAGCATCAGGATGGCGAAAGTCGTAGCTGGAATGACATGTCAAGAGTAAAGCGTCACATATTTGCAGAAAAGTAGGATCTCTAGTCGCATATTATTAGCGTATTCCTGTCCTTGTGCGTAATTACGCATTTAGCGGTCTGTGCATACACCGATCAGCCATAACATTAAAATCACCTGCCTAATGTTGTGTAGGTCCCCTTCGTGCAGCCAAAACAGCTCTGACCCGTCGAGGCATGGACTCCACAAGACCTCTGAACAGTTGGTGTCCTGTGGTACCAAGTTAGCGGCATATCCTGTAAATTGCGAGGTGGGGCCTCCATGGATCGGACTTGTTTTGTCCAGCACATCCCACAGATGCTCGATCGGATTGAGATCTCAAAGTCGCTCAGATCCTTACGCTTGCCCATTTTTCCTGCTTCCAACACATCAACTTCAAGAACTGACTGTTCACTTAATTGCTTCCCCATCCCTGTTGTGGCTGATCGGTGTATAGGAGCTCAGAATCCATGCAAGCAAAACACATTTGATGGTACAATTAAATAAAGGAAAAAAAACATATGATCGCTGACTATTTTTTCCACTAACTAGACCAAAATGGAGCATTGTCCACAAATATTTGATAACTTACTTTCTTTTGGCGCGTGTGTGTCCCAAACGGACCAAAGCTGGACAGTGAAGAAGGGAGCCCAGCAGATAATATAAGTAAGCACTATAACCACCGTCATCTTCACAGTCTTGATTCTGGCCTTTGACATCCCGGACAAACCGCTGGCTCTGGAGGGCAGAGGGAGAGCCACTCCGATCTCGCCTCCCTGGTGGTGTGTCTTTTGGTTGAGATTGATCAGGATAGCTCGGCAAATGCGCACTTGGCAAACCACAACTGTAACTATAGGGAAAATGAAAATGACTAGCGTGGTCCAAGTGATGTAGGTCTTTAGTCCCCATGGCTGTATAAATTCTGCCCAGCAATCAAACACCCCGGGTGCAACCTCAACGCGTGAAAAAATAAAAACCTGCGGCAAGCTCCCCAGTAGAGAGATCCCCCACGCGACGCACACGGGGACGTTGAAGCCTGCACGTCTCCGCTGGAACTTAACCATGGGGTTGCATATGGCTTGGTATCGGTCGAT
This sequence comes from Hoplostethus mediterraneus, assembly GCA_034670385.1. NCBI lineage: Eukaryota > Metazoa > Chordata > Actinopteri > Trachichthyiformes > Trachichthyidae > Hoplostethus > Hoplostethus mediterraneus. The sequence continues at coordinate 1,139,653 of JAXDDW010000062.1, forward strand.
CGTCATCGCTAGAATCATGTAAGTCGAGGAAAACATGCCGAGAACTTGCAGGTACTTCACCAGGCGACACACCGGGTCCGGTCCGATGAACCTGTCTGTGATGTCCCACATGAGCTGCGGGCACACCTGGAAGAAAGCGACCACCAGGTCCGCCAGGCACAGGTGGACAACGAAGACGCGCATTCTAGACATCTGCTTGCGCTCCCTCCAGAGGACCAGCAGCAGCCCGGTGTTGAGGATGGTGGCGCCGAGGAAGATGACACTGAGCAACGCGATCTCCACCTTAGCCAGGTCCTCGTCCCTCGCCACATCTTCAACATCCATCTCCGCACTTAAGTTGCTGTCATTGAAAGGGTGCATTGTTTTTTCAGCGACGATCAGAAAGCCCCCAGACTTGCCACCTTTGCCGAAAGCCGTGCTGTTGGGGAAATAAAGAAATATTGTGAAAGACTGCATTTTTAATGATGAGGTTAATTATTTGTAAGAGCAACCAAGAACGGTTTTGGGTTCGACAGTTTGTCAAGATTTTCATTTTAAAACAATTTCCATTTTGAAGAAAAGTTTTGATTAAATATAGCTCATCAAAACAAAAATCAGGCTACAACCTTTAAACTGTTACTATTTTGTCAGCAACTGTCTTATACTAGCAAATGATTCTATTGGCAAATATTCCATTCAAGTTTTAATATACTTTCATACATCATTTTGATACAGCAAACCAAGGCATAATTTTAAACTCATCATGGAATGAAACTCCTTAAGTGACAGATCAGAGCTGTAAATTGAAGTTGAATTGAAACACCTTACTGAGGTCTGCTGTTACTGTTCCTGCTGCGGTCGATTTGAGTTTGTAATAATCCTTGTAGACAGACGGGTGGTCTTGCTTAGAAAGGGTCTCACAGATGTTGTCTGGTGTTTATGAAGCGGGGTGGAGCTAATAGTATAAGGCAATTTTTACAAATCATTTTTTTGGCCAAGCCATTAGTAGTCACTGTTCTTAGTCAATAGTAGCCTAACTAGATCATATTTTTGATTTATAGGGCGAGTCACTTTTTATAGTTGCAAGTTAACATCTAACAAGCACTCAACTCATAATATTGGATTCCTTGCTGCTTTTCCAATTCCCACCAGTCACTATCAACCAGTAAAAAGGCATAGGCTTATATAGGCAATACGTTTTTTGAGTTTGACAGTACATACTTTAAAACTATCTATCATCAGTTTACTTAGATTGGTTAAAGCCCTTGGCTGCTAAAAAAAAGAAGAAGAAGCTGACTAGAGATGGGCAAAGTGCCGAATTTTGGAGCTTTTTGGTCGGGATGTCGTTATGCTTCTGTCGACCAATCAGGGCACAGAGTCGTTTGACGTTGCAGGACTTCCAACCGGAAATAGAAATGTAAACAGAATAGCTGAGAAGTGGTGATCTTTTCACCCAGATATTACAAGAAATGTGTTTTATTCCTACACTGTAATTTAAATAGTGGCTAGCAAGCCTTTTTATGAATTATTTTGTCGCATTGGACTGAACAATTGATGAAACAACAGCAATTGGACACACGGAAACTCTTTCTAACGTTTTCCAGCGTCAACATTTCTGTGTAGCAGCTAGCTAGCTAGCTGATCTCACTAACTTACGCTAACGGTTCAAGCTATTAACTCCAATGCCTCAAGAAGTTCAACAGGGGGGAGATCCGTCTCTTCCATTGGTTCGGTCCCTGAACAATTTAATTCCTGTTCGTGCTGTGTTTCTTAACCGAAGTCCCCGTATCGTACGACCACTATGGATAGATTTCCGCGGACAACCTGTGCCTTATAATGAGTTACAACCAGGGACGAGTCTAAAAATGACCACTTTCGTTGGTAAGTCGGCTTTACGAATATCTGCCTATGCGCGCAAAGGGGTTTACGAATAGGGATGAATCTATATTGGTGGAATGTCCTCACCAGTAGGCCATGTAATACAAACGCGTATCAAACGCCAATCATCTGATTTGACTGTACTGTGTTTTCCTAGGCCACCCATGGATGTTCAGAGATGCAGAGACTGATGAGCCATTGATTGTGAATTGCAAAGAAATGTTCCTTCCCAAACCAGCAGAGGGTGGACAGGCTACACTCGCCAATATCACCCTACCAGGTGAGATTAGGAAGATGACTGAAATATTTGCCATTACCATTATTGACCAATCCAGTGAACTATAGGTAATTCTTAACCTGATTATCAAACGAGGTTGACTGGGCATGTTGTACTGATTATGTTGCCCATCGCCCATCTCTAGGCTACATTCTCAGCAAGCGTAGGGCTTAATTCATTAGTACACAGGACAAGATGTTACTATCCCTTGTGCCATAATCCAAGGTAAACACTTGTAGAAGCCCAATTCAGATTGAAAACAAACAGTGATATAACCACCAACAGATAACAGACCACCATAACACCATAACAGACATCAGGCTTCACTGTCATAGATCTACAGAGTCATTCCTCAGATGTCACTATTCGCCAGTTACCTACCCTAGCCAACAGTGGTATGCGGCACGTCATTGCGTCATTGGGGTTATCAAGTGGGCACCTTCCTTCACGATGTTTCCTTAAGTTAGGCCCATGACACTTGTAAGAAGGCTCAACTGTGTGCCACCACCTCGCAACTCCCTTTTACCCTCGCCATCTAATGCCTGCCAACCTAGCATTAACCTAGCCTTGGGTAGCCTTGATCCTAGCCTTGACCTAGCCTTAGCCTAGCCATACCAGTACAAGCCTGCCTAAGTGATACATCAACAGCTAAACAGTGTGCGTGAGTGTAACCAACTAAAGTCTCCATTAAACTTGTATCCTTTTATCTTACTACTGTCCAAGGAAAAAAATAAATAAATTGGGAGCAAGGTCTTTGTGTCAAACTCTTCCAGACATTTGACAAGCATTTATGTGACGTATACGCAGTTTTCAGCCTCAAGGAACGAGCTCTCCAGGTTGTCCGGCATCTGGTACGGCCAGAAGACTACAGGAGGTTGGAAATAGGACGATGTCTTCATGAGGAGCTGGAAGATCAGCCCAGTTTGGTGAAAGACCTCCAGCGTGTGAACCAGCGTGTAGAGCACCTGTTAGAGAGTATGCACAGCCAGGAGGCATGATACATGAAACTCAGCAATATGGATAGTCTTCACTTTTAGACAGTAATACTCGTCACTCACTCTTGGAAAGCAAAGAGGTCAGAATTGCTGATAAAATTAGATGAACAAGGTTTCCTTCAGTTAAATCTGTGATAAATCAACAGCAGTTGCAAGGGTTTCCCTGCAGATTTTACATTTGCAGATTGTCAGAGTTTGATCAGCTACCACCTTATCAAAATTCACTCACTGGTTTTGGAAAATGCCATCCTTCTTCAGCAGACCAAATCTTCATGCACCTTTTACCATTCAGCAAGAGACATTTTTTCTCCAGAATGTTTGTAGGTTTGTAATGTTTTACCATTATTACGATATTTGGTAGTCATTTTATGTGGATTCATTACAGCCATGGGCTTCCAGTGTGAAGGTACCTTAAACACCTTAATCACCTACGCGTCACCACATTTAATGACCGCAGCCTGAAATCCTCAGGAAAGGTCTTTACAGTATGTGCCGCTAGGCTGTGAGATGCCATTACTGAGGAGCTTATTCTGACAAACTCATAGTCAGCGTTACATACAACTTGTTTTTATCTTTCCTTTGTTTTTCTCATTATGTAACCATATTTTATTTTATTGCAAATGTCTCTCAATGGTGTACATTATTATTGTTTGTAAAGTACTATATAAATAAAGGGTAATTCTATTATTTTCATTATTTGGTCATCCCCAAATGAAGTGATTGACAGTGTTACATGTGTGCGCTATGAAATGCAAGACAGAAGGTTAATCATATCTAAATAACTAATGTGTGAAAAAAAATAATTAACAGTGTGAAATGCTGAAAGGTCCCCCCCCCTCCCCAAAAAAGGACTTGCTTAGGTTTCGCAATTGTGTCCAATGTTTAGTCTTTGCCAATCCTTTTCTTTCCTCTGGTTTCAGCCATCGCTGAACTCAATGATCTGATTCTATGGGTGATGCCAAAAAATGAAGTATAAAACAACATGATATAGGCTAACACACCAGCATTTTTCTGGACATTCCAGATTCATTCCTATGAAGGTTCCAGAGGCAGACTGAGACGGAATAAAAAACTTGACGTATTTCATTTGGGATGACCCAATTTAAACATATGTCTTAACAGACCATTCAGAGAGTACAACAGATTTAATCATTTGGTAGCTGGGATGGTGACACATGAGTAAAAGCAGACAACAGATTGTACAAAGTAGCAACATACGGGTGAGTACCAGCCCAGTTTACATAGCCATATTTGTAGAGAGTGTGTGATTGGTGGAGTATAGTGAACTTTCTGCTGGGTGGACAAATGGACTGCGGCTAGCTCGAATTTCCTGACTGAACTTGTGTTTCTCATTTTATGAATTACTCCCAGACAGTAGTGTAATTAGTTATCTAAGTCCAAAAGGCATTGCTATTACAAATAATATTTTATTGTGCTACATTTGTGTAGCATAGTCTAGACAAATATAACACATTATATAGTCTTCATTTGTCATAAGGATATGATGAAGCTTTAATGATCCCTGTGGGGAAATTGGGTCTTATAAAAAAAATATAAAATGAATAAAACACCTGATAAGTACACCGAATCACAGTTGGAGCCAACAACTAAAGGGAGTGAACTACAGCGAACACACACAAACATCTGCACTGAGTTTAAACAAAGTATATACTATAGCTTAATTGAGTCTCTATTAGTGAAAGAATTAATTGAATTGAGTAGACAGCTGATTTGTGATCTAGGAAGTAATGTTAAAGGATGTCAAGCACTTTACCACTTAATTCCAGCACTCATTCATTTTCCCTTCAGATGTATAAGTAATAGTATTCCTTGTTAACATAGTGTTACTCATTCTTCTCAATACAATATCAAGTAGCACAGTGTTCCATTTTAAACCCATGTGATCACTCATTTTAATGTCGTCATGGGGAAATTATCTTGATCAACTATCGAATAACTGATATTTCAGTGATCGTCTTCATCTGGATATTGGACACAATTAACACTTACTGACATCCGTGGGTGTTTGTGTGTGTTTGTGAGTGTGTGAGAGAGAAAGAGAAAGAAGAGACCTCACAAGCATACCTGTCTGAAATTATATCCAGCTTTAGTATCACTAGAGAAGGGATACTGTTGCTCAACTTGTTGCTAAGCGACAAAGAAACACAATCTATCCTTGTCTGTGCGAGACAAGCTACTTGCAGAAGAAACATGCAGGCTGGGGAAAAGAGAAGAATGTGGGACTCAAGTCCTTTCAGACAACAGCAGTGAGTTCTCTGTTACCATCATTGCTTGTATTTTACTGTCGAGTAATGATACACACGATGCTATTTTGTAGCTGGAGAAATAATAGCTGTTCATATTCATGGTCATTCCATATCCTTCACCAGCATGACATGTTGGCCAAGAAGTCACCCAGTGATGTTTCCACATCTCCACACAGACCACTGGAGCAAAATGAAAACAATGGTAAGAAGATGAGTACAGGAAAAAACATCTTCTCCTTACAGGGTGATATACTACAGAAGTGGTATTGTTGATGTATCTGTCTTGATTGATTAAAAACAAAAAACATCAACAACATTGTGCTTTCGTAATATGTGTGGTTTTCATTCTGACCTAGGTACCAACTTACCTGAGGTCAGTTCCAACTGCCTTGTTGAAGGACAAAGGTTTGTGAAAATGGCATGATTATTAGATCAAAGCTTTTATTATTTAAACTCATTTATTTTATTATTATCTATAAAACATTTAAAATTGCTAAATAAAGGTCCTTTATTTCCATCACGAAAACACTTTCTTTGATTAAATAAGGATTGTGTGATAAAAAATTAATAATTTCTATAATTACACAAGGGGTTTATAAACTTTAAATCACAACTGTATTTGATATTAACCTTTAGGGCTTATCATGTTGGGAGGAAGACAAGTTGGGGACAAGGTCACATTAGAGCAGATGCCTTCTGATGGAAGTTGCTAAAACACTTTCGGGTGATATGATCACTGCAGATGTTCGTTTTTGATGCTGCTCTTGAAGAAAAGTATCACTTTTTGGGAAGATAGAATTGGAACTAGACACACCCATAATCCAAGTGTTTCATCATGATGGGCTATGTGGCAACAGAAAATAGCATGGGGACAGTTTTATTTCTGTATTCATTTAATATGAAATGTAGTTTAAATGTATTGGTGCTCAAGATGTACTTTCATAAGGCCGCCCTGTTTTCAACATGATCTAATGAAAACCTAGGGAATGGGAAAAAGCAAGCCAGGCAATCTAACTATTATCTATTCTTTCTCACCTTATGTGGCGTTTCCTATGTGCCCAAATGTAACAAGAGAGGACATTTTCAAAGTTTCCATGCATTATTTTCAAGCCCGCAGGATAGAACAACTTATGAACATGATTGGACCCAATGGTGCAGATATGTAAACCATCCATAAAACACTGTGGTCAAAAAAGTATAAAGTATAAACTTGCTGTATTTTTTTTTTTTTAAGTTGTGAATATTATGAACCTTAAGTCTTTAGGTTGAACAGCTGTAATAGAGAGTTTGGATTAGCCACAGCTCTGGAAACTAACAGGTGTAAATGGTATCCCAAAATTAATTGTGCAAATTAGCACTTTACATTTTTCATTTTAGGAATTCAGTTTATGCTCTTATTCAGGGCATCTAGCAATGAAAGCAACAGTATAATGATAAGTATAATAAACTTAATTTCCAAAATCATTAGCACTAGTGATATGACATGAGTGTCAAGAGTCAAAAGCTACTCTGCACTGATAATGGATTGTCTGTGCTGATGCCCCAGTGTTTACTTTCTTTTATTTGGCTCCATTAGATTCCCTTGTGTATGAATCAGATCAAGGTGCACTAAACCGGACAACCAGCTGCCTTTTACCTCCTCTGACTCATGATACAACTGAGACTGCAGCTAATGATCCTATTTCTTCCAGGCTGCAAGGTATACAGTAGGTGTTCCTCACTTTTTATAAGATTAGGCCTTCATCATCAGTTTAAAACATACTGTTGAATAAACTTAGATCGAGACAGAAGTCCTTTTAAATCAATCATGAATTACATGAGCACATTTATTAGCACACAGAAGACAATACAATACAATACAATACAATCCTATATAATACAATACTGAGCTCAGGAGAGATACGCATACATGGGTAAAGCATACGGATCTCTGCCATAGAAGCATCAGGGCAAAGTTTATATAGTTAAAGGAAACAATAATGGGATGAATATGCAAAAGCGCTATCTACTAGGGGAAGGACTAGAAGCTGACGAAAAGCACTGACGCACCCAGTGAGGTCACAAGGTTGCACGGAGCAGATATCTGGTTACACGTGGCTTAAGGAAGTAATGGGGGAGGCTTTCTGGATGGTACCGGCTCTTGGGCGACTATGTTATGATCTGACCTGACTTGTGGCCTGCGTTACCAGGCACCAGTCGTTCTACCAACATATGATATGCGATTATTGACAAGACATGCACCCAGACACCTCGGTGCCTCACCCTGTGTGACTCAACATGTGCGTTTGCTAAGGCCTAAGAAAGAGCAGCATCTAAAGAAATATAGGGGATCACAAATATAGGGGATAACAGTCGTAAATTCTTCCACACATACTGTAATGACACATAACTAGGAGTAGCTGAAATATATATTTTATCATTGGCCTTCCTACTCTATCACTGTGACATGTTTTTCTTTAGGTATGTACCATAACACTCCAAAAACCAGTTCCTCACCTCAAAATATGCCCCAGTACATAAATGACTACAATGACCGTGCCAGGAGGGGCTTCCGCTACTGGCTTATTGAGAAGAAGGCCCCCACATGTAAGTAAGCTGACTTTGACTTTACATACTTACAGTATAGAATACACTCTACACAACGCTGTAACAATATATCAGAAACAGTTTTATCACCATATTGATGGAAAGCAACCACGTCAAAATGTATATCCCAAAAGGTCCATATTTTACAGTATGCTTGTATTTTATAATAGCTGATGTCCCTTGACATTTTTTTTTGCTCTATTAAATGGCCAGGTGACTAATGTATTGTTATTACCTCTCTAGGTAATGGTTACAGCTTTGGAACCTACAAGACCGCTCTAGGATTACCAAGAGTCTGAGAGAAACATGTTATTATTATCTTTGATTGTTCTTAAGACATATACAGTGTGGTTTCCATTATATAGAGCAAACAGGGCTTTGCTGGTGTCATTGAATTTGAAAATATTTGTGACAATCTTCAAATTCAATTATTGTCCCTGGAATTAGCAGTAAAATACATTGTGGTAGATTCCTATAAAATAACTCATTTACAAAATGACCTGAACTCTGACCACCCTGGAGGAGGGCAAGCAAAAATATTTCCCTACAGGGATCAATAAACTATCACATTATTATTACTTGTATTGTGTATATTTATTGGCATGAGGTATGATAACCATACCAATGACCTTTGTCACCTCCAACTTACTTCCTAGGTGAATAGTAAGGAGGATAGAAGCAGGAGTGAAATGTTTTGGATGTGCCACTTGTGCCTGCAGTTTTCACCATGTACATTTACTAATAAATATGCTTTGGTATTCAGCATTTTATTGACAGTCTGAAGCCTTTTGCTCCCTCAGTTCTTGATATTTCGAATATTATCTGTGAGCACGACTGACCTAGCCACGCCCTTTGCCCCTATGTGTTGACATAAAGCTGTTTTCTCTCTGAGAATATTTTGTTTCTTTGGCTGAAAAGGGTCTTGTGTTTTCTCTTTTTATTCATACTATTTAGCAATTATGGCATCTGCATCCCATACGCTGGTTTGTAGCGCTAATTGAATCATCTTTTCAAACTACATATTCAGTTCTCCATGATAACCATACACAATTTCCTGCTCAATGCGCAAAGGGTCAAAAGTGAGTTTAAAGTAAATTACGGAGTGCACCGCCATCTACCGTCATCGCATGGAACGCCAGCCACCGTGTTTAGCTACATAATTAAAAAGTAACTCGTTAATTAAAACTGGCTTGACAAGCTAGTACATCTCTTCCAGTTGTTCTGAGTTTTGAAGGACGTATCTTGCAACGAGCAGACTCTGCGACTGAACCAAAGCTGACACCGAACGCTTGATTGACTAAAGGTCACGTATCCCGCCTGCGTTTTCTTCCAAATTCAATTTGAAAAAGGTAACTATTCCGCAAAGATTAAATCGCTTAACATGTCTGATAATCACGTTTTTAGTGACAGGAAATTACACAGGGTTGTTGGGTATTAACATTACATGGTCAAAAAGTGTTTTGTCGTGACTTAAATGAGATTTAGTTATTCGTTTTGCATTCAGCGTCAGCAGATTGAGAAGCGATGCCTGTTAGCTACAAATTGAGAATTGGCTAACTAGCTAGGGCGCTAATGTTGGTCGTTATGGCTAGACGTTGGCTAGCAAGTGAACTGGAAAATATCAGGCCTGTGCTCAATTCCTCAATCACAATATGCAGTGGAGTCTCCTCCAAGAAAACACAGAGAACTACAATTCTGGCGCTTTTCCACCGTAGCGGAAAACTCCTCAAGGCCACAGTTAACCAACATCTCACCAACGGCTGTCAGATTGGTTCAGCCGAGCCTAGACCAATCTTCTCTTTGTATCGGAGAGAAAAACCACGGCAGAATTTTGGCAGCTTAATGCTTACTTGCTCATTCGCAAACATACTATGCACATCGCTGGGTTTCACTTTTAAGTTCGCCATACACCCGCTCCTTTTAGCAGCACTTATTTCAATACAATGTCATGTTATAAAACCTCCACGGTGTACTTTGTTGGAACAAGATGAAGTATAGGGAGGCAGTTGCAATTCCATTTTCTGTCATCTCACTACACTTAAAAGCTGAAATAATAGCCGTATGTTTCAAAATCATGTATACTGAATAAACTAGATAAAGTTTTGACAAGTAAATACATTGATATTTAATGGCAACATGTCAATATATAGAATTGTGGGGGAAATGTGTTGCAATATTATGCTTACTTTATTTTTCTATTTCTTCTAATCATGCCCTAATGTTTTCATCCTCTATGTCACAGGATATAGTAATACCACAAGCAGAAACGTTGAAAAGTGTTGTGAAAACAAGAACAACTTAGTGTTGTGAAAACAAGAACAACTTAACAGGTAGGTAGGTTTCCCCCAGTAATCGACTCAGACTTAGAGAGGGCACTCCGGTAGTGAAGTTACACTGGGTTTAAACCATGACCTAGCCAGTATCTCAGTGGCCATGGCTTCCAAAATTGACTGTATGTTAGCACATCGAACTATAAAGTTTTAGTACTGCAGTGGCAAGTCATTGTTACATTTTTATTTAAGATTATTCATCTTAGCTAGTGGTTGATGTGACAATACCTGGCTTTCAGTAGGCCTCATGCAGACCTGCTCACTAACTTTCGGATTGTTGTTTTGATTAGGGTTTCTGACATGGACAGCAACAGAAAGAAGGTGAAGTTTGAGTGGTTACGAACTGCAGTCGGCTCCCCCACAAATGTTCAGGGGAGTAATGGTGACTCATGCAGACCCACTAGCTGCAGTATGTCACATGTTGAAGACTTGAATGCTTCCTCCCCTGGACTTAATGAGTCTACAGGATCTGTTGGCCTTGGATCACTCAGCCTAGACACACCCAAGAGAAAAGCAGAGGTTCTTGGTGGGAGACGTCCCACCGTAGGCAAAATCAAACTGAGGAAGCTCTCCAGAAAACTTTTAAAAGAATTCAGTCACTCCAAGGTAAATCTTTCTTCTAGATCTTGTTCTGGCTTATTTATTTAAGATAACTGGACAACATTACATCTAGAGTGTTTTATGGAAACTACACTCTCAAATGGCTTCTTTCTTATACAGTATTATGGTCATAAGTACTGGTTATCTGTCCCATTTTATCATAACTACTTCTTTCCTCAGGCTACACCAATGGGCAGCACATTCAAGATGGAATCCACAAAGAGCCAAAAGGTATCAACTCCTACATCTCCTTCCTTTAGCTTGAAGAAGAAAGGTAGGACACCAGATGAAGGATCAAAAGCTATCTACTTGAAGGCCTTAACCGCAGCTATTGGCAAAGAACAGGACAGACGGTTCCCCACCAATATCTCCAGCACCAACAGCAGCCCCTCTTTACCTGCAAAGTTGTCACCAGTGATGACTGAAGTTTTCAGTTCTACGCCGAATGATGGAATGGTCTTGAACTGCTGCTCACCCCAACCTGAGAGTGAGTCAGAGGACGACGTTCCTATCCAGGGAGGAGATCGCTGGTTCCCCCCACTGGTGTTTGTGGACACAGAAACCCAAGGTGACAGCACAGACCTTAAAACGGATGTGAGGGTAAGTCCCAACTAATACCAAGGAAGCTCATTATTTTTCAGTTTTTGTTTAGTTCTATTTCACTTCAAACATTTTCAATTTCATATCATGTTATTTTTCTTTCTTGTGATTTTCATCGTACATTTTAGTCATTTAGCTAAAGTTTTATCCAGAGCAACTTAGAATGAGTGCATCAGTAGAAGGAAAAAATACAAGCAACCAAAATGAAGGAGTGCAAAGGTCAGGACCTTAGTGCCCTAAAATATTCCTGTCACTTTAGAACAATCATTTAAGACCAAGTGCTGAAAAGAGAGGGTTTTTTATTTTATTTCAGAGTGTTGTGCTGAAAGGAGAGGGTTCACCCAAGTGGTCTGATGCTGAGGACCCTGTGTTTGTAGATGCAATCTCCCAAGACAAGTTTTCTGGTCCAGAAAAAGAGCCAGAGGCTGAAGTCAATGATGCACCACTTCCTGCACTGGAGTATGTGCCGAATCCTGGCTCCTATTTCATGAAGTTTCAGAACTTCTGCCCTGACAGTAGTTGTCCTGTGAATACCCAAGGAAATACAACTTCCTCTTTCATTTCTCCATCCTCTTATGAACCCACTAGTGCCACCCAGGCAACTACTGAGGACATAGACTTGCCTTTCCCACAGTCACAGAGGACAGTCTTCTTTTCATTCAAGCAGCCCCCCTTAGACACACTGGAGAGCACTCAGACTCCCAACAAAGGCCTTTCCAAGGTATGCAGGGTTGGCAGAGGGGACCATCACCCCACCAGCATTACCTTTTCCTCGTCGGATCCCTTTGCTCTGCCTGTACACTCAAATAGAGCAACATCATCCATGCCAAAGACCCCCCCTTTATGCTACAGTCTGTCTTCTCCCCTCTACCCCTGCTTGGACTCCATAACCCCCCGCAGGTACTCAGATGCTGGCTGTTACATGCGTTACCCCTCCATCCCTTCTAGGAATCCTACAAGAAGAACATCCATGGGGACAGAACCTATATGGATCACTGACCCCTCCCTTGATAATCAGATTGGTTTCATAGACACACATTGTCATCTAGACATGCTATATGGCAAGCTGCGCTACAGTGGCACATTTAGCCGCTTCCGGAGACTGCACCAGAGCAGCTTTCCACGAGAGTTTCATGGCTGCATCGCAGACTTCTGCAACCCCCGGCTCATGGTAAGGGAGGCATTGTGGGAAGGTTTGCTGGCTGAAGACTTGGTATGGGGGGCTTTTGGTTGCCACCCCCACTTTGCCCAGGAGTATTCAGATGTCCATGAGCACAGCATACTGATGGCCATGCGACATCCTAAAGCAGTGGCATTCGGTGAGATTGGCCTGGACTACTCCCACAAAAACTCCACCTACCCCCCTAAGCAAAAAGAGGTAAGGTCTAATCTGACATGATTTGAGTTGAATAAGGCTCAATAGCCCAATCACTGTTTATCTTAAACTAGATGGGTTCAGATAATTAAATGGAATGATTACTAGACATGTCATGGTCCATGGTTTGTTTTTCTGGAGGTATTTGAGCGCCAGCTGCATCTCGCTGTGGCCATGCAGAAACCTCTGGTGATCCACTGCAGGGAGGCAGACGATGACCTGCTGGAAATTATGAAAAGGTGTGTCCCTTGGGACTACAAAATTCACAGGTGCGTGTGGAGGCCTTACCTTAGCAATCTCTTTTACTATCTATTTGGCTGTGACTGTTTTTTTCTGTATTTTGCTTTTAGTGTGTAAATCCATTTAACTAATTAACTATGCAATTAACGTGAACATTTTTGAAAATTATTTTCTCATTATTGAATTTTTCTCTGGGCTGCAGGCACTGTTTCACAAACAGCTATCCAGTGATTGAGCCCTTCCTGACAGCGTTCCCCAACTTGTTTGTGGGCTTCACAGCCCTGATCACCTACCCAAGAGCCACGGAGGCCCGAGATGCTGTCTGCAAGATCCCTCTCAACCGACTCATTTTGGAGACAGATGCACCATATTTCGTGCCCAGACAGGTAGGTTGTAGCTGTACTCGGGATCCAGTGTTGTCACTGACACACAAGCATTTTTCCAGCTGTCACTATTAATAACTGAAAATTGCAAGATTACTTATTGAAAAATATCACTCTGAATTCATGGTGGGGAAATGAATAACAGCCGCCAGCCAAATGCTTGATTGTGGCTGATTAGTTAGTTAATTTGTCTCAAAACGTAAGCTCAGCTGACTGACACATTGAGATGATTCACAAATCTATATATCCCTCTCCTGATGACTCCTGGTCCCATAGACTCCTTGGTTCGGTGTATTCACGATGTGGTCAATACAGCTGTGCGGCGACTGCAGTTGATCCAAATTGCTGCTGCACGAGTTCTTACTGGAACTAAAAAGACATTACACCTGTTCTTAGATCTCTGCACTGTCTCCCAGTCAATTCTGGATTTGACTTTAAGATTATGCTGCTCGTATATAAAGCTCTAAATGGCCTTGCACCTTGCAGGATTTAAAAGATATGTTTATCCAAAGTGTGTGTGTGTGTGTGTGTGTGTGTGTGTGTGTGTGTGTGTGTGTGTGTGTGTGTGTGTGTGTGTGTGTGTGTGTGTAATTTTGGCTATTTTAATGTAAAGCATTGCTCTGTATGAAATGTGCTATACAAATAAGAGCGATGCCTATTGACACTGATGTGAAATATATATAGCTAATTTATCATTTATTTCAATCGTTTATCAGAAATTGAGAATTTGAATGTAAAATGAATGAACAACAAACATTAATTTTGACATCAATAGATTGAGACCATTTATATTCAAAACTATGTTACACATGAGGGAGCACAAAAAGAAATAACCTCATGCTTGATGTTGAGGAGAGACAATTCCCTTCTCATTGCCCAACCCCAATGCCATTAAAGGCTCATACTTTGATACTTTGCAAAGTTTACTCCCTCTCATTTGTTGCTCTGGTTCTCTAGGTTCGTAAAGATGTCTTTCGGTTTTCCCATCCTGGAATGGCCATCCATACCCTGCGGGATATTAGTCTACTAAAGGGAGAGGACTTGGCCACAGTCTTCACCACCCTCCGACACAACACCACTCAGCTCTATGGCTTATGAGTTTGAGAGTTAATACTAAAATAAAATAAAAAAGAAGATAAAAATCTGTATTTTTAGAGCTGGTTTGTTTGAACTTTATGTGGCTTTTTAGTTTAAGGTTTGGATTTATCAACCCTCCCTCCTATAGTTGTATGAGGAGCAGATTTCAGGAGCATGAAGCGCTCCATTTGACCTTCAGATTTTAAGAGGTCTAAAGGACTTAGGAACTGATAATAAAATGTGAAAAACAATGATTGGAATTCAAAGATCTTGTGGCTAATAGCGACACTGTATGTTATTGTTTATCTGTTTATACCATAGGGATCATTGTTCTTCATTATAATAATTGATTTGCTCAGCATTATTGGTTGTTTTCCTGTGCTGCCATAATTTGTGTTCTGATTTGTCTGGATGTTTGTCTTTGACAATTGTAATATAGTTTTGTTTGGTACAGTGCAGACATAAGTAAAAGCTTTTAATCCTGCTTCTTCACTCTCAAGATGTGTCATTAAAATATGCTTTTTTACTTTCTCTTCTCATTAGACGTGTATGTAATGTCTGTGTGCTCTGGCTGAAGAACAGTGCAATAACTGGCATGGAACATTAAGTACTGAATGGTAAATGAAGATGTTCTATAAAAAGCAGTAAAATATCCCCTGTAGTGTATTGTAGTGAGGTACAGGTATTGTAGTGGTGATTGCCTAGAGCAAGGCTAATCCTCTGCAAAAGTGAGAAAGCTTGCATTAGCTTGCTTTTATACCTCTAAATGCATCACACCCATTTGGCTTGCGTGCTCTTACTTTCGGAGTGATATTTTCTGTTCGTTAGTGTGACATCTTTTTTTTTTAATAAGATTGGAGAGAAGAGAGGATTGGAGTAGCAGTGAATGGATAGAGGTGCTTCTGATGAATCAAGATTGATGAGGGAGATGTGGCACAATGTTGCTAGGTTACCAGTGAACACCTTGTTTTCAAAGAGTTTGTTTTAACTCACCCCAGAAAATGGGTCAGAGCACACCATGTCCGCACTATATATGCTTATTAGACGCCAATAAGACACTTAATGTATCCAATATTCTGTTTGTGTACTACTGCAGTTGACCTTGTTCCTGAGTTTGAAACAGGAAGTTTTGCGACCTTTACTTGAAACCGGTAATTTGATGTTTTCACCATTAATTGAATAAAAACATACAAGTAGAGGCAGATAATGGTCTCTTGGTATGGGGTCAGCAGCAGTCAACCCAGGACTAAGAATAGAAGACTTAAATCAAATATGAGACAGAGAGACAGACAGGTTAATGGAAGGTTTAATTAATCAGGCAAACATGGGTCTCTGAAGTATAAGATAACTAAGAGAAAAAAAGAAAAGTGGTTCTGCCTCCAATATATACAGTGGTTCTGACTAATGATGACTGTGTCCTTATGATGAAGGTAATCAATTCAACATTTTTACAAACTGTTCACTAGATCAGAATACATAGAAACGTGATCAGTTGATTGACTTATCTGATGACAACCTCAATGTATTAATTTTAGCGTACAAGAACTGTCTGGACACTGCTACAGAATATCCAAAATAGCTGACAACAGTTGTAAATTCTGACATGAAGGTGGGTCCTTAATCACCTCCTAGATTTATAAAGTGGTAGGCTGCATTCTCTCATTCTGCATTGTAATGTGACTAGTAGCCACAGTCTGAAGAAGACTGTCTCTAAACCTCAGAGGTAAAGAATACAATTTATTTTGGAAGGGATGAGACCAACATGTCTAATGACTAATGACAGTAGCTTTCACTACTTTAATGATCATAATCTGATTCAGGGCAAATTAGGAACTTGTGTCCATGGTAGTCAAAATTGTGGTGGTTTCTCTGAAACAAGAAAAGAAAAAAAATTAAATTGATTGACTGAAGGGAACATGAATCGTTCCCACCCCTATTTTTATCTATAAAATAATAAAAGTTGGGGGCACCTGCAGTGTTTCCAGTAAGTTGCTGTAGGAGTTTCTGCAGCACCACACCATACTCCTCAAAGTCCTCCTCTCTCATGGTGATGCCAAATTCAAAGGGGGCGCTGATCTATTCCCAGGAAAGAACGACTATTAAGTAATTTTAAGTGTTATGGTTTCATAAAGCCTGAGAAGGAAGGGTGGTGTGTTATAGATATAAGAACGACTGTCACTCACTGTAATATGATTGCCCTCTTGGGGTTGACCAAACTCTTCCATGGCTTGCCGGGTGACTCGGGGAGACTTCCCTTTGCTCTGTGATTGAAACAGAACAGAGAACCTCATGTGTAACAACCTCAGCTTTACACGAGCCTGTGAGTCTTACATGGAAAGACTCTTTGAGCTGATAATAACACTGTTGCTGATACAAGCCTACTATTTCCTGTTAAAACTGACCTTGTGAAAGAAAAGGAAACATGATTAAATGTAAAATAATGATAAATGCATAAGAAAAAGTCAGTAAATGAGCAACCAAACAAACACGACGACTCAAAGACGACTCAAGTTTAAGAATAATCATGGCACAACTTGGCGTCAGCTTTTATGAGAGGCCAACCAACAGATACAACAAGATACACACAAGTACACATTTTGATCTTGTTGAAATCTTGTTTTTTCAAGCTTAGTCTACTTTGCATTTCAGTATTTTGATAAAGAATCGCTAAATCACTAAAATCCAAGTGAGTTGTATTAAACAAACCTATATTTTATCAATACAAGAATACCAGAATAAAAACATACTTACTTGAGGTTTCTGAGAGGGGCTGAGAAAGCTGGAGCCTGCACTGGTTGACTTGCACCACAGGGCCAGAGAGCACAACAGAAATACCATCAGGCTGGTGTTTCTCTTCAAAGGCATGGTGAAGGAAGAAGAACGTTTCCACTGCTAGATCTACTACACACAATGAGAACAAAAGTTACAACGCTAAATACTTACAAATCTTGTGTTTGCTTCCAATTAATAAATTACATTGACACTCACCTTCTACTCCTTGCCTTGAGTGATGACTTTGTGAAGCAGGTCCTTGCCATCTTTATATACCCATCATCCTCTTCCTCTTTTTCATATGGGTTTGAAACGCATTAGACATGCTGTGATTGGGATATCTTGGCAGCAATGGACTGTTCAAATGTTTGACTTGATAACAAAGTAGGCATCGCTCTGTTGTAACGTGATGGCAGGCTTGCTGTTCATGGTCTTATCCATACAATGGGATGATGGAAACAATATCTGTGTTGCCATAGGGATATCTAGCCTACCACTCTTGCCCACCACAATGCGATTATATTTGAGTTATTATTTCCAGGCCCGGAATCGTATTACACTAATCACTATTTGCAAACACTGTGTACCCGGAGAGAAAACTGCCTTGAAATCATCATTGTGTCAATATTAAACATCCAAGCAGCTCAACAGTAAACAATACTTTGGCTTAATATAATATAAAGCTGAAGTGATTCAACCTTTTCTGTCCACTCTACAGGGTCTGCCATAGCCCCGTGCCATCCCAGTACCCCTCCTATAAAATACCTATATATTATTATATTATATATATTGCACCTTGATGAGGTTGTGTAAAAACATTACTGGTGTTCAAACCTCAATCAGTGCAGAATGAACATCAATAAAAAGTATTTATATTCTCTCATTTCAGTGTAGAATTTTTAATGGGGAATTTACATACAATAGATGTCAAATTAACCCACATCCATGACATTTTAATGCAACATCCCAGATACTGTTCAGAGCCTCTCAACACCTTACCACAATAAGGCATCAGAGACAGGTGTTCAGTATATGACATTTCAGATCTGTCTTTCAGTTGAATATATCCACACTCTGATGACTCAACACAAAATGGACTGAAGTTTTAATTGAAGGAGCCAATTTGGTAAGTCACTCAGTCTCGTGTGGACTCACAAGACTGTGGTTACTGAGTTGCACCCCATTCTGCAAAATTCATGATTGTCAAGAGGACTAAAAACCCTTTTCCTGAATATTGCACAACTGTCAGTGCTATACTGCTGACCATGTCAATGAAAATCTTTTAAAGAATCGTCATGCAGAACAGCTTGCTTTTCCCATCTTCTGGCCAAGGCTCTTCTGGCAACTCTCTGTGTCTCTGTCTGTGTCTCTGTCTGTCTGTCTCTCTCGCTCTCTCTCTCTCTCTCTCTCTCTCTCTCTCTCTCCTCCCTCTCTCTCTCTCTCTCTCTCTCTCTCTCTGTGTGTGTGTTTGGTTGTCCAAATTCAAATCCAAGTTACTTTTCATAACAAAGTTATAAAGGAAAATACATGATATAGCTAAGATAAGAACCACGGAGAATTAAAGGATAGCATGTGAGAAGAAGGCAGTAGGGCAGAGTAGGATTCTCACATTTTATTACATTAGTAATAAACTGGGTAGGCTACCACGTGTTATGGACATGAGGACTAATGTGTTCAGAAAATCCACTAGATGGCGGTAAAGCAAAATTCTGCAACCCCGTAAAACACCAAAGAAGACGTTGTTGCTCATTTAACATAGAGGAAGAAAATGCTGACGATATAGCCGCACTGAAAATAATTAAACATGGATAAAAAGAAGAAACATTTCGACGTGACTGCTTCATCTGTGAGTTGCCAAGCTAGCTGGCTCTAAAAACATGTTATTGGCATCCCGTATTGCTGCATTACGTTTTATTAAATGTTAACAGCCTGCCTTGACAGTGACGTAAACCAAGTTAGCTACTGTTAGGCTAATTGCTAGCAAATACTAATACTGCTAACTTAAGCCGAGTTCTATTTTTAATTGCTATTATTCGGGTAATTTCTTGTCTCTTACAGCTAGTAGACCTTAAAGCTGAACTGTACAGGAAGCAGGAACAATTCAAACAGGAAAAACTTGGGCAAGAAAATGCTGGCACTGGCTTAAAATTCAAAGCCAAGGTATGTATAATACATATAGGGGCAGGTCGATATGAAAGTCCATTTCACCTGGCTGTATAATTACAGATGCAGTTTTATAACCAACATTTCGTGTCTTTATGTCACCGGGTAACGTTAGAAACCTAACGTATGGGCCAAACAGAACGTCGGGGTTTCAGCACGAGCTGAGAAAGATGTCGAGCAGCAGACTGAGGAGGAGAGAAGCCTTGACAAGTCCAAGTGAGTTCAACACCTTATAGATTCACTATCTTCACACACCAAACCCTGTCATGCTCCAGTTTCATTCTGCATTTGTTTTCTCACGATAGATGCAAGTTGGAGGAAAAGGCCAAACTCTACGAGCAGATGACAAAAGGAGACTTTCCTGGTTGGTGACCTATGAACTATGCCTGCATGGTTCTGCATGGTTTTGGCTTGGGGCAGGATGTTGAATAGATGCTCTCTTATCTGACTGCATTTGTGTGTCTTCTGATGTGTCAGATGAAGAGACAGAGGGGCTATTCTTGGTTGATTTCACCCAGAAGATTATTGACCAGAAGAGAGAAACCATGGCACAGAGGGAGAGAGCAGATGAAGAAAGAGACAGCTCGTCACCTATTCCAACCCCACACAACCTGGATGAGGAATGGTACAGTCTGATCAGTATTCAAGCTCCAACTCAACTGAACGTAGCACTATAGGCATTTATCTGTTTATTTAAATTCCCTTTAGCTGTTTTATATTGGCACTATTTGTTTCTCTAAAATGTACTTCATTTCTGTTATTAATATTGTATAGAACAACATTAACTACTATATAACTGTAATCAATACAACATTGAATAATTCACATTGCCTTAATACTACCACCTCCTCCACTATTGCCACTAATAATAATAATAACAATGATAATGATACAAAATGTGAAAATATATTATTACATAATTATGCTAATAATTGAAGCAGTACTACTAAGATCATTTAAAATCTAGAAGTGCATTGTTCTTCTGCCTTCTCACTCTGTAGGGTGGACTATGTGGATGCTTTAGGACGATCTCGGAGATGCATGAAGAAAGACCTGCCAGAATATAAGAAAATGGACCAAAATCTTGAAGGAAAAAGGTAAACACTTTAAAGGTGTTGAGGGTCATGGCTTCTTAAGCCGCGTTTTGACCGCAGGAACTATAAGACTAGGTGTAAAGCTGGGGACTGCAATGTTTGGTGATTTATTTTTCCATGTAGAAATGCCTCAACTGAGAAGGACTTACTATCAGAGGACATGCGTCGAGAGCTGCAGAGGCAGGAATGGGAGAGGGAGGAAGAGGAAGCTTTAAAGAGGCCTGTCGGACCAATCCACTATGAGGACATCAGGGGCCAAGGTTAGCATCATAGCAAATCCTTTCTGCACGCATTTGTAATTTAAGGATTGGATTGTAAGTCTTGCATTTAAAAAAAGACATTTCCTCTTTCTTTGTTCATCTCAGAGGCCAGGGAGCTTGGCGTGGGTTACTTTGCGTTCTCTCAGGATAAAGAGCATCGCAGAAAACAGAGAGAAACTCTAGACATGCTCAGAGACCAGGTGAGCAGCTAAATGAATAGGTATAAAACACAGAAAAGCTTATTTTATGTGTGTGCATAAAACAGTATCACCCTTCTCTACCAGCCCTCCTCTGACCACCACCCTACCCACAACCATGCTCTCACATGCCTGCGTACATTCATATGTGCACACGCACACGCACACGCACACGCACACGCACCCGCACCCGCACCGCACCGCACACTGGACTGACAGACTGACTGGACCATGCTAATCTGCACATGAATAATGGCATATGGTATTTAGCCATCTATCTATCAAACTAGTTAGATTTTGTGCATGTCATTTATGCATCATTCGTTATCAACCTTCTAACCTACTTACCACATTAACTGTTTCCAACTATGCCAATGCTGCTACACTAGAACATTTCTTCAGCTCTGAATGTACACGTGTACTGTGTTGTTTGCTTGCAATGTTTGTTCTACTGTCAAACAAAGCGTCGTGTCTGTACTATATCTGAGGTCCTGTAATGCTTTCCAAAGTGTAGGCACTTAGTGTGGCATTCCTGTATTTCATTATTTTCTTGTAATGTGTCGGCAAGGTCAAATTCCTTGTGTACCCATTTTACTTGATAAAAAAAGTGAACGGATTATTGATGCCTCTCACGTTTTCCTACCTGCCTTTTTCTTGTGTCCTCTCTTCCCTGTCCATCCTGTCCTCCAGACAACAGATCAGCGCAATAAGAGGGAACTGCTAAAGGATAAAAGGAAGTCTGTCCTGAAGGCGCGATTGGCCAAGGTGAGGCAGAGGAAGATGAAAAAGTCTAAACTGGATGGCACTGAGGAAGAGCAAAGAGAAGAGGAAATTGAAGGTTAGAATCTACCCCCACTCTGCATTAAATACAATTATTTTTAAATGAATGCTAATGAGAGTTTTAATAAATTGTTTCTCCTAGCAGAGGAGGATGATTCGATAGGGCCCTCTCCTCCATCAGAGGAGGCTCCAGAGGTCAGTACATGGAAGAAGGTGGAGGTGGAGATCCAGGAAAGGAAAGATTCCAAGCCTGGAGTTCCCCATGTCAGAGAGTGGGACAGGGGCAAAGGTAATTGTATTGCAGATATCTATAGAACAATTAATCTCCTCACTGTTGTTGTTAGTCTTTTGAACCTGGAAACCTGTTGCTTACAGGTCTAAAAACAATCTTGACAAAACTGTCAGTTCTTTAACAACACCTGTTTTATTTACTTCAGAATTTTTGCTTGGTGACTGGGCAAGTCGGCGTCGGGAGGAGCGAGATTCAGAATTTGCCCCGCCGTCTGCATATTTTACCAAGGAGGGGAGACCAAGACATGGAAAGACTGTCATTCAGGAGGAGAAAAAGGCCAAAATGTCCTTTAAGTGGTCAAATGGCCCAGGAAGTTTCTTTGAGAGCAAGGGAGAACCACAACCCATCCCTCAGCCTAGACCTTTACCTTCCCAACCTCAGCAAAAACCTCCAACCGCTATGCAGCCCCAAACTACGTTACAGACACCACCCACAGATACCCCCTCTGATTCAGCTCCAATGTCTACCCCTCAAACTCAGTATTCCTCTTCGGCAACATACCCTCAGTTTTCGGCCCCCTTTGAACCCCAATTTCCCCCTCCTCCGCTCTATCCTCAGTTTCCTCCTCCACCTCACCACCTTCCCCAGTTTCCCCCACAGTACCATAACCAGTATACGCCCCATTATCCACCTCTGCTGCAGAGCCAGTCTCATTCTCAGCATCCCCCCCAGCCAGAGGGCCATGGCCAGGCCCTGCCCCAGTGCCCTCCACAGGCCCCTTCTCAGAGTCTGGATGATATGCTGTCCTTCTACAAGAACTCTGCTTGATATTAAATATTTGCTGTTTGTGGTGTAGTGAGTTTAACAATGTTTTGAGTGTAAAATACTGTATCTATCATAATCTATTTTCTCGTCAAAGAACTTAATCTCTGCTCTGTAGTTTGTACATTTATTAAAGATTAAGAATTTGGGTTGACATTCTGAGGTTTCTGGTTATTTTTGTCATTGTGAAAACACTGATGTTTACAGATGATTTTCCTTATGTTTCAGCTCTAGTGATGGGTTGTTTCAAATGAAGATATGCCACATTATGCAGCCATTATTTTTTTCATGTCAGAAAGATTGTTGCTCAAGTATGGAAGCCTCTGAACTACTATACATGTAAAACCTCCACATTAGATACATGCATATATGAAAGCTGAAAGACAAACAGGCTAGGTGTTCATGAACACATTAATGAAGATACAGAAAGAAAGAAACCACTAGGTGGTGCTGTGTCCTTTTACCTCCCGAAACTCCAAGAGGATGTCTACAAGTGACCCCGCTGTTATTTATCTAAAGAAATAATGCAATCTAGTCAGAGGTGCATTCATGCCAGCAAAGACTACAACTGCCTATTTGGGTGAGTGTCTTCCCAGACTGGAGCCCTGGAGCAGGCACAGGACTGGGGAAGTTCTGTGCCTGCTAGCAAGGAGGATATTTCTACCAGAAGATTACATCGACGTGACAATAACATCTCCTAAACAAGCTTTTAAATCAAATTGGTCTCCTGTCCATGTCTCTGTTAGAGCTCTCAGGACCCATACAGTCTGGAGAAATATGACACAGACATAGCCAACGGTCTGACTCAGAGCTCTGCCCCAGTCCTGGTCCAGAGGCACCACGTGGGACCTGGAACACTTCTGCTAGGACACAGAGGGGAACCATTCAGAAGTTATCCAGTGGTCTGAATATAAAGAGCTGGAATTATAACTTGACTGCAGATCAAAGTCTAGGTCACCCATTACCTAGATATCACCCGTTTCCTCTCTCAAGAAGGAGAATAGGTAGTTTAGTGCTTTGTGTGTTTTGTGGATCTCCTGTATGAAGAGGTGGGTCTCTTCCTGGTTTGGTGGATTGCTGACCCCCGTGTGACCTTAACCGCTGTGTTTTTTCCCCTCTTTGTTTCTGTGGCCTCGAGTTAGACCAGTCCAAGCAGAATGGGAAATACACACTCAGACAGCCACAGCACTGTCCTCTTGCACGTGCATGTGTGTGTGTGTGTGTGTGTGTGTGCGCGCGCTTGTGAAATATTGTGGGTATGTGAAATTATTTGTCGGCATTGTCGAACACAATTTGCTGCCTGAGTAAATTTGCTGCCTGGGAGGTCAGATGATGCTGAGGCAGTGACGGGACCTCACAGAGTGATGGTCATACAGGGGATGTTAATATGCACATACATGCATGCCTAATGCAGCACAGGGCTCCTCTGCTCATAACAATAAAGAAAAGCCCAATTTAATAAAGGTTACGACTGAATAATTCAACCCTAATAAGAGCATGCAATGGCTGCACCGGTGGCCTGAATGTGTTTATGGTTAGCACATTGTTTTCTTCCTCAAGCATCATCAGTTGTTTCTGGCAAACTAAATGAAGTGATTTCTTCTTGTTCTGTCATCCGTAACCCCCCCCCCCCCGCCCACCCTCCTGTGTTTCATGTGTGTCAACAGATGTATGCTGGGGGAAGACTGGTAGCTTGCTGGTAGTGAGTTAAATGGGCACAGTTGCAGCCAGCTCCTGAAGCAAACTGCTAAATCAAAGGTTGACTTCACAAAGGGCAACTTCCTGCCTCAAGTCGCCCTGCCCCACCCTCCCTGCAAACTGCCTCCTTCCTCCAGAGATTTGATAGATAGATAGATAGATAGATAGACAGACAGTCAGATAGATAGATAGATAGATAGATAGATAGATAGATAGATAGATAGATAGATAGATAGATAGATAGATAGATAGATAGATAGATAGATAGATAGATAGATAGATAGATAGTTACATACATAAATACATAGATAGCTCCCATGACCAGCCCCTACAGAGGTTGAAGTGTGCACCCCCACCCCCACACACACGCACACACACATGCGCGCACACACACACACACACACACACACACACACACACACACACACAGGCACCTAATTTATAATGAGTAGACTGATCTCTTTCCGTAGGTCACTGAAAGACAGTGCCCTGGATTACGTGGCATCCAGAATGTCAGACCGAGCGTTCACCCTGGCTATGAAGAGCCAGATGCAGCAGTTCAGAGCCGAACGCCTACTGCGTGTAGAGCCACCAGACCACGATCGAATAACACCAGAGAAAAAAATGTGACTTGCTGACTCGCTAATGTGATGACTAATCAGTTTTCAGGGACAGAAAGGTGTGTCCCATTGACAGGTCAGCCCTCCCCTTAGGGACCAGCTGAGAAATGATTTCTACATTTGGTTTAGACAATTTAATTCTACCATGGCTGATGAAAAAAGCAACCTAGAGTGTTTCCATGATAGAAAATAAATGACTCTTTGCATGTGAAAACCAGTTTAGACCTAGTACCGTGTAATTTGTATTATTTTTGACACACACACACACACACACACACTGTAGGTGGCAATTTACTGTAGATGCTCTTTACAGTTG
This sequence comes from Hoplostethus mediterraneus, assembly GCA_034670385.1. Classification (NCBI taxonomy): domain Eukaryota; kingdom Metazoa; phylum Chordata; class Actinopteri; order Trachichthyiformes; family Trachichthyidae; genus Hoplostethus; species Hoplostethus mediterraneus. Next base: position 1,165,194 of record JAXDDW010000062.1, read on the forward strand.
TGCAGCTATAAAGCCAGTCAGGGTGCACACAGGAGCTAATGGAGCCTTTACGAGGAGGGTTATGGGTTGAAGATGGTGTCTGACACTTATTCCTTGGTAATCCCATTTTATATCCTCTAGCCCCGAACAGGCAATCAATGCTCTCTTTGTGGCACTGCAAAGCCCTGATCCTGGGAGGGAGGAGCAGGGCTTGCCCCTTGTGAATGCAATTTTACCGGCATGAAAGGCAAACGAGCAATTCTGAAGCACAAGAGACCGCAATGGTGGTTGTCTTACTACCAGTAAGATGAAAGATCTAACATGCTATGGCAGAATAAACCAATTCACCAAGGGATCAGAGAGACCAGAACCGTTCCAGAGGGCTTCAGATACACCAGGAGTAGGGATAGTGGTGAGTCTTCCAGAGGGGCAGGTTATATTGGACAGTCTGGAGCTGCCTTGGGTTATCTCTGTATTGATCCTCATCTATAAATGCTTTGTTTTAACAGCCCTTTCAACACTAATTTATAAAGTCACCAGCCAGGGACAGTAGCATGGTGAGCTTAGTAGAAATTGTTATTTAGGGTGTCTTTAGAAACACAATAATTGTGTGCAACCAAGCAGAGAACAGGTGTTTTTGCAGGGGGTTTGGGCTTAAAACCGTTTATCCGTGTTAATACACTAAATGCGAATCGAAACATCAGTCAGGGTCTCTGAAACATCTAACACACACATACTAGATTTGATGGGCAATGCAGAGTCTCCAATCCACTTGCATGTCTTTGGACTAATTAAAATACTGATACTTAAGCTACACAAGTTTTCTGATAAGTTGCATTGTCTTTTTGAAATACAGTAAGTAGCATGACAGAACGTCTTTTGGCACCTTGATAGCTAGCAGAATGGAGAGGTGGACTCTGTTGAGAAGCTGAATTAAGAAACACAAAGGAATTAAGCCTCTGTTATGTTTAGTGGTTTTATGAGATTTACATGTGTGTTAATCTCCAAGGTGGAGTTGAATGTGGAATGTGTTATTTTGTTGACATGTCATTCTCCCCTCTGTGTCAATAGCTCTAAAATTTAAAATGCTTTTCTGACTTGGATAATGATTTCATCTCATATACTGACTATTGACTATACTGCCACAACCATTAAGTGTTTTCTTGTCTGCAACTAGTTCAGTAGCGACACTGTTAACTCTCACTAAGAGCAAAAATGTTATAACTCTTGAGCATTATACTGACTTCCAGGTGAATTTAGAATTGATTTTAAGATTTTATTTATGGTTTTTAACGTCATCAATGTCTTGACATCTTATATTATGTTGTTTTTGATTCCCTATGTATAGAAGTGTGTTCTTAAAGCTACAGATAAACCTCTTTTGTCAAAGTCTCACTCAAAGGAAAAGGTGAGTGTGCATTTGTGATCAGGGCCCATAAACTCTGGTACAACCTGCATGAGCAAACATGTTTGGGAATCTCTGTATCTTCTTTTAAGTAAGATTTTTTAAACTTGCATTTACTCATGTTATTGCTCTGATTATGCTGTAGCAGTTTTGTTATTTTGTTTGTTGATCCAATATGGTGTTGTGAGTTTTGATGAGTGGGTCTTAATGGAGCCAGCAGTCTTTCTAGATTCTAGAAGAATTCTCTACAGATAAAGCTTTCCTTATTTTTTCCTGTCCTTCTTCTCCCTTCTGTGTTCAACTCTTCATGCTACTTCTGTCTCTTCTTATTGATGTGTAAAAATGTACTGGTATTTTGTTGACTAATACTAATATCAACAATTCATCCAGCTCGGTGCACTTGTAGTAATAGCATCTATCCTGGGATGGATAATTTATGAGTTTGATTCCCACTCCCGGTTCGTGTGTTCAGTCCTCAGTTGGGTCGTTGAAACATTATAAAATTGCTCCAGGCCTCGTTGCACTTTGGCCAGCAGCAAACCGTGCACCGATTCTAGAGAAAACCTGTGCGATTGCAAGAGCAAGTGCAAACGAAGCAGTGGATTGGGTATATATATATATATATATATAAAAATATCCAAATATATAAGATAATAAATAATCATAATACAGAAAATATAATTAGTGAAATGTATAATCAGTTTTTTAATGTTCAACATAGAAAACCAAATCTCATATCAATAGCATATGTTATTTTTCATGAAAGTTTGATTTAGTGAGCCTTTAAAACAGGAAGTTGTATTTGTAAAACCGAAGAACACACCTAAACTAGTATAAAACAACACAATAAACTGCTGAGATAATGTAGATTAAGATGAGTTCTTCAATCAAGTGATAAAGCAACAGGGAGTCTTTTTGCATCGTCTGGGAAGAGCAAAGGAGAGAGGTGTGGCAAATTTAACGTTCATTAAAGTGTATTAAGTTTCCTTTTTGATATGCAATCATATTTATTCCTTGAAATTGCTCCAAAGCTGGACAGCTATGGTTTCAGACTGATATATCAAATATAAAGAGAAAATGAAATCATGGACTTGCCCACCCATTTGCCCTGCTATGTGCCCTACATATGTTAATGCAATAATAATAATAATAATGATAATAAAACAACAGCCCCCCCCCCACACCACAAAAAGGATTAGGAAATGCACATATAATCTAATCACATAAAATCTGTGCATGACCCATCCCTACACCTGCTCACACTAATCAAACCAACTGATCAGCCACATTTTTCAGCTAACAACTACAGCATGATAAAACACAAACACAAACACAGAGTGAGAGAGAGAGAGAGAGAGAGAGAGAGAGAGAGAGAGAGAGAGAGAGCAAAACACTAAGAAACAGAGACAGAGTTTTATGACCACATGCTCTCAACCCAGAGCTGTGACCATAGAGCGGACAATTAAAATGCCTTATTGCCTTGACGTCCCACACTGCACAATGAAAGCACTGTTTTTGCTGCTTGTAGGATTCTTTAATGGTTCATCAGTGGATAGCGTCCTCCGCTGGTGTGTATCACCACCTCCACATTGTGAGATGATGTGCTTCAGATGGTGGCCCAGGTCCCTCCTCAACATCACCCTACGGTGAGCTGTAATGAGTTAGTGTGTGTAATGAGAGCTAATGCCGCCACAGCTATCGAGCCCCTCTTGCCACCAAGCCATAACGCTGCTCCTGCTGTGTTGTGTCAAACAGCCACATGTAAAACAGACTGGTACCAGTGTGCTGATGGCAGACCTGCTGCAGTGTCTCCCCGGCAGCAGATGGATCAGCAAAAGAAGGACAAGGACCCTGCGGATTCTTTAATGACTGCATTTGGCTACAGTCCAACTCACAACATGAGGCTGCTGAATTTATGTTGTAAATAACATCTTCACTCCCTGTTAGCACATATTGTTAGTATGTTAGTATTTCAGTATCTTGGTGCATTGCTTGTAATCCTCTAGATATTTGACCAGGTTTCAGTTTCATTCCTTAATCAATAGGTCTCTTCATAATAAGACTTATTCATTATTTAAGTTGTTGTGCTATCTTAAAGAAGCCGATCAATGCGTTTAAAATGCTGAGACATATTAAATAGTGTAAGTGGTGTTTGTATAATCTGAGAGCTGGGAGGGGAATTTGTCTCCTGGGCAGTCTACGTGTCGTCTGACAGGTCCCGCTCCTCATGGCGGTGGATAGAGATATTAGCTGAGTGCTGAGCGCTGTTGACACTGCATGCACACTCGTAATGGCCTCATAAATTGCGGCTGTGTGAAAGGGAAAAGGGACAGAAAAAGGAGGGAAAGGGGCTGTAGAGTCATTGGCAGTCCACTCTCACTCTCTCTCTGGCTCTATCTACACTGGGAAAACCATCCAGCATGTTCTCTGCCTGGTGTCAACCGATACGACAAATAGGCCTGCAAGTAATAAGCTTTTGAAATTCATGTTTACTCTACACTTTAGAAGTTTGTTGCACTTTTTTTTTGAGGTTACACATATTTAGTAAATGAATACCTCGTTTTGGATACCCTGCTCTCCTAATGCCTTTAATGTCCCAATGTAAGCTTTATTTCAATAAAATGTCTTTAATTTGAGAGCCGCAATGCACAAATCCCATACTGCAAGAAATATATTTCACATATTCCTCAGAATATGTTTGAAGCTATGTTTCATTCATTCAAAATATATTTTGGATTGGAAATACATACTGGAAATACATTTTCTTCCTGTGTCTTGTTAACAACAGATACGTTTATCCAAAATATATTTTAGCCATTCAAAATATATTTCAAAGGAATACATGTACAAAAATCATTTTTTGCTAATTTATATTAAATGTATTTTGAAACATAACTGATGTGTGAATTTTGTTTTTGTCACCCTATAATCTCTGAACCAGTGGCCTGCTTGTGTCATTTATCACTAAACCATGGCAATAAAACTGTTTCGCTTTATGGAGAGATTCTGATGACACTCAGTCTGTTGTCAGAGTACCGGTGCTACTGGCTGTTTGACGATAGCATGAAATACTAAATAACAAATATTAATCTCCCAGTTTACATTTCCAAAAATGTAGTGTGGTTTGATTTGGATGAGGCTTGCATCCCAAGTGTAAACAGGGCTTCTCTTGCTCTTTCAAAGCTGCCTGTATATCTTAAGGACAGATCTACAAGTTGGGTGTTTCTCTCGCTAATAGCCCAGTGAGATTACTGTAGGTTCCATGTTTTTATTAAACCATAAAACAAATAACTTTAAGCTCCTGACCTCCAGGATGTTTAGGAGTTTTGCATTCCACTCGATTTGTACCAGAGAGCATGGGTAGAATAATAAATGTGCTCAGTGTTGCCAGTTCAGGTTAATGATGTGAATGTGATAGTGATATGTGACTGTCTGTGACTCTGCCTAAATTAGATGCTGTAAAGAGGCTAAAGCAGAAACATATTTCACAGCAGCACAGATGCCACTCTTCCACGGCCAGTATTGATTGTTAGATTCCAGGGGCCACTTGCATCTCAATGTGTCCTTCAGCGTGAGATTAATGTTGCCTCTAAAAAACACATGCCTCTCTGTCCCTCTTCATTATAAATGTAACTTGAATGACAGTTTGCCAAACCAAAGTAAACATTTTAAGTAAACAAACAAACAAAAACAAAAAAAACACAACATAACATCAGCAATACGTAATTGTTTCATTCCAGCACTGGCATCAGTAACCATTTTATTTAGAATGAAGTACCTTTGGGAAACAAATTTCCCATACAAATATTTTTTAAGAGTATAGTGAAAAGAACATTTATTTTCTGATTATCTTGTTGATAATCAAGGCACTACTGATTCGATAAAACAAGGAAAGCTTATCCAATTCTGGTGCATTATCTTGTTAAGTGATGAATAGTGTGATAAAGTCAGATAAATGAATGTGCTTAAATGTCTGTTTTGTTTTCCCTTTCTCATGGTAATGTATCTAGAAAACAAGTGACACCCTGATTTATCTTTGCCTAAAGAATTTCTATTCATCATGCTGTAAGGGGTATAAAACTTACTCCAGGTTGGCTCTGCCTACTGACTCCTGATGTCTTTATTGAGCTGTTGGGTTTTGCATTTTAGTGTTAAATGAGTGTCCATTACCTGAACATTTAAAGTGTCCAATGCTTTTGCATGAACACACAGGCACATTATCGAAGACACACATAACACCCCATGACAGAGGGTCAATTCAGATTAATCCAGTGTGGTTTTATGGAGATGCGTAATCGGTGGTCACATAAATGTGGTCATTATACTTATTGCTTCCCATAACAAGATAGAGGTATTGTTCCATTTCAATTAATAACCCTCACTTACATCAACAGTGATTAATTTGATAAAAGTCAAGGTCACTGACTAAATCAGTATTGGGTTTTTAATGTACATTACACTGCTCACCTCTCCATATGAAATGTTCAGTGCTGAAGGCCATATTACTGATTCTCATTGTACAAAATATTAGAAACACCTTCTAAATGGCCTTCAGGTTTGAAAATCCTTATTTGACCTTGCTCCATCTACATCTTCTCCCCATGAGTGAAGTAGATTTTTAAAAGTGAAATCAAAGACAGATCATAGCTTTCATCTGGTCATTCAAGTTTGTTTTTATACTTTTATACTACTGCAGATCAGCAATAAACCACGACACAGAAACTGTTGCCTTGAGGCTTTGGCTAAAATATTGCCGTAGCAGTACAAACAACTCTATTACTATTGTCCATTGTTTATTGTACTGAGTCAAAGCTACATGTTATTATTGGTTCCGATTTAAATCAATAGCTCTTCTACACTAGTTTGAGTGCCCCATGATGTCAGTGAAGGAATGCTTTACATTAAACAATGTAATGGCATGACATGGCATGAACAGGGATTTGAACAAACAAACAAACAAACAAACAAACAAGCAAACAAGCAGACAAAGACAGATAGATAGATTTTCTTTTGATTTTTTTATGCACCTCATGCATTGGATATTTAAAATGTTTCTTTGTAAAAAAAGTAAAACCATTGTACACTTGTCAGAAAGGTCTCACAGAAGAACAAAAACAGCCCTCCAGCTGTGTTTTCTTCCTTGCAATGAGATGTGATGTGAAACTATAATTAGACTGCCATGACACAACTGTTTGTTCCTGCACCCTCACTAACTTTAACGTTTACAGCAAAAGACAGGACAACCCGACAATCCTTTCAAAGCAAAATAAAAATGTGCTACTGTGTTTGTGAGTGGGAGTGCAAGTGAAAATGGATGTTCACGTAACAGTAATAATCACACAGTTACTTTCAGGATTCAACTAGTCACTATTACAGCACACGGACTGAGTTTCTAATAAGTAGTGTGGCTTTGTGGGAAAATAATTTGAGAAGGCGCAAGCTCACACTCTGGATACAAAGACAGAATGACTGAGAAAAGTGAATTGACACTGACACACGTCAAACACTTAACAGCTAGTAGAAAAAACACATCCACTATTATTCAAACCCAGTAGGTATACAGATTATTCCACAGATATAGGAACTTAATGGAACCCAATTTTTGGAGAATAATCCAAGTGAAAATAAAGCAAAAGGACACAGAGAATGACACAGAAACTGTTTTTAAGGTTGGTAACGACACCCTCCCTGCTCTAGTTTTGCTGAAAGACTTGAAAACAGTCACAGGAAGGCGTATATCAAGATGGAGTTCCTTTTTTAAGCCACAGTCTCATTGTTTTACCTCAGAGCAGGAGAGAGGAGGAGAAGCTCTTTCCTAGCCTGACGCAAACAGGAGACAGAGATGGACCGTGGTGTTCAGATTATAGTTTTTTTTTAGTCTGCTACCAAAACCTTGCTGATAACACTCTTACTGCAAATGTCTCAGCTGGATCTATTATATCCCAAATCATGAGAAAGTTAATTGATTAGGTTTAGAACTCTCAGTGAATGCCTCTTTCTCCAATACGTACCTACACACACACACACACACACACACACACACAGCCACAACAGTTACAGCGACAAGGAAATACTAAGAGACTACTTGACCCTCTTTAAAATTCAGTTTGTGTGTGTGTGTGTGTGTGTGTGTGTGTGTGTGTGTGTGTGTGCAGGACACAGCCCATTTCAAAACATGTTTTCATGTTTGCCGTGTGTGCTTTGCAGCCCCCTGTTTGTCAGGAGATCAGTCATTATTCTCTCAAGCTGCAGACTGCAGAGCCCACCTTCCTCCCCTTTATTGACTTGATATGAAAACACACATAATGTTTTTCAATGAGCCAAACAATCTTTTACTGGCAGTGTTGTTTGTAGCCTCAGCAAGAGTAGCAACCCATCGCCTTGAGGTAGCAGTTATAGCAGTAACAGTTTTGTATTCCACTTTTATTCTTTATTTCAGGCCATGTGCAACAGGCCATGTGGGACAGGGTAAGACCTTATGATCTATTTAATGCAGTAAAACATCAGAGAACTCTAGTGGACAGTGTGTTTGCTATACCAGTGTATGGACTAATGTGTCTGTCTTACATGTTGTATTACATCTGGAGCAATTCCTCACATAGCTGTGACATTTGATCGCCTTGAGGTGTTACAAGAGGAGAGATTGACATGGCGTCATCGTCTTGCGCAGGCTGTTGATCTGGCTGTGTGCGCTGTCACACGAGGACAGAAAGCCTCTGGTGCCCGGGAATGCTTCGGTCTCAGCTTTGATGTCCCTCGGCTAGGCGTAGCCTCAACGTTGAACCACACGCAGCGGTGAGTAACGCGAGGATTGCGTCTGTGAACTTAACACTCATCTTTCACAGAATGAAACAGAGATATTTGAGGTGTGAGGTCAGTCCGTTTACCACGCGGGGTACTCCCTCCTCCTGTGACTGTGCAAGACGATGGGTCATCCACCTCTCAAGAGAATTTGTACCACCAAGTCAAGACTCTTCTCCCTCTTCTTCTGGTGGAATGCTCTAACTACCACATTCATAACTGCACCTCATTCTGTCTCATGGTGTTTAGGTTGAGTCTCATTTTCAGCCATTTTAAACTAGGGTGTATGCTCATGTTCATCCTAATGTTTGCTCATATTGCATGAACTCACTGATTGTCATAGAGAGGAAAAATACTTTTGTTGTATTTCTTTTCCCTACTGACCACAATTCAGGAGTAAAAATAGATTACCTTACTTCATTGTGAATGAGTCACAACAATCCAAGGGGTTAAACGTGAGCATGATGTCCATAAGTTGCTACGGATGTGAAGTTGGGTTGTGCAGGAAAAGGGAGAACAATTTCCTGTTATGTAGAAAAGGGACTTCTCTGCACCAATCAGACATCAGGGCAGGAAAACAAGGTTGCGATGTCAGAGTAGGGCTGCTGGTTTAGGATCACTTATGTCTAAGGGCTTATTATGAATGAGACATAATATAATAAGTGGCAACACTTACTGGGCTTCAAGATGTATTCAGCTTTCAGGAAGCCCCATGAGAAGGCAAAATCCAAGAAGCAAAATCATACCTTTGATGTCTCCTAGACACAAATGAGCTCTTTAAGATGAGACTAAAGGCATTTTCTCCTATTTGTCAAATTCAACTCATGAGAAGCAACCACATAACAGCTCACGTTGATCTCACTCTGATCCAAACAAGAGATCTCCAAATGATGTCAAATAAGTCTTATTTAACTCTCTACCATGAGATTAGAGAAAACTCAAAACTGCTGCATTTTCCTATTGACGCCATGGGATCAACAGCCATATAGTAGGAGCTGATTATCATTATATATGTCATGTTAGCATCTTCACAATTATCTCATAAAGTCTCAAGAATCCTTTCTCCGTGTGTCCTGGTGTCTTAGTGGTCTAAAAGGCGCAAACCACGTAACTGCAACGTGCTGGGTTTGAATCCGGCCTGGGACCTATGTCGCATGTCATCCTTCCTCTCTCACCTGGTCTTTCCTCTCTCTCTCTACTGCTATCAAATAAAGGCAAAAAATAAATACTGAGAAATAATCATTCAAAATGTTTGTTGTCTCCTCGTTGCCCCTAAGGAGTTTTCATTTCGGATGAAGGTGAAATTGAAATCTCCCATATTTAAAGAGATAAAGAAAATACGACTCTGGGTGTTTTTCTTAAAAAAACAAACAAAAAAAACCTTCAACATTGTTTGTTAAAATAAATGTGCATGTAATCACTAAGTGAATAGTGATAGAACTAAGTGATACAACCTAACACGCGGGGTGTCTTAAATATACACGTGTACTGTAAAGTAAATTATTTAATTAATATTTTAATGAATACTTCAACTTGGAGAAACCGGTGTTACAACTGTCACCGCACTACACGCACGTGTAAGTAAATCATCTGGACTATCTTTAACACCTCAAATCCCCAGATGCTTCGCAGTGGCACAAAACCCTCCCATGCGAGGTGATCAATTGCGTGTCACGTGTTAAAGTGATAAGTAGCCTATGCATCCCGTATAGACTGGGGGTTTGTTTGGTGCACACTTTAACCTGGACCCTACTGGGGCGAGCTACTGGTGCTGCTACCAAAGAGGAAGCATGAAGTGGGAGAACTGGAGACAGAGGCTCTGCGTTTGGCTGCCAGTCGCGTCCACCGCACTGTACGATGCACAAACCATCAGCCCAGGACCGACTCACTGTCAGAGGAAGAACAGCCGCCACAGCCCCACAGATTAACTCTCTGCTTCAATAGTTCAAGTTTTGGTGCAGTTCTCGCTATTTTTTTTTTTAAGTATTGCTGCTTTTGAGGACGAGCCGCGCTGATGTTGGAGATGGTTGCTGCCCCAAAATGAACACAGGTAGGTGATAACTTATCTGAAATGATGTGGATAATTTTGAGCTGATAGTGTTTCAGTATGTGTTAAATATTTTATAGATTTTTGAGGCAGTTAATAATAACGCAGAGAGTTGGGGCGCGACACACAGAGAGAGAGAGAGAGAGAGAGAGAGAGAGAGAGATGATGTTTTATTTTACATTTTAGTTGTGGTGTCTGGGGACACTTCAGTTTGTGTTGGTCAACAGTCACTTTTGTCCCCTGTTGCTTGAAACAAGAGATGAGGGTTTGTATCACCACTAAACTATATGTGTGATTTGGGTGTAAAAACTCAAACAAGCATTCTCAATTCTCAAAGTCAGCCAGCCTTCATTTGTCTTCAACATATCAGGTCAGGTTACACATCTTGATAACAACACAGAGTCTAGGTTATGTGTTTTATAGCTTCGGGGCTAGAGAGTCATGTTCATAAATGTTGATTGAATGAATATGCCAGAGAATTAGTTTGCTGAATGTAAGTTCCTAAAGTGAGAGGTATTGCCCTTTACTTATGTTGGTGGTGCTTGGAAACCTTGTTGTTGGCAGTGATTTCAGGTCCTTTACTAAACGTGTTTATATGTTGTCTATATATTGCCTTTATTAAATCTATATATATTACATTTATTGCCCTTTGTTTTTTTTGTCATTGTCTGTTGCTGCATTCCCATATTGTCTTCAAAGCAGTAAAGCGTCTGAAAGGGGTTTCTCTCCCGTGAATCACAGGAAGTGAGCCAGGGAAATCCCTTAGATTTGTAGGTTTTGTTTCTCAAAGGGTGTATGGTTAAAACCCTCCCTAGGTACATTATTATTATTATTTTAAATCCATGACTCTATCCTCATAGCACAGAACTGAAACAGCTTGAAAAGCCCTCTCTGTGAAATAAGGGGAAAGCATGTGGGTTACACAATACCTATGTTGAGATTTTGACCAGTAGATTGCCAAGATTGAAATTATTTCTCTTAATAACTAGGACTTACACCTTGTTAATGGCATTTTACTAACAAAATATTCAACTTTAAATGACATGGCGATGACAATCCTATCACTATGCAAATAGATGTCATTATTACACATTTACTGGTAACAATATAAAAATATATTATTTGTACAGTAGTGAAGAACAATTACAGAGCACAGGGACTATTACAATAGACCTGTAATTTAATTTAAATGGTATAATCTTAAAATGTCTTTTTCCTGTTGCTCTTTTAGACTGCACCAAGCCTCCTCTTGCTCCAAAGCCCAAACTGGTTTGTCACGCCAGCCTCAAGCTGCCCTCCCTTCTCATGTCTCGAGCCTGCTCTACAGCTAGGGGTCCCAAACCTCCTATAGCTCCCAAACCTAAAGTTCCACATGATCTTTATGGGAAGGACCCATTCTTTTCATGCACCCAGGAAGGATGCAGTAATGGGGACTTACTGCTTTCAGACGAGGAGCTTGATCAAGAGAATGAGACGGAGGATTCTCTAAGCAAAGTGGGAGCAGACGAGGAACCAGTGGAGCGACAATTTGGCTTCTACATCCTCAGTTCGGGACAAAAAGAATTACAGAATGGCTCACAAGAGCAGAGGGAAGGAGAGATGACAGAAGAGGAAGAGGATGAATGTATGATTCAGGAGTTGGAGGAGGACTGGAGATTAACTGACAGCGCTCTAACAGAGGAGGTGGACTCTCTGGAAACGCTTTGGGTCAGTGATACTGGACTCACTGCGGACCCTGAGGATGCCATGGAGATGACTGACACAGACATGACTGAGGACATGGATGCTGATGGTTGTGATGCAGGCGAGGCACTGGCTGACACAGATGGCCTCTCAGTGGGAGACATTTCTGTTGCCAGCGTTGATGAGGAAGCAGCCTGCTACTCTGGTGAAAAAGTGCCTGGCCTGGAGAATAGAGACACGAAGGGGAAGAAGGAAGAGCTCCAAAGCCGAGGAGGACGAAGTAGCTGACTGTACAGCAGATGTACTAACCGAGTCTCTCACAGAGGAACAAGTTCTCCTCAGCAATGAAAACATGGAGGCCATTGTTACCCAGCAGAAATCTTTAATGGAGGGAGAGGAGACAGAAGAGGAGTCAGCATCTGACCGTGGCATCACTTGCTGACACCCTGAAGGTGGAGTCAGGTCGTACAATTAAGGAACGGGTCTGAAAACTTACAGCCCTACTCTGCTATTGATGAAGAGCAGATGAATATATATGACATTATCCCTGAACACCAGAAACAGCTCTTCGACACAGTTGACCAACATGCCGCCTCAGAGGGTGATCCAACCCTCGAGCCCTATTACGTCTCTTCTGAGGACATTATTGAGAGAGAGCAGAGCCCAATGAATAGCAAAGCTCATGGACTACCAGAGAGTCCACTCGCGCCACAGAAGAATTCAGTGTTAAACAGCAATGTAGTGCCGCCCAGTAAATATGAGGCGATTTATGATGACGACTCGCTGTGTGGGGAACCTGTAGACATTGGACAGATAGACGGTGTATCTTCTGAGGATTACGTGGAGATAGGCAGCAGTGATGAGGATGGCAATGACGACGATGACGAGAACAAGATAAGAACATGTCAAAAAAGGATGTCTGTCAAAACCGAAGAACACAAAGCTTTGGAGGCTTTGCTGAATCACTCTGACTGCCAGCCAAGGTTCAGGCTAGTATCTATCTCAGTGCCTACGGACACTGACACCTCGCTGACGTCTTCTCTCTCGGAAAGCCAGCTGCTCTCCCCTGAGGACCATGATGTCTTCAGAGACGATGAGGACCTGGAGGGTCACATAGTGCCATTTCTGGATGACACCACTGATACGGAACAGGATGTCAGTGATGAGCATGTTTATGAGGAGGCAGGGCATGATTCAGATGGTGAATACGCCTTGCCTTTTGACAAGAAGCCCATGGTGATGCGCTCCCGCTCGCTGTCGAGTAAAGTACCTAATAAGGTGACTGAGATGGGATTACAGTTTCATGTTCAGAAGCACTGCATGGGGGAATTTGACCGAACAAGTCCTGCGCTGAGTAGCAGTCCCATGTTAAACACAGTCCGGACCAAGACCTACTCCAAACCCCACTGTTTTTCTCTCTACCCCCGCTCCTTCTCCATGGAGGGACGAGAAATGCCTCTGTGTATATACAGGGAGAGGGAGGGTAACCCAAGGGAGAGAGGTGAGGACAGTCTCTCTTTGCCCTATGTCATTTGTTCGTCTGGAAGCTTTTCCCGGTGCTCACCTCGGTCATCCAGCGGCCTGTCCACACCTACGTCTGTGGTGGACATCCCTCCTCCATTTGAACTGGCCTATATTACCAAGAAGCCCATCACTAAGAGCTCCCCATCTCTTCTCATTGAAGGAGACTCATCAGAAAAAAACAAGAAAAAAAAATCCTCCATCAAACGTTTCCTGATGCTCAAGTTCAGGCGAAAAGCGGAGAGTAAGCCTGTGGTAGATGTCAACCCATCCTCCTCCAGGTCCTCGTCGGAGTCCAGCCACCACACCCCCAGCAGACTGCTAAATTTAGACAGGCGCAACATAAGTAGTTCTCCACAGCTCAGCTCCCACTGTACCACCAAGCCCCAGGGTTCATCTGAGACCTCTTCCTCCTCCTCGTTCTACAAAGAGAGCAAGAGGAAAGGGGGTTCTGTTGCCTTTCTCAATCGCAGTGTTGTGCGGGTGGAGTCGTTTGAGGATCGTTCCCGGGTGCCTTTCATACCGTTTCCTCTGACCAAGCCTCGCTCCATCTCCTTCCCGAATACAGATACCTCAGACTACGAGAACGTTCCTGCCATTAGCTCTGACTATGAGAACATCCAGGTCCCACACCAGAGGCCCGTTCGCCAGGGGCCTTTCACTGAGTTCTTTGACCATCCCAGTCGGGCACTGTCCTCTGCCAATGAGACGGATGGTTATGTGGACATGAGCAGCTTCCCTGGGTTTGAGAGCAAAACTGAGCAGGAAACTGAAAGGTATAGAAAAAGTGTGTGTATGTGTGTGTGTGTGTGTGTGTGTGTGTGTGTACTGACATAGATAGATGCTCTTGCAAGTAATATTAGTGATCCCTGCCACCGTTTATACTGAGCACTCGTCTTTTTTTATTACGGGCCACTGTGTGGTTTTACTACGCCCTTGGGGTAGAAGATTTATAACTATTTATTATGGGGGGTCCCTTGCTGCTGTGATCACACCAGACATATATGTGGTAGTGGACGGTAGAGGAGATAGGAGGTAGGGAGGAAAGGGTTAAGTTCAGTAGCTTCTCTCTTGTATTGTACTGAGACATACTAGCTCCAGATGTAATATGTGTGTGTATGTTGCCAAGATATGGGGGGGATACTCTTCAGATCTCAGTTAAAAGGGGCTGTCTTGGTTTCATTCAGTAATCATTTGTTTAGAAGAACAACGTAGAATGAGGCGTTGGAGGTAGAGCCATTTTACTCCTGCCTCTCATCTTAGTGTTACCTTCCCTGTTATGATGGTATTTGTTGGTATGATCACCCATGCTATGCTGACATTAGCCCATCCCCCCTGCATTCCTGTTCACCGTGCCCCTATCATACATACTGCTCAGGATGATTAATAGTCAGAGCATTTTGGAGTCATTGCTCTTCTCTCTAGCCAATCAGAAACAACGGGGTGAGATAGAATCTCAGTGTCGCTATGTTCTGTAGTCAGCAGTTGCTTACTGCAGTGTTTGCCTCTTACCGTTTGCCGTTTTGGTGATGTGTTCAAGCAAAGGTGTATATTAAGGGTACTAAAATACTAAATACTTACATAAATCATGATTTCAGTTAAAAAAAAGTATCATATTTTAAATTTCTTAGCTTGCTTCCCTATTAGTCTTCTTCTCTGATAAGTGAGTTATAAAATGTGTAAAATGTATTTTCTTTCTTGTATTCCGTATAAGTAATGTTTTGTTTTTCATTCAGCCTACCTAGTCTAAAAATATAGTTGCTGTTAGTGACACTGTCAGCTCTTGTTCCAATGTTAAAAGATAAGGTAAGAATCAATTCTCATACGCTCTACCTGGTTCTCCAATTAGCATTAACATAGGCTGGGTAGACTATGTTTTTTTAATGAACACTGCACTCACTGGTGCAAGGATAAACTCTGCTATCTATACTATCATTTTGAAAGTGGCTCCAACTGGTGGCAGGGTGAGGGCTGCTATTATCTTCAGCTAAGAGAATACACTAAATAATAATAATAATAAACCTCAGTCAGTACTGGGGTGGTGTTAGGCATATAGTTGAGCTGGTAGGCTTTAGATAACAGGATTTAACTAGACAGCTATTTGTAGTGGACTAGTGGTTAAGTTAGTGTGTGGCTGGCTGTGGCTGTAGGTGTTATCTAAATTAAGATGAGCATGTTGGAACTGTGTGGTTATTGCCAGGTTATCCCTGGGGAGGAAGCCAACAGTCCCTTTGCATCAACTGTTTTCAGGAAAATTGGGACAAGAGAGGCTTGGGTGAATTGGGTTCCTCAGTTCCTCAGTTGCAACATTATTGTTTTTGCTAGTTCACTAGATGATAAAACATGTCTCTTTGAGCCTGATGTGCTCAATCAAAACTAGAACCAACCAACAGGTATGACTATCATTCTATTCACTCTATTTGAACTGCATGGGATTGCAGTGATTGTAATCACAGCAAATCAATATCAGGATGGACAGCACTGCCGGTGGTTGGGACCGGAAGGTTTGGAACAGCCTGAAGGGGTAATATTAGCACATACATACATAGAGATCATTGGCCACTGGAACAAATAGGTTCACTAAAAGCCTGAGGAAAAAAAGAGAATGAATATTTTTTTATCTCCTTTTGTAATTTATCACCATAGATTTAGCCTTGAGCCTTCATAAAACGTCACGGCACAAAAAGAAGTGACAGAGGCAGTGATTCAACAGCTGTGCCTGAGAGCTAAAGCGGGAATGTCCTCGGATGAAGGAGTTGCTCTTATTTGAGAATGATCTAAAAGCCTAATATAGAAACAGTGCATATAGTTTGGGTGCTTGCGGTTCAAGCACCCCCTGGTATCCCATCTAAAGCTTGATTCCATGAGCAGCAATGGGCCGTGCAGTTCTAATATGTGAGATGCAGAGATCTGAACCTCACATATGTTGATCATGTGTAGCTAATTTGCATCTCAGTGGGGCTAAATTCATTGGTGCTTAAAGTGAAACATAGCAATAACACTGGCAAGGCAATTGGTCACATAGAGGCGTACTGTAACTCAAGGGTGTGTTGTTATTAGCATAGCTTGCACTCCCCACTGAGCTGCAACCATTAGCATATTCATTTGGGCTCCCTGCATGAAATACCGACACGTGTCCCTGGGTCGGGTAAAGCCGTCGCTGCAGGCCTTACAGGATCACTTTATTGGTTTCTGTAACGCTACAACGTCTCATCTATTCACATTTCCCTCTGAATATGTTTGGTTATTATAGCAATATTTCAATACACGGAGTGTCAAGACAGCTCAGTTGGCTGCATGAGATTCCTCTGTCTTGTTCTCTCACAGATGAAGGTTCACGCAGAGAACACAGTTCATATTATGAAGTCATTAAGTCAAATTGAAAACTGAAATGCGACTTCACGAACTAGACCACATGTTGGAATGCAATGATAATACAGTGATTGAAACATTTGTATTGAATCATTCTTCAAGTTACATTTCTCTTCTCCAAAACACATGTTTTTTAATCTATTACTCAGGTAGCCTTTGAGTTTTATTAGAATTCATCAAACTGTATAGGCTGAACTGGCTGCAGTGAGCAAGCTCTTGGGAGCTGATTGATCCTTAACAATCAGAAATATTCCTCTTTATTTTTTAGTAATTTAGTAATGTCAATTCACCACTGACAAATGAATGTAACCACATACAAGCTGTGTGTATGCTACGTATTACTGATCTGATCGGTCTCCTCAGTGCCTATACAGAAGCCTACAACGTGTGCTCCATGGCTGTTGGTCCAATAAGTGGTTCAGTGGGTGATGTAGGGGGAGACACAGCGGGTGAGGAAGACCAAGGACGCACCTCTGAGGAGGAGGAGGGAGGGGCAGACATCAATTATGACAGACAGGTTCGTCCTGAGACTTGTGTTTTGATTTCATAGATGATGATGGAAACAATGATTTATATGTAGAAAAGATATAATGTGTGTGTTGCATTCAAATGGAATTGTTCTATTCCGAAATGCAATAAATCCATTTTGGAAAAAAACATTTTGAAGTTGATTGTTCAATGTTTCTTAAAGGATCTAGTGCAATATCCATCAACCAAAGACTTAAATTTGAAAATACTATAATTTGTTTTGATTTTATGATAACAATTTTGAATTTTGAATTTAATTTTGAAATGAAACACCTAGATTAGAAATAAAATAGTGAAGAATAGAAAATTTACTGACTCATTAACTTTGGCTAACATCTTGACTAGTTCACCTTGGGCAACTGCAAACATGGCCAAGCCAGGATTTTAATGGAGGGTAGTGATCTAATACAAGATTGTCCTCATTATTTAGAAATTGAATGCTGGTTTGGCTTTTCTGGGCCAAATCTTTTAGTTCCATCGCTTGACATATATATACAAATAAATACAATAAATAAATACTGTCATTGTTTACAGCCTGATGGTCGATCCAGAGCTTTTTACATCGCCAAAGAACTGGTGGACACAGAGAGATTGTGAGTTACATGTAAACTCATATCCCCTATCTCATCTGTTCTCAGAGTCTGTCAGATCTTATTAAGTCCCATTCGCTTTCATTGAATTTTTTATATATTTCTCTGTCCACAGACATGTGAAAGCCCTCAAGCTCCTCCAGGAAGTAAGTGCTATATTTATCTTCTTTTTTTAGTGTTATATTTCTATTCTCTTTAACTTTATCAGTGGAATGGAGTTCTCATGTACACTGTCACACACAGTATTCTCAATTGGCAGGTTTTGGACTAACTCTGTAGAAAGGGACAGATTTGTGTGTTGTGTGTTAGGTGTGGTGGTCATGTGTTTATATTGGTAAACTAGTCATGCGCTGCAATCAGTTTTGCTTTGCTCAGTTGTGATATCAGATCCAAGCAATGTAGAGACCTGAAACATTTGTATGACATCGAATTATACAATGCAATACAACATCAGCCTCACAGCAAATACTTTGTGTTACAGTAAGTAGTGTGTCTGACATATACACTGCCATTCCATTCCTGATTATTAGCAAAAAGCAAAATTAAACATTCAGGTAGATGCGTGTACACATATTTCAGTACCAAACCATTTCAGTACTTCAGCGGGTGCATATAAGTTTCTGGATTCATGTGAATTATTCAATCCTGTATGTGTATGTGTGTGTGTGTGTGTGTGTGTGTGTGTGTAGGAGATGAAGAGATTACAAGAGATTAATTCTCTCAGATAATTAATTCTCTCAGATATTATCTTATTGCCCCGCTGCAGAAGGGGTGAAGGAGAAACGGGGAAAAAATTGCGGACTTCGGTGAAATTGTATCTTGGACTCCAGACATAAACTCAAACATCCTAATTTCTCCACACTCCTCCCTGTGTACCAGGACTTCCGGGAAGCGGTGGGGGCAGCAGTGGGGGATGAGGGGGATCCGGTGTTGGATGAAGAGAGGCTTAGGGAGATTCTCAATGAGCTGCCTGACGTTTACACCCTGCACCGCAGAATCCTCACTGAGCTGGAGAATCGAATCCGACACTGGTGAGGGGAATACACTATCCCATGCTACAGTAGCAAACACTAACACACACACACACACACACACACACACCCATCATGTGCCATAAATAAAAAGCATCACCCTCCAGTTGTCCTCCTGTCTTCCCTTCCCTTCCCATGACGATGCACGCTGACTCTCTTCCATCTTCTCACTACTGTTTCTCCCTTCAGGGAGGAGAGCCAGAGGATTGCAGATGCATTCCTGTCCAGGAAGGCAGAGTTCTTGGTTTTTACTACTTACATTGGTCACTACGACCGCAGCATGAGCCTACTGGAGGACAGCTGCCGAACTTCACCCGCCTTTGCAGCCATTGTTCACAAGTTTGAGGTATAATCTAAGATAAACTTTTGTTAAATTAGCGTCTACCTCATAAATCTTTGATAACTATCAAGGGCCTTCCCTTTCCCATCTCTGCCCGTTATTTCTTATCAGCAGAATTGTGTTTGTGTGTGTGTGTGTGTGTGTGTGTGTGTGTGTGTGTGTGTGTGTGTGTGTGTGTGTGTGTGTGTGTGTGTGTGTGTGTGTGTGTGTGTGTGTGTGCGCGTGTATTTTCTATACACAATGACAAAGATGAAGTATGTGTTTTGTGGTGAAGGAGATGGTGATGGCTGAGTCTGCTGGTAATGGTGTGTGTGTGTGTGTGTGTGTGTGTGTGTGTGTGTGTGTAGGAGGACAAGAAACCCTTAAAACGTTCAAGGAAGAGGCTGGCTAAGTGAAAAGTAAATCAAATCAAATCAAATCAAATGTAAAGGGTCAAAAACACTGGAGAAACAAAAAGTAAAAAAAGAGAAAGTGTTCTGAAACCCAAGTGAAAGTCACAAAAATTGTAATTAATGTGGGGGGTTTCTGTGACAGCCATCATTTGTTATTTTGAAATAAAAGTAGCATTTAGGAATATAATACACACATTTGGCATTAGAAACAGCAAATATGTCATGCTATCTCATAAAATCCTTATCTAAACCTCAAATCTTTCTGAAAAACAAAAGTCGCTGCTAAAAAAACCTGATTCCACAAGACACTTGTTCCTAGTGGCCAGAATGGTCATTTTAATCTATTTTCTATTAGCTGTTCATCATATATTTGTTGGAAAATGTATCCTTTCAAAGAATTTCTGACAGTATGGGCTTCTCATGTATGGTTACTGGAGAACATTAATTGGTTCACATACTCATAAACACTCATATATCACATGCATCGCATTTGTGAGCGATTGACAGTGAAGGACTTTGTTGTTAGTTAGCATGATGAAGGCATGGTGTCCACCTCCCCTTTTCAGTTTCATCAGGAGAGAGAAGCTGACACAAGCTAATTAGGTGATGCACAGTCTTTACACCTGCCCTGTCAACATATTGACCTGCCAGGAGTGTGGCATTGATTTGTGATCGCAGGATCTGTATGTGTGTGTGTGTGTGTGTGCTTCTGTGTGTGTTGTTTATTGAGAGAGAGAAAGAGGTGTTTATTGAGAGCGAAAGATGGGGTTGACACACACACACACACACACACACACACACACACACACACACACACACACACACACTGCAAGGAACTGTGCTGACCAGCACTCTGTGTTATTGGCCCTTGCTCACACTTTATAACTGACTTGTGATTCTGCTGAATGGCCCATCGTTGTATAATTTTCTTGTCAGTATGAACTTTATCTTTGGCAATATTTTTCCACATTGAGCAAGGTGCCCTTCACTGTCTTAATCTGACATGTTGTTTTGATACATTTTGTTTTAATTCTTACCAAAAGGAACAAACAGCAATGACAGCGATGGTTTTGCTCAAGTTCTGTACTTCTTGTCTCAGCAGCAGAGTCCAGCTGGGGAGAACATTTCTCTCAAACATCAGCTGCTGCAGGTCGTTGTGCGTGTGGCTCAGTACCGCATGCTCCTCACTGGTGAGTCTCTGATTCATATCAATCAACACAGAGTATCCTTTCTGAGTACAGAATAGGGTTATCACCTAGTGTTAGCTTGACTCGTTTCTTTGATTTCTTTCCTTCCTCTTACAGATTACCTGAACAACCTCTCCCCAGATTCCAAGGAGTATGAAGACACCCAAGGTACAGCAACATGTTGTAGAACAGACCACAACAGGAGATTTACCATCTCTGGCTGCCGTGGACAAAGCCCACTCTGCATTCCCTGTTACCCACAGGAGAGCTTCACTGGCCCGTTGGTTGCAGTGTGCTTACAGGGAATTTATTTCTGCTCATTTGGCATGGAGAGGTTGTCACGAGAGAGCCATTTTGGATCTATGTGGTGGTAACTCACCAGATAGTCATTTTTGCTCTCTTCTGTGTGAACACTGTGTGTAATTCATGAGACTAGCTGCAGCAACACTATCTCTTATCTACGATGAGGGAGCCAAATCCAGGCCAGACATGTAGGCTGCTGCTCTCAGACACCCTGCTGACTCACACTGACTGTACAGGGAGAATTGGGAGTGGGCCATCATATGTTAGGTGACTTTCCATATGGAGACAAGGAAAGAAGGAACATCTAATCACTGATGAATATTGATTGTGATTTTAATCTCTTCTTAACATCTGATTGCCCTCCTCCCTCCCTCTCTCTCTCTCTCTCTCTCTCTTCTATCTGTCTCTGCTTCAGCTGCTGTGGCGATAGTGTCTGATATTGCAGATCAAGCTAACGACAGCTTGAAACATGGGGTAAGCGCCACGTGTAACCACATGCAGCCATTGTTTAACACTTTAACTTGTGTAACTATTACAGCACTTTCCTTTTGCCATCTCTATTTCTCTCTCTTCCTCTCTCTGTCTCAGGAGAACTTGTTGCGTCTGGTCAATATAGAGTACAGTGTTCGTGGCCAGAGGGACCTGCTGCAGCCTGGCAGGGTATGCTCTGATAACAGCATTGTTTCTGCCCAAACCTTGCCCACCCCGTCTGCCCTCTGCCACCTTTGTGTTGCCCTTTATACAATCGTTCAGCCGGGAATCCCCGGGAGGCCTGGCTTGAAGAACGACATTAAGTATTGTAGATGCCCTGTGCATCCCGTGTTTAATGACTAGTAAAGTTTGTAGTTCAATTTTCTCCTGTGTATGTACTCTTGTTCTCAGGTTTTTGTGAAGGAGGGTACCCTGATGAAGGTCAGCAGGAAGAGTAGACAGCCTCGCCATCTGTTTCTGGTAAATGTCACTTCCTGTTTGTAGTGTAATACTCACTCAAAGATATTGAATTGCCACAATTTTCAGTGGTCATATTATGCTCTTATGTTTTACAATCTCAATACCTGCTTCATCATATATCTAAGTTTGTATTATGTTTCTCCTGGCATCTAATCTATCAGTGTCATAGGCATGTTTCTGCCCCGTCTATTTCTATGTCCAGACTATGCTATTAAGAGCAGGGTTTCCTGGCAGGATGTTTCTGAATGCCGACTTCCGGAGCCAGTTCTTTACTGACAGCCCAGGGAAGGTCAAGAGCAGCTCCACATACCCTGACTGGCCAATGCAGACCTGGGAATTTTTAGTATTTTACTACTCTCTCAGAGAGTATTCTCTCAGCCAAATATTAGTCTCAATATAGACAGCCTGCATTCTTATGACCAGCACCATTATGACTTATCTATTGATGCAGCCTTACATGCTTTTCTTGAATGATGAACCTTTAGCCCACTAATACTACAATGTAAGGGTCAACAGGGAGATTGAAGGGTATAGAGGGAGGGAAGAGGAGGAGAGAGGGATCTAACCTATAAAGCCATAAGTCTAAACGGAGTAATAAAGGTCATTCTTTATGCCCATATCACCTCATGAGGGAGAGGATGGATATAGGGAGTGGAGATAGAGAGACAGAGGGAAAAGTCAAGGAGAGAGATGACACACTGATTTAAACATAGAGATATCTCTAAAATGTTATCCTGAATCAAGAGAGATCAATAAATGAAGCTCCTTTGCTAAAAGTCCATAGAGCATCACCGTAGAGCACTGCTTTACCCTCCTATGGTCTGATAAATGTCTCTTCTGGAGGAATGTTGGTAATCATGGTTGCTAGTTTATCTTCCAGAAGATGATCACTTTGATCAGCTATTACCAGTGTAGGAGACAACATGAGAAAACAAATGTCCACTGGAAAATTACAAACAATATCTTTGACAAGGAATAAGATGACCCTTTGAAAAAAAATTATGTTTAATAATACAGACTTCATAATGCAGTACTGTACAGTGGCATCAAATACCCCAAAAGTCCTAGAGAGTTCTATTAATAACACCAATTCTGTCATAACAACCATACTAAAAATCATCAAAACAGCAACAGGCCAGTAAAGCTACCCAACTAGATGCCATCACCTTCTTCACCATCACCATGTAATCTAGTACATATGGAATCACATACTGTGTTTGTTGGTGAGGTTAATTGCAGCTGGGATAAATTGCTACATTTATGGTGTTGTCAGAGGAACAGAAACGGTGTGAACGCGTGTAATATGAGCACATTGAAGTCAAGGTTCCTATTACCTTAGAGTGCCACCTAATGGTCACTTGCTGCACCTACACAAAGGACATTGGTCAAGTCAGGACATCTGGACTATTTATCTGAATCAATCTCTTTGTTACGTCAAAAAAAATAGTCCTTTTAACCCATCCTGTGACGTGCATATACTGATTAATTGTCTGATTCATTCTGATTTGTGGCTGTGCAAGATCACAGTGACTGATGAGTGCTATGTCTGTCTGTTATCAGATGAACGATGTGCTGCTGTATACCTACCCCCAGCAGGACGGGAAATACAGACTGAAGAACACTCTATCACTCACAGGGATGAAGGTCAGAGTCCTCCTTTCATCTTCATCGCTCTAATTCCTCACTTTGGTTTTCACTGGTTTTCACTTTAGCATGCATACCCCCATGAGTTTATGTACAATATTTGCGTTTATTTTGTAAACCCTGACAAAAAGTCCTTCCAACAAATATACAAGTTATACCCATGTGATCAAGATATATATATATATATATATTTACTTTTAAATAATTAATTTATCTGTTATCTATCTGTAATTATCAATGATGTGAGTTTGGAAAACCCTGAATGCTAGTGGTGACTTTCCAACTGTTCCAACTGTCACATTTTCTCCCTCTCTTTCTCACTGTCTCTCTCTCTCTCTCTCTCTCTCTCTCTCTCTGTGATGTTTGATATGTGCTATTACTGATTAATATTCCAGGTCAGTAAACCCATCATAGAGAATGTCCAGAACGCACTGAAGATTGAAGGAACAGACATCTCCATCACTCTGTCTGCAAGGTGGGTCACACCGCTACCTTGAAACTGCCACATGTCCCATTTGAATTATGATGGATATTATCTAATAATGGTCACGGAGAAACACATTTATAACAACCAAATAGCTCAGAACCAGTTGGAGGAGTAACTCATAGTGCCACATAAACCACATGATGTTTTGGTATACAGCCCATAAAAAAAAGGAATGGCCACACTCACAAAATATGTTTAATTTGTTTAATTTAATGTAATGCACAGCCAGGGAGCCATCAGTAAAATAATAATCAAACACATGTACAATATAAAATATAGATATTTAAATAATCACTGCCATTTTTGAAATATTACAGGTTATTTTGTTGCTCAGAAGGGACCCAAATTGTCACAGTATGCCTTTGAAATGAATTTAAACTTAAAAATATTGTAGGAGGACTGAAATCTAACAGTACAGTATTGAATTATGAGTTAGTAATAACAGTGTTGTGTCAGGGTGTGAGAATGTGTGTATTTGTGTGCAGCTCCTGCAGTGAAAGAGAGGACTGGTTTTACACTCTAAGCCGCACGGTGACTGAGCATGCCAGAGGACCAGTAGCATTCAGTTGCCCAGGAGAGGTGAGGAAAACTGTATTGTCTGTTTATACATAGTATGTCATTACTCGGTATTGTTACTTCAAACATGCTTTTCCTCATCAGGCCAGAATGAGATTGTTTTTAGATTTTTATGGTTATCAGTCTCCTCAGTGTGATAAAGCTCAGTGTGTGTGTGTGTGTGTGTGTGTGTGTGTGTGTGTGTGTGTGTGTGTGTGTGTGTGTGTGTGTGTGTATTCCAGGCCAGAGAGCGTTTGCGGCTGTCTCTAGGTGAGAAGGCCCCCACACTTGTGCCGGTGTCCCATGTGATGATGTGTATGAACTGCACCTCTGATTTCAGCCTTACGCTTCGTAGACACCACTGCCACGCCTGTGGGAGGGTGAGTCACGCACAGGAGCGCATATAAAAAAGCACTGGTTTTCTGAACTACTATAATGTGCCTGAGGTGCCTTTCTGCCGTTGGACACAGATTGTTTGCCGGAGCTGTTCCAGGAACAGATATCCCCTGAAATACATGAAGGACCGCATGGCCAAAGTGTGTGACCACTGTTACAGTGAACTCAAGAAGAAAGGTACACGGCTGCTCCTGTACATTTTCTGGTGCCTCTCTCTCTGTCTCTCTCTCTCCTGTATACTGGTTATGAACGTGACGTCTTTCTCTGCAGGGGAGATGCGTATGCGCTGACAGGTAAGAGTAGCCCTCGGCCAAACCGTTCCAGCCGACCTCTGTCCGCTGTTTTTCAAAACATTCACCCTCCCAACCTTTGGAGACATCGGAAAGGCGCTGCCTCGCTGACCCAGGTACACCCAGAGGTGTTTTCACAGCACAGTGCAAATAAATGAATTGTTGGTGATGTGCAATGTTTTCATCAGTATAATGTCGCTAATTAGAGGCCTCTTGTTCCCATGTTGCCTAGATGACCGTAGCCGAGGAAGGCTCCATAAGTGGCAGTCTACAGCGCAGTAAGAGGAGCAAGAGGAGCTGGAAGAGACTGTGGTTTCTCCTAAAAGACAAGGTGCTTTACACCTACCGGGCCCAAGAGGTGAGGGGAAACATACGCTCCCCTTACACCTGAACAGCACATCTGTTAACTCATAGGCACATGTTGTTACATAGTGAGCCAATGAGATGGCATCATTTGTAGTTTTAGCCTAACCTAATCTTCAGTTCAATAAAATAGCTAAAACAGAAAAGCCTACAATTAAATCATCTCAGCGTATAATTGATGACTCCCTCCCTCCCGTTGTCCGTCTCTAGGAAAAAGTGGCATCGGAGAGTTTGCCTCTGTTGGGCTTCACAGTGAAGCTGCCTGACAGGCAAGAGTGGGAGGAGGAAGCCAATGTCTTCCAGCTTTACCACAAAAAGACTTTGTATTACACCTTTAAAGCTGAGGACAACTACACGGCCCAGAGGTGAGTACTACACTTATCTGATAGCCGGTTTTAATGTGAAGTCTGTGTAATTCACTTCTCTGTCTATAGTTCATCTACGGTAATTCAAGAACGTGCTTTCAAATTAGCTTGATCGTTAGCAACATCATGCTGTTGGAGCCTCTAAAGAGACTCACAATGAGAAGAGGCTACAGTCTCAGTGACCCAGAATCACATGCTTACGCCCAGCTCTCCATTTGGGGTCGCTGCTGATATGTGTGGAGTTAGTTTAGAGAGGTGTGTGAAACAGAGACGCTGGATGAACTCACTCCTTTAGGAAAAATATCCTCATTTTTCTAATTCAGGAGCATGCTTTAAAATTAGCTCAATTTATAATGTGGCCATCTCTCATGCTGACAGGCACAGGACTTGTAGTTTCCAAACTGGGAAGAAATAGTCCTTACTAGCATGAGTTACTCCCGTAGCACGAGTTCAAGTCTTACTGTTATAATCAATTCAAAAAATGTTTTCTTGATACCAAATCTGCTCCTCGTGCAGGTGGGTAAATGCCATGGAGGAGGCCACCGTTTTATAATACTAGCAGCCACACCGGGTGGGTTGCCGAGAATGGACCTCAACATCCATCACTCACCTTTCCCACATTACCTGGGGAAACTGCCTTTTCTCTGCTACAAGCTTCTGTCCATGAAAATGCCTGAATGTCAAAACAAAAAGGGAAAATGAAGAATGATATTCAGTTATCTTTGAGAGGTGTAACTAACCTGGCTGGACTGAAGAAAAGAAGACTTTGTGTTCTTTGAGAGGGGACACGATCACCTACTTTGTCAACCTCCAGTGTCCTCAACCTGCTGCTACAGCAGGTGTGATGCTGAGAGCCAGGAGAGGTGTTGGCCCAGATATCTGCCAGTCTGGAACATTACAGTAACGTGACCTAGTAGTGGATCAACGTAGTTGGACTTGTCATCTAAGTTAATTGAAAGGTGGTGGAATGTGTTTTACAATGTGCAGGAGGAAAAAAATGTTCAATGGTTTTAATTGTGTTTTAACACAATTTAGTCTAAGTGTGTCAATTATTTTAAAACAACCTAAACAAATTGTCTCTTCCACTGAACGAAACATAGACTTTCAACCACAATACAATTTTCCTTTTGTTTTCAAGGTTGCCAAAAATATAAGTATGGGGTCTTAATGTAGCCAAGCAACGTAACTCAACAAACACTCTGGAAAGGTTTCTGCCTGGGCGTCAGTGAGAGAATGAATTCCTTATGCCTTCATTTTCAACAGGTATTCTTTTGTAGGACACAGCCAGTGGAAATGTATCTCAATACATAATATTTTGAAGCACAGGCTGCCTCAAAGTATGAATAATGTTTCTTATATAGAGAGAAATGTCTGGAACTACCATGTACTGTATTTTCGAAATGGTCTTGCAAGAGTTACTAAATGTAAACACATACATGTAGAGACGTATTTGCTTTATTTGCACTGATATAAAAGAGAATGAACCTGAAAAAGGAATACAAGTGTATACCTGTCATTTTTATGTCATCCCTCATTGTAGGCCAGAGTGGCCAAATGTTTCTACTACTGTCCTTTATTTCATTTGGAAAAACGTGGCCAAATATGTCTTTATTGTTTTAAGTACCTCTGACAATTACCCTGTAAATTTGTATTTATATAAGTACGAACGAACAAGGAATCAGTAATTTCACTGAACTACATAATCAGTGTCATGGACTGTACTTGACAAGTTACTAAGTTTATTTCTAACACTGTTTGGAACCAAGTAAAAGAGAGTAACGGTGGAAATGCTCTGTCAGTGTTTTCTCGTTCGCCTCGGTTATACCTCCTCATGTCCTGCAGGTGGCAGATGACCTAAGCTCT
The DNA here is from genome assembly GCA_034670385.1 of Hoplostethus mediterraneus. Taxonomy (NCBI): domain Eukaryota; kingdom Metazoa; phylum Chordata; class Actinopteri; order Trachichthyiformes; family Trachichthyidae; genus Hoplostethus; species Hoplostethus mediterraneus. Next base: position 1,193,287 of record JAXDDW010000062.1, read on the forward strand.
GAGGTACAACAGGCTGCCGTTGACTTTCTGTCACCATGACCTTGCTGGTGGAGTTCAGTACACTCAGTAGAAATAGTAACATCAGTGCTGCTATGCTGTCCAACTGTTTACACCCCATTTGTAGCACCTGCTATATGAGCATATCTAATTAATGTGTTGTGTCTGCGATGACGTATAATCCTTGGCCTATTTACATGAAACACCCCCAACCATATTTTATACTGAATAAGGATTGGCTGCTAAAGGAGAAGGGAGCTATATTAATGGGTTATCTGGTATTTCAGATCACACTACTGCTAGGGAAGGCAATGGGGACTGAGTCATACACAGAGCAGTGTGCTGTGCAGGAGCATACGGCCAAGGAAAGGCCAGGGCTGCTCTGCTTCTCATCTTCCCCTGAGGCTTCCTGACCCAGAATGATATCAGGGAGAAAGTTTGCTTTCTGGGGCTCCTGAAAAGTTGCAGACACCTCGTCCTATATAGACGATGGATCATTCATCACTCTGTTCTCCCTCTTTATCTTTATCCCCAACTCTGTGTTTCTCCTTCCTCAGTCGCTTCTGCCTTTTCTCATCTTCTTCTGGCGCTATATCATATTTCTGTTGGTTAGGTCCATGCATGCTTCATAGATTTCTATAGCACAGTACACTACAAATTCCTTACATTTCTTAGTTCACAGCACCGTACCTGTTCTTCTCTTATGTGTCTACTGGAATAACTTCTCTCTTCATTAGCTGTCTGTCAGTGCCTTTGATACTGAGAGAGCTGTCGTAGTAATTGTAAGTATGTAAATGTAAGTAAGGCTAGTGCTCTGTCATACCCTCCTCAGAGGGTACATGCAGAACTCAGTCACTTTTTGCATGCTTATTATGATATTACTAGTCTTAATAAAGGACAGTGAGAGACACGAAATTGATGATTTGAACTGGTGGAAGGGGAGACAGGAATAAAGTGGGCGTGTCAGATTCTGCACTGGTGTTTTAGCTCTGTTTGTTGATTGATTAAAAACAAGCGATGAGAGCTAGCTGTAGGACTGATGGTGGAAAGATAGGCTTTCTACAGTAGCGCAGCAACAGTCTCATAACCCACACATACCTCCATATTGCCCCAGGCAGCCGAAATGCAGAGACAATCAAACAACCAATCAATCATGCACACACTGCCTACTCAATAAGGTCACATGCTTTCAGCTGCATTGTATATACTCTGCCTCTGGTGCTCATCAAAGGAATCATGAACTACTGAAGCCTAAAAGCTGAAATAGAAAAAAAGGCTTTTTTTCTAAGCTGAACTTCCTCATCTGCAGCTTCTGACCCATGTTGCGTTGAGACCTGTGAACTTTACTTCACTCGCAATGACAAATTCACACTGACATACTTATCCAGGATCAGCTATAATCAGAGAAGGTAATGCAGCATCTCTGGTGTTGTCGTGAGTTACAACAGCATGCCTTCTCATCTTTCATGGTGTTGTGTGGGCATCGCGGCACTCCTCAAAAAGGGAAAGTTTGTATTGCATAATTGTTGGCGATGGTTTGTTTTATGTAAAAGGAAAATCCTGGGGGGTTGGCTAGTATAGATGAGGGAAAAATAAAGAGTAAGAGAGAGAAGAAAGAGGGGAAAAAATAGCTATGTGTCCACTTGACATTGGCTTGACATTTCTGGGTTAGCACCTTGTCTTGTGTTTCTCTGCAACCCCCCTCCAGAGACCAGGAGAGGATGAGGAAAAAAAGCCATGGAGGGGGCGGAAGAATGGAGGGACACGCTCTTATGTCCCACTTTACAAACTCTGCAGCCTACACTGACTAGTCAATGTTATACCTATTCCACCTCCCTTACTGCTTTAAATAGCCCACTCTCCCTCAACACAGGACATATAGAGAAAAAACACACAGCCTTCAGCACACTGCTCACCTCTGTCTGAACATTTATTATCAGCGTTATCTAAACAGAGAGTCTGTGTCATGGTTTCCGCTCTTTTGTGACCTCTGTGTCATCAGCAACCATCGACAGAGATAGAGATATAAACACGTGTCAGCAGGGCTGTCAGCAGAGCTCTGATGATGACCATGGGGAAATCGGAAAATCTGACTGGATTCTATGAGCCAAGGTTGTCATAACAATTTAGGGACCATTTTCCCGGTAGCATGGCCTTTTCTCCAGTTATCTAATAATGCTGCAATTATTCAGGCTTGGGGACAGTAAGGTTGGACAAGCAAAGGCAAGAGTCAGTATCAACAGATTCATGTTGTAGTAGCATCATGGTCAGGGAGCGTCATGCTCTGCCACTGTATACTTGAGTCTATCAAACACTCTCAGATGCCGTAGCTTTTTTATTTTTACTTTTGTGTCACTCTTGAAAACATAGCTGACTACACCCTTGGTCACCTTGTCTTGACTGACCCCTTGACTCCTCAAGCTTTTCAGACCCTGTCCATTCGCCAACCAATCACAGAGGAGAATCCCAACCTGACTCAACATCATTTGCCAAGAATTCCCACACCACTCTCTAAACATGCTCTCATTTGTCCATAACATTAGTTTACGATCCAAACATTTATTCTCATTGACCTATTTAGGCTATAATACTGCCAAGTTTAAATCCTGTCCTTTTTACCTTCAAATGAACACAATCCAATACGCCACAACGGCAAACCAAGTTACCAGTGAGTGATGCCACTTCCAGTCATCAATGACCCGTCGGAGCCAGATATGTCAGCACAGAGCTGGGAGATTCATCTATGTGGAGCTCATGAGGCTCTTGTCGCTGCTCAGTGTATGCTCTGCATGCCAAATTCAACATCCACCTCTGTTAGAGCCTATAAATCCCACAGGTATATCATGACAGCGGGTATGCGTTTGTGCACGTGAGTGTGTTTGCAGGTTGTGTTTGTGTGTGTGTGTGTGTGCGCGCTAGAGGGAAATGGGGGTGTCATGTTCACTGTTACGGCACAGGAAAGGAGAATCCTAGAAGCATGAGTATGTGTATATCAGAGGTCAGAGTAGTACATACACACCTACTTTACTACCTTACCTACTTATCGTAGATTTCCTGTTGTCTATGATGAGTCAGAATCTCCCTGTTATGTAAGTCTTTACTGGAGTGACACACCTGAACCTTGCTAGCTTGATAGTGGCGGGTTTCACCTTACGTTTGTGTTTCACTTTGCACTGTAGCAGCACATACTAGACCTGTTTAGTATCTCCAATTGGCACATAAGGGTTATTAGTGGTAAGCTGCACCTAAATACTTTACTACTTCTCACCCTGCATAAGCATTAGCCAGGAATTTATTTTCTTCATTCCTAGTTTATGTCTTCATTCACTTCACTCGCTGTTTCATGAGTGTCACCATGATGGAAGTGGCTTAGTTGACATTTAGTAAATGAGCTCATGCACCAATTTGTACATGTATATGGGTGGGTGGTGGTGTGGTATGTGGGGGGTGGGGGGGTGGTGTGTTATGTGTGTGTGTGTGGGGTGTGTGTGTGTGTGTGGGGGGGGGGGGGGTGTGATGCTGAAAGAAATAAGAGAGATGAAGAATTTGGATTGCTTGAGTCAGTTTAACGCAAGGAAAGCACAAGCATCTGCAGGAGCCAATTCTGCCACCTCCACACCAGCAGAGCCAAGTCCAAACCCTGACTACCCCCGCAGCCTACTAGCCATGTGAATCACACACACACACACACGCACATGCACACGCACACGCACACGCACACGCACACACACACACACACACACACACACACACACACACACACACACACACACACACACACACACACACACACACACACACTTTATGTAAAAAGTCCAAGTCTCTTCCCCCACATATGCTACAGTAATCTAGGACACACTCAGCAGCAATGCAGATCTATAAATTCAGCTGGTTGCCTGGGCAGGCTTTCCAGCTGAGGTGAAGTCTGGTCTGCAGTGAGGATGCCACATCATTTAATCACCCAGGGGACTGGAAATGCCATGTACCTCTAAAGTTGCTTACTGTGTAAAACAGGTGAATAGTAATAGTGCTCACTCCATCTCCTGAAAAGATACAGAAGATACAAAACAGTCACTGACAAAACCATTATTCAAAATAAGGCACCTGAGTACCGTGCAAGTACTGGGGCATAGACCGCTTTCTTTCTCTCTGTGTGTGTGTGTGCGTGTGCGTGCGTGTATACCTGCTTGCAAACGTCACAGTCTGCCGAGAAGCCTGCGAGCGCGCGCCACTTCCTCAATCGGCGGAATCACAGAGCGAAAAAACGAGAGGAAGAGAAAGAACAAGTTTCACCATTCTGCAGCTACAACGATATAGCCGAGTTCGCAAGACGAGGTGAGATTGCTATTACTGTTATGTTTTCGATGTTTTAACAAACTTTGGGTCTTTCTAGCTAGAGTTTGCATAAACTTTGTCTAAAGACCGAAATGAACCCCTTCTTCATCTATGGGCAGAGTGACTGTGGCTCGCGCTGCTATTTTTTAGTCCCTGGCGGAAAGCATACAACGTGACACTAATGTATGTAAAATACTTAATAATCTCGATTATAGATGTTTTATGCTAAATCTCTCGCAGCTATAACCAATATAGAACAATAGTTGCAGTTTAGCCTTCACAAGTAGGCTAGGGTTTCTCTTTTAGATAATATCGTTACGTTTTTCCATGGTTATTACATGCTACAGCCAGTATCACCAATTAGCTACTTCGATTTAATTAATACTATCAACTATCTATTCTATCTTGTTGACTAGTCAACTAGTCAACTAGTCAACAAGTCAAATCGTACAGCAGTCCCGGTGAGGAATGTAGGCAGGTCTGGACAGCAAGAAAGGGGACTCAATTTAGAAAAAAGGTTATTTTTCATAGGACAAACTGATCATCCGTCCGATTTATTTTTTTTATTTTTTATATAAGATAAAACCTTCTTGACCGTAAAGGGAACTTGGTTGCAAATGTTTGCTTTTAGTTAGAAGTTTGGTGACATCTGCATTCTGCCAACTGAAATTCAACCACATCCTACTGAGAGAGATGTAGCAAGACCAATGCACTGACTGAACCTGACTGATCCTCAGGTTGATGCTGATCCTTTGCTGATCCTTTGCTGATCCGCAAACACACACACACACACACACACACACACACACACAGGGATCAGTTGCACGGTGTGCCACTGTAATAGCTGCCCTGGGCATTGTATTGCCCTCTGTGTCAGTGTGGTCTAGTTCGTTAGGTCTCTGACCATCCATTTCAAAACTAGTTACAGTATATCCACTCCCAGTACACTTCCACTACATGGGTTCTACCTCTGTGTGTGTGTGTGTGTGTGTGTGTGTGTGTGTGTGTGTGTGTGCGTGTGTGTGCGTGTGTGTGTGCGTGCGTGTGTACGTGCTTGAGACAGAGAGAGAGAAAGATACGGAGGTGGTGTGGGTATCTTTGGATGTGTTACGTATCAGTTGTCAGCGTGTAGTATGGTTCAGCCAGTCAACTACAGTATGAGCTTGATGTTAACATGGAGAGGTTGTACATGGAGCGCCAGCTGAGCTGTAGTAATAGTTTGAATTGGCCATTACAGGGGGAATCCCACATCCCTTACAGACAGTAATGATTACTGTACAAGCTCGCTCTCTCTCTCGGCGCTCGCTCTCGCTCTCTCTCTCTCTCTCTCTCTCTCCCCCTCCCATTTCTCTCTTTTACTTCCTCCCTTAACAACCTCAATGGAGAGTGTCGGGATCGGAGAAAACGAATGGCCTGCCTTTTATCTCATTATTTCAATCAGCTTAGTAGTAATGTGAGTTAAGACTCAGTCTCCAAGAAACAGCCTGGGACATGTGACTAGTGTGTCATATACTATGTGTCCAAGATATGTATTATAGTATCTCATACAGTAAGATGTTCCACTACATGAATTCCATGTTTTCTGATCAATTACCTCATAGGCTAAGTATTAATTCAAGTAATTTAGCCTTATTAGCACAATTTACTGCTTATGGCAGCAAACACACTTTTCCTGAGTTGGTCATTTATGCAGTAATTATATTAGGAAATCAATTGGAAAGAAGTACAATTACAGTGGGGTATGGGACAGTACTGAATTTAACAAACAGGACAAATCGAAACTGCTCATGTACCAGTTTGCTGGCTAATCAATCACTACTGCCTTCAATCACACAGTGAGCTTACTATTGATTAACGCCCAGAACCCTGACATCACAGCTCACGGCAATAGAAGTGTACATGACACCCCCTTCCCTTCTTTCTGCCTTTTTTTTTGCTGTGTTTCTGACTTCTTTCTGGTCTTGGTGTGGGCGGTTATGGGTTTTGGGATTGTGAATACCATCTAGGCCTACTGTGGAGCTCTGCATGCCTGTAGTTGGATTAGAGACATGTTGAGGCTTGCTCAGTGATGCAGAGAAATACCTCCACTATTGCAGCTACACCCATGCAGAAACCATGCACTGTAGAAAAACAATGACAGGGAAGAAAATGTGTGGCAGAAGGCTATGGTACATATGGCATTGTAGCTGTAGTTTTATATACGTGGTTTAGAACAGAAAAGGCAGTTGCAACAGCACGTTGTAAGTGTGTGTTTTGGCTAACACCTGAGGTTAATTGGTGTCAGCTCTCCCATCAGCATTGTGCATGTAGAACTTGGCCATGCATGGTTGCATCTCCCTTTTCCCACAGAGAAAGTTAAGGCTTTGTCCAAGTAGGCCTACATAAGCACTTACATAATGCCTTCATAATGCACAAACAAGCTAGGCTGATTTTGACCTTTCACCAATTTATCAGTTTCAACATATATTTCACCAATAACGTGGCAATACAATTTGCCCCAAAATATACATTTTTATGCAGTTTACATTTTAAGGTTATCACATTTATCTTAGAGCTTTGACAAAAAGAGCAATTCTAAGGAGGAATGCCACACACACAGGCGTATTGCTGTCTCACTCACTGACAAAGTGACAAAAACAGGTGTTATCGAGGGAGGTGCTAAAATGTGCTGTGTCCTGCTTGTAAGTGGGTGTGACTATTGAAACGTCTCGCCTACAGATTACAAAGTACAAGTGTAAACACAAAGTCCCAGTGCAGCCAGTGTCAGATATTTTCCCCTGTTTGGAATTTTCCTGTGGTTAAACAGTAAACAGTGTGTTCCTACTAATACAAGCATCTGTTGTTGGTGGTGTCACTGTACACATGTCTGTTTTTGTAACGTGCAGCTGTTTGACGGGTGTGATGTCTGGAATATGTACAAGGAGGAGCACTATCTTATCTATCGCTCAACACAGATAGATAGTACGTATCACATAGACCTTTAGTACTTAGTTCTTCATGCCTAGACGTCGAACCAGCAGTATTCGTTTTGCACTCATGTTTGTGAGGCTTTGTGTTTGTGTGTGTGTATGCCTGCATGTAATATAGTGCATATGGTAATGAACTGTAGCTGACTGATTCATGATCAACCATGCATATGACCAGTAGGCTGTGTATGTAACTAACATGTCACTACCCTCTGTTTGTCCATCTCTGAGGGCAGGTGACTCTGGTACTCGTCCCCATGGCTCCTTTCTTGAGGATCGCCTTCAACTCCTTCGACCTGGGGGCCCTGTCCCCCTTGGCCGACTCCCCCTTCTGTGCCATCAAGATGAAGGAGGCTCTGACTACTGGTGAGAAACTTGGTGATGAGTGCAAATTGCTTCTTTTACAGAAGTAGTGCTTTGCCATGATGACAGCCTTGTCACAGTCTAATAACAAAGCTGTCATTTCCTTTCCATTTCTCATTGCTTGAAATCTATCTATTTTTAAACTCCCCCCTCCCCTCTCTCTATCTCTCTCTGTCTTCTCTGTGTCTCTTTCTCTTCCAAGAGCGAGGTAAGACCCTGGTTCAGCGGAAGCCCACCATGTACCCGGCCTGGAAGGCCAGTTTTGATGCCCACATCTACGAGGGCCGTGTGCTCCAGGTACTGCTGATGAAGACGGCGGAGGAGCCTCTGGCTGAGGTCACTGTCGGTGTGTCTGTCCTTGCCGAGCGCTGCAAGAAAGCCAATGGGCGAGCTGAATTCTGGGTAGGACATCAGAGCTCTGCATGTGTTTGTGTAGAGTAATATATTTGGGTTGCTTGTGTGTAACAGTTTGTACGTGTGTGTGTGTGTGTGTGTGTGTGTGTGTGTGTGTGTGTGTGTGTGTGTATTTGTTCAGGTGGATCTACAGCCTTCTGGGAAAGTGATGATGGCAGTGCAATACTTCCTGGAGGGAGCTGATACAGGTGAGAGGGAATCAGACGGAAACCTTCTCTTCATTTTTCTATTCTCATCTACATGAACTTTTGCGGTTGATGAAGAGTATGTAAATGGAGAAGAGTGTTCTCTACCTCTGCCTGCTAACTTTAGCACTCATCAAATACTATGTAACCTAACCGTATCTGCAGTTGTACAATGTGCATTATGCCTGATTTCATTCTTCTGTTTTATCTCTACCCCCCCCCCTCCCCGAACACACACAGGCAACTTCTCCTGCCACTTAGTCAATGTTGCTATTCCTTCCTGCTAATCTAATCGTATTGCTGACAGGCACTCACATGAGCAACTCTTGTTGGGTCCCTGTAGATTAACATAAGGGCTATCACTTTGTGACTCATACCAAATGACCTTTGATTTCTCACTACAATATTGTGGGTTGACTGATCTGTTATTCTCTGTGTATCTGGAAGAGAGTAAGCAAGCTGTGAAGGAGGAAGAGGCTCCTACCCTGAACCGCAGAAGGGGGGCCATCAAGCAGGCCAAGATCCACTTCATAAAGAACCATGAGTTCATCGCCACTTTCTTCAGACAGCCCACCTTCTGCTCCGTCTGCAGGGAGTTTGTCTGGTCAGTCCGGCTTGCCCCTCAGCTCTATAAACAGAAGGCTGTAGCAGCTAATGAAGAACTCATACACCATTAATCAGAAGGACTAGATCACTAAAGAGTAAAGACTACAGAGAGATTAAATAAATCATATTTAGACACCTCCTGTGATCTGGCAATATTTAGATTCACTATCTGAGTGAGTTAGAGGCCCTGCTTGGATGTGATGTCTGTCACACCATGTAACATTTATAGATGACAATTATTATGTTTCTCATCCTGTGATGGCTAAGACACTAGTATTACTACTACTCCTACTTTGAAGCCCAGTCTGGTCTCAGAGAAGCTAAAGTTTGACCAAAAATGAAACCCCGTATACAACTCATCATAGCTCTCCTTGTTGCTCGTTATCACTGATAAATGATTAATCAGCAAACCAGTCACACTTTGTCTCAAGCTATTATTAACAGCATTCAATCATTAGCCGATCAATGAATGATACAAGTGACTCACTCATGTTTCTTTGTCTCCCACAGGGGACTCAACAAGCAAGGCTATAAATGCAGACGTAAGTGTACACTAACATTATAAACTGATACTGTGCTTTGTACAATACCTGAAAATACCAGCATGGAATACCCACGCAGTATATATTACAGTGTGTTCAACCATGAAGTATTCCTTTTCACTGTACTGCTTTATTACCTTGGGCAATGCGCAACATGTGCTCACCTACTGCACCAAAGTGTCCAATCCTCTTTCATCTTTACTCTTTCTCAGAATGCAATGCAGCCATCCACAAGAAGTGTATTGACAAAATCATTGGCAGATGTACAGGCACAGCTACCAACAGTCGGGACACTGTGGTGCGTAACGCAAGTTTACCTTTTCTGCCGTGCACCATGCGCCGTGAGCGTTCTCCAAATGTCACTTTGATTTTGGGCCTTTAGGTAGAAAGGGTATCCCTCTCTAACAATGTGAACAATGGTGGTGACATCATTGACTCAGCAGGTGTTTCTGGGTCAGAGTCTACACCAGACAGGTTCAGTTCTTTTCAGTCTTCATCAGTATACATCAATAATGACGATCAAAGACCAGATCACCCAGATAATGGTTAAATTGAAACAGACGCGCGCACGGACACACACACACACACACACACACACACACACACACACACACACACACACACACACACACACACACACACACAGGCACAGCTGAATGGTGGATTGAGTGGGAAGCTTAGTGGCTGTGCAGTGGGTGGGGTGTGGTCTCAGAAACCTTAAATCAGGACACTAGAGGCAGATGTAGTGAAGAAACAAGGAACTTTGGATTCATCAGCTTGGCCACTTCTGGGACAATATCAGCTGTGAGAGGGAACCAGGGAATGTGAGAGAGGACGAGCAAAATGAAGATGAGGCAGGTGCGCAGGGCTGTTAAGTGGCATATGCCACTTTTTGCTCTCTCTCTGCCACCGGTTATTCTTGCCAGTGAGGAGTCCTGTCTGTCCCCACAGTTCCAGAAGGAGCGCTTTAAAATTGACATGCCGCACCGCTTTAAGAGCCACAACTACATGAGCCCCACCTTCTGTGACCACTGTGGCAGTCTGCTGTGGGGTCTGGTCAAGCAAGGCCTCAAGTGTGAAGGTAAGGATGTGCTTGAGTTAAATGTTGGAGTCGTATCTGAGGGTGAGTGTTTTTGTGTCTGTAACAGAGTTTACTGTTCTGTTGTAGATTGTGCCATGAATGTCCATCACAAGTGTGAGGATAAAGTAGCCAACCTATGTGGAATCAACCAGAAACTACTAGCCGAAGCACTTACACAAGTCAGCCAGGTGAGTTACTGTAATTTGTGTGTGTGTGTGTGTGTGTGTGAGAGAGAGTCAGAGATACTCACAAGTCAAGCCTCAAGTGTTAAAGAGACAAGTCTCATACGGTCTGCTTTAATCACAACATGGTTATTTCGAAGAAATGTACAGCCAGCTGATTACATAATGTCTTCTTTAACTATCAGTACATCAGACATTGGTTAAAGTAAACTTGTTAAAGTTGTGGGGCGTCTGTGGCTCAGTGGTAGCAGGTTGTCCACTAATCACAAGGTTGGCGGTTCGACCCCCAGCTCCTCCTGTCCACATGTTGAAGTGTCCTTGGGCAAGACACTGAACCTTGCATGGTAGCTCACTGCCATCAGTGTGTGTGTGTGTGTGTGTGTGTGTGTGTGAATGGGTGAATGAGAGGCATATATTGTAAAGCACTATATAAATGCAGCCATTTACATTTAAGTTCTAAAACACCCCTGAGTGGGGCCCATGCTGTCCCAGCATGCAGAAGGCAGGGAAACACCCTGGACAGGTTGCCAGTCCAAGCACATCTTCTTGCTGTGAGGCAACATGCTGCGTGTGTCATGATCAAGTTATACAATGCAACAATGACATTCTTTTCACTGATCTAGAGTTCAAGTCGAGTCAATTTATATGCAACTTCAGTGCCACTTGAGTTGCAAACTCAAGTCCCAGTCCTTGGTGTGTGTGTGTGTGTGTGTGTGTGTGTGTGCACCTCGAGACAACGTTGTTCAGTGTGTGTGACACCTGACCCAGATGTAGTTGTATGGTGGTGGGAACCTGAGCTTCCTGTCCTGGTGTGTTTAAGGACAAAAAACTGGCTTGTTGTGGAGCTTCCAGTTCCCCTTGTTCTCCTTTTTTCAGACCTCTGGTTCAATACCTACAGTTTGTAGTGTGCGAGACACTCAAAGGAGTGTATTCTTACACCTCACCTAGAATTTGCCATCTAGGAAAGCCAACTCCCAGGTGACAAATATGACTGAGCCAAAGCCTGCATGCAGTGCATCTGTGGCAGTGCATCTGAGTAATAGCTGATACTGTATAGCTCTTTTCTGTGTTCAGTCAGTTAAGTGTGTTTACATACCAACCTCTTGTCTTGCTCTTGCTTATTTTTTCTTTTTCTTTCTCTTCTGCTGATCAGAAATCATCTACTCGCCGCTCAGATCCAAACCTGCCCAATCAGCCTGATATTGGAGTCTATGATGAGGTTAACAGGAACAGTGGTCTCGATGTCAATGGTAAGTGTGTGTGTGTGTGTGTGTGTGTGTGTGTGTGTGTGTTTGTGTGTCTGTATGTATTTGTACATACTAGATGTACGTGCCTGCATGTGTGTGTGCCATGGGTTCTGTACCTGTAATTATGCCTGCAGAAAAAGACCTAAAAATGTCAAAGATGATGAGTATTGTGAAGAAGATCCCACATGTGGTAATTGTTTGTCCATTAGATGGTGCTCCCTACGGCAGACTATGGGAGGGGTCCAGCCCGCGGCCTACGTCTCGTCTCACCCATCTGACCCGCATCAACGTGGACAACTTTGTCTTCCACAAGGTCTTGGGGAAGGGAAGCTTTGGCAAGGTAGGCCTCAGATACAAATAGTTAGATAATGAAGAAGTATAGATGTTAAGCTCTTCGTCAGACAAAAGACATTTGAAGTATCGATGCTAATCATTCTTTTCTTCTGTTACCAATCTCCTCTCCTCTCCCAGGTTCTCCTGGCAGAGCTGAAGGGTTGTGGAGAGTACTTTGCAGTGAAGGCTCTGAAGAAAGATGTGGTACTGATGGATGATGATGTGGAGTGTACTATGGTAGAGAAGAGAGTCTTGGCCCTAGCCTGGGATAATCCCTTCCTCACACACCTTTACTCCACTTTTCAGACCAAGGTAGTCCCTCTCCTCTTTGATCGTGATAGTGCTCAGTCTTCCCTTCACTTTGGCTCCACTTTCTGCTCTGCATAGTTGTTTGAGACCGTGTCTTAGCGCTGACAGTGAAACTTATCCATAGGAGCATCTGTTCTTTGTGATGGAGTATCTGAACGGAGGAGACCTGATGTTTCATATTCAAGAGAAAGGACGCTTTGACCTCTACAGAGCCACGTGAGTGTCACACAGACATGCAGACATGGTGGATAAAAATACACCCAACCCGCCGTCATTACTCAGCACCCATATGCTCAAGTCGTGGTGCAGACACATACACAATCAATGTCCTGATCGAAACCAGATACCCATAAAGAACGGCCTATGTTTATTCTCTCTCGCTTTATCTCTCTCTCTCTCTCTCTCCTAACACACTCCGGCTCTCTTTGCCTCTCCCTGTTATAGGTTTTTTTGTTTTACACAATATGCTATACCCTGATGGATTGGGGCTATTGGGGCCAGTGTCCATTAATTGCTGCTCACCAGCAGTGGCCTTGTAAGGAGTGAGCAGCCCTTAGGGTCTGTGTGTGTCTGTGGAGGAGTCTCTCTCACCACCTACCTCTCTATCCATTACCTCTGGGAATCGCTCCAGAGGAAAACTATTTTTCCTTGCTCTTTATTTAAGCTGTTACATTGGTTAAAGAAAGCGCCCTGAAGTCCAAAACATGGTGGCAACTGTGCTTCCAAACTGAGACAAAAAATTGTTGCTTTGAGGAACAAAACGCTTCAAAACGTTTAAAAAAGTTGCACCTTTCTTGCCAAAGCATAACTTCATCCTGGTGTCATGAAACCTTAATACTCTGTCATAAAATATAAATTCAATTCAGATTGTAATAGTGTTTTAAATTATATTTAGTGTAATAACACACCGATGAATGCTTTTACCATTAATCCCCTCCACCTGCTTGTTTGCACTGTTTTTTTGGTTTCAAAAGTTGACAGGAGTAGTTCTCTAATTTACAAATGCTACAGACACCCGATCCTATGTTGGCATCTTCTAAAATCCTCCTCACTCAGTGACTGTATACAAACTGGGTGGATAATTTACTCACTGAGAGAGTGAGAAAGACAGAGAAAGAGAGAATAATGATAATGTTTCATCCTCTCCCACTGAATTAATCATTAACCAAACATGCATGTCTCTGTGTGTATTTGTTTGTCTAGAGCTATGTATGCTTGTGTTTCTCTAGTGAAATGTAAAGTATCTCTTGGGTTTGGTTTCCTAGTTATCCAGTATTTTTCCTGAGGCGGTGACTGAACTTACGAGTTTCCAGTGAACTCTTTATCAGCACAAAGTCCCTGTTCTTCCAGTGGTTACCGCTAGCCTCTTGATCCAGTGCCGTAGATAGGCTGGTTCATCTTCTCAACTCTCTACACACAGCAGAGCCCATCTACAAACTCTTACATCTTAAGTGCAAAATGTAGAGCTCTTTTACAATGTTCCTTGTTCTAATAGTCTTGTTTGTAGAGCAGGTGTAGGTGTGTGTATATGTGCATGTGTATTAACACGTTTTATGAGAGCGATATTTGTAATCTGTTTTGAGTGAGAGTTATTGAGTAGATATAACTCGACAAAGCCTATTTACGCCTTGTCAGTAGGTCATTCACAATGAATGACCAGCTACTGGGTCAGAGTGGCGTCTACTCTATCTCTTGTTAGGGCTGAATCTGTTTCACCTGACACAGATGACAAGAGAAGCAGGTCAGAGATAGGCTAATCCTTTAGCTGACAGCTTCTCTCAGGTTTCACATTATGAGAACATTATTCACCTGTCTCCTACTCTATACAAATGTCCTCCTCAATAATTCAGCTCCACACTGAACAGAGTCCACATGGACACCATTGCTCAGCTGCCAACTCAATAGTGAGATAGCTGCACTGTGGTATGCGCCTTCCCACCAGCCAGATTTTGAGAGAAAGTTGATATGTACCCCCTATGTCTTCTTCTTTCTAGGTTCTACTCAGCTGAGATCATTTGTGGTCTCCAGTTCTTGCACACCAAAGGGATCATCTACAGGTCAGCAAAAATGCCTATTACATCTGAATGTACAGCACGAAGACATTTATTATGATGCTCAAAATCAATTCTGCTTTGATCACTCTGTTTCCAGAGATCTTAAGTTAGACAATGTGATGCTGGATCATGAGGGACACATAAAGATAGCCGACTTTGGCATGTGCAAGGAGAATGTGTTTGGAGAGAACCGGGCCACTACTTTCTGTGGTACTCCTGATTATATCGCTCCAGAGGTACTGTGTTCTTGTAATTGACTAGTTTTCAATTTGCAACCCTGATCTGTGTAATTTATAATGTCATGACATCGCCCATCAGATCCTGCTGGGACAGAAGTACTCCTTCTCAGTTGACTGGTGGTCATTTGGGGTGTTGCTGTACGAGATGCTGATTGGGCAGTCGCCATTCCATGGAGATGATGAGGATGAGTTGTTTGAGTCCATCCGCATGGATACACCTCACTACCCTCGTTGGATCACCAAGGAGGCCAAGGACCTGATGGAGAGGGTCTGTACCCTCTATGGGGTCACACAACACCATTTCTGTTGCCGACCGCCTGAGATCCCTTACTTACCTTTACCTGTTTCTCTCCCTGCAGTTGTTTGAAAGAGACCCCACTCGCAGGCTAGGAATTGTGGGTAATATCCGTGTACACCCTTTCTTCAAGACCATTAACTGGTCGGGCTTGGAGAGGAGGGATGTGGAACCCCCCTTCAAACCTAAAGTGGTATGTTTCACACATGCTATGTTACGTCCATCTATAATATATGATGATCTCCTCTGTTCTTTCATTTTGCTGACATATGTTTCTGGTCAATTGCAGAAAGCACCCAATGATTGCAGCAACTTTGATCGGGAATTTCTCAGTGAGAAGCCCCGACTGTCCTACAGCGATAAGAACTTCATAGATTCCATGGACCAAACAGCATTCGCCGGTTTTTCATTCATCAACCCCAAGATGGAGCACCTCCTAGAAAAGTGACAGGCAGGTCCCCACACTGTTCTTATGACAGCTCTGGGGTCAGGGAGATAGGTAAAATTAGGGTCACATGATCAAACTTGCAAATGAGTGAGCTGTTCCACATTCAGTATTTGTGTGACCATATTTTAAGCACAAGCAGTCGGTACATGTAGAAATTATAAGAGTAAAAAATTGCAGGAATGGGCTCTTGTACATATTGGCGTTAATTTTATTTGTGTGCATGTTAACCCGTCTAGATAATAAAGCCTGTATGAATAATAACTGTATTAGGGTGGGAGGGTGGGACATTCCACTACCAGTCACAGCTACCATCTGCAGCTATTTTGCGTCCCTTATGGTACCATTCGATTCAACCCAACCGGAGATGCAAAATGGTGAGAGGGAAAGAAACCTATAAGCATACATTGTATACTTTCTGTGTAGATTGTGTGTGCGAATGAGCCAACAGCATGTTGAAAACTCTCAGACCAACATCCTCATCCATCTCTCAATATAGCACATCAATGAGTGTTAATTATTGTTGAAAGATCTGACAGACTTTGACTGGTTCATGTGTTTCTGGCAAAGAAGAAGAACTTGTGGTTTGTGTGGTTGTCTGAACTGTGCCATGTAAAGAACAAACTTAAACAGAGCAGGTCTTTCTGCTGCACCTAAAGGTACTGTCTGTAGACGGGCAGATTGGTTGAAAAGGAACAGTAATGTTTTTAGGTTGACATGAGTGGGACTCACTGAAATGTTGTATATAGATAATGTATGTGAATATTGTTGTAACATGTATATTGGTTCGCTAAGAATGTACTTTTTTTTTTTACTGTCTCCATCTTTTACATCTTATTAAAAAGTCATCAACTCCCAAGTTCCCTGTGCTCCTTTTAGAACTGCTTTGCAGCGTCATGGAATTCAAAACTTGTTTTCCAGGCGTGGAAAATGGAACATGTGGAAATAGTCGTGGAAATGTCATGGAAATTTGTTGGGAATCTTTTTTTCCCGACCACTGAAATGTTTAATGTCGATCTTGGCTGCTTACCTTTGAAGAATAATAACCCAAATCAGAACTTTCCTCCTTTATATAGCCACAATCAAGCCTAAAGACAATCAGATTTAGGACACAATCAATTATCAATCAATTATGACAAATAAGATAAGATGTTGACAGAATAGCACATAAAAACAGTAACAGGTAGGGGACTGAAACAGATAGTAGGACTTAATAGATAGTATTAAGTTATTGTTTTAGCCATTCAGAAATAAGACTTGGGACAATCAGGTCATGGAAATTGTGCTATATGTCATGCATACACAGGCATACAGGCATACACTTAAAGGCTGTTTAGATAAACCTACAGAAGGCACTCACCCTCCCGTGTGTTCCTGGGTGGAGTCTTTAATGAGAAACTGAAAATATGGATAATATATATAATATAACTTTAATATAATGTCTAGGCCATACAGACGTCAATCAACCCACCGTGCTGTGTAGATTATCAGAAGGATGGCTCCGCCCCCTAGCGGCAGAAAGGTCAACATAACGCTCCACTGACGTCACCGCGTAACGTATATCCGTGCACTGTGTACGGAAGTGGAACAGGGACGTGGAGTCAAAGAACCTCACTTGCTGATGAGGAATTGGGAGCTACAACATTTCAGCTGCTTACAACGACGGTTATTACAGTATGGCGGCTTCATATCTGCCACGGTGACTTTGAGATGCTATTCCTTTCCCTCACTGCGGAAGACAAGTGGATAGCCAGTCAAATTCTCGCTGGACAAAAAGTTCCCAGCGAGTCAAGGGGACTTCAAAATGAGCTCACAAGATGTACTGAAGAACGCATCCACTCTTGCATCATATAATGTGTTGCTACAGGTAAATAAACACAATACTATAGGGTCCGGGGCCATAGCATTACCACTTAAGTGCACAGTAATGATGGTGTTAATGTGGTGTCAGAACAGAACATTAGGATAGTCAGCTAAATTCGTCTTGGATATTAAATAATTCATATGGTTTTCCTTCGTCATCATATCTCAGGTGATGTTCCGTGTGCTCACTTTCTTGCTGAATGCATTCACGCTACGGTTTGTGTCCAAAGAACTGATTGGGGTCGTCAATGTCAGGTAAGTTGACAGGTGCTGTCATGGGAGCACAAGCCAGAAGAGAGAGCACAGTGCATCCTGACTGAAGTGTGTGTGTGTGTGTGTGTGTGTGTGTGTGTGTGTGTGTGTGTGTGTGTGTGTGTGTGTGTGTGTGTGTGTGTGTGTATTCTTCCAGGCTTACACTACTGTATTCCACATTAGTCTTCTTATCCAGAGAGGCGTTCCGGAGGGCCTGTCTGAGTGGAGGATCGGGGACAGGCCATAACTGGAGACAGGTTATCAACCTGCTATGGCTGACGTGAGTTGGATTTACGACGACAGTTGGAGTGACTACACCTACACTTGATGCTAAGCATTTAAGTTGGCACATTGATGTTTGCCTGTGTGTCTGTAATGTGTCTCTGTCTCACTGAACCCTTTTCACCTCTCAGGTTGCCACTTGGTGTGGTATGGTCATCCCTGTTGGTCTGTGTGTGGCTGTGGCTCTTGGAGATCCCAGATCCACAGACTATCCCTCACTATGGCCCTGCTGTGGGGATGTTTGCTCTGGCTGCGGTGCAAGAGCTGCTGGCTGAACCCCTCTGGGTCCTGGCTCAAGCCCACATGTTTGTCAGGCTGAAGGTGGTAGCTGAGAGCTTAGCGATGATTGCTAAGTGCATTTTAACTGTGGTGCTTGTGGTGTCTGCTCCTGAATGGGGCCTTTACATCTTTTCTGTTGCTCAGGTAAGAACTGAGCGTAACTCCTCCCCACTATTGCAGTAAATATTTTATTTGTTTTTCATTTTAAGGTATGGTTTTTCTTAGTTGGTGTATACAGGTTTCCTGGTGCTGTGCTATGCTGTGTACTTCTTTCGTTTCCTGGGCTCTGAAGATGCCACCAAAAAGTGTTTTCCCCTGCACAGTGTTGGAGACCTGCTGCCCTGCAGAGCTGATGGAGAGGTAGTATTTACTCAACACATTTATCACCACCGTCCTTCCAGGACTACGCTGCATGGCTGTTGCAAATGTGTTATTTTTTCAGTGATGTGCATAATGTTCCCACAGGGATCATTTGTCATCAAGTGTCATCTAATCTGATCTAATATTTTGGATTTGATGACACACATATGCACGATACACATCAGTGTAACACGTATAATAATGTGTTTCTCCAGCATGGTTAGAGCCAGGATTCATGTCCCTATGGCAGGTGTGGATTCAGTTCTTAGCTCAAGGACGTTTTGGCAAGGAAGAGTGCTACTCATCATGCAGGATCAGTTACAAGATGTACTGTTTAACCACTAAGGCTATTGCACCTCCCTGTATTGTTGTGTTTATAGCCGTTGATAGACTGGACACTGGCCCGGCTGACATGGAGCTTCTTCAAGCAGTCCTTCCTGAAGCAGATCCTGACGGAGGGTGAACGTTACGTCATGACCTTCTTGAATGTCCTCAGCTTCGGAGACCAGGGTGTTTATGATATCGTCAACAACCTGGGCTCCATGGTGGCACGCTTCATCTTCCTGCCCATTGAGGAAAGCTTCTATGTCTTCTTTGCCAAAGTTCTGGAGAGAGGGCGCAATGTCAAAAGTCAGAAACAGGTGACACTTCAACACTTGAAATTTTAGAACTTCTTTGTGAATGCCTTGGCAGGAATATCTGTTAGTTATGACTCTTTAAGTTGTGGTATTGATTCTCCATCTGGATTTGTCTTCAGGAGGACGTTGCTATTGCAGCAGAAGTCTTGGAGTGCCTGCTAAAGTTGGTGCTTGTGATTGGTCTGATTATCACAGTGTTTGGTTATGCCTACTCCCACCTGGCTCTGGACATTTACGGGGGCTCTCTGCTGAGCAGTGGGGCAGGTCAGTCAGCTACAACCCAACCACAGAAATATTAAACTGCTTCTCCTGGTATATTGTAGACATTCTGTTTTGTTTTGTGCTGTTAGTCATGGTATGTTTATGGTATTTTGTTAAAGGGCCCACTTTGCTGCGATGCTACAGCTCCTATGTGCTCCTGCTAGCTGTCAATGGTGTGACAGAGTGCTTTGTATTTGCTGCCATGAGCCAAGAGGAGGTTGACAAGTAAGAGTGCACACACGCACGCACGCACACACACACACACACACACACAGTTTCAATGAGTGTACAAATATAACCTGTCAGTTCTTTTGTTGTGTGTTTAGGTATAACCTGGTGATGCTGGGTCTGTCTGTGTCTTTCCTCTTCCTGTCCTACATGCTGACATGGTGGGCTGGAGCTGTTGGTTTCATACTGGCCAACTGTCTTAACATGGGCCTCCGCATCCTGCACAGCCTTCTCTACATACACAGATACTTCCACTTGAGTCCATGGAAGCCTCTGCGAGGCCTGTTGCCCTCCCCAGTCCTACTACTGGCACTTGCCCTCAGTGCAATTGTGACTGCGCTGTCTGAGGTACCAGAAAACTGTTTCTCTTCCTTCTCCACTTGTGTTTTTTCTATTAACTATCTTGCTGACATTTGAATTATTTGAAGTCTAAGAACCTAATCCAGAGATTGTAATGAATTACTGTAATTAGTCCTGCAATCTATGTATTGTCTCCTGTACAAATCAATGGGCCTAATTTCAGCTGCTTTATTCTCTGGTTTTAGGGTGTTCTCTGTTGTGACCACGGCTGGTCGCTAAGGTTGGTCCATATCGCCATGGGAGCAGTGTGTCTACTGTGTGTGCTTGTAACTGTCCTTCTCACAGAGACTCAACTTATTATGTTTGTGAGGACTCAGCTGTTGCCCCAGTACAGAAAGAAACACACTTGAACCTGATGGGCGTGTTGGACTGGAACCACCCTTCCTTTCCACCTCAAACTGTAATGACTGTAATGTAGTGCGTGCGTGCGTGCGTGCGTGGCGTATTGTGGATATGTCACTCTGGATCATTCCTGTGATGGTACATACAAGTATGAAGAAGAAATAGCACATTCATCAAATCCTGGGCAGGTTGTGAGACTTTGGGGTAGTAGTCTATCCTGGACAAATAAATAAAATAACATTTGATGTGTTAGATTTAATTGTATGTTTTTAATTGTTTTTTTAAATAAAGTTGGCTATACATTATAAGCCAAAACGAACTGCTAAACTACACTATATGTATGTGTGTTTTCAATCAGGTTTATTGAAAAACATGTTGATGGCAGAAATCCTATTTTTTATATACATTTTTTAACCATTTTGGAGGGGTTCTAGCTGCTTATATGGCTATTTGAAAGTAGCAAATTACAGCAAAATGTAATATATAGTTATACCAGTTTTCATCATATACTAGGTAAACAATTTGAGTGACTTCTCTCTAATAAAACATTAACATTATGAGAGATGATGCACTGATAGGTGCCTACGTTAACCGTGCCCCTTGGTCAAGGTCTATATTATTTCCTGTTCAGTTTAGATTGGAGTTGACATCAGAGAGTCAGTCAAGCCTCTGTGTTGAGTATGTTAATGAAAACCAGATTCTATGAAGTACTGGATTGTTTATGCATTGTTTATACTGACACTTTCTTTTAGGAATTCGTTCATCTAAAGTTGGAATTGAATCTGTTTTCTACATTGTTAATAAACAAGATGCACTTTCATTTACTTGATTTATTTATTTATTTATCATTTATTTGAAGTCTGCCTCATTATGTTTTTCTAAGTTTACAAATGTTTGGTAACATCTTCTATGTGAAGTGGATAACCAATAGTAGCCAATAGCTACTATATATATACTGTAAAGAAGAACATTTTCTAGAGAATTTATCCTTTAATATCAGTTTCAGTATCATTGTTCACTTTTGTGTTATTCTTTTTGCTCTGTCGCATTATGTTTTGTTTCTCGAAAGCTAAAACGAAGAAACAAGTCATTCATTCCCATGAGAAATAGTTGCTGGCTATTTGTTGGTCCTTCCTCTGAAACTGGGGTCCCTAAGGGCAGAATAATGATATAATTATGGAAAAGAGGCAGGAAGGGGTGGGAGCGACATTCTTTTAATGCAGTGTAATGCCCCTCTTTCAAGTACTTGTAACTCTGGCATGGTATAAAGTTTGTCAGTATGTTTGTTGTCTAGATATCTAGGAACTTTGGCTAAATCAATGCTGATCGAAAAAGAAGGTTCAAGCAATTCA
This sequence comes from Hoplostethus mediterraneus, assembly GCA_034670385.1. Lineage (NCBI taxonomy): Eukaryota > Metazoa > Chordata > Actinopteri > Trachichthyiformes > Trachichthyidae > Hoplostethus > Hoplostethus mediterraneus. Next base: position 1,215,097 of record JAXDDW010000062.1, read on the forward strand.
GAGGGGGGGTGAGGGGGGAGGATTAGTGATGGACTATACTCGTCATACTTGTATCCCTATGGATGTTTAGATGATGAATGTAATACTAACTGAGCCAGTTGTGGCAGTGATCTTATCTTATGATGCAGCAGACAAGACAGCATGCCGTGAGAATGAACAGAGACATGGAGAAAGACAGAAAAGAGGAGGAGTCTACAGCCCCACTGAGTCACTTACTAGCAATACAAACAGATTCATAGTCCACTGGGGTGTGTTTGTGTGTGTGTGTGTTTGTGTGTGTTGGGCCGGACATATAAGAGGACAAGAGGCAAAGCTGACAGAGAGAAGAGAATTTCTTAGACGATATCCTCAACTACTCAGCCAACATGTCTCAAGTAAGGACACTACCTGAATTCTCAAAACAGCAGAGTAAATGATCTCATCATATTGCTGAAAGGAGCTAAACTTACTGCAGATACGGAGTGGACATGAAGTGCCAGATGTGGTGTGTGTTCCTAATTGGTTCTCTGATGCGCTTCAGCTTGGTGAGGGAGAAGACGAGCAAGAGCAGCGTCCTGAAGTGAGAGAGGAGGACCTCGTTGAAGCAAAGGATAAGCTGGGTACAAAAGAGGGAGTGAAGAGCAAGACGTTTGAAGTGATGGAAGAGTGTGGTGAGCACTGAACACTTACTGCAATGTGATTAGGGGGTCCGTCTTCTAGGTGTGAGAGTGTGTGTGGAAACAATCTCTTGCAATCTGTATCTGGTTAAACTAAGATGACTGAGATGAGATACTAGAGCTCAACAATGGCAGCGATTTTATGAGAGAGGCGTTTCTTGTGATGCAGAAGTTTCCACTCCATATACAGAGAGGCAAAGGAGGATGAGGGGTGATGAGAGGGAGACTGCTGTCAAACAGAACGGTGTCTTCTCCCTCCCTCACACACACACACACACAGGAAGTTTTACTTTTTTTTCCTGACAGATGAAGTGTGTATATTTATATCGTAAATATCCACCGTCTCATTTTATTCACAGAGAAAAAGGGTAAAACTGCCCCTTCTGTGTTCAGCGGAGTGAGGTCAGGAGCAGAGACCGTTTTCAACAAGCCCTCAGCTCGACCAATCAGGAAGAAGCAGAAGTCTTAACCATCAATGGACAGCTGGTTTTGCTCTGAAGCTCTTCCCATTCCCATCAGGGCTCGGGGTCAGCTGTGTTCCCGCTGTACTACTTTTTCACAGAGGGAAAACCCTGCTTAAAGCCTCCCTTTCAGTGGCTTCCTGTTCTTTGTCAAAAGTTCACACTTGCACTTTTAAACTCAGCTCTATGTGTGGCTATGGCACTCCTGGTTGTTTTTGTTAAATAATGTTAGTCCTACTATCCATGGATTTCTATCACTTCACTATTATCATCATCAATCATATAAAAATACTGTCGACTGTGCCAGCGAGGGCGTTTGATTACATGCAGATATCACACAGTTGGTGCGCTTTATACTGTGATGTGACTGTGATGGTCGATTGACACAAAAAGACAGTTCTGTAAGATCATCAATAAAAAGCTTAAACACTCACAAACAGAAACATATCTTAGCGACTTCTGTTTCGTCCACACTGTATTAGTCATTAGCAGGAGGTGCCAGGAGTCTGTATGTCAGTAAATGTGTATGCTCGTCTATGCTTGTAATACACCAAAATAAAAACACCAAAGAAAACTGTTTTTTTGGAGTTTCCCTGTTTATTGAAAAAAAAAAATCTTCTCATCAACACATAGTGCATAAAACTTAAAATGTATTAGAACAAATCCTATAACAGTATGTAATGTAATGTAATGAGGCACAGCCAGGGCAACTCTAGAAAGAGCTGATGAAGGGGAGAGAAGAATGAAGCATGGTACAAGGATGGAGGAAATAAAGGGACTTATAACAGAACAGGTGGACATTATTTCATGAATTTGTGATGCTGGTCCTGGAGGATCTTTGCAGAGGACTTGGCATCATAGAAGAGCTCATTTATTTCCTCTACCTGCTCCCTCTCCACACCCTCTTTTCCCTGGACACGCCCCAGCAGACTGGCCGGGGTCAGCAACTGTACAGCATACCTGAGAGGAGACAAGAAATGAGTCACTCAGTGTGTACACACACCACACACACACACACACACACACACACACACACACACACACACACACACACACACACACACACACACACACACACACACACACACACACACACACACACACACACACACACACACACACACACACACTTTACCTAAGGGTGGTCTTGGTGCCAATCTCTCCCAAGTGACTAAGTGCCTCTTCGCTGATGTTGATCCCCTCAGTCTGAGCACGGATCTTGATGATCTACAAACAACGGCATCATCAGCAACTACAAATACACAGACATCAGCGCATTGGCAGTAGTGTGACAGTCACACTCACCTGCTTCATCTCCTGTGGTGTATACAGCATGGTGCGGATAATCATGACTCTGTCCAGCAAGTCCAATGGAATCCCGTGAGGAGAGCTGATGTCCTCGGTCCCTCTGGGCGACAACAACAGAGGGTGGTTAAAATACCGAGAGCTAACAACTCAAGTTTGAAGAACACTATTGACGTCAAGATTGTGTCTCCCGTCTTCACGCCGACTCCCCCATCAAACCAGGAACCCTTAAACATTCGCATGCCCACCTGATTAGACAGTTGCCCCTGTTGGAGGCGAACACAACGATGGGGGCGATGGTGCTCTCCAGGGCTCGGTGGAGGTACGTGAAGCACTCGATGTCCAGCATGTGCACCTCGTCCACAAACAACACGCCGGGAACGAGCTCGGCGACGCCTTGGTCGATGTAGCGGTTCACCACCTTGTTGATCTCGGCACGCAGCTTGTCTGGAATGGAAAAGAGGCAGGGAAGACCATGAGTTAACAAGAACGGTCAACTGAGCAGCTGGTGATGTCTGGAGGGGGTTATTTCTACGTTTTCGCCTTACCTGTGATCTCTGTCTTCTTGGGCTTCATCAGTTGCCCCATCATGGAGAGGATGTCCTGGCCTCCCTGAGGTAAAATAATGAAGAAATATTAAAAATTGGGAGACTACTCTGCAGACTGGCAATCTGCAGTCATGCAACTTGTTACTCTGATACTTCAGGCATGTACCTGGGGTCTGGCGTTTGCGACATCCAGGTCATGAAGTGTGACATCTTGGATGATCTCTTTCTTTTTGTGGACGTCACCTTTGGGCAGCGGCACATACTCCTCTGCCTCCAGGTCAAACTCTGTCGCAAAAGTGTCACAACGACCTTGTCTCTGCAAAGACAGGAATGAGGATAGGGTTAAAAAAAAAAAAAAAAAATACCCACTGCTAAACAGAAAAAGAATAAATGGCTGTCTTATATTGCTCTGGAGTGAAACAAGAGAGGATATGAGAGTAGGAGAGAGCAGGTGTATGATTGAACCCAGTGCCAGCCTAGTGCAGAGAGGAGGGCATGTGGCCGAGGGATGAAAGAGTTAGAGAAGAAGGCTCATGAGGAGGCTGTCAACAGTAACAAATGTGGTGTCCACCCCTCCTCCTTTGGCCACTGACGAGAGCCGACCTGCGCCCGGCGGCCCACCTGCAGCGATTAAAGGAACCGTCAACGCAGCCTGTCAACACAGGCCACAAGGCCCACTGCTAGAACAGAGGCGAGGGGGGGGGGGGGGGGAGATGGAGAGATAGAGGGGGGCAGCCCTATGAAGAGCTGGAGGAATGAGAGGTTCATTCCAGAGTACAGTAGAGATAGAACAGAGAAGGGTTGAGAAAGATGAAACGATGCCGCCGTGAAGGACTGGAGAGGACAGGCAAGACAAAAAAAACCCCACTTAACTTCAGTCTTATCAGTTATTTCTTCAAGCGTGTCATTACAGCTTTTACTTAAATTGTTTTACAACTATCTCTGAGACACAATCTGGTGCATTACAGTATGCGCAACTTTTTATAGTGAGTCTGTGCAGCTTGTGTGCAGGCTGGAAGTTGCAGTAATACCTTGACGGCTCCACTGTTGGCTTCAATGTAGATGACGTCTCCCACTTCCACGCGCTCCTTCTGAAGACTCTCGTAAATACTGGGATCCAACTTAGGAAACAGATAAGACCTTTTATTAAAACACTGGTTCTACTGTGATCAACTGCTACATAGGCCCTCTTTACACCTGGCATGCATCCTGGGTGACTGGATTTGTGTAAGAAACCCAGACATAAATGCATCAAAGAAGCATTACGTAATCCACCTATGGAGTGCCCAGAGATGCATTTTGCCGCATTAACAACAAAGTGTAAATGGTAACAAATCACCAATCAACACTATACTATAAACTACATAAACTTTTGCACAGATATCACAACTACAAAGTGCATGCAAACCAAGCAGAAGGCAGGCAGCTCTAACAGTAAGAAACATGGATTGCCAGGATTTTCAAGGAGGTAAACATTAAGGGAGAAAGTGATGTGCATGGCAATCAGGATTTAGTGTAGATTTCTATCTGTAGAAGCATTTTTATGTCCTGTGTAAATGTTGGCCAACTAAATAATATCCAGACACAATGTGGATATGAGATACGTTAATGCCAGGAGCAAAAGGGGCCATAGAAATATTTTAACCAAATGTGTAGGACGTGGACATGTTGATCCTTAATACTTATTATAGTTCCCAGCCTGATAAACCAATCCTCTAATTGTGGCCAGAGGAAAATTACACAATAATAATAATAATACCACTTCATTTATATAGCAGGTTTCATACAATGCAGCTCAAGGTTCTTTAGAAGCAGCATTGGACAGATACAAATCTAGAGACAAGCCAGAGGGAACACAAAGAGAATAGCAACAATATTTTAATTCCAATCTGACCTTGAGTTGCTTCGTGCCCTTGCCAGTCTTCAGACCGATGATGACGTGGCTGATGGTTTTTCCGTAGCCACCCATGGGATTCTCAGTCTCACAGGGGGTCAGCTCTGTCACCTCCCCCTCATACACCTCCTTTGTCTCCTTGATACGCAATCCTAAAAGTGGGCGACATTACAGAAAAACACACACACACACACACACACACACACACACCCACACACACACACGCATACAGTACAGAATGAGAACTCAATTGGGCCTTTATATTCGTGAATCGACAAAAGCCGCCACATCCTTCTGTCTACCTAACAGTGCATTTATTACAGAGAGAGAACATGAATGTGTGTGTGTGTGTGTGTGTGTGTGCACGCGAAATGTCTGGGCATCGTTCTATGTAACGTGATCACACTGTAATCCTTGTTCCTCTTTCATATGGCCTGTGCCCCGAATAAGAGTAGCACGCAGGTGGCTGATCTCGTCTGGTGTGGGTCAGAGAGTACTGCTTAAGGCAGGGACCGTCTGTCACGGTGCCCTTATCGAGAGGGTGACGACAACCTCAGAATGCACCACCCTCCCCCCACCCTCGCTGCATGTTCTGTTCTAGGGGTGGAGCAAAGGTGCTGATGACCACCTCTCTGTCAACCCAAGCTCTATTTCCTTCCCTGTGACAGGTAACGTCAACAGTCAGACAAGCCCCTTCCCCCCTCTCGAAGCCTTCCTTCCTTGTCAACGCGGCTCACACAAATCCCCTCTCCGAGTCCTGACTTTCAGCTCAGCGGAAAGGGTGTGGAGTAGGGCACCTTGTTCTTCCTGTCCGAGCACTCCCCGATGAGACTAGGTTGAATATATGGTGACAGGGGTTTAGCTTTGATTAATGCCCATCAGTAAAGGTTTTGTTGTATTTGTGTTTATGTGTGAGAGAGACAAACAGAAAGAGAAGGAGAGAGAAATATTCATGTTTTGAAAAGACACTCACCAATGGCCCTTCTGAAATTCTCCATCAGTACTTCTGTTTTCTTAATCTCAGATGAGTAGACCTCACTGCCTACCATGGGGCAGAAAGGCACCTTGTTGCCCAACTCCTGTGCCATCGCCAAGGCTAGGGCAGTCTGATGGCCAGGGAGATAGAAAGAGTTAATAAAATTCAAATGCTGCAGTTCAAGATGGACTGGAAAAACAATAATTCTAGTCACAATCGGCAACGTCAACAACACCAACAATGTCAATAATAACAGCAGCACTCGACAAGAACTTTGCCATTTCCTCAGCACGGTACCTTTCCTGTTCCTGGGGGCCCGGCCAGTAAAACTGCCCTCCCTGCCATCTTCTTTGAGCGGATCAACTCAACAATGATGCCACAAGCCTAAAGAGAGAAATAGAAATATTAGGTGCCACTGATTTCACCAGTTTAAAGTTTATTGACATGCAAGGATAAAACGACAGGAGAACCTGATTCCAACACAATTATCTTAATGTGTCTGGACAGCAAGCGCTTGCACTGCTTTATTTGAGTATAATTTTCATGGGGCCTTCATTTGGTATGGATCCAAACCCATGAGAATTTGCTGGAATGTTCCAGATACCATGCAGAGCCTCTCAGCTTCTTACCAGAATAACAGACCAGCAGCAGGTGTTCACCATTTGAAAGTTTATTAGACTATTCAAAAGACTATTCAATGACATATAGCACAGTTTACATGACTGATATATGTCAGAGTCTATGTTGCAAATGTCACATTCCCAAGTCTTATTTCTGGCTACAACTATCACTATCGATACAATGAGGACATTTCTGGTTTGTTTTTTATGCCTTAAGGGAAAGTGGATCAACAAGCTTGACAGTAAACATTTCACTGGTTGGAAATATTATTTTAAATTTCTATGACATTTCCAATTGGCGTCATTTCCCGTAGCCTCTGGACATTTTATTATGAGTTGTAGATTAATTTGGCGTATGGACACACTGGCCACTGCTGGAGATCTTGGTCGTGACCTTCCTCCTGTAACATACTTTAATTAAGCTATTGTCTCCCACATTCATTACCAGTTCACTTCCACCTCTGAAGTGACGAAACAGCGACACCACCGTCTGTACGGGATTAGCTTGCTGGAGCAGTTGAGATTGAGTGTAACTGTTTACAATAGATAGATCTTCCTTGCAAAAAGGCTTGGCTCTCGAAGTGAGTAGCCCAGTCAATACAAGAGTAACTGTCCTGCTACGTGAACATTACCTCTCTTGCAGTCTCCTGTCCGACTAGACCAGATGCTGTCTGTTTAGCATTCCCGGCCTCGTCTAGCCCGAGTCCCTTCACATGGCTATGAGACGCGATCCGCTGTGTTTTTGTGGTGCTTTTCACCTCCTCGATCTTCATGGTTGTATTATTTTTTACAAATATATGACTTGAAAACGACAATGGCACAATAAAGGCAAAGAAAATGCCCCCTATGCCCCTATTTGATTCTCACCGCCACAATCGGCGCGGAAACTCAAAACACAGAGAAGTGCGTTTCCATGTGGGTTACTAGGGAAGTAGGAGGAAGTAATACCCTGAAGTACCGCCTATTTAGGCTAGTGACTAAAACTATTGGACCTTTTAGTTCAATGTAACCAATTGATTGGCTGACGCTCGTGTCAGTTATTTATATCCGGAAAACCACGCCTCCTTCCCGTCTTCATTTCCGTTGGTGTTTCACTTGTTTTGACGTAGTAGAAACTTGTTAACGTCTAATTGGTACTCTCCAATCGACTTGAAACCCACAAACCAACCAAAAAGTAGAGGTGTTTCATCGCCCTACTGACATTTGCTAATGATTTTTAATGAAAGAGATATTAAGTCTGTTTTCTTCTTTTTACTCTTCTAGTAAAAGGCAAACGTTCCGCTTAATCATGTTGACCTCGGGAGGGAATGTATTGACACCCAGGAAGAAGTTAAAGTCTCAACTAGTTTTAAGCAAACTCATAGTGTTACGTTATATGAACAGTGATGTTTTGACAACTTGTCCATTAAGATGAATCAGATTTAACGGATGTCAAGAGAAGAACAGCTACTGTTGCCGTTCGAGTTGAGTTCAATGTCCAACTCCGAGTGAAAATATTCACGCTGGTTACTACAAACAGGTGAAAAGATGGCAGACTCAAGTGCCAATCGCACTAAAACGTTGAATTTCAACGTGGGAGTACTTGGACATGTTGACAGCGGGAAGACGTCGCTTGCAAGGGCGCTCAGTAGCACTGCCTCCACGGCTGCCTTCGATAAAAACCCACAGTCCCGAGAGAGAGGCATCACGTTGGATCTCGGCTTCTCCTCATTCACGGTGGATCTTCCGGATCATCTACGAGAGAGTGGGGGGCACCAGTATGACAGCCTGCAGTTCACCTTGGTGGACTGTCCTGGACATGCCTCTCTTATTCGCACCATCATTGGGGGTGAGCTCTCTAAATGTCTAGCAGTTGTTTGTGAAATACCCCTTAGGCAATATGCTTGGAGCAAGCAGGATTGTTTATTGTGTATCAAGTGTCAGTCCATGCACGCCATATGTGGTCATTTACTCTGATAACTGTATTTGACATGCATTTTTAATAGCCAGTAGTAACCACATTTTGGCACAGCCATGCCATGGAATCATTATCAAATTGATAACCACACATCTGAATGTCTGTAGGCTACATACATGTTCACACCAGGATGGGGCTTGTGCTGCATCCTCACTGGTATTCCACTCAATTAGAGCACCATGTATTTTGTGTTTAATGTGACCTATCCAGCAGAGGGCGCCTTCAATCTGCAAGTAGCTTTAGTTAAACTTCTCAAGTTGAGAGGATGTTGGAGTATGAGGGGAAATGACTACAGTGGTGCAGTCATCAAGAGACAATGAGGAAACTTACTCACAGGGAAGCTTCCTGTATTACCTGTTTTCTCATCCTTCTTCCCTCTCAGTCAGTTACCATACAACTGAAAAACCAAGGTACCACTTTTGTAGCTGGAAGACCAGAGCAGACCTTGATATAAGCACATTGTTGTAGGGGTAAAGGTCTGGGAATGATGGCTTTAATAAAGCAAGATAGATTCATTCACTCACTCAAACACTCCAACATTCCAACATTGTATCTATTTGTGTCTTGTAAACTACATACTAAATGAAGCCTGAGAGCCAGTGGATGGCACATGCTGTAGATTAGGGAGGAAGGAAAATGTGGGGATTGGGGTATGTATTAAACTTCCCCTCCTGTCCCTAGTGGGGAAAGCACAGGAAAGAGAGAGAGCCAAATAGAAGGAGAGAAAAGAGGGGAGCACAGGAAAGAGAGACTGCCAAAGTCAGGAAAAGAAAAGAGGGAGAGGAAAGACAACCAAGTGAGCTGGAGCTCTAATTTCAACCCTCTAGCCCTTTTAGCTCCCTCTCTCTCCCTCTCTCTCCCTCTCTCTCCCTCTCTCTCCCTCTCTCTCCCTCTCTCTCCCTCTCTCTCCCTCTGTACACCCCTCCCTTAATTTCTCCTCTTGTTCTGGTGTTATTCTTGGTTGTCTGTGTCCGTTCCTGTTTTTATTACTATTGTCCACCCCGGCATCTGTATTTATCATCCTTGAGGTGGCTGGTCTAGGATGGCTGTTGTAAGTCTCCCCAACCATTATGTACACCATTGTTTCATAGTCAAACCTATCCCAGACCCAAACTCTTACTCAGAGGGGCTTCAGTAACTGCTCAGATTCGTATGGACGCACAAGAAGAAGGCAGGAACGTTTTTTTTTTAACAGCGAATTACAGTGGCATTCTACTGTAATGACTTTTCCTGCACATTAGTAAAATCTGGAAGCCTCTTGTTGATGTGTATATTTTGTGTACGGTAGGGGCTCAGATCATTGACCTGATGATACTGGTGGTGGATGTTGTGAAGGGGCTGCAGACTCAGACAGCTGAGTGTCTGCTGATTGGAGAGCTGACCTGCCCTCGCATGGTGGTTATCCTGAACAAGACTGACCTGCTGCCAGCCAACAAGAGACAGAACGCCATTGAGAAGATGACAAAGAGACTACACAAAACGCTGGAGAGCACCAGGTATGCACATAGACTAGCACAGGCATAAACCTGCGTAAGTGTGGAGTAAATGGCTGAAATGTGTGCCCAGATAATTGATAGGTAAGGCCACTCCTGTGTCTCTCGTGGACAAGGATCCAATCCTGTCAAAACCCTCGCTCCTGCACCTTCCCCACTCTGTTTCCCTCTCTGCTTTCCAACTGTCTGTATAAATAAATAAATAAAATACTAGTGGACTGCCCGCTTTATAAAAAATAGTGTCTATGAAATGTTTTTAAAGAGTTTTTGGAGTAACTTTAATCATTAGTTTAACATCAAAACATATTGTAATTCCCACATGGATATTTCTCTGTTGGCCAGATTTAAAGATTGTCATGTGATTGCTGTGGCAGCGAAGCCTGGGGGTCCGGAGGCCCCTGACACAGAGGAGCCACAGGGAGTGCCAGAGCTAATAGAGGTAAAGTCAGGAAATACGCTAGTGCCCCTCCATATACTTACATTGTTAGTAATGCAGCGGCAAGAGGTGGAAAAGTTACAGAGGTTTTTACTCAAGAACAAATGCTGTTACTTAGCTGAAATTGTACTCATGTAGAGGTGAAATAGTTATTCCCTCAAATGTTTGTACTTAATGCACAATTAAATCAGAGTACCGAACAGTTTGGCTTTCCTCAATCATAGTACTTGGTGTGTACCTGAAAATCGGGAAAGCTAACTGAGTGATTGAAAAGCAAGTTGGCGTTGTTCATTGCTAATCATGTTACGCTGTTGCCATGCTAACAGCATTCCAGTTTATTTATCGCATGGAATTATTATTATTATTATTATTATTATTATTATTATTATTATTATTATTTCTTATTTGTTCAAGAAATGACACAGTACGTTTTTACTTACGTCAGCAAAACTTGTATCAATGCAGCGGAGTCCATAATGAATACGTTTTACAGTCAAAGAAAGCGGAGGTAGCTCACTTGACTGAGAATGTAACAGTAGTAAAGAGTTAGTTTTCCTTTCCCTGGGGTGTGAAGAACAGCGGTATGACTTACAACACAGGAGACACTGTGTTTGTGAAGCCACAGGACAGACAGACTCAACACTGGCCAGATATGGTTCTAATTAGGACCCGTCTCTTTTATGGCTGTGCATGTTTTTGTGCATGTGTGTGTTTGTGTGCTTCAGAGTCACACATGCCTGCAGTCACCAGTGACCTTACATTGTTATGACAGCATTTAACTGCGTGCGTGTGTGTGTGTGTGTGTGTGTGCGCGCGCGTGTCCCTTTTTTTTTCTGCCTTTCTGGTCATCTGTCTCAGCTGCTGAAGAGACAGACATACCTCCCTCACAGAGACCCTGGGGGTGCTCTCCTGATGGCTGTGGACCACTGCTTCTCCATCCGTGGTCAGGGAACAGTCATGACTGGAACCATCCTGCAGGGGTCGCTGGCCATCAACGACACTGTGGAAATCCCAGCCCTCAAGGTACGCTTTTGATCAATAGGCCTGTATTCATAATCACTGATATTGACAAGCGAGAAACATTCCCAGTGCTGGAAAGGCTTTTGTACAACCTACAGTGTTTCGGAAGTTCAGAAGTTGACGGGAAGAGGGAGGGAGGGATGGCAGAGTGGGGCTGGAGGATGTGTCAGTTTATGGCGAAGGGAGGATGAGGGGACTGGGGGTGGATTGGCAGCGCAGGAGCTGGGTAATTTAGACCAGATGCAGTCACTCACTCGTCCAGCCAGGATCAGCAGTTTTACCTGCAGTTATCATAGTCACCTCTTGGTGGCAGCAAATGGCTAAAGAAAAGTCCACTGTTACAGAGCCTTGATCTGTGTGATTATTGTTGATCTGTGAGAGTACGGTTACAGACACACAACAGTATTGAGAGTATTGGACGGCAGGTACCACCAGGACAAACAAACAGATAGATGAAAGAATGAAATGAATAAATAAATAAAGATTCTGTTTCTCATTGTCAATTCTTATAGTTTCTGGATGTTCTTGTTGTCATTTAGATGATTAATTACCACCTTTATCAATACTTGTTAAGTAAAACGAGAAAACCCCCCACCCCCCCCAAAAAAAATGCTTCTTAGATCAATTACTGAGTGTTTTCTGTCATTTAATTGACTAAAAAGCCACAGTAAATTTTATCATGCATGTTGATTGGAATGATGAAGACAAATGAAATATTTTGGCTCTGTAATCCAATGAGGGCAGAGAAAGTGTTGCAGTGTGTTTTTAATCAGATATTTATATCAGATATAGTCCTAAAAATGTGTCCTATTATGTGTTTGTATACTTATAGTAATAGTATAATAGTTTTAATTCAAATAGTAGAAAGGGAAACAATTGATTAAATATGTTGTATATTGTTTTATATCTGAATTTTTTTTAATACTATAAAGAACATTTTAAAATATTTTTTTTAACATTTTATATGTGAATTGTAAAACTATACATCTAAATTATTGGTGTTAACAGCTCAGGGTTTGCTACTCACTGTATCTCTCTGCTCTCTGATGTCAGGTGACCAAGAAGGTGAAGTCGGTGCAGATGTTTCGGAGGCCGGTGGCGGGGGCCATGCAGGGGGACCGCGTGGGTGTGTGCGTGACGCAGTTCGACCCTAAACTGTTAGAGCGGGGCGTGGTGTGCACCCCGGGGTCTCTGCGCACCCTCAATGCCGCTCTCATCTCCGTCAGGAAGATCGGCTACTTCAAGGGCACTCTCGCCACCCGCGCCAAGTTCCACATCACAGTGGGTCACGAGACGGTCATGGCGAGGGTGACCTTCTTTGGCCTGCCGCCCGTGGATACCCCCCCGCCCCCCCCGGACACTAAACCGCCCCCAGAGCCTCAGCCCCGCCCGCTGGACACGCCCTTCTCCTTTGACAGGGAATACTTCTACCAGGAGGACTACGTCGTCGGTCAAGGAGAGGCGGGTTCGGGGCCCGACCCGGAACAGTGGGCATTGTTGGAGTTTGAGCGGCCGGTCACGTGTCCCTCACTCTGCCTGGTGATCGGCTCCAAGCTGGATGCAGGACATCCACGCCAACGCGTGCCGCTTGGCCTTCCAAGGGCGTCTGCTAAAGGGCTTCGAAGACAAGGGCTTTGTTGAGACGGTCCTGCCTCAGCTGCGCATCTACAAGTCCAAACACAAGGAGGGACAGGTGGAAAGGGTGAGTGGACCCTTGAGCTCCTTCCATTGGTGGAGCAGTACAGTGTACTTTGTCATCATTTCACCAAAGCATATTTGTAGCATATTTTTCTTAGTCAACCTGCCTGCTTGCCCTTGATATTGCCTGCTGCCGTGTCCTCTCCGTCACCCCTTCTCCTTTACTTCTTGCGCTCTTGGTCGTTTTTTTTTTTGGATGTTTCTCATTGCTAGTGGCACTGGAGCGTGAGCCTCTGAGACTGAGCCCCTATTGTACATTCAAAAACAGACACGCACACGCACAAACAAGCATGCATATGCACCCCTGGCAAGCAGTGTTGGAGGCATGGGTAGGTATGCATGCCTTAGCATGTGCTGTGACACAGGGGTGTGTGTGTGTGTGTGTGTGTGTGTGTGGGTGGCCGCCTGACGCCACCGGCTCTGTCTGGCTGTCCGATGCTGGCGCTGTTTGGACACACCTGAGTGGCACAGGAATACCCACATGACTGTAAATGAACCTGACTCTTCCCCCACTTCTCTGTCTCAGCATCTCTCTACATCTTTCCTTCTCTCTCTCTCTCTCTCTCTCTCTCTCTCTCTCTCTCTCTCTCTCTCTCTCTCTCTCTCTCTCTCTCTCTCTCTCTCTCTCTCTCTCTCTCTCTCTCTCTCTCTCTCTCTCTCTCTCTCTCTCTCTCTCTCTCTCTCTCTCTCTCACTTGCTTGGTCTTTCTCTCTTTTCTGGTTTTTGCTCTGAGATTGTTCTGTCCTTAATCCTTGATTCATACTGATCTATAATTTGTTGTCTTAGCTTATTGTGTTGTCTTCTTATTACAGTCATTTAGCAGATATCTTTAATTTGACAACATTTCAAGTAGTCAACAGCCTCTGACTTTGTATTTACTGTAACTTTGTATTTCCGTCTGTCTCTCTGTCTGGGTTGTTCTCGTAATGGTTGATTTTCCGTTCAGTCCTGTCACCCAGCGCCCTACAGTTAAGTTTCCGTGTGTGCACAGCCACCCTCCTGCAGGGTCAGACGCAGGCCAGGGGTCAAGTGTGTGAACAGGTTTTCCTGCTGTTAGCACCTCGGGCTGTTGACAGCAGCAGTCACTAACTCTGTAGCTGAACAGTTGCGCGTGAGAGGTCAGACCGCGGCCGTCTGACGTAAGCATGCGCTTCAAGTCTGAAGCGTTTCCTTTCGCAGCAGACACATAGCTGACATTGTTGCGTTATGACAGTTTCATCCAGTCACACTTACACGCAGTCTGTCAGACCTGTATCGCAACTGTATTTTTTTATCAGCGCATCAGTCACACACGGTGGACGCCAGGGTCAAATGTTCACGAGTGAATGAGGGTTAGGCAAAAGAGACAGGAAGAGGTGCTGGTGGAAGTGGGTCGGAGACAGAACGGTGCCCTGCCGCTATCAGATCAGTGATGGTTGAGAGCAACTTGGTGATGGATGATAAGCACGAAATACAAATTTCTTTTATAGAAAAAAAAAATGTACGACGGGATGAAAGACAAGGGAGCGAGACAGCCAGCAGACAAGCCTAGGGGAATGCGACTGGTGGTTGATGACGGTACAGACCTGAGGGTCAGGTCTTCCCGAGTCACGGCAACCCGCGAGATCTAGTCATCAGAAGGAACTGAAACTCCCTGAAATTTGCGGTTGTAATTGATATAATGCGCTTGCATACTGGGTTTTTCCACCGTTTCTATTATTTCACTGCATTAGTCATTAGTGCTGCAGCTGATAAGTCTTCTTCCCACTCTCTTCTGCTCAGGTGACTGACGAGTACACTGTGATTGGGCGAAACCTGTTCAAGAAAGAGACCAACCTGCAGCTCTTCGTGGGGTTGAAGGTCACACTGTCCACGGGCGAGACGGGGATGATCGAGGGCGGTTTTGGACAGAGCGGGAAGTTCAAGATACGGGTGCCAGGTGAGGATTGGCTGAATTTGGGATCGATGATTTTCTCCAGAAATGAACGTGTGTGCTGTGTGTGTGTTCATGTTGCCAATACTGAAACGACTGGATAGATACTGCTCAACAGAGGCCGGGTGGCACGTAGTGATGTAATGTAGTTTGACAGAGGAAAGCGTAGACCGGGCTCTCTCTCTCTTGATCTACCTTATCCCACAACCCCACACACACACACACACACACCTCCTGAGCACTTTCTCTATCTCTCCTTGGGTTTCGGGGGGGGGGGGGGCTCTGTGGACGGTTTTTCGGGATGTGGTGAGAGGGGTAGGCCTGAGATCCCGCGCCCACATTCCCGGGATTCCTCCGGGGATTTGCCTGTGTTCCGGGGGAAGTCTGCTCTCTGTTTATTTTACCTTCTGTTGCTGCCGAAACCCACGGCTCCAACACCGGGAGGGAAGAGAAAACAAAAACATTTAGGAAAGAGAACCTCAACTTACATCCTCTTAACTCGCTCACATGCTCGTTCTCCAACACACTGACACTCATATCCTCCCGCTCGGAAACAATACGGATATTCAGTAAAGCTCTTTGAGATTCCGTGCGAGGGAGAAGATCCGCTGCTGCTGCTGTGTGTTCGATTGCCGTCTTTGCCTTTGCCCTGTCGCTCCATACGTTTCTTTTGGGGTTTTGCGCTTTCTCTTTTTATTCTCATTCAGTCATTTTTCTTCCACAAACCCCCCCAAAGGGCCACCAGACAGAGGAGCAGGCCACAGGGATGATAGAAAGAGTGCCTGTACCCGTCCACCTGTCCTTCTGCGCAGTATTGTTTGAAGTCTAATAAATACTGTGTAATATGCAGAGTATGCCTCGTCAAATGCCCTCGTGCTTCCAGTGTACCTGACTTTGAGTTTGAGACAATCGGCGATTGAGCCTTTAACTCCCATTGCCTCTTTAAAGTGAATGTTTCTGATCAGTAATTTAACTCGTAGGGTGTTTGTACAACGCTCATTTTGTTTGCTTCTATAAATCTGTGTCCTGCCGTATCTCTAGTATGTGAAAACAAATCATTCAAGTGTGTGTGTGTGTGTGTGTGTGTGTGTGTGTGTGTGTATGCGTGCGGGGTTACAGTCGTATTCAGCTGATCATAGATAACAGGCAGACATTTCTGGCTGCCCTGCAACCATAACAACCCTCACATTGGCATAACCATAACAACTAGAATGCTGGCGCCATTGTACGCTAGGTCAGACAGCCAGAGAGTAAAACGGTGAACGCAGGACATTTCTTACCTCCCATGTTTTCGAAACAGCAAGCAAACAAACAAACACTTTGTCTTACACACACAAGTAACAGATCCTGCTAGTGCCAGAGAGGAATCTATGCTGCGTACATGAGGACCATCTAACAGCATCTCAGTTGTCAGAAGATGCACCTCCAGAGAAAGCGCTTACGGAGGAGGACCGGGCCCAAGTTGAGGACCAGCGACGCAGAGAGACCGGAGTGTAAGTGACAGGACAGGCCAGACCAGCACCATGACCGTAGGCCAGAAGCTCGAGGAGCAACCAAGACCAGGTTTTCATCACGCTGTCGTCTGCAGCGTCAGGAGGATGAGGGCAGCAGTTCATCGTAGGGTCAGCTCACCATAGCACTGATACCTACTGCACACCTTACAGGGCAGAAACGGATTACTATTACGTCTCATAGCCACGTAGTGTAGGACTAGTATGATCTTGGTTTAGTATGTGAGGTGCAGTTGGAGAAGGAAACTTGTGATCTGTTATGTACAGTAATGGTATTGCATTTCTATGATGTTTTCCCTCTTTCTGTCTATCTTCAGAGGGGCTTCACCCAGAAACCAAGCAGTTATTATCCTCTACCTCTAAGAAGAAAGGAAAGGGCGGTGGCAAAGGCGAACCAGGCACACGAAGACGAGCCAAAAACCGACTCTCAGCCAATCAGCATCCACTTGCGTTTCAAGCGATATGTCTTTGATCCCCATAAGAAGATGGTTCAGTCCTGACCTTGGCTGCACAAGAGGGGCAGGGTCAGATGTCTTGTAGAGGCACTAGAAAGGCTGGCCTCGGTATCAGGGGTACAGTAACGTTGATTGCCTCTGGAGGAGGAGGAGGAGGAGGAGGAGGAGGATGATGATGATGATGGAGACATCAAACATCTACTGAAATGCAATGGTTGTGGAATGCTGACGTGCAAATGAACCGGTGATTGTTTTGTCTGCTTTCATGTAGGGTTAATCCTAGTTTGGCCAATCACAAGGGTGGAGGCTGCTCTTTTTCTTTTCAGTTGTCTTACAGAATCAGTGTTCTGGTTCTGCTTTGTTGATCAACTCACAATCACAGTTATTTTGATTCGTAGAAAACTGTAAAAAAATACAGTGAACCTCTTTATTGAAATTCATCTCAACTCTATCTGTATATCTCTAATACATCTCTAATGTGGCATGACCACATTAGCTAGTGTTGCCAAAACACCCTTAACTTCCACATATTCTGCTCAGCTCTCCTGACCCACTCCCTTCCTCTTGCTCCCTAGCTGGCCTAGTGCTTTTCATGTTTGAACTCCTTGGCCGCTGCCATGTGTTTCCAAAATGATTTCTCATCTTTTGCAGTTTACCCTGATGAGCAGTTGTATTGTATGAGCAGTTGTTTTATTGGATGCCTATCTTCTCAGAAAGCAAAATAAAGCAACCCCATGCTGGAACATCAGCTCTGACTGTCTCTAGGCTCAGTCTATACTTTTAGTGCTCACTGTTAGATGTGTTCATTCTATATGTGAGAGATATCAATACATGACCATTTCAACACACTAAAGTAGAAATCATACTGAAGCCCAAACGCTAATGTCTAGTGTGATCTTTCCTGTGGTTGGTTTGTTCTGCTGTCCTCCTTATAGCACAGCAGTCCTTTACGCCACATTTTCTACATACTGTTTTCCTGATGTCTTGCTGTGTCCATTCGATACATATACAATCCCACCCGTAATTATTATCCGTACTAACTGTGTCTGTTACAATGTCCTGGAAAAGTCGCGATCTGTACATGGTGTAGGATTCAGATGTGGCACCTCTTCACTGACTCCCTATTTTAAGTACACCATTCCAATATTAATATTGAAAAACAGATTTTAGTTTAATTTAAAATTTGGCCCTGGCCAGGTCACTAGTCCATCACAAGGCTATTAAAAAACACAAATGGAAAGGAAATAAAACATAGCCACCCATAATGCTGTGCAGCAGTGATTGATGTTGCAATTAATTAGTTATTAAGAACAACATTGCGATTGTTGATTGATGATGAAATTATCATTCTATGCACGCTGTATTTGAATAAGGAACATGATTAGCACACGGTAAATGCTAGTGTGTGTGTGTGTGTGTGTGTGTGTGTGTGTGTGTGTGTGTGTGTGTGTGTGTGTGTGTGTGTGTGTGTGTGTGTGTGTGTGTGTGTGTGTGTGTGTGTGTGTGTGTGTGTGTGTGTGTGTGTGTGTGTGTGTCCGTGTCCATCCATACACAGAGCTGAAGTGTAGCAGGACAGCGCGCTAAGCGTGTAGGACACTAAGCAGCAGGTGATGTCAGCAAACCGTCCCTGTGGACAGCAACTCTATCTCAGCAGGAATCAGGAAACTGGAGAGAGAGGGAGAGGGAGGAGCAGGAGCAGGAGGGGACACTGGTAGGATTGTTCCTCTGAGTGACAGTCCTTTTAGTCTTATCTCCCCTCGTTCCTCTTATAGAAAACCAGACAGGCAAAAAAATCTCTCTGTCTCTCTTTTTTACTCCGTCTCTCTCCAATTTCTCTTCTTGCTCAACCCCTTCTTTCGATCCCATTTTTTTTTTTTATTGTAAACCTTTTTTCTCTGTCCATTACCGCCTCATGTCTTATCATGAGACGGTAATGGACATCATGTTTAAGACTCCTATTTAATTCTCCCATTCTCTGATTGTTTTTGTCTGACATGCACATGCAGACCATGACTGTGTATGCAACAATCCTGGTTTTAATTCTTTTCAGTCATGGTGAAGAATTGTAACGTTTAGGCAGACAGTTGTTGGTGTATGTGAGAGATTTTTTTTTTTTTTTCTTTACTGAAAAAAACTTATATATACAGATTTGTTCAGCTCAATAGCCATTCAGTATTATTATACCTGCATCTTGTCAGTCTTTAAACAATGAAAGCATACACACTAATATAGATTATCAGGAAGCCATCGTGATATTTTGTTACATCACAAGTTAATTGAAAATAGAATAGGCGATGTGTCTCGTTGTACTAGTAAACACTAAAGTTAATTTGTCAGTGCATGTTATTGGAAGGTGAACAAGCACAGGTGGAGAGAAGATGGTTTTTCAAGACCCTGCTTGTCTTGATAGAGATACTAAAGATACTAATACAACCGCGGGAGTGTGGGTACACTGCTTTTCCCCCAGTATGTTTTAACATGCATGCTAATCCTGTTGCCCTGTGTGTGTGTGTGTGTGTGTGTGTGTGTGTGTGTGTGTGTGTCACTAGAGCCCCTCTGAGCTTAGGTGAGGAGGTTTGCGTGGACTGTATAATCTGCTTTTAGAGCCATAGCTGATTGTGGCAGGGGGAGACAGACAGGGAGGCGATGGGACTGCAGCTGGGAGTACGTTCTCACCTCCACTCAGACCCACCCACACCCCCCCCACACCCCCCCCACCCCCCCTCCACCACCCCAATCCCAAGAGAAGAAGGCACAGATACCAAGGGAGAGGCATCACACCTATTTCCTGAGAATGCTTTGATTACAGTATTTTGACAGTAAGTGGGGCCAGTACTTTAATACCTAGTGACTATCATTTCCCATATGATTTCCCTTCTCTCTTCCCCAATTTCTGTTCTTCCTTCCCAGAGATAAGAGAAAGCCATTGATGTTTTTCCTTCAATAACCCCCCGTCCTTTTTGCCCATAACCTTCAGGTCAGATTCGAGTCGAGGGTCAGCTTCTGAACTCCTGAATGTTTATAGACGGGAAACGCTCATAGATAATGAGCAAGCATGTAAAAGAAAGAAAAGAAGGAAAGTGGTGGCGGATGGATAATTGACAAGGCAAAAGAGGAGGGCAAGAAAGGAGTTTTAAAAAGTGGTGCAAGGCAGAGGAGATTAAAAAGACTAATTAGCAGCCATTTGACTGATAAATGTGCGCATCATTAATTAACAATTTAACTGGTGGGCATGTGGTTAGGCTACTAATGTACTCTCCTTTGCTCAAATGATATATTCCTGGTTTATTGTATTCTCCACACTATTAAATTATCTCCTCTAGTGACTGATGGGGTTTTTACTTTGCTCAATAGCAGCTCCAGAAATAGTATATTTCACATTTCTCTGCGGGTCTTGGGATGATCCCTGAACAGCTCTGTTGCTCATTGCTATGTCAACCGTATGATAAATAACCTGTCCTACACAGTCACTGCTTTAACAATATCACCTCCCAGTGACAGAGACAATGTTTATCGCTGATTATTTGATGACAGAAATGCCGTGTGCTCCTATCAAACACCTCCATTGTGCTGATGAGCACGGGCAGAGATAGAATCACCCTCAGCCCCCTCTTTTCTCTTGCCCCTCGCCTGCAAATGTAATTAGCTATGATTAAAATGGGCATTCTTTAATTAATACCACCACTGCCTCTTTCAGCTGACTTCTCCATTTCCGGTGCTCCTTATCTCCCATCTGCCCCATCAGCCTTTGAAGTCTTTCAGTTGTTTTGCTCTTGAATAAGTTAGGCCTGTGTGAAATGTGAACATAAACATGAGTCTGCCTACATGGTTAAGCCATATGCTGGCTCTATGGTTACAATTTCCTTCATTGTTGGAAAATGTCATGGCTTTTTGTTTTTCCCTGCAGCACAAAATATGGGCATTAGTGGCGGGTCAGTCTTCAGACACTTAACCCTTACATGCCAGTACACTATGAAATTGTTTCATGGTACTTGAGAAAATAATTGTGTATATATAGTATATATATATTGTTTTGATTTATTGAGTAGTATATAATTACGAAAAAGAGTAAGTAACAATTTGATTATTGTCAACATTTAACATAGCTATGGATTTTCACACAACCTTACTGGAAAATGCGTTAAACCCCCACAATCCTTGCTTGTATTGGACAACACAAGATAATCATCTGATTGGCTGTCTCCCCAGCCAATCCTTATAAGAGTAGTTAGTTAAAAACTGACTCCATAGTTTGTTCTGAGGTAATGCCAAAACATAGCCAAACTGCCCTATGTTACAGTTTCCCTAATGTGTGTAAGCTTTGCAACTAGCAAAGTCAAGTAAAAAAAAAAAAGCTCTTTGCAAATCACAGTTACAGTCCCAAAGGGCTCCACAACGGCCACATTAAGAAAACAATAAATGAAAAAAAAACACAACAATCTCAAACCTGAGACCCCTACTAAAACCTTTTTTAAAAAAAAGAAATGGACGAACCCTTGAGAGGAGCTACAGAGAGGGATTGCCCTAGCAGGACGGTCAGGCGTGTAATGGGTGTCAAGATGGGGCAAACAAAGATTAAATGTTGATAACAAAATGGATCATCAACAAACAACACAGAATAAACACAATGAGGACGCTTGGGTGACTAGGTTTGGCCAATGCTAACAAAACATTTTTGCTAACAGCATACTTTGTTATCATACTGAAAGACAGCTAACCTACAGTTCTGTATAGTAGAGTGGATCTATTTTTCTTTACCATACTTTTGGTCAATGATGTGGTTATCCGATTATTCCACGACTGTAGTAATTTAGTAGTAGTAACTACAGTAACAGTCGATGCTGCACACCTAGCTTGGCGCCATGGGATTGTACAGCATCTGGACGCTAGCTAGGATCTCACCCAAGTCGTTTAACTAATAACCTGCTATGAAATAACAAATGGATCAAAGAATATTCTCAGTGGATCAGAGAATATATTCAGAATATATTCAAGCAGTAATTCAATACTTGTGAAAAGTATTGAAAATAAATAAATAAATAAAGTATTTATTTAAAATAAATAAGTATTCAAAATAAAATGTTCATGGTGTTCTTTTCTATGCTTTTGTGTTGCAGTTGAAATGTAGGCTATATTTTGGATAGGCTTGTGCTCTTTTTAAATGGCTTATGCTAAAGCTGACGAACACATGCTAGTTGGAAACATATGACAATGAAGTCCCTTTCCCTCTACATGTCACCCTACTTGCATGTAAATAAAAGTCAAATTTTTTGTCACTGTTAAGAACATGTGTTGAATGAATAATAGGCAAAAACATTAGCCTGGCTACACTGTAGTAGGGAATCACATAAACTGACAACAAAGGACCAAGTGCATCAAGGTGGCAGCCTCCTTGCTTCATTATTTGGTCCCCACAGTGCATTGTGCACACATTGTTAACTCATGTCATTTCTTAATGGTCTAAACTGGATAGAGTGGATTTTTACATTTGAATGCTTCACATCATGGGACAGCAAAGTAAACGATAACCTGAATTCACGTTGTTGAATTCAGAATCATCTGCACCAGTTAATAATGATGTGTTGTGTTGATAGCATGTCACTTCAAACTAAAGGGAATTGCAAGCTGGTCATTAATGTTTAAGATGGCATGAGAATGAATGAATGCATTGATGAATTTTGAATCAGAATCTGTGTGCATACATGTTTCATATTTTGAATTAGCTTTGGTGTGGAATTCCAAATGTCACTGTTCTGGATGACCTCTGTTGCTTGGGGTTCAGATAAACCAGGTACTACTTTAGTAAATATTTAAAGATAGTAGTTAACATTTTATTATTTAATCAATCAGTGTGATGTACAGTATGTGGTCCCTGCATCCAGCCGCCTCACCCACACTCACCCCCCAGCCTGCCACAATGTCCTTTAAGCGTTAAATAGCATCATATTTTATACGATTGTTCGTGATATTGAGTCTTTAAGTGTGCTGATCAGTTTTAGAGAAGATATGAAATCCTAAGATCAGCGACCAAAGCCATGTTCTTTGTTTATTTTGCATATTAAAGAGGCTCATTAGCTGATCCCTTCACAAAACTGTTGCAAGGCAGAAGCAGCACACCCTGCT
Source organism: Hoplostethus mediterraneus (assembly GCA_034670385.1). NCBI lineage: Eukaryota > Metazoa > Chordata > Actinopteri > Trachichthyiformes > Trachichthyidae > Hoplostethus > Hoplostethus mediterraneus. Next base: position 1,238,162 of record JAXDDW010000062.1, read on the forward strand.
GAAAGAAAAGCAATTGACCCTTTAAGACCACCATTGTTCTCCCATCACCACGGAGTTGTTTGCATATCTATTCCTGTCTCATTACGCAGACAGAAAAAACCTTCATGCAAATTACTGCTGGCACCTCAATAAAGCGGTGTATTGATATACTGTTTCCATATCCTTGACGCACACGCACACACACACATCCTCTCTCACCCAAAGGTCCAGGATTGTATGACTGCTGTCTTTGTGTTTACTGGCTCTGTCATCCTCTCATCTCACCCCTCCTCTCATCTCCCCCTCATCACCTCTAGATGAGGACGGCCAGTGAAAAGGAGGCTGATGGCCAAAGAATAATAGCCAATCATTACAGCCGAGCTCAGCAGAGCCCACTCGTAGAGGGCAGAGGTCATGTGCAGCATCACCTTGAGAAATGCCAACCAGTATTCTGTATGCCTGTCTATGTCATCTTGTCCACCATTCACCTTCACATACACCTCACTCTTAAGAGGCAGGCCAGTGTATGGTATAAGTGTGTGTGTGTGTGTGTGTGTGAGAGGCATAGATACACAGAAATATTTCCCTGGACCTGCATCATTGCAGACAGGTTTCTGAGACCAGAGGGCACAGTGGAAGGGTTAAGCTGTGAGGGAAAACGATGGAGGATGCAACACTTACTTTGTCAGGCTCTTTCCTCTGATAGCGTCCTTTCATTTTTTTTTTTTTTATCCTCCTTATGCACCAAGTATTTCATCCCACACAACAGAACAAATAGCAGTTGATTGCATGATACAGTACTACTGCTTCACTATAGCTAAGAAAACCTTATGCCTATTTATGCCTTTATGTTTAATTAGAACAAGGAACAATAGTAACAGAGAGGCAGTCTGATTCAGATGATAAAAGTTGATATTATATATATATATTAATGAGTATTAATGAAGTAATTTTCAATTCTACTTCAGCACCAATGCTACTTGAGACTGTGACAAAATAAATACAAAGGTTGAAGCCAAGCGCGAGAAGTCATATGTGTTTTTGCAGACCAAAAAAGGCTTTTGGAGATTTAACTATTTTTAAACTGCAGGATTTTGGTTGGAGGTCCTGTGTAGGACCATAAAACAGTTTAAGAATTATCTTAAAACAACATTGTAGGGAGTTTGAAGGAAAGGCCCAGAGCCATTCCCTTTCGAGCGTTGTGTTACTGGAGACGGGGCTGATGGCTGCAGGGACGAGGGTTTAAATTTGGGTGTTCGGTTTAAGTAAAATTGCTGCTGGTGGGGTCATGTGATGTGTAGGGTCATGTGAAAAGTCATTTCCACTCTGGATAACCTTGTAAAAGATGTCAAAGGGATGTCAACTATTCTTGGATTTTCATGCTTGTTTTACAATCTAAAGAAATGTCTTTAGGGAGCTTTGTGGAATCCATTTGGCCTGCTGCAACCTAGAAGTAGATCTTATGTTTAGATTACGCACCAAACATGATAGTCCTAAACAAAGAAACCAGTCCTAACTCGCTCCTTATGTGTCACTGTGTTCTGTCCCTCTGTTAGCCAGCATTCATAACTAATCATCACATGTAGGTTTCTGAATTCATTAGGCCTAAAATACTTCAAGTAGTAGCTTATTTGATTTATGTTTGTGCAGAAAGTACCATGTAAATGTCCGAAGTAAAGGTGTCTGTATAAAGTGCTACATTAAAAAGGCAAAAAGTCTTAATGTCGCTGCTCCATCCGAGCGGTGCAAGTGGTCTGCACATCCCCATGGAAGGAGGTTTGCATTTTTGGTGGTCTAGTGTGGACGGCGAGCTTTTCGAAAACGCTAGACCCGACAGTTACTTTATTTTGGTGATTACCTGCAGCTTGACATTGAGCCTGGCTATCAACTGTCCATGTGTAATGAAAAAATGAAGCTGATAAAAAAAATCTAAATGAAAATTTATATAATTTTACAGCAAGCATCCTCTATTTGGGTGCAAACAGATGCTCACTCTGACAACAACTATGTCCATAGGCCCTCTGGTGCTGGATTTAGCAAACTAGCCTTCTATCACAGAGCCAATAATCATTTTCTGTGGGACTATTACAGTACCATGCAGGAGAATTTGGTGCAATATAAAACCAAAAAACACTCACAAACATCTGAAGCTCAGCTTTAGGAAACCACAAATGGCTCTTTAACTAGCAGTGAAAAACTGTGCACAGATTGAGAGGTTCTTAAGAGAGTAATAGTACTATAACGTACCATTTTGAACCCACAAAAACCTCTGAATAACTTTCTTTTTTTAAGCAAACATAAGGTTATCAGATTAAAGGATATTTATTGTGCCTTGAGACCTATGCTGTGTGTACTGTAATAGGCCATTCTGTATACAGAGTTAATCCTGGACTGACAGGCAGGGACACTGGGGTCCTGAAGGGCCAGGGGGCTCTGTGTCTGCAGGGGGACCCAAACATGGCTCTGGTTCTGTCTGGGACCCGTCTGAAAGGCCAGGACTGTCAGGCAGGCCCAAACAGAGCCCGATGGGGCTTTTAGAAGAGCAGAGTGAGTGACGGAGTTTTAGAGGAGATCTGACACTGCAGCCTGTAGTGCTGCTGTTTATGTATGTATGCTAGCCCTCCAAAAACTGTGTTTATGAAAACAGTGGCCCACTGCCCATCAGATAGGGCCCTGGAGCTGGGATGAGGACAGCTCTTCTGAGTGAAGTAAAAGGAGAGGGGCAGACAGACGAAGACAGAGAGAAAACTACAGAATAAAGGATAGTAAGAGGAACAAAAAGGGAAGATGACAAAGACGGGGAGACGAAACAACAATGTTCATTTGATGCAAATGTGGTCTGAAACAACTCACCAAAGAAGTTTGAGCAAAGGCTCTCTTCTTCAATGTCTCTCTCTCTGTCCATCTCTTTATTCTCTACCTCCCTCCTCCGTACAGTTTGTCTCGTCCTCTCCTTTCCTAGTCGCGCTAAACTCTCACAGAAGTAAAAAGTACTTTGCCTCGCTCACTAATCCTCTCCTGCCTTTAATTTGATTTCTTCCCTCTGTTTTTTTTCCCTTCGGTTGTCTTCCTCCTTAATTAGCTCATATCCATCTGGTTTGCCAGATTGAGGGTGTTGACATGCACACGGCACAGCCCCAAATCAAATATATGTAGCCCTCCCCACCACTACCCTCTCTCTCTCACACACACACACACACACACACACACACACACACACACACTAGTCTTACTTCTCTGCCTCTCTAGATGCCCAAATTGTATTGCTGTGCCCTTCGTTTTCAGTGCTTGCCCACTGGCTGCTGTAGTTCTCTGTTGTTTTGTCTTTGAAGTGGCAGATGGATAATGAAGAATCTCCTCCTGTGTTGCCCCATTATATTCTCATTTAAGAAGATTGCTGTTTGTTACGTTTGGAATGCAGTTTACTTTCATTTTTCCACGTGCATCATATGTTCAGTGGGTTCTCCATTTGGACGTACAGAAAACACTTCTGTCCTGATACTGTACATTGCTGCTGCTGTTTGTTCCATGTGACCAGCCTTCAACATGGCGTGTGTTTTCGTGCAACGGTATATCCGCAAACTTGCTGGAAGTGTGACACTTTGCTGAAAGTTTATTTCGCTTGTCCTCGATCATTTGAACGTTATCAAAAGAAACTGGTGGGAAAAAAACTGTCTGTCTCTTAAAGTTCACATTTCAAATATTTTAATTGTTTTATGCAGCTTTCATTTATTTCTCTAATAATCCCCTGAGGCGACCCTGTCACTGAAAGACTGTTTACTGTCTTTGATTTGCAGTCTTTTGGCTTTTACTCCAAGCGTTAATTAACCTTCAATTGAAGAAATTATAGCAGGCAGGCACACACACACGCACACACACACACACACACACACACACACACACACACACACACACACACACACACACACACACAGACACACACACACACACACACACACACACACACACCTTTCAACAATGGAAGAAAGTTCTTTCTGTTTTTAATCTGAGCTATCCCTCCCTGCTGTATATATTTTCTTTCTCTGTACTTAGTTCCTTTCAAACCTACTTTCTGTCTCGCTCTCTCTCTCTTTCTTACACACACCCCAACACACACACACACACACACACACACACACACACACCAGACTTCCAACCTGCAAGTCTACATTTGTTCTCTCTCTTTGGCCTCCTTACTCCTTTTGTGCACAGCAGCCTAACTCAGTCTTGTCCTCCACATTTTTTGAACTTCTGTCAGCGCAGATTCAAAGACAACAGATATCAGTTTTCTGCTCAGAACCAGTTAATCTCCTTGCTTTTCACTCCCTCGTTTTCTCATGCCGCTTGTCTCTCTCTTCAGTTCTTTTTCATCCAAATATGTCATCATCTTGTTTTTTTCTCATTTCTTACACAGGGCTTTGTCTGGCAAAACATTCTATGGTTTTGATATAGGCCCCCATTAGCTGTTCAGTTTAATTAAAAGAGCTCATTGATATGAAAATGGGTGACTGATAGTGATTTCTTTCCCTAGCAACAATCACTTACCTCACACAGCAACACTTAATTAGAAACCCGCTTGATTGACATTGAGCCTGCTCTGCACACACACACACACACACACACACACACACACACACACACACACACACACACACGTGCATACACATTCTATTAGACAATACAAACCCTCCCTGGTATCAGCTGAAGTTAAAGTTAAGACATTTTCCAGAGATCAATAAAACTGGGAATCTACAAACTCTGACTGGCTCTGTCGTCCTTTGTTCTCTGTCTGTTATTTTTGTTCTCTTTCTCTTTCTCCTCTCCTCATTTGTTTTCTGGGCACGCCTTGCGTTGTCAATGCTCTGATAGGTTAATTCATGCAGTGTTTACTGTCCTGAAAAGATTCCCATCAGGCCTTTCTCTCCTCCCTGTTTTTCTCCTCTCTGTTTTCCTTTTTTTCCTCTCCGCTTCATCACTTCATATTAATCATCAGGTGTGTGTACATAACATCATTGCATGGAGACACATAGAGGAGACAGCAGAGGAGTAGAGACCATTCAGGGGTGACATTGAACAGCAGATACGGTGACTGATAGTGTAGGACAAAATCTCCCATTCTCTTCTTTTCACCTGCTTCCTGCGTCTTGAGACATCAGATGACACATTCATTGCGCTGTAACCGTCTCTATAGGACTTATTAACCCTTTACATTAATGTCAAAGGACCAAAAGGACCAAGATTTAAAGGTCCAGCATTAAACCTTTCCAGATGCTTTTTTCTTACAATCAAATTTCATCTAATCATGGTGATTAGTAAAACCATTATCAAATTACCAGCTGTATTTATTTTGCGTTGCACCTATAGTATCCATAGTTATCATTCATTTGGAGAAAACTCACATTCCTTTCTCATAGGACTTTGTTTACACTCACTGACTGACCCAGTATTGCATGCAGAGGTAAGAGGTAACCATTAGGCTGTGTAAATAACATCTCAATACGTGTTAGAAGTTATTCCAAGTATAATCAGCTCAAATGTTCCTCTAAATATGGAAACATGACATAGAGGTTTTTCTCAAAACCTCTCTGATGTTGTTTCTCTCTTCCATCCCCTGTCCATCAGTCTCTGGATGACCAAATTTCAGCTCAACATTAACTTTGGCCTTGTAAGTTCCAACTGTCAGTTGGATGAGTAATTCATCTGACAGACTTGCAGTCACCAGTTTTAAATGCGTTGACTTTATAGTCATGCATACCACAATATTTGTGTGTGTTCTGGTGCATCTGTTGCAGTACAACATTTTTGCTCTATTCTGTTGAGTTTCACTCAAATTAAATGCCAACGTGAACAAATTAGAAGGCCCAGCACAAATGATCAAAACATTAGAGAGATTAGAGCATATTTTCATTTTATATCTGTATATATATTTATATAGCTATATCTGACAGATATACATTATACCTACATTTAGAAGCTGTTTATGTTTATATTGTTTCGAAACACTGGAGTAAAGAAGATGTGCATTTTGAGTTGCCAAAATGAGATATGTTACCTTTTATCTGCACGCCTCATATATTTCAAGAATGTCTGTTTGTACAGGTAGCTCTGAACAAACATAAACAAACATACAAATAACTCATCATGGATTGGGGTTGTTTGGGCTCGTAGTTTCACCTGCCCTGCCACCAAGTCTGACTGCCTGTTTGCTGTCTGGCAAGAAAGACCTAGCTGAAAAATCAGATTAGACATACTCCCGACTCTTATTCCTGTTCAGTGAGGCACAGTGTGTGTGTGTGTGTGTGTGTGTGGATGGGAGGATTTAACAGAGGGAGGTATGGGATGGGGGTTGTCTCTTTACTGATGTCAGGCTCAAGGCTTAAGGGTAGTGTCCCACGGAAATGAGCCATTAAAATTGAGGATTTATTTATTTTTCTTCTTCCCCTTTTCCTTTTCTGAATTTGGCATGGGGGGGGGGGGCAAGAGACAGACTGAAGTTTGGGAATGATTTGAGAGGCAGGGCAGCCCCCATGGTAGCCCAGCCTGTGAGTTGGATTTTGTAAATGGAAATGTTGTTTTGATTACCATGGCTTCATTATTCAATCAGCAATATCTGGGAGGGGGTTGGGTGTCTTGAACATTTCCGGTTTGCCCGGACAGTAGTCCAAGGGTGTAACTGGATCTTTTGTTGTCAATTACAGGCATTGCATTCAAGTTGAGTGTGCACACTCCACGCTCTCCCTACACAGGTCTCCCCTCCCCTGTTGTACTTTTCCACCTTTTAGTATATTTTGGCAGCATTGTTTGGCGTTTGTTGAGCACAGGCCCCCCGGCCACACGAGTACGGTCTGGTTTCAGCCAGATAGGACGATAACGCCCAGAGTTAAGGGATGCAAGTTGAAGTTACGGATGAGGTGTTGCTTTATCAGCCGGCGCGGGGGGGGGGGGGGGGGCAAGATCGGCGGGCTGAGCAGGAACTTTGATGTAAGTGGGGAATCCAGACAGCGAGGTGTGCACTCACACGGCAATGATGAGGGGGTGATGAAGAGAAAGGAATTGTTTGGATACAGATGAGCAGCACGGAAACACCAAAACATAAACTAACCACAACAACAACTAATCTACCACAGAACACAGCTATACAGTAGATACACACAGCAAAGAGTAGAGATCACCTTGTTCCGTGCTTCCACAGACATTTCCCATTTTCGTCACCTGCTATGACATCATTCTTTTGGTTAGCCTATCTATGTTACAGTAATGCCAATTAATCATGAGAGAAATAAATGCACACACACACACACACACTGATTGAATGTGTGGAACCATATGGAGCCCAGTCTGTAGTGAGATCATATACTATAAATGATTTTTAAGGCGTTGCTGCCTTCAAAAGTGGTGACAGGAGAAAAGAGAGCGGGCGATTCTGACAGCGGTTCAAGGCAGACCCAAACACACACTCACTCACTCACACTCACTCGCACACACATCATGCACTCCGACTTAGACACACTTTGGATTCAGAGTAACATAGCAAGGGGACAGGTACCTTAGAGTTATATTGTCCACTTTTGTACATGTGTATCCAGAAAAAGCAAACCTAAGGCCTTTGATCCATCTACAATAAACATTTGTAGAGTGTGCTGTTCAACACACCGAAGGGGTAAAGTCCTTCAACAGAACACAGAAACAGAGTAACACTTTCAATGATCAGAGATAAGTCTGATCATTTCTCAATGTTCAATTTGGTGTTTCAAAGCATTGTATTTGTTAGTTTTCCAAAACACTCATCAAATAATTTTTTTTTTTTTTTAAATTTGGGTGCCTCAATGTGCCATTTATGTATCCCAAAACACCGAAGAGGTTTTTGGGATCGTCTGTGTTTTCTGCAATGTAACAACAATGTATGTTTACTCGTCCACCGTGTCAGAGATTAGACGTCGATATTATATGTATCATGGTGGTACTGCACCACCAGAGGGCAGCGCGGTGGCTCTGTAGTTAGCCCTCCGGCCTCACTGCAACAAGGACCTGGGTTTGTTTGTTCTCCCCGCGCTCATGTGGCTTTCCTCCCCCAGTCCAACGACATGCAAGTCAGGTGGACTGGAGACTCTGAATAGGTATGAATGTTGTGTGATGGATTATTTGTCTATCTGAGTTCACCCTGTGATGGTCTGGCTACCTGTCCAAGATGATTCCCTTCCACCCAAGTGCATGCTGGGATAGGCTCCGGCCCCCCTGTAACCCTGAATAGGAATAAGTGGGTAAAGAGAATGAATGAATGGATGAATTGGATACCCCAGAGTAAATACCATGCCCACTGTGACTGTCTGACTCCAGTCTGAACACACTCCATCTCCTGCTCCTGTATTAATCTCCATAATCCCAGTGTTTATTTAATGGAATGTGTGGTTGGTTTAAGGCCTCACTGAACTCTGAGGGCGGAATAGACATCGGGATCATTTCATATGGAAAGGGTTAGCTGACCGGCCCGCTCATCTGGATGTGGTTTTGACTTATGGAATACACATTTTGGTTCACTTATTCATTTTCTTCCCTTGCTAATCTTTTCTTTCCTCTTCATCCTAATGAAGCAAAACTGTTTTCAAACACGAACATGGCTGCTCTGTGCTTCTCATCTTTGGTCCTCACACTGCTAGTGGCTATTGGCACCGCTATTCCTCTACTCTCCTTCCTCCCATTCTCCTCTTTCTATTCCTATTTTCTATTTTCTCTTCCTCTTTTTTTTCCCACTCACCGCCCCATCTTATTAAGAAAGCAACTCTGGAGTCTGTTTCTATCCTCCCGTGTTGTTTTTGATGCTTCTCCTGCCTGTGCTCCATCAGCTGATAATTTGGATCACTCCTCCTCCTCTCTCTCTCTCTCTCTCTCTCTCTCTCTCTCTCGCTCTCTCTCTCTCTCTCCCTCTCTGCATGTTTGTTTGTTTGTACTGGTTTCCTGTGAGGTTTGTTGTTGTCATATCGTTGTGTACCTTGTCACTTTAGGCAGAGGGAAAGCTGTCTAGTCTGGTCTGTAGAAGGGAGGGGGCAAGTCCAGTTATGCAGCATTGTTTGCATGTGGCCATGACTGTGTGTGTGTGTGTGTGCGTGTGTGTGTGCGCGTGTGTGTGTGTGTGTGTGTGCAGCATAATTAAAGCTGCAGAGAGGTCCCTGTGCATGGACATGAAAGAAAGACATGCGCTGTTCACTTTGCGACAGAAGAAAAAGCTCTGAATATGAAACAGATCTCTTCTTTATCCATCTACTGCGCTCCCTCCCTCTCTTCCCCTATCTCCCTCTGCCCGTCCCCCTGTCCTGCTCACAACAGTCTTTTACAGTTTTGTACCCTTTTATCTTTTTTTTTTTTTTTTTTTTTGTCTTGTTCTATCTTGTTCTCTTGGTCTTTTGAGCTGTGGTTCAGACTCTTAGTAATGCTGTGGCTGGAGTCTGGGTTCAGAGTTCGACTGCTGTGTCCTGTTGCTGTTTAGCGTGACTGGTTCTTCCCCTCAAGGGTTCTACTTTTCTGTTCCCTTTGTATAAATATGAATGAAGTTCAGCCGAGTGCAATTTCATTAATTAGAACATGTTGAATAAAGAAAGCTCCTTTCACTCAATTTAACTGCCTATGAAAACACCGCAGGCAGAGTGTGTCCAACACTGTACAACACATGAATACACATACACATAATCACTACCACAGGAGGAATGGACACATGTAGACATTTACAATCACATTTCATACTTTGATCCATCTGTCCAGTCCTCCGGGGCCCTTAGTCTCTCACTCTTAGCTCACGCCGTATCATTACTGTGGCTAGTCGAAGCGGTAATGTCCTGAGATAACTCCCACCTGGAGAAGAACGCTTTGAACAGCCGTGATTAAGGCTGCTGGACAGATAAGGCAGCCATTAGCCAAGCTTGATTATTTCATGGCTACTGCAACAATACGGACAGCTCCGTGACGTTAACCGCACCCTTTGAATTTACAGCGATGCATAGTCCTTCCTTGCTTGCTTTCTTTCTTTCTTTTTTTGTGTGTGTATGTGCCCCGTTATGCGTGTCTGGCGGGTGGGCGGTTGAGCGTATTGTGTGTGGGTCAGAGGCCATTTTAAATAAGCAATAAATGTTAAATCTGCCTGACATCTTCAGTATCCATTACTACAAAGAGCATGTTGGGGAGGAGACAGAGACGAAAAGAGGGAGCGAGGAGGAGATGAGATCAATAGACGCAGAATGGAGGATTGATTCAGGCTCTTAGATCTTTCAGATTAGCGGCTCGATTAGAGACAAATATGGAGTCTTATTCATGTGACCTTAGCAGTGACAGCCTGAACTAAGTGGTCACAGAGTAATTACATTCAAACCCCAATGCCCCACAGATGCTAAAGATTTAGAGATGGTTGCTGAACTGGATTTTCTAGAAGCCTCACAGGACAGAAGACTTGTATGTATGGCCCACTTTTTGACAAGGCTGTTGCTCTCTGCTATTAATGTTGCCAAATATCACGCTCTGTGATTACGTCAATCAATAGGCTATAGTTTGGTTGTTTGCACCTGTTTCTAAAATATCCTATATTTTGATGGCACCTGTAGAGGCTCTGAGGGAATTTCTGTTTCTGAACACAAGTCCACTGTCTTCCCATCTGAGCGGTGGTGTGTCAAAGAGCAATTATGAAGGACAATGGAGGCCTCAGGCAGTCCGTATGTCCCGCTCCAAAAGCAACCCATGCAAATGTAAGCAAATTTACCATGTCCGAGTGACGGCGTTATCTATAGGCCTCTTGTAATCTGGGATGAGAACCGGTCAGACTGGTGGAGTCGCCCCATAACCCCAAATGAACCAGCTCACTTCGCTTTTCAGGTCCTACCCAGAAAATAACGAATGCTAACTGACAATTGTTGTTTACAATGTGCCATATGAGATGGTAAATAATGAAACTCTTGATTGGGAAGTCAATATTTTGGAAAAAAAGTTCATATGTTCTTCCTCGATGGTGACTTGTGAGTTTAACTTTATATGTTGACGTGGATGCTACTGTTTTTCTGCTCCAGTCCTGTTCTCTGATTACCCTGTGTCCTCTGAGATATTAGTATAGCTGATGGGATGCTTATGATTGGCAGGTGAAGTTTGTTTCTGTTGCCTAGACTGATGCCAAAGGTACTACAGTAAACAACACTTACAGCAAGAATTAGCGTAATGAAACCCCTTTCTCCCATTTACAATGCTTCTGTGCGGATGGCCATTTTAAATTAGATGAATAAATTTGGAAGCTTAATTATTTTTGGTGCTTTGAGCTATTATTCTCCTCTATGGGAAAGGTAGGGGGTAGGGGGGGAGAGAGAGAGAAGGGATATATGATCCCTAGAAGACAAATGAACACATATTTACTCAAAATCTCTCATCCTCTCTCTCTCTTCTCTCTCTCCCCCATAGGCATAACTTTTTTTTTTCTCTCACCCGGCATATAGATTGGCTCCAAACAAACCAAACTCAATTAACCTTATTCCTCCTTCTCAATTCTCTATTTCCAACACAAACACACACACACACACACACACACACACACGAACACAAACACATGCGCGTGCGTAAATGGCTCGTAATGATAAAGGTATTGTACTTGTACTGGTATGGATGGTACTTGTACAACAATGCTAACAATGTTAATCAGCCAATAAAGTCGTTATTGCCACACACGCCGTCAGCCCCGTTGCTCCGCAGTTGCAGTCCCACACACATGGTGTTTTCAGCAAAGCATAATTCAATCAATTCACACTGACTCTCACCTCCTCCCCTCTTTTCCTGCTGAACTTGCCAGGTCATGTTCTGTGGCTCATGTGTTTGATTGAGGCCTCCCTCTCATGTCTGGTGGACTCCGCAGGGAAGAGAGGGCCAGGCCGCATCGGGGACCGAACTTCCCTGGGCTGGGAAACAATTACTGCCCCCCCCCTCCTCTTCTCTCCTTCCTCTGTCCACCATCCTTCTATTCCCCCCCCCCCCCCCCCCCCCGCTTTAACACTCTCTCTTCTTTCTCTCGTCCATCTCAGTCCTGGGGCACTAGACCCCTTTATTTATTTATGTATCAGGAGACGGAAATGGACTCCCACCCAGGGAAGAGGGGTGAGTGGGAGGTGAATTGTGAGCGTGTGTGTGTGTGTGTGTGTGTGTTTGCATGTGTATGTGCACATGCAGGCCTATACAATATCTGTTCAGCAGTGGGGTGAGTTACCACTATGAGAACATACTGTATTTTGTGCGTATTCAGTGTTGGCTATTTTGCTGCCTGAAGACCCGAATACGAATCCACGCTACATCCAAAGAAAGCAGATGTTGGTTTTCCAGAGCAGTTTTCCAGTGTTCAAGAAAACCTGCTCTCTGAAATCGTTGATTTTACTGATATCCACTTTGACTGCATTTTAAAGCAACCCAGATGTAGCACAGCAACGTTTTCTTTTTACCAGGGGTGACTTACAGTACATGCCTGCATGAAAAACCTCCTCCAAAGAGTCTCTGCCACAGAAAATACAGAAATATCAGGAAAAAAAGACCAAAAACTGTAAAAGGCGCACCATTAGATGAGAAGTTCTGATTGTGTCGTGCACTCCCCGACTCCTTCCTGTACATGACCTTTGGTTGACCTGTGGAAGACCCCTTTGAAAGAAGACTTCTATTCCGCTGGCTGGGGCTTGATGAGGAGGGAGACGGGGAGCTGAGGTTCAGAGTGCCAGCGGTCTGTTAGCCCCAGCGCTAGTGCTATCGCCTCCATCGCTGCAGCACGCTGTTGTAATTGCAGCCTGTGATCTCTCTCTCTGGCCAAGCGCTCATTTTCCTCAAAGGACATTTTGAAGTTCTTTCAATCTCAATCTCATTCCTCCACCCCCACCCTGTTGTCACCCTCCAACAACCCCACCCCCATTTCTTCTCCCTTCTTCAAATATTCAAAAAGAAAAGTTAGATTCTTTGGTGAAGGGGGGGCTTACTGTGCATTGTCAGGTCTGTGGTTGGCCTGTAGAGAGCTGTGTGAATTATTGTAAACAGGGCACATCTCTCTGGGCCATGATATCATTAATAACCAGCCTGGCAGCGGAGCAGCCCTTGATAATGGTTGACGTCTATTTTGCTTGCCATTTGTTTTTAGTTACGTATTTGAGGTGAATTCTGAGTGATGCTGGTCTAAATTTGGACTGATATTGGATTGGGGGGATATGGGATACTTTAAGAAGTTAGTCTAACAGCTTTACAAGGAAAAATAAGTGTAACAAAGTAACGTTGGAGGGGGAGCCATGTTCCATCCCAACTCTGTCCCAAAGATAAAACAACCTTCACCAACTTCTGTTGAATCTCACCTGATGTGTTTCATTTGTAGAATTTCAGATTCAACACACTGCTACTAAATTGCACATCTGTTTGAATTCAATTGCATCAAAAGTTTATAAGCTATCGGTTTAAATTACCTCATAATCATAAAGCACTCAGCATCTAAAGTTCTGCACACTCACACTTTAGTCCAGGACATGTAGAACAAGCATTTCATTGCCTGCAATGATTACTGCGCTGCTGTAATAAACTTTGATTTGATAAGTACAAACTACAGCAATAACCGCGTGTGTGTGTGTGTGTGTGTGTGTGTGTGTGTGTGTGTGTGTGTGTGTATTTGTGTGTGTTTGTGTGAGAGAGAGAGACTGAAGTGACGTAGTCTACAAAGACTTGTGGAAAAACTATAGTAGTGCAAGATTGTGAAAACACCGATATGATAAATAGGATGGACTAGATAGTGACAGTAGTAAGTGTAGTCATTTCCGTACATTGTGCAAACAGTGCTAAGCTGTAAAAAAAACAGAATACAGCTTAAAAGTAACATTCAGTGGGAATTGTTGTAATTCCCTTGTTGATAAATTCAACTGCAAAACTTTTTTTTGCCATGTTGGATGTTTTGAATAAGCTTTGGTAAAGATAATTTTAATATAAAAACATGATTTTAATGTAAAAATATATGTATTTCTCTTAGCATTTTTTTTCTTCATGGGATTAAGATAACCAAAGTTCAACTTTATAAATAAACTAGCCTATCTTAGTTTTAGAGATAGAAAGGCCAAACTCCAGCTTCTTTCTGTACACAGTAACAAAACTGTGTGTACATTTGTATGCTAAGATATTCTCTTGGTGTGTGTGTGTGTGTGTGTGTGTGTTGTCTGGTCTGTATTTGCATGTGGTTTGCGTGGGTGTAGGGCCAGCCAGACCTCATCACCTGCAGGGCCAGGTCTGCTCCTTATCACTTTGTACCTCTCTGATTGGCTTTTATCAGCCGCTCTGAGCTCTGATTGGCCTTTATCTCCGAGCCCAGCTCTGACTGAGAGGTCATAACGCAGTACTGTAATGGAGCATAAATAGCCTGATAACACTTTGATACCAGGGTTCAACCCCGACACACTGATAACACTCAACGTTATATCCTGACCCTCATCCTTTTTCCATCACGCTGCTCACCCTCTCTCCTGTCTCTCCATCCATAAACCTCCCCACTTGGCATTCACTTTATTTGAATGTAATATATTGTGACAGTCAGTAGGTGAGTTATGGTGTGGGACTGGAAACTGAATATGGCTTTTAACAAATAAATATATTGTTTTTATTCTGTATACATCCCAAATGTGTTACATTGGACTTTTAAGATATATTATTTTTGTGGCTGGGTTTTGGATCGGTGTGATGATATAAGTACATCCTGGTTCCCAATCGACCAGAGCTGTACTGGCTCAATTAGTTTGCTAATAACTGCTTGAATTTCAAGTTGCTGTCTTGCATGAACTAGTGTGGTATGTGTTTCAACCTTATACTAGCAGAGCCAAATGTAACACAGATAACTCTTCAAGTGCAATGATGAATATATATATATAACCGCTGTATATGTTTGAGTAAAATTCTGACTTGAAATCACAGCACACACATTTTTCATTTTTCTGTTCTAAAATCACGGTCAGCTAAATGGTCAGCATCTTCATGCCTTTTTGTTTAGAAAAAAAAAAAGAATATATATAATATATGAAAAATTTGTATTTGCAAAAGTTAAATTCAGCATTTCATGGTTTCATTTTTCAGTTTTCTTTGCCTGTAGTAAACTGTAAACCTCTAGGGGGTAGTAGTAATCTAGAATGGTTAGCCAAGTGAATGATGTGGTGTGTGTGTGTGTGTGTGTGTGTGTGTGTGTGTGTGTGTGTGTGTTGCAGTAAAGACACAGCGACAGAGGTGTATAATAGATTTTTAACAGTGCATCAGCCGTTTTACTCCTTTCCTTCTCTGAACAGGACGAAGATACAGAAGAGAGGAACATGGTTAATAGTTTTAGAGGATCCCATGCAGTCACAGAGAACACAAACACTCCTCGTTTTCTATTTCTCTAACTCCTGCAAATTCTCAATTTTGCCTTTATTTTTGTCCCCCGGCCTCATCTTTGGTGTTGTGGTTTCTTTCCTGATGAGTATCTGGGTAACTGGCTCAAAGTTTTTCTTCCTATCCAGTCCAACTATGTACACTAAAAACACTGAATCTTGAAGCTTGGAAATCTTCATTCCTAAAATGTGGAGTTACTTACCTAGTCATCTTCTTTCCAAAAGTCCTTTCCAAAAATGTTTTGTCTGATGCAGACCTGAGCACATAATGTGTAATGTACAATTCTGTCACTATCTATTAAAAATACACTTTCAAGTGTCATTTTGCTGCAAAATATTAGGGCTTTTGTACAGAATTCAAAATAAAACTTCCTCATTCCTCATTCTCAGTGAGCTGGTACATTATAATGAAGAATTATTTTTAATAATAATTCATGACCTACACACACCAAGTGCTGTCTTTTTGTTGACATGCTCTATGTCTTCTTAATGTTGTGGGCCTATATTGTATTGTTGCTGCAGAGTTGAACCAAATGACAAATCACTTAAAATACTCATTAGGGTTTCCAGTTTTGCACGGTGGTTTCCTTTGCCCAGAACTTGACTATTCTCTCCCTCAGTAACCATACCAGACCTTTAGTTTAATGGAGTATATCAAATACATCCAGATCTCAATTATCATTCTTAATGAGGTAATGACTCTAGAGGAATCCCTTTTCCATCTGCAACCTTCAAAGGTCCTTTAAAGAACATCTGAGGCTCTTTATCGCAAAAAGTTTCTCCTTAATTTGAATAATTCTCTAAATCGGCCAGAGGGAGATATGGGAGTGAAGAGTGAGGTCCTAAAGTCCTGGAACTGAAATGAGATCTGGGTATAGGAGGGAGGGAGAGGTAGTAGCCTATGATATGGATTAGAGTTTAGGGATTGGTATCTTTCTCTCCCCCTCTTTCACTCTTTTTTCTTCTCTCTGTCTATTTCTACTTCTACTTCTCTTGTGTTTGCATTACAACTATTACACATGTACTGTATATGCATGCATGTGCGCACACACACCCACACCCACACACACTTTCACAAGGGTAAATGGCAGGTCAGGAGGTGTCAATGGGGAAGAGAAAACGTCTAAGATGTGTGTGTTCAGAGGGCCTGTATCTCATTACATAGGAGTGTGATAGCCATCGGAGTCAGAATAATATTTAGCACATGCTGCCTGCTAATGAAGCGTTAATGTCCATGGACTGGAAATGAAAACCAGAGATCGCTCTCCTCCTCTTTTATCCCCTCATATTTACAGCCTTCTTGAACACTGATCATCAAATAATCTTTCTTTCTTTCTTTCTTTCTTTGTCTTTCTTTCTTTCTTTCTTTCTTTCTGTATAGCCCCCAAAAGGCACAAATACCACAAAAATAACCTTAAAAAGAGAAAGTGAAATCTTGTTTTAAATAAATGATATCACATATAAACATACACCCATGTATTTATGAAGATACTCTACTGGAGCGATTGCATCACCTTTACTGTTGAGGTTGTTCTCTATAGGTGCTTTCATTTAGGAGTGCAATGTTTTTTGTGTTCATTAATCTGCACTCACTCCTCCTGAAACAAAGAGGTCTCACATGATGATGTGTTTTTTCCAGAACATTTGTCAATGCAAATCTGCCTGTTAGAGGCAAATGAGTGACTCAGTATGAGGCCAGGAAACGGGCACAGCTAGTCCTCTTTACCTGTAAGCTTTAAGAGTAAGTTAAGGTTTTCTACAATGCATGTGTACTGCCTGAACATTTTCATCAAAGAAGTATACATACATAAGGATAGAAACATGAGAAAACAGCTTTGCTAAGTAGCTTTAGCTTTCGTACCACAGGAGACGGCTACGCACAGCTAGCCTGATGTTTTGAGAATGATCAGCACGCCTGGACCAATTACATTGTGGTTGGAAATACCTGATGTACAATACAGATTTAAACACAAATATACATACGCACACATGTGCACACAGCCACTCAAACACACACACTAAAATAAAACAGTTATTAACTACTGTTGAATTTGCTTTGAAGAGTCTCAGACCACACTCATGCCTCTGATGGTGGATTAGGTTTATAGCCTCTACATAAATCAGGTTTTATAGCGCTACAATAAAACATTCACCTTCATTTACTTTTAGATGTACTGAGGATCCTCGCTGCAGGTTTATTTGTCTTGTTTTGGTTTTAATTTGGGTAATGGTTCAGTTTCTTCTCTGCTCCCACTTGTGCGTCTATGTGACTTTTATGAGGTTTATGAGGTAGATCAGAGACATGAACTACAGCCTTATTCCATCACGTTTGACATACAGCACATGCCGCCTGCCATGCTATGTATTAAACGCAATCCCAAATGAGTAACTCTCATCAAACTAGGTCTAAGCTGGGAGAAGAATATGATTTAATGCTTTGAGAATTAAGTAATTTAGACATGAGGCGTGTCGTGGATGAGAAGACATATTGGTGCAGGTCTGTCTCTCATATTAATGGGCATGCAATTCATGTAGAAAAAGCCCAAATAAATGTTTTCTGACAAAATGTGACAATTAATGCCGTGTGAGTCTACAAACGATGCATCTCTCTCTCTCTCTCTCTCTCTCTCTCTCTCTCTTTCACAGGCAGACACTGCAGGCGCTAAAGGGCACATGTAAATGATCAGAAAGTTGAACGAGGAGAGAAAGCGGATCTGCACTTATTTGGTTAATGCCATTAAGTCTGCCTGTGTCGTTCACCCTCCCCCTTCCCCCCACCCCGCTCTATTGCTCTCTCTTTTACACACGTGTGCACACAAAGACACCTGCACAAAAGAAAAAGTCATCGTTTCAACTTTCACCCGTGCCCCCTCTTTCTCGTTCCAGCCCTCTTCCCTATTGAGAAGATTTACTTGCTCTTTTTTTGGTTCTCTTTTATGCAGAACCTCTCTTTCCCTGTAGACCCCCCCCCCCCCTCCCCTCCCCTTCCGTATCCCCCCTCTCCCCCCCCCCCCCCCCCGTCCTGTCGCTGCACAAACACAGCTGACAGGGGGGTGGAGGCGCTGCCATGACACAGTCGCGTGCCGCCCAACAAATCCCTCTCAATCCGCTAGCCAGCAGGCCCTGAGTGGGCTTGTGTGTGTCACTGAAACTGTCTATAGTTTGTGAGCATGTGCATCAATACATTTGTGTGTACAAAGCTCTGCGTTTGTGTGTGTTTGTCTGTCTCATTTCCCCGCATGCTGTATCTATTTTTTGTCTTTCTTCACTATTTTTCAAGTATTTATTTGGGATTATTTCAGTGCTGTTTGTCCTCTGCATCGACTAGAGGCGTCTATCGATTGCCTATCTTTCAAAAAGTAACCTGGAGAAGCAGAGGCACAGTAGATTAGATTCACAGCAGCTAGTCAGATACAACTTTGTTTTGAACCAGCTTGTCGTATCCATCAATCCTCTGCCTGGTCAGTCTGTCACTCTTCATCAATCAATATATCTATCAGGCAGATCAATCTCTCTATAAATCAATCTGGGCTGACAATACACGTTTAAAATGTGTCTCCGTTGACTACTAGGCCCCTTAGTAAATTAGGCTAAAATTCTCAATAATGTGATCCCTTTATAACTCCCATGTAAAATTCAACATACAGTTAATGTCAGCTGAACTGGAAAAGCAAATGACGCCATCACAGCCCACAACAAGGCTTTTTATGTCATTGTCAAAAAACAATTAGATCTTGTTTAGAGACCCGTCCCAGATTAGGAAATTAACCTTTTTAAAGAGGTCTTGTGTGACCTTTCCCCTTTCAGACTAGATAAAGGGATGATGGAGGCGGGGGGGGTTGCTGTTTGTTGTTAGAAATGTTAGAAAACCACACTGACAACCTATTGTCATGCAAACAAACACCACTGGTGGTCTATTGTCTATAATGACGGACAGAGATGTATTTGTGTATACGTGCACATGCATGCATACATTTATACATGCATGTATGTTAGGTAGATACATACTGCACATACCCTCATTGTACCGTCTCGTGACAATTTGTCTTTTGTGTCTGTTGTACATCCAGTATTTCTATATTCTATATGTCTTAGTGTATTAAGTGGTCCAGTCAGTGATGGATGGATACTGTTTGTTGTGTGGCATTTTAGCCAAGCTGTTTTAACAGCCCTGCTGCTCCTTTAGAAACAACTCTGCAGCTGCCTCCTGCTACGTGGCATCGCGGGTTAAGCACACATACACAAACGTGCACACACACACACACACACACACACACACACACACACACACACACACACACACACACACACACCCTCCAGCTCTCCTCAGTCCAGGGGGCAGTAAAGTGGTTATCTCTCTCTTTCAGATCCTAATCTGACAGCAGCTCCTGCCTGTTGCCAGGTTACCCCTGGGGGGGTCAATCTCCATTTAAATCCTCGCTGCCTCCCCGCCCACCCATCAACACCAGCCCTGTACACCCACCACCCTCCAATGCCGTCCTCCACTCCCCTTTCCGCCCCGGCCTTGATGGTAGCACTCCCCTCCATCCCGCCCCCTCCATAACCTCTAGTCTGAGTGTGACAGTGGCATCAGGCAGAATTCACACAGGACAGCAGGTGACACACTGATGCTTTGGAAACAGTCGCAGTTCAAAACAAGATGGACTGTATGTTTTGCGACACAAGGGCACGTGGTGGGGTTTGGCATGCTCTGCAGGCCTTTCCCAGCGTGCTTTGCCAAAGGTTCACACATTATACAACCTAGTCATGTATAGCAGGGGTATGTGGGCTGAGTGGGTTTGTTTGAGAGAAAGGGCGGCAGACAGGGGGTCTACGGCTAGACGGATGTGGGCAGATGCTGGGCGCTGCTCAGATAGACGAGGAAGTGATGGAGAGATGAAGAGATAGGGAGCTGCTGTACTGAGGCCTCCACTCCTATGTCTGAGAGGACGTTCTTCTCCTCCTCCTCCTCCTCTCCTCACCAGGCTTGTGAATGGAGCTCCATTGTGCGTGTCAGAGGGGACGTCTTGGATTTTGACCCTCACCCAGAGGTCGCGAGGGGAGCAGGGGCGGATGAGAGAGCGCATAATTGCAGCACAAACACAAAGCCGAGCCCACGGAGAGGCCTGCCGTGGTGCCAGCGCAACCTCGCCAGTCTGCCAGCAAGTGCTGAGCTGGCTGCTGGATACATTTCCAGGGCCTTGAATATAGTGTCCTTATGATGCCTGGTGTCGTGTGACCACTTCTGCTATTGGACATTTGTTTAATCTCTTATCTGATGGTGATTGGTTCAGCCCCGCAGGCAAAGGAAGTTGTAGAGATACCTGTAGATAGATAGATAGATAGATAGATAGATAGATAGATAGATAGATAGATAGATAGATAGATAGATAGATAGATAGATAGATAGATAGATAGATAGATAGATAGATAGATAGATAGATAGATAGATAGATTGATAGATTAGTCATTACAGTTTAATGCTCTTAGCTGTTCACTTGTTCAGTACCTGGTTGTCATCTCATCCATTTAGTGTATGTGTTTGTAATGTATACCGAGATATTGGATATCAGGCTTTCGACCTTTGCTTTCTACAGTCTCCGATGTGCAGGGGTGTGTCTGCAGACACGCGAATTGTAAGTGTATGCAACTTGTGTACGAGCGCTCACTAGACATTCACCTTTATTTCTGCTCTCCACATCTCACTGCTTTGTAATAGGATGTCTCTGCATTTTGTATGTATGTAGACATTGTACAGAGGTAGGTATTGTATATGTTCCCCGTAACGCCTCCATCTTGGATTGCATTGTAGCAGCTGCAGCGTTTTCTCTTTCAAACGTGGCAAAATAGAAACTCTTCTGCTTCTGAAACAACAGGTTGTCAGATTGCCTTACCTATTGTGATGGCTACAAATGAGAGAGAACAGCATTTTGATTTTCCAAAAAAAACCGTTTTGGGGGGCAGAACAAAAGTCCAATGGTCTAACACAAAAACAAAGCTTAACACAGTGTAAAATGTTTGATGGATTGAGAGGTTTTTTTATGTGCAGACATTTAGATTTGATAAGTCAAGCTCTCAATGAAATGTATTTTATTTTCACAGAGAACCTGCAATAGGGGATTTCTCAGGGCATTTGGAGGAGGTTTGTTACTTTATGTAGTTTGAATGAGAATGACAGGGGACATTTTTCTCAAAGCTAATTGTTGCTTTCTCTCCCAGTGTGTTTGATGGCTGGATTTTGATGCCCGCTTGGCTTAGAGGCGCCCAGAGACACAGAGTTGATGGATCATTGTGGCTCATGCAGGCGCCTGGAGGAGGGAAGGGCATTTAGGGATTTACTGAGTTTTATATGAGGAATTGTGGCAAGAAAGTAAAGCTCTGAGTGTGTGTGTGTGTGTGTTTACATTGACCGTAGCATATTTTGGCTTGGTTTTCACAGAGCAATTTCCAGAATACACATTCGCTGATAAAGTGATCGTGATAACAATAGTCTGTATGAAGGGGAGACAAAGGAAGAGATGAGAGAGGCAGATGAGATGAAACAAAGCTTCTCCATTCATGTTGTGACAATTTGACGAGTTGTTTGCGGTGCCAGCCAGATCTTTCTCCTGACATGTAAGATTAGTGAAAGTCAATTGGATTCGTACCGTGGACATTAAAGTCTCTCACATACACCCTACAACACTAAATGCAAGCGGAAATATATTGAAACAATAGTAAGCAGCATGGGTGAACATGAATGTGTGTGTGTGTGTGTGTGTGTGTGTGTGTGCCTTGCAGTGGAGTTGACTATGATCCAACCTTGCCCTGGCATTCCAAGCTGGTGGTGGTGGGTCCCAGAAGACCCGGGGGGGGGGGAAAGCGCTCGTGTGTTTGTGTGTTTGTGTGTGACTGCAATTCAGTTGGCTCATTCCTGGTCAGCGTGTCAGTCAGTCTGTCGTGTGGGAGGGCATGCTCCGTGCATCTGAAACCTTTGGGCTGACGCCCGGCGGGCATGGGCAGCCACCGGTGCTCCACCTGGCTGATTGATGCAGCCCTGTTTGAAGTCTTCCCCCGGGAGAATGAACTCCATTCATAAGCCCCTGCACCCTCCACACTCCCCAGCCCCACCTCTCACTACTGATCCCTCCACTCTGTTAACAACTGAAATGCTACACTGCCCATAGCTCATAGTGGTATGGGACAGAGGTGGACAGACAGCAATATGATAGATAGCCGTAGGATATACTCCGTCTTTGGGGAGCTGCAATCAGTTGTGGCCTCCAGTCTCCATCTCGTGTCATTGGAATATACACACAGATATGGGCATCTGTAACCCAGGATACATTTGACACTCGCAAGGGACTTTTGTCCACCGATCACCGCAGGACATTATAAGTAGCTTGTGTAAACACACAAAAGTCAAGTTTTGCTCAGCAGTGCTTTAGGATCTTCCAGGTCTAACCTGGCAGCGGTCAGGCTTACGTTGCGATTGTAAGTCTCCATCGCCCAGACGCCATCCAGCCGCAGTGTGCATATAAGCAATTAAGCCATGAAAGGGAGGGAAGAAAGAGTGAAGAAAAGTAATTACTTAAATTTAAGTACATAGCCACAGGGGACATTGTAACACACTACAGTGTGGTTTCTAGCATTACATCTGTGATCAAATTTCGAAAAATCACATTGAAATGAACCATGTTCTGTGTGCATTAGTGTCAGTGATTGTGTGTGTGTGTGTGTGTGTGTGTGTGTGTGTGTGTGTGTGTGTGTGTGTGTGGGCATGCACATGTGTGTATGGGTTCCTTACCATTTCTATCTGAAAGATCTGCTGTTGACAGGCAGACCCAAGGCCAGTTCCTGGCCCTCTCAGCAGGTTTTGTCTGCTGGAATGTGCTGGAATGTGGGCTAAGACAGGTGGAGGGTCCTCCTCAAAGACAGACACCCAGACAGAACCCTAAACCCCTTCCCCCTCTTTTTTCTCTCGCTCTCTCTCGCTCTCTTTCTTCCTCAACTTGTCTGTCTGCCCCCACAATGCACCCTGTCTTGCTCCTCTCTTTCAGGCTTCCCCTCACTCTCTGTCTTGAGCATGAATGTCAGGAAACCGCTCTCCTCTCTTCTCCCTGCACATGGTGAGAAAGGGAGAGATGGGGGAGTGGGACTGGAGAGAAAAGGTTGTATTAACATCAGAACAAGAGCCCAAGCATTTCCTTTTATTTTTTTCCTCTTCCTCTGTCTGATTGATTGGGCTTGGACACCATTCTCACCACTGCAGAGGTATTCTCATTCCCCTGCAGATGGACTGCCAGGGCATCGCTGGCACTTCCAGCCATTCTTTCCCTGTGATGGCCCATCCAATCCACTACAACAACAGGCTGTACTGGTATTGGTTGAGGTGAACTGGGGAAATCACCTGCCTCCAGTGGAGCAGGATAAAAGATTTAGTTTTTTTTCTACCATCAGTCTCCCTCCCCCACCTCACCGCCCTCCTCTCCTTACTCAGATTGTTATCGTCAGTTAGATTATTGCTTCCTGTAGAGACCTGGAGCTGTCTCTGCTCTCGGTTTTATTCTCTTCATGTTCCTGAAAAGTGAAGGCCAAAGTCTTGCCATCCACATGCAATAACCTTAACATAAGTCATGTTTCAAGCAATAATATGGTTCTTATAAATATAGATCTTAAAGAAACAGGAAGATTTATTTTCGCAGAGCAAAACACTGCGAACAGGTCAGACTCAGACTACCATAATAAACATATATATATATATGAGTCTCCTCATTGTTTGTATACAAAAATCATGAATCAAGAATGAGCGAAATTGTTCTGCCATTCCCTAGATTTAATATTGTTTGCATGTGTCACACTGTGTCTGGTTGCAACCTAAATCTGTCATTTCGGGGTTTTATTATGGTAGCAGAGGCACTAGCCAGGCGTATTAAATATTGCAGTAAAGTGTCCTTTGGGATTGTGTGCTTTGTGATTTTCATTATCACTTTATTCTGAAAGTGGTGCACACGGTCGCACACCATCCAATCATCCCGTGTCAGTATCCTGTAAAGATACCCTCCCTTCTGTGTCCACATCCTCCTCTCCTTCCTCAGCCCTGACTACACTAGAGTCTACTAGCACATCAGCCTCCCGGTCCCATTACTGAAACACTCCTGGGGTAACCAGAGCCAACCGGGCCCCCCTGACACCCACTTAAACACACGCAGTCCTGTAAGACTCCAGTGTGCTCTGATTAGATTTGACTCCTCAAATTGAATCTCCCTCTGAAACAAACACCCTTTCATGCGCACGCACGTACATACACACACATCTGGACAGTGAAACCCTACTTAGTTGCTTGTTTACAGAGTGACCCTTATTCTCAGTAAAAGCTGCTAATAGGAGCAAATTACTGCCAACAACTTGGAAATATCAAGTGCCTGACTGCTCAGCTGTAATGTCATTAACCGCTGACCAATCCAATTATGGGCCTGCAAGGGGCCGGTGGAGCCTCAAGAGGCAGGGATGAGTGGGAGGAGAGGGGCACGTCGGCCTCGGGGGGCAGTGCAGCGGAGTGGAGGGTACCTGGTTCTTCGGCCGCTAACTGTCACTGTTTGTGGCTGTAATTGGGTTTGGAGTGGACCGTGGGGTAGAGTCGCCCCTTGTCATCCAGACTCAAGCAGGGGATGTGATCTGATCACTCTTTATTAGCAAACACAAAACAGGTCGGGGCTGTCCCTCATTCCCATCTCTGTCTCTCGATTTGTCTTCCTTTGTCTCTCTTAACCTACTCGCTATTAGAACAATCACTCCAAATCTCCCACGGGTGCTTCTCCAGCGCTGCTCTCAGCATTGCCACATTACCATTAAAAACAGCCGAAAATGTATTGTTTTTGAAATAGAGCTTAAAATGATTGGCAGTTTTATGGAGCACTTGTAAGCGCGATCCATTGTAACACCCCTTTGAGTCAGAGCGGCGTTCGCCAGCGAGGTCTGTGGCTTGTTTGTTTTCGTTCTGCTCTGTGAGAGACATTAGGCTGGTAGTGACCCCGAGGGGTCAGTCAGAAGACAGCTCTCGGCTCGCTGGGTCAACTTTGTTTGACGTCTGGAAATGTAAGAGCCGTAACTCGAACCAGACCTGTTAATCAAAGCTAATGCACGTTTGATGCAGTTGTGTTTCTCCACTATCTCCCCTTCATTTAACCTCCATTACTTTGGTCCTGCTTTCCCATTCCGTGTCCCTGTCCTCCCTCCTCGACTTCCTCCATCCCCCCCCACTTCTGTCTCCCTGTGGTGCTCTGTTCAACCGGCTCCATTACTAAGACCCCCCCCCAACCCCCCCAACCCCCCTTTCCAACCCCCCCTCAACCCGCATCCCTCAGGCTTCCCAAACCTCATTTACACAGATATGTTTAGCCAGCACAGGAAGCAACCCGCGCCCTTAACAAAATTAGGGTCCAGTCAGCGAATGAGCCGCGGGGCTGGTCTGCAGGGACCAATCATAGAGGGCCAGGGCTCTACCACTTCCTTCTTAGGAAAGAGGAGAGTGGGATAGTAGTTTAAAAATGCTGAGTTTTATTATTCCCCCTCTCTGTGAGAAGGCTTTGGACCAGGCCAAGAGCTCACCTCTCACCATTGAGCTAATGTAGTCCATTATAGGGTTTATATGGGCTTCATGTGCAGCTTTGAATGATGTTAATGATAAGGACGGTAATGATAGTGATGTAAATACACTGAGTGCTGTGTTAACAGACCCGGGGTGCACGGCCGTGCTCTGATCACTATCTCAGCGGCGCCTCAGTAATTTGGCTCTGAAGTTTGGCCTATTAATGGGACTGTGCTTTTCCTTTTCCCTCTCATATCCCTTCATTCTCTCCATCCCTCCATCCCTCCATCCCTCCATTCCTCTTTGTGTCTGGTGAGACACCCTTGTTCTCCCAGACAAGTCTTCAAGCTGCTTATTGGTTAATGAGGTCATCCATTATATATATATATACAGAATATGAATTATATACAAAATCTAAGTGTTCTATTTAAGTGCATCTGTTTTGCATGAACACCTCATGGCGAGTCTTAACCTTTCCTCCACACATTCCTTCACTCCCTCTGTTGCTGCAGGGCTGCAGGTCTGTCGCTCTGTGGCGGCAGATAGAAGACGAGCGTCTCCCTTTGATTCCTGTTTAATATTCCAGTGTTGTTTGTGGTCTTGGAAGGACCACGAGGCCACTTCCACATTACCAGGGCACCCCCTTCCCCCTCCCCCCTTCCTCCCACTCTCTCCCCCAAATCTGTTTCCGTATGCATCAGGGACTCTGGAGGGTAGCCGTGTGAGATATCTCTCTCTCCCTCATTCCAATCACCTCTCTCTCCATGCCCTCTGCTCAGGTAATTAACTTCTCCCTCCCATCTCGATCCCCTCCACGCCCAGCCTCTCTCTGCTCCTTATCTGGGCTCCTTTCAGACAGTTAAAACTATCTGCCTCCTTCCCCTTCCCCCCCCCCCCCCTGTCTAATTCCTCTGCATGAAGGTGGGGAATAGGTAGAAACTAATCCGGACTGCACCCCCTTCCCCGCCGCCACCGCCACTTTCCCATCCTGTCACTCCTCACATCCACTCATCTCCCTCTCTTGCTCTCTCTCTCTCTCCCTCTGTCTCCAGCTCAATCGCTCTCACCCCGTTTTGTCCTCTTTACCTTTTCTGAAATGAATCAGGGCTTTCCATAGGTTCATCTTTCTCCCCCCTCAGTTTGAATAGAGATTTAGGGGAGAGAGATTGGATTAATTAGACATGTTATCCTGATCAGTGAAAGAGAGACTTGATCCCTGTTCACTATATCCTGATTAGGACTAGCACACACACACACACTGAAAACAGAAGGTGAGCAAAGAGTAGGCTAAATCTTTGACTTTTGGAACTGCGAGGGATTAAAAGGGAGATTGTAATTACTTTTCCCCTCTCTCGGTTCATTTGTATTGACGACTTGTTACTCCACTGTCACAGAGGCGAGAGCGCGGCGAGGTCGCGGGCTCTGTGAATGGCGCCGGGCCGACACTCGACAAAGACGCAGAACAAGAGAGAGGACGGGTGAGACTGGGAGAAGCTTTCATCTCTCTCTCCCCCCCCCCCCGGTGAGGCCAGCTTCTGATTCGATTCAGCATGTCTCTAATAGGTTATATGCAGGAGGTTGGTATGTGTGAATGGAGAGCACAAAGACAGGTATGATCCTTGGCAGATAATCACTGTCATAATTACCGTGGTGTGATAAAAGAGACAGGGCCCTGATTGAATGTCATTGGAGTTAAGATGAGGGATATCGATGCTATTCCCATGTCCCTCGTCCCTTCCCTTCTTTCTTTTTCTCCGTCGCTCTTTTTGCCTGTCACTATTTATATCCCTCTCTCGTAGCCTATGACTCCTAGTGTGTGGTACTCTTTGCTGAATTGGAGGTCAAGTGTTAAGTGTTGTGTGGGTGGTGAGGATTTGTTCCAGATCGCGTGTGGTTAACCGAGACGAGGCGAGGTACACTGTAAAAAAAAATTAGCTGAGCTCGTAAACGCAGGCAACCCAGCTACGTTGGGTAGTTTAGGTAAAGTCACTGGACACATTTCTATGAGTTCTCTCACAAATGGATGGTTCATAAATGTGGAATTAATTATTGAATGTGTAAAGGGAAGTTTCAGTTTGAGTAGCATCAAGCTCACAACAGCCCTCTAAATCAATGACTGGCCCAACTATTAAAAGAGAGCGTTGGCCAGGTTGTTTAAGTTTAATCTGGTTGTATCACAGTTAGTTTTATTCTGAAAAATGAACTATTATACAAATCTAAAAGACATATTTAGCAAATATATCCTATGACATCTTTTGAGTTGATCAGAAAAATAGGTTTTGTCAAATCAAGTTGAAGAAATATCAACATATATTACTAGCAGTTGATTTGCTAAATCCGTTTTTTCAAGGTTTTTATATTTGTCAATGTTACTTTCAGGGGAAACTACAGATGGTAAATTAAAATCTGCAAATTACTTGAGTGAACCACAGTTTTGGTGATTTTTAAAAAACAACATTTTTTAGTGTGTGAACGCTCCTCTATCTGGCATCTCCAGGCATCTCCAGTGTTCAGACCTCCACCTGAGCTTTTGACATCAGCGGATCAGAGCCACTCTGCTGACAAACACCAATCCCAAGTCTACAGTTTCTGTCTTGGCATTACATTCAATAGACGAGCATTCAAACACCTTCCAAAACAATAACCGATAGTTTAGAATTAAATGATTTGAGTCATGAATTCCTCCGTCGTGGCCTCGGCACAACAAAATTCTGAATCGAGGCCTCTTTATTTTTCTCTGCTGGCTGTATCATGTTGCCGGGACAAAGCCGTGCAGATCTCTCCTTTTACACCTCTGTCTATAGCCAGGACAAAGACCTGACTCACACACCCTCTATACACACTTCCTCCTCTTTGAGTGGCTACAGTATACCGCTCTACACCCAGCGGCACAGCCACGACTAGAGTCAGAGTCGGAGTGGTCTTTGACATGCAGGCACCTCGTCACAAGCAGGATGGCTGAACAGTTCTGAAAATTCAAAGACACACTTTTACCTCGTCTGAAGCGTTTGACATGCACGCAGCCATCTTAGATTGTTTTCTGTTGCAGTGAAAGATGGAGGGTTGCTGGAGTTGGAGTTGTGCAGGTCTCGGGGGGAGAGGGGGGGGGATGGATGGAATAAGAGAATGACAGAGATAAAAGTAGAAATTGAGAGATGGAAAAGGAAGAGACTGAAAGAGCGGAATAAGGGAGAAGAAAGCAGCAGATTACTCAAAGTGCTTATCTCAAAGAGAAGGAAGGTTAGGGTGGCGAGAGAGAGGGAGGGAGAGAGAGAGAGACGGGGAGGGGGTCAAGTCGAGGGACATGACTGCAGCTCCATATAAGACCGGGACCTCTGCTGCTGTCTGATCTCCCTATGTAGTGACTCTACATGGAGATGAAATATAACTGCCTTTCATCTCTTCCCCTATACTCTCTATCCAAGCGCCATCAATTCTCCTCTCCTCCTCCATCCATTCAACCCTCCTAGAGAGGTGGCAGTAAGTCACAGTAGTAGAGTACAGAGCCTCACCCTTTCATATGCCTGATAAAACTGTGTGTACGCGTGCATGTGTGTGTCCTTATACAGTGGTAGCTGCTGCGGAAGATCCCCAACCCTGCGCCTATCCTACGCGATCACTGCAGACAATTCTTTTTTTTGATGTTTTAATGAAAGAAAACAAATTTGAACTTTATGAACAATTTTGTCTTGGAGGCTTGGAGGATGTTCGGAGTGGAGAGTTTTATGCATGCTGCGTCAGTACGTGCCCCTCTTTCTTATTTTTCCCCCCCTATTGCATTCATAGAGGAAACAGAGCATGTGGGCGAACACTGAAATTGGTCCTCTTTGAGATGAAATGGGTTCAATCGCGCTGTACCTGTCCTCCATTACTCCCCACCTCTACTCTCTCTAACAAGCAGCCCGGTCTAAGATTACCCACTAAAACCCAACAGCTTTGTTGGCATGACAAAGAGAGGAGCGAGCACTCAAATGACACACCGTGGAGTTGCATAAAACCACCACCTCCCTTATATGCGAGCACAAAGAGAGCCAGTCATGTAACGCACCCACTGTATCTCTCTCTTTGTTCTGGGCGTGCTGTTTTGCTCTTCGCCTTTTGTTTTGTCTTCATACGTTCATCCCCCCCTCCACCAACTCCTTTCCTCCTTCACTTGGGTCAGTCATCATCTTCCTTTCCGCACCTGCATCCTCCTCATCTTCATCTCATCGCTTGTTTGTAGGTGGAAGACTCAGATGTCACCCGGATGAACTTGGCTCTGTTTCACCTCAATCTTGGCTCTGTGCAGTGGTGGGTTGCTGGCCATAGACGGTATTCCTTGCACCATATTGTGTTACCCAATTGTCTTCGGTTGTTCGCTCGTCAGTGTACAAGGTCATTTTGTGTACAAGTGTACAAGGCTGGAATTTGGATTCGGTTGGCGTTACATGTCAAATATTTTTGGCAGCTGGCCCCGAGATCTTCGGTACTAATTTAAAAGCACCCACCATTACTCATTCACTGTGACAGATGCAACAGAGTGCCGTTACGAGCGGGTCCCAGGGGAGCAAAAACGGAGGAGGGAGTGAGATTCAGGAGCGAGAGGGAGTAATGGGATGCGTACGGTCATTAGACGATACGATTTCCATGTCAATCAATCACAAGCCGTGCAGAAAACATCACTTGTTGGCACTGAAGTTGTTTTTCATCCGAACATTAAAAGGGCCCCTTAGCACGTACCGCAGAGAAGGAGGACGACGACGACTATTGCGATGGGGACATAAAAGAAGGACAACGGTAGTGATGTGTTTTGGAGGGGTCCCGCTGCTCTGCCCCTGTGGGTCTATTTAGTTGGATGTAACTGGATTAGGATGGACAGATAGAGATGGGAGACCAGCGGGCCCCATGAAGAATAATGGCATTAGTACCTGCAGTCTGAGCACTAGTGATCCACTGTCACTCCAAACCCACTCAGCCACGATTGACTGGTGATAAAGACTTTCAAATGATGTGCACTTTGCCCTATGCCCTCCATGTGATAACCACGCGTTTTAGGATGGGCCATCCAAATCTATAGCGAGGGAGTACACTTTACATGTATTGGCATCGGTTGGTTTTAGTGGTTTGGGTCATTGTAAATCAATCAGCCAAAGCAGATGGAATATCACGAGACGCCAACCTGCCACTGGCTGTCTCTGTTTCGTAGAACACAATGAGAAGCGACTGACTGACTGGAATGTCTTGAGCAAGTTGACTGGTTTTTGGGAGTGTGCTTTGTGTCTCCGTACCCAGAATAATCCCTGATCATTGTGGCGCACGGCGGCGGTCTGAGATCCCCTGTAAAAGGTAGGAATACAGGAGACAAGAAAAGAAAGGGGAATGTAACGGTAATAGTGAATTTGTGTGCCGCAATCTCCTGCGATCTCCATTAAGTGGCAGTAGGCAGAGAGCCAGTCTGATAACCTTGCTTGTCTGAGAGCCTGCGCTATCAGTTAAAGGATGACATCATTAGATTAACCAGACCCTCCCACAGCCAGAAACATCTGATCTCCAACTGATACACAACTATATTAATTACTAAGTGCAATTATGGTTGGACGGACGGTAACACGGTGATTAGACTCAATTACAGACCCGTCCTGCAGTCTTACAGTAACCTCTGCTGTCACTGTACCTTTCTCCTACTACGGATTATGCTGGTTCCACTTTAATACTACAACTAGTCAAATCAGTGGATTAGAGATTGTGAGATTATTCAGCAATTTCAGATTACACAGTGTTATCATAATGTTATGAGATGGTGATAAAATGTCTCTACCATGTGAAATCTACTGGGTTTTTGGAATGACGGGTATTGAGGTTTGGTTTGGGATCAAGCGAGGGACAGGTAGTATAGTGCGTGTGTGTTTCGTGTCAAACTTTGCCTATCTATTCAGTTCACTTCATCTGTGTTCGTCCTGATGTGCTGGGGTCCTTCTACAGCCATTATTGAACTCCTATTGGTAGATGTAGCCATGAGCCCTGTGATGCACATTCATGGCTGATTTGGTGCATGGGGAATAATAGTGTATACATAAGGTACGCTGAATGGACAGCATCCTAAAGATGAAATATGTGCCTCCCATCAGCACCGGTGTTGATAAACCTGAATACCGAGTGGGAGTCGTTTCACTAGTCCTGCCACAGGCCAGCACCGAACTCCTCAGCTTTTGTACTGTGGCTTTTGAACTAGAATAAAAAGTTTGAAGAAGGGCAGGAGGACAAAGAGAGCACAGGATGAATGATCAAAATAAATGGAGAGAGACAGAGGAAAGGGAACGAGCAGACCACCTTATATTGAATGGGTGAGTGTAATTACTCATTAAGGTGTTGGAAAGGACTTTTTACAAATGATTACATCAAGTCTATTGAATAACAAATGGAACCGCTGACTTGTGCGTTATTCATAATATGACCACGTCTTACTGTTTTGATTCATATTAATGCAAGTGGAGATAATGCGCTGCTGTTGTTGGAGCGGTTGCTTAAATGTTGTTTGAAAGGAAACGTGCCGGCGTGAATGAAGCTGTGTGAATGCGGGGGGGGGGGGGGGGGGGGGGGGGGGAAAGCTAGCTAGCATTAACACAGAGGAAGCGGCGCTGTTCATTTGTCAGGAGACGGATTGCATCCATTGAGAGGAAAAGCTTTTAATTTGGCTCTGGTGTGGTAATTAGGTTTCAATTCGCTCCACTCACTAAGAGGAATGGGGAGGGTAATGAAGTTAGTCATCTTACTGTGTGTGTTTGTGAGTGAGTGAGTGAGAGAGAGAGAGAGAGAGGGAGAGAGAGAGTATGCACAGTCTACATATTTCAGTGGCCCTCTCTATCTCTCTTACTCTAATTCCTTGTGTAATGCTGTTTATTGCGTGCATCATAGTGCCTTTATGCATTAGTTAAATGGCCCTGGCACATTACTGTAATGGGGATGGAACATGAAAACACAATGAAACCTGATCTACCACCACCCTCCCTCTCTCTCTCTCTCTCTCTCTCTCTCTCTCTCTCTCTCTCTCTTCTTACTCTTTCTGTAGAAAATATTTATCCCCTTTCTTCCATCTCACTCTTTCTGCATCATTTCCCCAGCCCCCCCCCCCCCCCCCCCCCCCCCCCCCCCCCCGCCATGTCCCCTTCCCCTCATCTCCTACCCGCTGCCTCTGAACTGATTTGATGTCACTAATGGCCGGGTATATTATGCAGAACGTGGGAATCTCAGGTTACACGACCCGGGAGAAAGAGGAGGAAAGACGGGAGAAGTGAAAAGGAGTAGTAGTAGAAGCAGTGGACACACGGACAGGCAGAGGAAAAGAAGCGTGTGTGTGTGTGTGTGAGTGTGTGAGCGTGTGTGTGCGTGTGTGTGTGTGTCAATGAATTGAATAGAGACTAGAGGGATGAATGGGGGCCGAACAAGTCGTCCTAATAAACTGGCATGTGTCGTATGTACAAATTATGGGCTTGGGGTCATGTGGAAATTAGCTCTGGGTTTCCAGGTTCTACAAGTGCGTATGTGTGTTCATAGTTTGCAACTCTATGTCCATGTACGTCTGTTTTATGTGTGAGTGTAGGTGCATGAGTGTGCTCGTGTGTTTGTCTCTTTGCCAGTGGGCACAGTAGCCACATGACGACCCCTGGGTGACCCCTGAGAAGCGTGTAGGCGCCGGATTCAGTCTGACTCTTGTCACATGATCCCCTGCTGCACTCCCTCTCCATTCACAATGGAGTATTAATCTGAACAAGCACACACACACACACACACACACACACACACACACACACACACACACACACACAAGTCAAAAACATACACTTGCATGCATATTGCACGAAAACGCGCGGAACACAAAAACAGACAAACACACCAAAATAAACACATTTTTTGTCTCCAACACCTCATAAATATTAGTCAGCAACATAGAGTATATTTGGTTTTGATTTGACACACAATCTCAATAATCATTATCCTCTATATCTTCTTCATTGTGCTCTTCCTCCTCCTTGTCATCATCCTAATCTGTTCCTAATCCAGGTTGAGGTAGGTGTCCTGATGCATGGCTGCTGCCATCTTTTCCTCATCCGAACTCTCTGGGGAGCGCCGTTCAACCAGGGGCCCCATAGGACCGGGGCGTCTTCATCACTTAGGCTTTTTATCTCTACTCTGGGACACTTTTCTCTTTCCCGCTCTCTCTCTCTCTCTCTCTCTTATATCTCTCTCTATTCTCTCTCCCTGTCTCTGTCTCTCTGTTGACTCTCCCTCTCAGTGGTTGGTCATTAAGGGATTAGAGGGGCGAGAGAAGGATGGAGTGGCCTGAGGTGGAGTTGAGTTTTGTGTAAATAGAAGACGTGTGCCTCCTGTCAGTCTCGTCACTCCTCCTTCTCTTCACCCCAGTGGAATTAAAACCCTCTGTTCAGTATTACATGTCAACTCAGGACCTGAAGTATAGTCCCTTCCCTGACTAGCCTCTATAAGTTAATATGCAGTCAGCTCAGTGGGGCTGAGAATGAAACCGACTTCCTCTTACCTTTCCCGTCTCTCCCACGGTTGGGGCCCGGGGCCTCCAGCGTCCCAGCATCCTTGGTGTGTGGGCTGACTCCAGCCCGGCTTCCTGTTATAGAAATTGGCGGAACCCTGTTCCCCCCCGCAACACGCCCCACGCCAGCCCCAGAGCCGTCTGTAGGTGAGTGTGTGTGTGTGTGTGTGTGTATGTGTGTGTGTGTGTGTGTGTCTGTGTAAGTGAGTATGTGTGTTGCTTGCTCACACAATGGAGCCCACACGCAAAAGCGAGTATGACCAGCCAAAATGGAGTATGAAAGGTGAATGGGTACTGTAATTTCAAGACACGTACCGGCGCACACACACACACATAGAGTCCTCAAGGTTCCCAACCATATCACGTCACAGATATTGCCATAAGAGAAAGAGTATTGTAATCTAACACACCACAAATATTGAAAAAAAATCTCAGGCAAGTCTCCTCCAGCTTTATAAACAAAGCTGTGAGACTCAACAATTCCATATAAATGTCAAATGCCTGATAGAGAACAATTAGTCTAAAATTGTACTTGACAATGTGAATTAAAATATTTTGGCGTGTGGGTCCATAACACAATGACGGTGGTTTAGGAGTTTAGAACAAACGTGTTTGTGCATCTCGTGTTTGCCGGGACTAAACGCAAAAGGCTTCGGAAGAGGGATCATTAGATCCTCGAAAAGTGAAGTGCCCTCGAGTGGTGTGGGTTTTAATGGAAAGCAGAAGCGATGTTGTGGTGACAAACTAACACTTGATTACAGTGTCGTTGACGCACTTATAGTCGTGGAGGTAATTGTAGTACGGTACAGTACAAGGTGTAATTTATAGGTGGAGCGGGGAGAGAGAGGCGGGTGAGGAGGGTGAGGAGGGTGAGGTTTCAGAACATGGACTAATAACCCCACAGCGTCACTCAATCCACAGCGATTGTGCCTGAGCTCTGGGCTGTGTTGTCACGGCTATCTGAACGCTATTCTATCCATGTGTGCCCCGAGGCAGTGATTCTCTGAAGGAAGCATTTTCTTAAATCACAATAAAAAGCACAATAAGAGGGTGTAAACGAGCAGTTTGATCATGTTTGTTTCACAAAAGATCCAGTTTAGAGGAGACGGATGGATTTCCTTACACTCTGTGCATGCAGGAGACTGTGTGAAAATCTCATAATGAGGCTCTATGTTCAGATTTAACTGAGACGTGTATGGTTTCAATGCATGTACGCATGTGTGCTTCATACATAGCGATGGAGGGATTATGAGAAATGCTCTGTTCTTACTGGTGGCTCTTGTCCTATCAGTATTTGTCATTGCGTTTGTGTGTGTGTGTGTATGCTGTCTATGGTTGTAAAGGTCAGGGTGTCCCAGTTCAGGCTGATGTAATTGGTTAAGCTTGGGTCCATATTGACTCCAGGACCCTTGCAATGGCTGAGGTCTGACAGCTACACAGTAAAAACATTGTGCTCAAGCCCTCTTCCAAACCCCCACCCCTCTCACCCCTCTCTGCTCATGGTCTAGTGGCACGGCATGGAGGGAGCCCATTTGGATGCTATCTTATTCACTCATCAGCAGGTCAGGAGAACAAACAGTTGAATGGAGAGGAATCTGAAAAGGCTTTAGTTGCAGGCAAAGTACGATAGAATGAGAAAGAGAGGTAAAAAATGATTCATATTGTTTCTGTTGCAGTTGCTGGTATCCTCCAAATGTAGCTCTCCTTCCTCCCGCTCTCGCTTTCTCACTAACATTCCTGTGTTTCTACCCAAAAGTCTTGTCAAAAGTCGTTCACAGTTTCATTTCCTTCCTCTCTTTTACTGCCTTTGCCGTTCACTGTCCCAACTGTCCCCTTTTCTACCTCTACATATCACCCTGTGATGTATGGCGTCACCGTGGTGATAAAGGATTGGAAGTCAGACATGACAGGTTTTCTCCTTTCAAGCTATACATCTGAGCATTGAGCGTCATAGGTTGCAGTCAGATAAAGCATGTGTGCGTGTGTGTGTGTGTGTGTGATTGAGTGAGAGTGAGACTGGTTAATCAGTTTGGGAAACAAACAATGTGACTTTATTTGATTGTTGTTGTTGTTGTCTTTTTCATTTTTTTGTCACCGAGTCAAATTCCTTGTATGTGCAAAAATTGTTATTCTGATTCTGATTCTGATTCTGATTCTGATTCTGATTCTGATTCTGATTCTGATTCTAAAGGCTCATTTACTTGTAGCAGTTGGAAATGCCCGCAGTGATTTCTGTTCACCCAAAATGGCTTTTCTGCAGCACAGAACAGGCTCATTATATGGGCTTTTATAAAGGACAATACAACAGGGCTTGTGGCCGCTGCAACAATAGCAGTGAAATTAAAGATGTGAGGAAGGTGGAAGAGGCCTGGTGGAAGTGGTAACAGAGGGTTGGGGTGGGATAGTGATGGGGGGGGGGGGGGGGGGGGGTCTGCTGTGTCATGTACTGCACACTAACAGTGACAGCAGCAACAGGTTAGGCGGATCCATGTCCATCGCTCTTTTTTTTTTTTCTTTCACTCCCTCTTTTTTTCTCTCAGCGCTCACATCCATGTCTCCAGTTTCTCTTGGCCCGATTTCCACCCCTCGCCCCACCTATGTGTGTGAAAATTACGCCTCAGCTTGTGCATGTGTGGCGTGTACGTCTCTGTGTACGGTGTGTGTGTGTGTGTGTGTGTGTGTGTGTGTGTGTGTGTGTGTGTGTGCATCTGCTTACAAAACTTCCACCGCTTTTTGCATATCAACGTGAGATAGCTTTTATGGTGTCAGATAAACGAGCGTTGTGCTGTGAGGGTTAGTCGTGTGTTGTGACCTCGCTTGACTCTTCAGACCACCGAAGGGATCACCGGGATCAACAGTGTTGCTCCATGTCGAGGAGTCCGCAGCGAGTCAGAGACACTGCTGGGGCGCAGGAGAGGTGATGGAAGGGTTAAAAAAAAAAAAGACACCTCACACAAATTAGAAAAAAAAAGAAAAGCAATAAAGAGGAGAGGAAATGAAAAGCAGCTTGATGGTGGAGGGCGATAAGAGGTGCACTCGTCAAAAAGGCAATCAGCTCAAATTAAAAAAGGGAAGAGGAGAAGTGAGAAAAAAGAGAGCGGTGGTGGCACACAGTCAAGGCATGTCACATCAAAATACGTTTGAGATCTATGAGGAAGAAGCAGTGTTTTATGGGTGGGTGTGTGTGTGTGTTGTGCGTGTGTTCATGTGCATATTCTGCTCATGATCAGTTTTGATGGTCATTTCTAGTGCACTGAGTGAGATATCTGCCTGGGGGAGATGAGCGCTGTAGAAATGTCTGGAGTTGCAACATATGAGCCGAGTGCTGTGGCCGTGCTCAGGACTGAGCTCTTGCCAATAGGACTCTGCATTCAGCACAGCAATGCCTAAACTGCAGAAGACAAACCTGATCACTTAAAATAACAATCGCGGTACCCAAAACAATCTTCGCTCTCTTACAAAGTCGCTGTTATTCTCCAATCACAGCTCCCCTCGTTCGTCTTTCACCATGTCTTTC
This sequence comes from Hoplostethus mediterraneus, assembly GCA_034670385.1. NCBI lineage: Eukaryota > Metazoa > Chordata > Actinopteri > Trachichthyiformes > Trachichthyidae > Hoplostethus > Hoplostethus mediterraneus. The sequence continues at coordinate 1,276,156 of JAXDDW010000062.1, forward strand.
CTTTCTCTGTCTGTTTTTCTGTTATTTTCCACCGCCGCAACTCTCTTGATAATACATGTTTCTCTTTTCATCTTGTTCTCTCGTTCTGCGTTTGTTTCTCTCCAGTGTTTGGTCTCCAGCCAAAGGGGCCTCTGCTCTGAACTGTTGTATGCTCTCCAGGTCATTGGGAGGTCAGTGGAGCTACGGTACTAGAGCAGATCCCCTTGGCCTCCAGCAGAAAACCCTAGAAACGAATGTCTCCGCTCCGAAGATGCACGTCGCCCGTCACGCCATCTCAGAACATCGTCATTTGGTAAAAGTGAAGGAGAAATGAAACGTGACGTCAGTGTTAACACCAAATGAACACGGGGAAAACATTTCCGCCGGAGGGCAACGTCTGCTGCCAACTGGATATGTGGCATTGTTATGGTACTGGAGTAATAGTGAAAGGGTGTGGACAAGAGATAACTCACCGTTGACAGATGGTGTGATAACTTGTTTTATTTGAACAAAAAAGTGGAATCCCCCAACGGGACGCAACAACGGCACAGCAGACAGAGGCCTTCAGGTAGCCCTGTGTCAGATTGTTGCTATCTGTCACATCTCCACAAACATGGAGGAGCACAATGAGGGAGACTACCAAAGTGTGCAGTGAGTGTTATGTTAGTGTAAGAGTGTGTGTGTGTGTGTGTGTGTGTGTGAGAGAGAAAGTGTTGGTTTTGTTCCTGCTTCTGTCAGTTGTTGTTGTTGCTGCAACTCACAGCAATCCCACCTGTGGAGGAAGCAGACAGGGGAAGATGGAGGTGAGAAGGAGTAGCGAGAGGGTGGGGAGCAGGGCTCAGGTGGATGGTGGAGGTGCAGACACAACGCTGGCTTGGAGATTGCGCTATCTGTGGGCTACTGCCATCTGAGCAGGGAGCATGTTTGAGATGGAGACACAGGCTGCAGCAGGTCTAGGAGAGAGGCTGTGATGGAGCCACCAGCCCTGTATTCAGGCCGGAGAGGAGGTGGTGCCTGGGGGCCTGAACCGGGTCATCTTAGGTTCTCAGCATGAAGGCCAGTGTTGAGAGTTGGGATAAGCACGCGTGTTGGGGATTTATCTGCCAAACAGAAAAAAAAAACTGCTGGATTCTGACTTGCACCGTTGTTCTTTCTACTTCTCGATGTCTGCTGTGATTTTGTATTCAATATGGGCAACCTCTTAGAGCTCAAGCACCTGATATTGAAATCAAATGAAATAAAACCACAGATTCGCCTATGATAGACCTCATGAACGAACAATGCAAGTACATATAAAACAATAATAAATAAAACACTGTCCTATAATTGGAAATATGTCACAGTATTTTGGGCCTATTAGATCTACGCCGTTTCTCTTTAGGTCCTAAATTAAAGGCAAGTGCTTCTCTTAAGGGGAATGTGATTGGCCCGCTGAGAGCGTACATGTCAGAATCGTGGCCACCCAGTGGGCAGGCGAGAGAGGGATCGTTTCATTATTCTCTTCTGCACCGCCCCAACTCTGAGCTACACTCCCACGTGGCAGAATACGAATATCTCTTGTTTTTGTCTTGGCTGAAGGACGTAGACGCATAACTCATGTGCACCGACTCTGAATCGGAGCCAAAGAGCAGTGGTGAGCCACACTGAGGCCGCTTGGGCACAATGGTGGCGTACTAGTAGAGGGAGGGAGAGCAGAGTAGGGAGAGTCCTTCAACTGGAGGGCCCGGGGGTTTTAGCCCTCGTGTTGGCAAGCATCCTCTCTGCTGGAGTGTACGCCGAATGCCTTCCAGCTGCTGGGGGCGCTGGTCAGCCGCTGGCCCTGCACTCTGACCTCCCTGTGGAGAGGAAACCTAAAGAGAGTTTCCCTACAGCGGTCAGAGTTTCACATGATTGTTGAAGTTCCTACATCAGCTGCCAGGACTTCCCTGGTCTCTCTCCTTCTCTTGATTCCCCACCAGTGGATTTACCAGCCAACACACTTATTATCCCAGAATCTGAGACATACATGGGCCACCGTAGGTGCAACCCACCTGCATGTTTCTCCTTCTCTCTTTCCCGCCCTCCCGGCCTAGATACCCCCCCCTCTCAGATTTCCTGAGGGCTGAGCCCTGGGCCTTTTGTCAGCTGTGTCATAAGATAGCGGGGCCCAGACGCCCAATCCCAGGGGCCCTAACACACAGGACATTAGCCTAGTGCATGGCGCTGTGGGGCAGATGTCTCTCTCCCCTCTCTCTCTCTCTCTCTCTCTCTCTCACTCTCTCCCTCCCTCCCTCACTCTCTCTCTTCTCTCTCTCTCTTCCTTTCTGTCTCTCGTACCCTCCCTCCCTCTTTCATTGGTGCAACAGGCAGAAGAAAAGAGGGGATTGTTTGGAGACAAGAGGGATGAATTTGTCTGCCTCAGACAGGAGAAGAAAAGAGGTTTGAAAGGGACTTGTCTGTGGTTGTGGATAGGCTGGTTGGAGGGTGTCCCACTTTTTAGAGAAAATGCTCTGTGTGTCAGCATGTTCTACCTCTTCTGCAGAGCCTAATCTATGGGCAGGGTTAATGTGCGTGTGTGTGCGTGTGCGTGTGTGTGTGTGTGTGTGTTTGTGTGTACCAGATTTACTCCCTTTTGTCATAAAATCTCCTCATAAGTGTTTCCTGTAGGTGTTTCTGTTCATGTTTTGTTCCTGTAACTCTGTGAGCCGAGGACACAAGCTACCTGAATGGCACAGGGGGGAGCTTCACCTCATCATGTACTTGTTACAGCATTTGTATTATAACAATTTGTAGTTGTGTCTATGTTACGATAACTCCTCCCGTTTCATAAGATTCCCACTCTACGTTTGGGCCTAGCGAGTGACTTTCACATCTCCTCTGGGAAGCAAAACGTTCAGATATTCTGAGGATCACTGACAGGAGCCCTCTCGCTTTCTCTGCCTCTTACTGGTTTTGTATGTTTCAGGTCTTTAGATCCCAGCAGAGACAACACCTTTGTGTATCAAACCCGGATCTCACCGAAGCCCGGGATGGTGTCCCAGATTGCGGTAGAGCACCGAGTCCCACTGGAATGGATTTGACACGTCATACATGCCATAGTCCTCCAAGAGTTTCATGAGGCTATGTGGTTGGAAGTGCAATAGCTAAATTCTCTGTACATCTGTCTCTTGGTTACCCAGGATATGAGTAGGAGTGTGTGGGGTCTCATCTGCAGGAAATGTTTTGTTCTCTAAAGATTAATAATAAGAAAGATTCATTTAAAGGCAATAGCCAATTTGTATGGCCTTCCTTCAGCCTCTATATTCTTCTTTATTTCAGTGATTCAGATTTATTCAGATGTGTTATAGTGTTGTCTCAGAAACTTATTGATTGTTTCATCAATTTTAAAGAATTGTTATACTCATAGAGCAGGCAAGAGGTGAAACCCAAGTGTAGACATCCACAGGAGATGGTCGGCAAAACACTCACAATCTGATTTATCGTATTACATTTAAGAGAACGACATTCAGTCATGGAGGCCGTCATCAGACAACTATTGCATTTTTTATTTCTACTTTCTTATGAATAGAGGGTTGTAGGTAGAGCCTTGCACTCAACTCCTTTGAAAGAAGGGTTCTGCTTTGCCATCTTAAGGGTTTTCTCCCACTGGGCTGACCCAGAGAACTCATCAAGTTATAATTTCTTCACTTGCGTGTGTATTCATCTGACGCATGCCCATGTTTTCATTGCTTTTTGTCTTTGAGGCCTGCGGATGCTCTTTAACTTATATGACCCTTTTAAATCTGGCATCCCAGGATCCAGGAAGATGGTGGACGGGGGTTGTTTTCATGCCTCATCCCTTCATCATTATCCTAAAGGACTCTGAACTGAACCAAACCCTGGTCCTTTCATCCCCTTAATCACCATCTCTCTCCGAAATCGTTCCTCTGAAGTCCAGTCTGGCCTTGTTTTTGATTCCATTAATTGAGTTTGGTGGAACAACAAATGGTCCAAGGAGGAGCCATCTACAGGGGTGGGGGCTATAAACCTCACTTGTAGGCTGATTTAGGATGCCCACCCAATCCCCAAACCCCTCCTCTGTGCCAGTCCTCGGAGAGGTTCACCTTGCAAACCGACTCTTAGTCCACCTCTACCACTCGGCGCTGCTTTTCATCTCCTCTTTATGGGCCAAGTCCCTTTCTTTTGCTGTGTCATATTTTCCAGGAGGACGTGACATTTTAAAAGGGTCTGTAAATATGTCTGTGCGCAGTATGGGAGGGCCTGGAAGACTGACAGAGTAAGTGCTTCCAGGGTGAGAGGTCAAGGAGGTTGGTGGATGCTGCACTTGGGCTGACCCCTGTGTGTGCCATCTGAGAGCTCACCGCTGTAGCCGTCCATCGGGCCTTTTGGCTTTCATAGGAGCTCTTATTCTCACAAATACACGTGATTTGAATCTGTGTTATAGACAAGACTGAGAAACTGCAAAGCTGAGAGCTAAAAAATATATAAAAAGCTAAAAAATAAATATCTGTGCTCATTGCAAGAGTAGCATCATGTAACAGACACACTGGACGCTAGGTGACCTGTGAGTAATGAAACAGGAAATATGCAATCAATGAATTACATTTCACATCGTGGCACCACTATTGTACACTGACAGTAAGAAGACTTGTTTCATAAGAGTTTTATCCAATGGGCAGATGCAACTGGTTAAGTAACTGTGGGTATTAATGTAACATATGGCTCAAATTCAAAAACTCTGTCAACAACACTAATCTCCTGTGCTTTCCTGTGTAGAAACTTGTTTATTAGAGAGTGGCTGTTCATGTCAACAGGGGTTGAGGTTTTTCTACACATGGGTAACTCGAATACAGTAACGCCGTGCTGTTGTGCTCTATTGCAAAGGCTGAGGAGAGCGATGCCTTCGGGGACATTACTTATAATCCAGCCCAGGAGGTCGCTGAGTGTATGTGTTATGAAAGCAAACTTGATTACGTCTGTCCAAACGGTAGAAAGGTGGCCTATCTCTTCCTGTCCTGGACTGACAATTAATATAATGTGCGTTTTGCTTGCCCCGTTGTCATGTTTTACTCTGTCTTATTAAAGTTTAGTTCAGCGGTGTCCTCCCCGAAGGAGAATAAATTCCCAGAGCCATCACTGTTAGGTTTATATGGTTTCTTTATTATCAACAGTATGCAATGGCCACCAGATTGTCAGCGTTGAATTGTTTTGGACAGGGAGCAAACAACAGGCTGGTGTTCTCTGTCTCGGGAAGAAGAGTAGAAGAGCTGATGAAAAGCTACGACACAGAAAAACAGAGGCAGCGATGGGCCAAGTTCTACTACGGATGCCATTTCCTGCCCCCTCTTTCAAACTATGAAATGTTGCCTGCACATATGCAACAGTATCCTCCATAAAATTGCCATGGTGACACTAGCAGTGCCAGTGGAGCAGGATTGTGAAGCTAAAATGACGCCTCAAACTGCCACTGCCAAACTGTTAATCAAAGGCTCTAGAAAGAAACTGACCCCAGAGCGTCGCCGTGATAAAACTGATGGCACGAGAATGGCCTAACATATAGAATTATACTAAGAAACAAATCAGTGGCTTTTTACCAAACAAGAAATGAACAATTACCGACATTGTAGCGTATTGAACTCGGCATGGTACCTTTACGTTCCGAATGTAGAGATAAAAAGCTAAATCGGTGTGGAAAGAGGTAATGAAGATATTCATGTTGTGCTTCCCAGATTCAACATGGCACCTCGTCAGTACGGCACAGCGGATGACGTTTAATAGAGCAACATGATTGACCAACCTCTGTTTCTGAAGACTTTATACATTCAGCGGATATTGAGTAGAGGGACAGATGGGATAATGAACTTAATCTCTTTATTTCTTATGAGTATAAATGTTTAACAGCTCAGAGAAAGCGCTTTGGCTAAAAATATATTCATAATTGGGATAACAGTATCCGTATTATGTTTCAGGTGATATAGTAAAAGAAAAAGGCAGTGAAAATAAATTATCTGAATAACAATAATAACAATAATTATAATAACAATAATTATAATAAACAGTCTCAAATTAAGATTCATAAACTTTTCTGTTTGCTTGTTTCTTTTTTTGTAAATTCCTTTAAAATTGTCCGTGAGCAAAAATCCAGCATATTTTTCATTGAACGTTGTGAAGGGGATCGCTCTGTCTTTGCCCAAGGCGGAGACACCCCCTTTTGTCTCACACATTTACAATATTCACAGTTACTACAAACCTGTTTCGGCACATACAACTGCAGCTAGACGAGACTGTCAGACTGCCGGGGGGGTACAAGTTGGAGCAAAACTACGAGGTGCAATTACATTTTTTGTGTTTAAATGTGTGTGCCTGGGGAAAGAAAGCTCTCCGGTCAAAGTAGGTACCTAAAAGATATGGAGTAAAAAAGCTCCTCCTTTCCTCCCACAATGCATTTCGTCCTCCAACATACCATTGGCATCCTCTGTTTAATGTAAGACAATCAAGATAAGACACACAAACCACGTGTCTTTAACATTGTACACATTGTCCTCTAGTGAGACCCTCAACCCCCTTTAGATTATGTAACCATCTTCTCCGACATTACTATCTCTAAGCTTCTCTGCAACGCCCTTCTCCTCCCTCTCTCAGCCCATGGCCGTGACCATGTTGGAGTGGTGTGGGTGGCCGAAGGAGGGGTGTATCGGGGTCGGGGTAGGAAGCATGTGTCCAGTGTGGCTGAAGGGGGGCAAGTGGCCCATGGACATGTGCCCGGCCAGAGCGCTGAAGTGAGAGCTCTTGTCATGCATGCATTTGGACAACTCCTCGTAGCTCTCGCTGCACCGCCTGCTCTTTTTGGACTTGTTGGACATTTTGCGGTTGCGGGTCTGTATTCCCTCCTTTTTCATGGTCAGAGGCCGGTTGACCTGGTGGGAGAGGGAGAAGTGAGGAGGTGAGTGACCGGGAGAGAAAGTTATATTCATTGCTAGTGCATTAAGTGCTACAGTTCTGCACTTCATATCAAGATGTAATCAAATACATTTACTAAACACAAGCTCCGCATCTGAGTTCTTTCGTCGCAATAAATCCTTGAATATATGCATTCCTTGTACCTATGTTCTGTTTTGATGCCGCCAATCCTAATGCTATTCATGTAGAGGCTGACCCTGTGGCAAATTTAAACAGAGGCAGCTCCACTCAACAACAGTCCCACCATTGTGATTCTCAAGGGGATTACGCCTACCATGGAAACAATAAAGCACAAAGAAAGAAAACACCAACGAGTCCAACAGTGTCTGAGCGCAAAGCGCATGCATCCCCCCACCTCTTTCCCTCTCTCCCTCGCTCCCTCTCTCCCTCTCTTTCCTTTCTGCCTCTCTTATACCCCAACAATCGAAGTAACCTGCCTGCCTACTTCCCGTCCACTTGACCCTGCTGGGCTTTGTATGGGCCCAACTTGCGATCAGCAGTCAAAGACTTACATTATGCAGTTTATAGTAGAGGCCGCAGGCGTTGCACACAGGGTCTCCATTTGCATTGCGCCGCCAGAGTGTGGTGGTGGTCGTCTGACAGTTGGCACAACAGGTGCCTGCTCGTCTGGCAGCGGACTGCAGAGAAACATCAATAAAGCCTTTATGGAAACTCAACAACATAAGCAGGCGTAGCAGAATACAGCATGGATGATGGCTAGGCTGGGATGAACTTTGATAAAGATAGGAATTGTATTTCTGATTCTATTTCACTAAATGATGTGCAAGAGCTCAATTTATTTGAAAGTTTGGTGAAATGTTTTGCTTCACTATTCCACTTCACCAATAATTACAGAGAATTCAAATGAAAAATGACTAAACAATGATGTATGGATAATAGGCCATTTGTAACTTCAGAGACTCTGATCTCATACACAAGGGTCTTCCTTGAGCTAGACTGTATTAGTAGGTTTAAAGGTTAGGTAAATGAAAAGACCCTCAGGAGCCCAGACAGCCTGCAGTCTCATGTCATTACTGATGGATTCTTCACACTTGATATTAAATACTTTTAACGTAGGTACTCCGACCGCAGAATGACAATGTGTTAATCTGCACACTCAAAATGGTTCAACAAATAGCCTAAATTACCTTAAGAAACATGAAGGCCTATATTAAGAAGTAATTTTTCACATTCACCCTGTGCAATCATAAGGGCATAAATCTTCCAATTCCCATCCTTCTCACACTCCCTCCTCCTCTCGCACTGCTTTTTTTTCTTTTTTTCTTTTCTTTTTTTCTAAATTTTCATCGTGCTGTACTTTCTATGTCAGGGATGGACGGCTTGACCACTTAAAATGAGGTCTGAGCCTATAGTTAGCGGGCCACAGGAGGAAACAGGCGCTGGCCCCGCTCCTTTATCTGGACTGGTCAGACATCCGGATAGGAAACGACTGGAGGGCTGCTGCCACTGAATAGACGGCGCACCGAGAGCCTGAGCCCCGGCTAACTCGTACTGAAATACAGCCTGATGTATGGCCACATGTGTTATTCTAGCTGAAAGAGGTTGACATATACAGTATGTTAGCATATGTTCATATATCTATAGACATATACGGAACATACCCAAAGCAGCCAGATCTGCAGCATGTATGGCATTTCCATGTCTATACCCAATGTGTTTATCTGCCACTATGCAGACTTAGATTCAGACCTATAGGCCTCGGAGACATCGATAGACACACATGCATGGACAATTGACAGAAATATATCTGTTCAAGGCAGGTGGTTGCATAATATAATTCCGCCTTTCATGAAATTAATTTCCATGCTTGTTACTGAATTATGGCAGCGTCTGCTTACGGTCGAGTTTTTTTCTTTCGTCAATTAAAATAGTCTGTACTCTTTACTCACCACAGGCCAGACTAGGACTGCAGTAGCTGTCATTAGGCCCGCTTATTCATTCAAGACAATGAATGAATTACACGCGACATTTTGCCATATAATGGCATATAAAGAAAAAACGTTTGCTTTTTATTCACCCATATTTTTTTCAAGGTCGATTGTCAAATTGGTCTTGCCTTCCTACGAATCATTTAATTTTCAACCATTTCCGAATAGCCTGGTCTCAGCCTGTTGTAGCCAATTACCACCGATTTAATGAGTAGCCTCTGTTGACTCAAACACGGTCTTAATTTCACAGCTTCCTCCTGCTAGAACATAAAAGGCACCTGCAGAGGCTTATTTAAATACAAGGTTGAAACTAGATTGTGCAAACATTGCTATACTTTTCAATTAATATGTGAATTATCCGTTATAGTTCTTTATTTTAGGTTTTCAATTAGAAATGTTGAGCAGTCAAAGTTGCTGCTGAAATGACAATGTTGAAATAATAAATATTAAATTTGAAATGTTTTAAATGTCTGTACTGGTGAGATTTCAGCTGACTGGTTTCAAAGTATTTCAGATTGTACCTTCTAAACCTGTGACACACTGTGTATGACACACTGTGTGAACCCCTTTTTGAAGCTGCTCCTATTGAATTCTTGAATGATGAATTGCATTATAGCGACCAAGCTGTTTGAAAGTGCCCAACACAATGTCTGCGGCATTAAGCTGGGTCTGACCAGGCTATCTGTCTAAATCTGACCTACTGCCCAGCAGAGGAAAACATAACATTGATGTTTAAAGGAGTGATGGGAAATTTGACATTAGCCACCTCCAAACACAGAGAGAGACAGAGATGGGGGGGGGAGAGAAAGAGAGGCTGAGAGAACGGCGATGAGATGGGGTGCGGGACACAGCAGCGCATGGCCTATAGACTGAGCCAATGTGTTGTTTTGAGGGATGGTGTGCTGTTCCCACTATCAATGACAGTATCAGAAGTATAGCAGTAATAATGATAGCAGAAACAACAGAGATAGACCCATTCTCTTAACAGCCTGTGCAAAGGAGCACAGGGTGAATGAGAAACACAATTCCAGGAAACTGATTGGGAAAATATAACTTTCCTGGAATTGTACCCCCCACCCCCCACTTGTTCACTACCCCGTCCCCTCGCCCCCTCTTTGGGTAATATGACTTCCCCAGTGGAGTGACTCACCAGCCTGCGTTTGGGTTTGATGAGTGGTCTGTTCTGGCCATTCATCTTGTGGTAGAGACCGCAGGCATTGCACAGGTAATGTCCGGTGCCGTCGCGTCTCCACAGGGGTGTAGAGGTGGCTCCACAGTTCACACACTCACGACCCTCTGAGCAGCATGCCGGTGGGGAAGAACACACAATGACATTTGTAAAAAATCAACCTTGATATGTAACCTGAATAAAAACTGCTCACACATTTGTAAACTAAGTTTCAAGTGTTTTAGTTTTCATTAAGGAAACAATTGTTGCAATGTAAATTTATAGTTTTATCTGTCATTCAAACAGGGATGCATTTTCATTTTGTGTGTGCCTGTATGTGTTTGTGTGTGAGTGAGTAAACTCTAACATCAGAATTCTGCTGCCAGGCTTTTTTTCTGTTTATGTTTCTTTGCCAATTTAAGTTCAGCAACCTGTACTACATTTATACAAACAAAACCTTAGTATATACATGACAAAAAACAAGTTACTTCTCTCGCTTTCTTACTGACCCTTGGTTGTTTGTGAGTAGAGAGGAAGAATGTGTGTATGAGGGTGAGTTTAACACAAAGTGACTCAGAGGTATGCAGAGCAGGAGCGGCAGTAAAACACAGCCACTGTGACTGATGTTAGTTGTGCCCATGGCCAGCAGTAAAAAGGGAGTCTACTCTGGCCTATACCAGCCGGTTCTAAACCATCAGTCCATCACCACGGATGCTTCACTGCCACAATGCCTGGCATATCCTGGACAATGTTGCCCCTTTGTGAAATGGCCATAACAGCCTAATGGTGAAGAATGGCTATTTTTCAAACCAAGACAGACATTTTATTCCACTTTGTTGAATGAATAATGATGAATAGATTTCAGTTGAGTACTTTCTACCCTAACAATAGAAAAGGTGGGTGAAATATCCAGTCAGTGATTATCACAAGGCAACCACCATTATAAACAACAATAATTTATAATTTCAGAAAAGCCTTAATTAGGATTTTTAAACATTAAATAACTTGCATCCGTTTGATAGTATTTACTATAATTTATACAATCTATTTAAGTCATAAAGATTTATGTCACACCCTAAAGAGGTGGGTTAACTTCATTACATAGCCTAAATAAAAAGGTGTGTAAAGTGTAAAGTCCAGTACATCCCATCCCATAAGTTAATGAACTTGTTAAACACATTGAAGCTCGTTTTCTGTGAAGCCTGCGACTTGGAGTCAGGAGTCTCCTGGTCTGCTAACAGTCTCAGGCGGGACAATGTTGTATTATGTAACAGAGAAACGGCCCATAGCCTGAATACTGAGGTTTTGGCTGTATGTGCCTGCGGATCTTCCTTTCACACCTTTGGGCTGGATCCAGTTCACTATTCTGAGGGAGCCAGCTCAGGCGTAATTGAGTCACGGTTAACAAAAGAGGATTATAAAAGTCGCTCTGTGTTGAGAATAGTCGAGTGCAGGCTTAGCCCTCTGAAACCTTTTTAATAGAAAAAATAATGTTTTGATTTGATATATTTTTTTACACAATTTACACAACTTGAAATAATGGGTATTCATCGTTGTTGTTGTAGGTAACCCCGCTCAAATCACAGCCTGCAAACTGGAATAGGCTGAAATGTGCGTTTAATACCATATTCTGTAGATTTAAGAGACAAAGTAATCAATTAACAAGTAGTCCGATTACGTTATAGCTGAGTAAAATCAATAAATTACATGTGGCCTTTATAATTTTAAGCAGGTCATTGGGTTAATGTGTAGGATAACGGAATACATTTTGAGAGCAACCTTCCCAACACCGGCTACATTTATCAAAGACATTTTTCATTCTTTTTTAGCGGTTATGTAGTTTTGAAATTCATATTTACAGAAGCATGCTTCTTTCATAATTTCATTAGCTCACTAATATGAATTCTGATATTTCTGCTAAATCTCTCTCTGTTTCTCTGCTACATTTTTGAGATGTTGAGATAACCCTTACGAAGAAGAATTATAGTAATCCTATAATAAAATTTAGAAGGACAAACTGTTCAAATATCACAGCAAACCTAGAAGTCCCTATAGCAATATTATATGATACCATAGGGGATAAGAAAAATATCATGCCAAATATACGGCGGGATAAGGTCATTATAAACTCACTATTTAGTACCGCAGACACACTATAAGTCCCTATAGTAATTATAGAAATACTATAGTAATACCATAGGAGATAAGAGAAAGTCACGAGCGTCACAATACATCACACGCACTATAGGTCCCCATGGGACTATTATAGAAATATTATAGTGATACCATAAAACAAAAATACCACAAAGTACAATAAGGTTACTATTTAAACTCACTATTGAGTACAGACTAGGTCTCCACAGGAATAGTATAGGATTTTTACAGTATTTTTTGTTTGTGATGAATCAGAATCAATATGTATACTCCAAAGAGACTCACCAGAGCAGGACCGTGTTTTGCTCTTGCATTTGGGGGTGAAGCCTGTGGGCGATGTTCCCAGGAGGCTGCCTGGGTGGAAGAGACTGCTGCCATATTCATGGGCCGTCGGCAGAGAGTAGGTGGGATAGGTGGGTATGGGATGGTGGGTGGAAGGAGTTTGAGCGCTCATGGAGGCCAGGCTGCTTCTCAGTGAACTACAGCCCTCCATCTTCATCCCCTCTGATAACGACACGTGGTATTTGATAGATTCCTTCTCGTCCATCCTGGAGGCAGAGGATGAGGGAGACGCGGCCCCCGGGTCTGGCGATACGTCCTTGGGTGGTGTAGGGGGGAAAGTGTAGAGATGGGGACTGGAGTGGGACGGCGGCGTTAGCGAAGATGCAGAGGCCGCGTTTGAGTTGCTGCTGCACGGATAGACCGCAGAGAGGCCGCTCGGAGATCCGGATCCGGTGGGGTGCAGGCTGGGCTTGCTGAAGGGGCTGACGGCCCAGGCGTTGTGATGGTGGGCCGAGAGCGCCGCTTTGCCGCTGTCTAACCATGAAATCCCCGGGCTGTGAATGAGATGAGGCCGGCAAACCTGAGTCCCCGTCAGACGAGCTGTGAAATAATCCAACAGCAGCCTATTTATTATGGGGAGGATATTTTAAGCATTTACTTTAATTGAGCATGTTTGCTGTTTTGTGCGTCCTTTGTATGCGTGCTTGCGGAAAAGTTTGGATGCAAAATTAAACGCGACCTGTTGATTCCAGTTTTATGCTACAATAATCCGTCAAATGTAAAGCAAGTTGAGTGGGCCTGGTTTAAATGAGTTTGCATCTAAGTAACTAAACCAAATTAATGAAAATGCAGGAAGTGATTTAGTATTTTCTAATCTAAAACACTGACTTTTTTTTCATCACAATAACAAAACAATATTTGTTATTTGAGATGAATATCATTTTATCAAGGCTAGTTGTCTTTTAACCTTGCGCAGCAATCAAATGTGAAATCACAAGTGATTATGCAAAAAAATCTGACGACCAACTATTGATAAACAAAATAGTTTATCAAACTGATTGGTCTGCAAGGCTGTGAGCAAGGAATCACATTTTAACGTTTCCAACAGCGGAAACTTGTCAGATCGACGTCTGATAATAGAGTCAGTGATGTAGTGGTAAATAGAAAATGGGTAAACGACCAACAAACAACCACTAATATAAACAAAATGAATTATATGTTCAGCAAAGCAATAAATTGCTTGTTTTTTTCCCATTAAACCATATATGTTGTTCACATCAATTTGATACTACCAGCCTAATTTATGTCATAAAGATATAAAGTAGGGTAAACTCTATTCCGCAAAATACAAGGATGGTGAACTGAGTTTCGGTGGATTTACATTCCTTGTTACAGTACATGGTCTTACCGTGCGCTTGGCTGTAGGAGACTCTGGCCCTGGCAGAGTTATGGTAGTACGGGTTTCCCTGCGAGTCCAGATGATTAAAGAAAACATCCACCTCATCCGGAGGCAGAAGCTGGGCCGCGGGCTCCATGTAGTTGTGCCCCAACCCGTGATGGTGAGAGTCCGGGTGCTGTGCGTTCAGCACGGCGTGGTGATGCATCCATCGGGGCTGATCAGCCGCCACATCCATCTCTGTGCCTCTCTCCTACGATGTATTACACTCGGGGGCTATCCAGTGAAAGGATATAGGATAGCCTAAAATATTAAACTAAGCCCTTTGTCCTTTTTTTTACGAGGTCCTCGCACTGTCAGATGAAAAAGTCCACTTACTGTAGAGGACTACGGGGTTCTTTCCTCTTACTTAAACTCCTCTATATCCTCCTGGACATCGAGTCGTGTTTGATACTGGAAACCTGCAACAACCAAACATAAGATGTTAATATTTTAGAGGCATAGGTGTTGCGCAGCTATAGGTATCTCGTCCTCTACACGCAGAGCTCGTGCAAGCTGCGCATTTGTAGGTGTGTTGATGTCGAAGTGATGCACGAAGAGATGCAACTCAAGATAATGACCAAATCATCCCACCCACCATATGAACTGTCTAAATGAAATCACTTCATCCATATTACACCTGCACAGCGAACACAAGTAGACGAGCCCACACGCCCTTTTCATCAAGTAATAATTAAAGATGCTTTACACACTAAGAGGGAAACATACACTACCTTGCCAATCTTATTTTATCCACACGACCAATTGGTTTACGACTCTGTGGAAAAATGCTTCCTGCTTTTCAGAGTCCAAGTTTTGCAGGTTCTCGCCAGTTTTCGTCGGCTTTGTGGTTCTCTCTTCACCATAAACTCCGTCCACGGGGACCTTAGCAACTCGTAACTGTAATGTGGCTGCCAGCTCTGGGGCCAGGGTTGTCATGCTTGTAGGGCGGAGTCTTAAATAAAGCTTTCACTCTGCCGCAGCCAATTAGACACCGCCTCCACCAACCTCCAAGCTCCAGGCCAACACCCTCTGACCAAAAAATCACTATACATACATATAAAATCACTATATATTCATATTAGGACATATAGAGCGGCTGTGGTACTCAATAGTGGGGTTTTATTATTGTACTGTATAGTATTTCATCCCATATCATTACAATATCACAATAATATTCAAAAGGAACTTGACGTTTTGCTGTGATATTTGGATAGTATCCTTCCAAAAATGTATTATAGGATTACTGTTATTTTTCGCAAGGGCGAGTCGACAGTACATGGTCGTGGCATCCTTGGACAAATGATGGACACTGATAAATTAGCATATATTTGGTAAAAGTCTTTGTTCAAACAAAATATAAACGTATATCGCCATTAACTCTAAACTTAACAGCAGTGAAAGTACGGTATTTGCTCTATATATTACGTCCTTTTCTTTTAGTCTAAGTGCCCCGTCTTCATTGCATCAGTCTCTGGAGATTTGACTAATGGTTCATTAATAATTCTTGGTCCTGGTTGGCTCTTGATAACATAATGCATGCAAAGGAACTTTACCAGGGAAACTGGTAAATGTAGTCTGTGTATTAAATGTAGCGGACTAGCAAAGAGTGGAATATTTGTTTTGAGAGGTGCAGCAAAAGCATAATGTTCCCTGAAATAAAAATATAATTCAGGTCTCAAACTGCTTAAATGCAGTAGTAAAAGTAGCCTACATACTTGTGAGTCTGCAAGAGCTTCTTTGATAAGAAAGAAGCAAATAATCTGAGTTTGCATAAAACAGAATAAAAAATAAACTCATAGTGTCTGATTCAACTGATTCATTGTATTCGTGTTGTGATTTTTAACAGACAAGAGAGGTTTCATTTGCTATGCATCTATTCTGCATGCAGACCGAAGATCTCTCCGTGCTTGTCCAAGACCAGTAGCTCGGGCTAGCCTGAAGCATCTGGACCATACAGTCATGTGTTTCATTGTTGTGGGAGTGATAGGATATCTTCATTCCTTCCTACTTTTCGTTGTACATTTGCTCCAGCATAGTATAATGACAATAAAGTTGAAATTAAATGATTAGCTAAATTCATCTATGTGCACAATAATGGCACCCTACGGAGCCATGGTCTTAAATACATTGTTGTAGTAAGTGATGAGCGTTACCTGTGTGTGAAATGCTTTAGGAACAAGGGACAGAGTAAGAACAAGGGTAGTTTACTCAAAGAGCATTACAGTGTTCCGCGTATGTCAAGTGAAGGTATAAATATTCATGCTCTCTCTGCCCTTCTCTCTCTCGCGCTCTCACTCTCCCTCGCTCATATGATTGACGGGCAATAATTGGAGAGGGAACGTGCAGCCCTGACCGGCCAACACTGCCGCCTGGTTGACGCCGTTTCCTGACGTCAGTGCATCTTAGTGGAGAAAATATATAATCAGGAAATGAACTTTTTATAACACCAAGGGACCGAGAAAGGGAGACTGGCTTGCACGGGATCTGGTGAAAGTCCCAGTGGATGTGAACTCGAGGAAGGACACTCGACTGCAACTGATATTTATACTGGCAGCATTAATAATATATAAAGTACATTCTTTTGACCCTTTGCTGTGATTTCGAAGAACACAAACAGTGACGAGAAACTCTTTGATGTAAGCTATTCATCCATACGATGAGTGAGGTGTCACTTAAACCCAAAGGTGCGGATTATATTATATTATATTAGGTAATATTAGATTAGATTAGATTAGATTAGATTAGGTTAGATTAGATTAGATTAAACACATTTAACGTCCTCAATGAGGCCGTTTGTTTTGCGTCATAAAAATATCAAACACCATCATAAACATCACCTAGTCACGTTGCAGTCTACAACATTACTAATCAGGAAAAAGTGCAATATTAGAAGTCTGTTGTAAAGTGACTCTTAACATCTGCTCTACTCTAGTGTGTGCGACAACATTGCATTGTCTCACATGAAACCTGCTCTGAGCACTTGTCTTGAGAAGGAGTTTACCTTAGGATAAACAATGAGTCATAAAAAAGTAAAAGAAAACTTAGCATTTCACTTCCCACATTGCATGTGTGTGTGTGTGTGTGTGTGTGTGTGTGTGTGTGTGTGTGTGTGTGTGTGGTAAACTGGTGAGTTTGTTACTCACATGGTTATTTGAGTGTTAACTCTCGCATCATCCCCACAATAATAATAATAATAATAATAATAATAATAATAATAAGAAGAAGAAGAAGAAGAAGAAGAAGAAGAAGAAGAAGAAGAAGAATAATTTAAAAAACAGTGATAATAACAACAACAATAAAAAATCTTCGTCATCATAATAGGCTAATCATAACAATCATAATCCTAACAATCTATGTCTATCTGTGTAGCCTGAAAATAACAGTTGCAACAAAAACACGCAAAATATCCACCAGGCCAATTGAACAACCATGAGACGCACATACCTATTAGATATATCTGATCTGAAATCTTCTTTTATTCTCTTACGACCTGGATCACAAGAACAGCGCTCAACTCCGGGCAGTTATAGTGAAAAGCAAAGAATATTTCTTTCAAAAGCAATGCATATCGGGCTGTTCTGTATTTAGATCTGAGGGTGACGGGCGTGTAGTGCAGCCACCCCTGTAGCGCCATCAAAGTGTTTTTGGTCTGAACCTGGTCTGCGGTGCAGCAGCAGTTCAAGCTGGAGAGGGGAGGTCCCTGTTAGCACACACACGTGCAGGTGCCATATACTTTTACATTACTGGCAATGCATTGGATTAAAACATCACTTTCTCTTCTTTTTTTTTCTTTTTCGCGAGGATGTGTAGAGTAGAGTGTACTTCAAGGTAGAGTAGTCAAAAAGCGGAATCAGATCCGTCACCCCCACTGCGTTGCCTGAATACAAGTGAGGACTGGAACCACAGCGACAGCAGCAGCATTGAACTAGAAGGCGTTTAGGAGAAAATGAGTCTGCTATTCGTTAAACGATGAAAATAAAATCAATATGAACAAAAAAACAAACTGCAGCTGTAGTTAAGATTGTTGGTTCTCCACGTGGGCGTATACATTGATTATCACATTGTGTAATCGCATTAAATGGAAAGCCCTATGCAACCTATATGTAACTTACCCATGTGGAAGTTTAAAAGACTGTAGCGGGAAAGTGATTGTATACCATTTATTTATTTTATTATAATTAATTTAAATAATTAGAATTATCTATCTATCTATCTATCTATCTATCTATCTATCTATCTATCTATCTATCTATCTATCTATCTATCTATCTATCTATCTATCTATCTATCTATCTATCTATTTTCTGTCTTCACTTGCAGCAGCACAATACTTATTTGACTATTAAAGTTGGAGGATAACAGTCAACCCGCCATTGTCAAAGGCCAATGGGGAGGTTTTCATTAATGTTATTATTATTATTATTATTTATTTCAAAACATCACTTATATTGTAGGCAGACATTTGAGGGGAGGGTAATATTATCTATAGCTGTCATTCATTTTTCCCGAGACAACAATCCTTTTCAAGCAGGTTATATGAAACTAAATACACTAGCTGGACTAAAGAAACCAGTGTGCCAGTATTAGAGCTCATCAGCATGATAATGTGGAAATACACATGCTTTGAGTGTGAGCCCTTTTGATCTGGCGTGGCGATAAAACCTTATCAGCGGCAAACATCCACTTCCATTTTAGGATTTGACATTAATTCAATCCGCCCTTACTGCTCTTTTTCTCTATTGCCTCTCCGAACACAAGCTCAGGAAAAAAAAGAGCTGTCGTAGCCTAATTTAGCTTAGCCTGCTGAATCACAATAGGACTAATATTGAAAAGGAAGTGGCTTCAGCTACTAATAATAACAAACAATAAAAGTCAGCATAATATCTTTAATATACAAAAAACAATAGCCAATAATATAGATCTGTATTTATAATTGATATAGATTAAAAGCCAAAAAGGTTGACATTATTGGCTGTATAGTATAATAAGAGAGACTTAAGAGAGACTTTATTAATGATAATGAATCGGAATTATTATTATTATTATGAATAGTAATAATAATAATAACGTTATCAATACTATCATTATTATTACTATTATTATTATATTATCAGTGGTCAATGTGTATCAGAACAATTGATTGTTATTTTCTACACCCTTCGAGCTCCCATGACTTGAAGTCTGTGCATGGTGTGTGTGCGTGTGTGTGCGCGCGCGCGCGTGTGTGTATTTGAGAGAGAGAGAGAGAGAGAGAGAGAGAAATCCAATGCTCGTAGGATCCTTGGGTCCCTCTGATTATAACCCATCCCGGGGTAATTTTTCATCGGTGCTGGCTAATCTTTGTTCTTTGTGAAGATAATAAATAGCCTAATCGTTATCAGCAAGCTGCTGGAGGTGTCGGGGAGAATGGGCTGATCGGCCCGGGAAATAGGCTCCAAAGTGCCGCAGAATAAATGGCATTTCTTATCTCGCTCTCCCAGATTATCGCCGCCTTTTCAAACTCGCACAACAAATACATCCAATGCAGGGAATGCATCATTTACTGGACGAGATCTCTCTGAATGATAGATAGATAGCGAGGGGGAGGGGGGCGCATGGGGCGAAAAACCTGGATGGCAATATTATTTACAAGTTTAATGTTCTGCATGTGCAAAGTCTTTATTCGCTGTATTTGGACAGCATAAATACAGCTCACTATTCTATTATTTTCAGGTTATCTTTGGGAGCCATCTGAGATTCCGGTTCTTTGTTGTGGTATCACGCAGATTATTTCTTTCATGTTGGATTTTACTGGATAAGGGTTAAGCAGACACAACCAATTCTACCCAGGGAGAAAATTATTTTGAATAATGTTTTCATGAAGATGCTTGGAAACAGCAAATATCCTGGACAATGTATAAGCAACGAATAAAACGGCTTGGTCTCAAATAAATACAGTAAACCCATGGTTAGTTTTATTTGATCAAAACTGATGGTGTTCTATCTTTTTCGATTATATCCTAGATATCCTATCCTGATCTGCCCTTCAGGAATGATCCACTGAGGATTATTTGATCTGTCCAATAAGGTGGTTCAAAGTGAAGCAATCAATTCACATTAAATACATTTATTTGTAATTTCTGGTATAGCTTGACCAGAATGAACCTAAAGGACTCTTCATTCGAGACATTAGATCTAGTTTTTAACCAATAGTCTTAAATAAAATTCAAAATTCACCCACTATTCCCGCCACAGGAATTGTAGTTTACATTCTTCGGGCATAAAAAATGAACAAAAACGAAACGTCTTGTGAGGGTAGAGGGAATGAAGAGGTGCCTATTTATTGTGGCGCTAAACCATTATGTATGAGTGTCTGTGAGTGACCAGTTATGGCAGAAAAGGTATTTTTCCAATATATACAAACTGGATGCTTAATAACTTGCAGCTCCAGCAGCCCTGGGTGCTGCTGATGGTCTCCAGGGTAACTGTGATAACAGCGCAGTCATTTTCCATATCTTAGAGTCTATTATATTCAAGGATTAGTTCTCCGTCCCGAAAAGGTCAAATACAAAGTCAGGCAACCAGGAGTGTTCCTCTTCCTTCCCCCCATAGTGACAGAGCGTTTTCTATTTCTCCATATTCTCTTGTTGTACCAGTATGATGACCTTTGCTGACATCCTTTTGATAGATGCAAACCTGGGCTTAGGCCTCCCCAGCGAACAAACACTAGGATGTTCCTGTAGTATTCCTATAGGGACTTACAGTGTGTTTTTGGTACTCATCAGTGAGGGACGTTTCTATAGGGACCTTATTATTTACGTATTTTTTTAAATCTCTTTTGATCCTATGATATCACTATACCATTCCTATAACATTCCTATAGGGACTTAGAGTAGTGATCTCAATAGTGAGTTTCTATTTCCTAGTATCACTATACTATTCCTATAATATTCCTATGGGGCTTTATAGTGTGTTTTTGCTCGTCAGTAGTTAGGTTATAGTGACCTTATCCTACTATGATATTTCTGATCTCCTATGGTGTCATTATACTGTTCCTATAATATTCCTATATTGTATAAATAATGTATACTTTTGCTGAGATATTTATATAGTGTCTACAAACTAAAACGTATCATAGAATTACTATAGTTCTGTTTTGCTAAGATCCTGCAACCCAAGCAGTGTTTTGTCTCATGTAATAAAGACAAAGACAAACGTTGTAATATCTCAACGGAGGCATGCAGGGCTGTGCTGTTCCCTAATCCTTGGCCTTGCTCTAAGTGCCTTAATGTTGGGGAACAGTTAAATACCAGCTTGGAATAATCAGGCAGACAGTGACACCTAGGGGAGAGGAGCCCTCCTCTTCCTACACTGATGTGAAAGCAGACTCATTTTTAAGTTTGTGAAGTGATGTTAAGTGATGCCAGAGCCTTTTTGAAAAATGTTCACAGTGTTAAGAGTAGGGTTACAGCAAATAAACCTGCTTTATTTACATGCAGTTTCACAGGAATTGCGTATTCATTTAACCGATGAATCTTCCTACTTGAAAGACAAACAAGAGTGAGACTTTGGGTTTCAAAAGGATGCTGTTTGGGGGGACAGACATTTCTACCGCTAATTTACTCATACTTAGCCACTGACACTGTCATTACGGCCCATGTGCCAGACCTACTGTAGTGCCTCATTATGAGAGACTGGTACTGGTGGCTCAATGGTCTAAGACTCATACCATGTAAACACGAAATCCTCTGTCGTATGTCATCCCTCCTCTCACGCAATCTTCCCTGTCTCTCCACTGTTGACTGTCCCAATAAAAAGGCCAAAGAAAAGAAATATGCTGTATTCAGCCTTTACTCTAAAATAGAATACTGTGCCAATGCTGTCCTGCTAGTTGGTTTACAAACATCTTGCTGCAAGTTAAGAGTCTTTATATTCAGGCAAGACATTATTTAGAGGCACTGTAGTCGGCAATATTTGTTCTTTGGGATGTTGTAAATATCCCTACTTTACCGCTAAACACACTCTGAGTAGTCCTGAGAAGGGGCTGTACTAGGCTAATTCATTAGAGGTCAGAAGTTCACTACTTCACTTCCTGCCCAGAGTGCAGCAGGAAGTTAACGTTTACACCTTGTCACTAACAACCTGTCAGTCAAAGTCGGTCTCATTGTCAGTGTCCAGGGAGTTGGAGAATTCCAAACACCTTTTTTCTCAATCTGAGCCTGTTCATCAACTTCAGACACCGTGCCTATTATGTCTTTTCTTAAATCCAGGTCCTGTGGGAGTGTGTGTGTGTGTGTGTGTGTGTGTGTGTGTGTGTGTGTGTATGTGTGTGTGTGTGTGTGTGTGTGTGTGTGTGTGTGTGTGTGTGTGTACATGAGATATAGTGTATTAAGGCATGTGCATTCGGTGCATTATGGGACAGGAACGTTCCAGTCAGGAAGTGTGTGAACAGGAGTTGCACACAGGATGATGAGGTGTATAATTGCCCTTTTAAACTTTCTCATTCATCTTGCATTTCCTTTGTGCATTCCCAATCCAATTCTCCAATAGCTTCAATACGTGAGACACTGATATGGGAAAATCGGTTCACACAGATTGTTTTCTTGATTGTTTTCCTGTCAGTCTCTCTCTCTCTCTCTCTCTCTCTTTCTTTCACACACATGCACAAACTGGCATGCTCAACCTTATTTCTCTTTCTCTCCATGTCTTCCATCAGTCAGACAATTCTATTTTCTTATCCAAATTTCAAAGAAGGAATTTGCCTGACGTGGAAGCCCTATAGGCTACAGCCAGCAGCTGATAGGAAGTGCCCTCATCCACCCCAACAAGCTCCTCAAGATGATGGAGAAACAGTTTACCATGTAAGTACACCAATGTGCTTCATACTGTCTTTTAAATGATGAAGATTGGTTTTCTGTGCATTTACATGCATGGGTGTGTTTGTGTGTATGTGTGTGTGTGTGTGTGTGTGTGCGTGCGCGCGTGTATACACATGCACGCATTAGTTCATGTTTTTGTGTGCATCTATCTGCTCATTCTGTCTCTGATCCTCAGTGATGGCGAGAGTATAAATCCCTTGACTTTCCTCCTCCTGTGAAGAAGTGTCTGCTTCTTTGCCTAAGCTGATTCTCCAGAGCTAACCCGTTCTGGCTGTCACATACACTTCATACACACACAGAGACAGGGAATAAACAAGATCAGATCCATCGCTTTCCCTCTCTCCCCTCGCTCATTTTCTCTCTCTCCCCCTTTCTCTCCCTCGCTTTCTTCCTCTGTATAAAAAGGTGCCTGTCTGTGCTGGTGCAGGAATGGAAATAAATTCAAATATCTTAGCACAACCTCAATCATTCTTTGCCCCATCTCAGCCCCCCATACACACACACACACACACACACACACACACACACACACACACACACACACACACACACACACACAAACAACCTCTTGACATTTAATGGTATTATTTATGTTGCTCTCACTGGTAAAATGTAGCACAGTAAAGTCATGGTATTAAGGTTATAAGATGCTGTTAATGTAAATGTGTGTGTGTGTGTGTGTGTGTGTGTGTGTGTGTGTGTGTGTGTGTGTGTGTGTGTGTGTGTGTGTGTGTCTCAATCACTGCCTGTCTGCCGGTTTTGTCTTTTGCTACAACCAGTCCCTCCCTGCAGGTGCGAGAGAGAGAGAGAGAGAGAGAGAGAGAGAGAGAGAGAGAGAGAGAGAGGGAGATACAGAGAAGAGACACACAGCTGACCATTGGGCTGCTTTACCACATCCTTCACACTGTACCCACAGACACATATGCACACACTCACAGACACAGAGACATACTCCTCTTCATGCCTCTGTTCTGTCTACTGGGTGAGTCACTGTACAAGAAAACCAGTATGTAGTGAACTGTAGGTTGGATGGGCTTTTCCCTGGTATTTTATGGGGATCTGTAACTTCCGATAAACTGCTCCTGACCTCTAGTGGTTTACAGCCAGCCTTTTCTTGTGTGTTTGTGCCACAAGGTTTAGCAACACTGACAATCAGATTAAATTCCCCTTTGATTTGAGGAATAGATTCTGCCTGATCGACATTCTCAATCTCCTCACCCCGCCATCCTCCGGGTTTCTCCCTCTTCCTTCATGTCAAGGTGACATGTCACCTTGTGACAAAGTGACAGTTCACTGGATTATAAGAGAAACTAGCAACACCAGAAACTAGAGAATAGAATAGAATAGAATAACACTTTTAAGCATTATCATACGGTATTCCTATGATTCCTATATATTTAATATACTATTTGTCAACATAGACAATCATGTTTCAAAGCTAAAAACTAGAAAACTGTGATGTGATGTCATCAAGGTGGAGCTCCTCGATCTGGTTCAATGACAGTGAATGGCAGTCACTGTCATGGTAGTGAACCAGAACCCAACTAAAATGTGGGTGTCTCTATTCCTATTGGATGTGCTGGTAGTGAACCAGAACCCAACTAAAATGTGGGTGTCTCTATTCCTATTGGATGTGCTGGTTCATGGTTTAACATCAGCTTGATAACATTTTAAGGCTTCGAGGCATGCAGCTAAAGGAAGAGTCATGGGACTGTTGAATATGAACATACCTGGTCCTGGCTGAAGACTGCTACCTTGACAATGTACCTCTGTGATTTGATCATTTTCTTTTTATTGAATTCTCATCAGCCCGATATCAAAGCACTGATCAATCAAATAGCTACACACAAGGGAAATAGATTTGGTATTTTCAAAAATACAAAAAACTCATCTCAAAAGTAGATTATTGCAAAACAGTCCACAATATTTTTGAGACATGTCAATTACAAATTATAAAATGCAAAAAAGTCATTGTATTCTTTTCAAATATAAGCGGAAAACATCTCTGCACATACCCTTGCCCTCAGAAAATCATCCTGAATGCTTTCATAGTCACCTTTCATATTTTCCAATTTATTCACAATGGAAGTTAGTGTACATTGACTGTCATTGCAGGCCGTCCAGGTAGGAGGGAACTCTTCTTTCTGGTTGCTGAAATCAATATAAATCTCTTGTATCAATCATTTCCCAAGTGGTTGCAAAAATGAGCTGTCACAGACCCTGTGGGGAGTAAACAACATACAGATCCTGTATGGGGGCTCATTTAGTTTATGTAAATGTTACTTGATGTTACAAAATAATTACACAACCTCCAGGCTGCACCATCACCCACCACCCCCCTCCTCCCCCCGCCTCACTCCCTCCCCCTGTAAAGCCTTTCACCTTCAGTTCTTGTGCAGACATAGAAATGACAAGAGATGGAGTGAGGCCTGCCACATGGCGCCCCCTGTGTTCTCCCTCCCCCCCCCTCCCCCCTCTCCCCTCCTCACCCCCATCTCCTCACCACATCAGGATACACTTGTTCTGGTGAATTCCGGTTTCAAACGGAACGCTGCCTTGCTCTGGTTTTCTGCAGGACCAGTATTATTAGCAAGCACATACTGTCTCTCAGTGGCCCTGTGGTCTGGGAGGGGAGCCCCTAACGGCCTGTTCCTCACACACCTTTCAAACCTCACCCACTCCTGCTTCCTCCCCCCCCAGCCACCTCCCCTCCTCACCCTTGAGAGCTCCTTGCACGTCCTTATCACCAAGAGAGCAGATTAAAGAATGCAGTGACTCCTTCCACCTTAGGTTCATTATGTTCACCCACTTCTTTCGCGCTGTGACACCAACATGTGTTCTTAGACGAGCACACTGCCGTTGAGCCTAACCGTAATATTCTTGATATCTCAGAATAAAGCAACACGGTGCTTTCGTAAACAAAGTGATTATCCGTCTCGGTCTCCTTTCACTGTAGACTGTAGGTTCTGTCCTTTGACCCCGAACCCTAAATGTGATACCCCCGGTGTTGAGAAGAGCGCACTGCAATCTGCACATTTTTTGTGATGAGGTTCAGTGTTTTTAAGTCACAGCTCGCTCATATTTGCAGTATTACTCATGGTTCTGTGATGTGTAGCCATATAAGATCACTGTTATCTTCCTACCCGTCAGCTTTCACATACATGCATTTTTGTTTACAACCTGTTATTTTATTGTTCATTTCGCTTTGTTTTATTGTTCAATATCTATTGTTCTGCGAATGCAAGCTTTCTTGTGCGTCAACACATTGAGTGTTTGGTGCCTTTTTGTGTTTGCAATTGAACTGCAGTCTTTCTGGTAGATCACTCTCACATTTTAACAACGATCACAACATCTTAGAAAGACAGACTGAACTTTCCTCTTGACTAAGCAACGTCGCCATCTGCTGTTGAGCACAGATAGACCGGCTCAGTATTTCTGGCCTCTCCTCCTAGGTGGTTGATACATGTAAGGCAAATGCGTACTGCTGGGCTCAGTATAGCTGACCAGAAAAACGGGACAAATATTTTAACTCCATATGACATATCTGCCTAAACCAAACCTCTTAACTCTTTGATTTTCCTGTTCTGGTCCAAATGGATCCAGTCTCCAGGTTTCACCTTGTGGCTGTAGTCTTTTCATCTTTGATTTTGTTACTTCTTATCTCAGCAAGCTACACACTCTAACACCACAGCATGTGTTCATTTCAATCAATATCTGAGACAGGATTGGATTGATCATCTTTACTAAAGTTAACTTCCATGTTTACTGAAGTCTGCCTCTGCCCCTTACATATTATCAGTACACTACCAGAGTTATACTCTGTCAGGACGCTGTGTGTTTAGGTTTTTGTGTCTCAGAGAGGGCAATTTGGAGATTTGATATGATGATGATTAAGTTATCTGTCGAGGTTCTGTGTGGAGAGTTCCTCTGGTCACCCTGTCCAGAAGAGGGATCTTGTAACCGTCTGCTCCTGGTTCTAAAAGCATGCTGCCAGCATACTATATAAGGGTCGACAGGCTAGCATCAGGATGAGGTATGCTGCTGTTCTGTACTTGATGTTTTCTGGTGGCACACTGAAACGACACAGGTCACACAAGAACTTCCCTTAAAGGAGCGCAATGCTTCTCAGAGGGATGTGCTGGCTAACCGCTGCCCAGCCTGGGCTTCCGGCCCTGGGGCACCAGAGCCTACCGGTATCCCTCGCAACCCTCCAGCGCTACCACTATCACCCCGCTCCAGACACTGTGCCAGGATACTGTGGTGACACAACCCTGGGCCTCGGTTCCTCCCTTGTCAACAAGACTGATGGATGGAGAAAGGAGGACAGGAGAAAAGAGGTGATGATTGAATGTGACTGGAGTTCAGAGGAGAGGATGAAGAGAGACAGAACGACAATGAAAGCAAGAAGGGATTGGAAAATGTGTAGGGACTAGAAGAGAGAATAAGGGAGAGAATGAAAGAAAGAGAGGAACGTCAGGATGAGTAGAGCATGGCATGACGTGAA
Organism: Hoplostethus mediterraneus; assembly: GCA_034670385.1. Taxonomy (NCBI): domain Eukaryota; kingdom Metazoa; phylum Chordata; class Actinopteri; order Trachichthyiformes; family Trachichthyidae; genus Hoplostethus; species Hoplostethus mediterraneus. The sequence continues at coordinate 1,303,427 of JAXDDW010000062.1, forward strand.
CATGACTTCCTTTCGCGTGATGCACAGACCTTTAAGGCGCTGAGCTGGATTCCAAAGCTCCAGCATCATTCAGCATTATAACAGCATTATTTCGCAAAGACGGAAACTTTTATGGAACAACATTACGTTTGTTAATCAATCCTAAATTGAGCCAATGCAGATTCCACCAGGCATCACCAAAGATATCTCCACCTGAAATCAAACTTTTCTCCTCTTTCCAATTTGCCAGAAAAGAGTTGTCACATCTCACCAGCCACCAGGGGGCAGAAGGTTGGGCCTTTCGCCTTACAGCTTGCATTGTTTCTACAGTGCAATGCAGCAACACACACACACACACACACACACACACACACACACACACACACACACACACACACACACACAGACACACTCACACACACACACACATCAAATGAGAAAGCTGATATACATAATGGTTTGTATGGATGATTGATCTTGATTACTTATGGTGAACAGTGTGCGTGAGTGTGTGTGTGTGTGTGTGTGTGTGTGTGTGTGTGTGTGTGTGTGTGGGAGGGGGGGCAGTTAAGGCGGCATGATGAAACTATATAAGAGGAGCCTCTTCATTTCTAATGAGGGCTTGTTTTTATCAAGCCAAGCACATCATGCACCTCCCTATCTGGTGGGAGTCATTGGGAGAGTGTGCAAGTTCTTGTCTTTCGTTTGTGTCTCGTCTTTGTGTGTGTGTGTGTGTGTGTACTCATGCACGCGCGTGAGCACGAGCATGTCCCGGTGTGTGTATAGGTAGTGTATGTGAAATACCGTGGCTGGTCGGGAGTCTGTCCATGTGTTTAGTTCAGAGCCCGCTGTGTCCCCCGGCCCCCTCACCGGTATTATTAGACACTCTGCTTGTTGGACAGACTGGCAGCTCATCGTGAACACTGCTAAAATGGGCACAGACGTTTACACACACCCCTCACTGTCCATCCCCACCACCTCCACGCGCACACACACACACACACACATACATGCGCGTACAACCACACGGCTCACACACCAACTCCAAACTCCCAGAAAAGCCCTGTGAACCACAGCCAGAGAGGGAGCCGCCCGCCTGACGCCATACTCCAGAAAACAGGTGAGGGTCAGTGTGAGTGTGTGTGTGTGTGTGTGTGTGTGTGTGTGTGTGTGTGTGTGTGTGTGTATGTGTGTGTGTTTGCATGTGTGTGGGTAGTGGTGGGGGGTTTTTTGGGGGTATGAGCACCAGATAAAGCTCCTTAATGATCATCATCAGCGTGCCAGGTTGGGATCTGGGAAAGTATGAGTAAGGCGAGGTGACAGATATCAGAGAAAAGGGGCTTTACCAAAACCGGGCTCCTCTCTATTTAGTGTCAAACCATGATATCAAAAGAGTACAGCTTCACAGCTCCACATGAATACAGTTGGAGGCTTGTGGGTGTAGAGAGCAATGGGGTTTTAAAAGACCCCATCAGCTCTCTGTTGCTTGTTAGAACATTAGCATGAGCAGCATGAGACACGTGGTAACGGAGGATGACTTTGAGGAGCGGTGTATCACCCAACTGTGAGACCCCCGCTCTGATGACCTCCTAGCAGGAGGAATGCTACCTGTGAGAGCGTTCGACGTTTTCTCACGTGACACGTCATATTATCTGAGATACACGTGAGTTGTCGCAAACAGAGATGCTTGTGTTTTACCTGGTCAAGTGGGTTTAGGCTAGCAGGAGTTACTCCCTGCGTAGAGTATCACACACAATAGCTTCTCCTTTAGCAGTGGTAAGTCATTCTTTCATCTTCATGAGGATTTACATCTCAGTCAAATCATCTGCTCCATGTGTAAATGATGTTTCAGTGTGTGAATGAAGCCCTGAGATGACATATGCAAAAGGATGAATTACCAGTTCCACAAAGCAGAAATGCCACACCCAGTCATTTTGTTAATGTACAATAAAGATTCTGGAAATTTATTTCAACAATAACTTCTGCAGGCATCATTTTCAATATATATTTCTGTTTCAATTTTATGGACAATTTACACAAATTCAATACAATTTGTCTGCGGGGGAGAAGCTGCTGAAGGAACAACAGAACAATAATGTGGTGGACTCTATATCTTTAGGGTCAGACAATCTGCTGCTGATATTAATTGTTTTTGTACAATAACAAAAACGTTTCTCTTTCATCCATTAGTTTCCATTTGCACGTGGTAAATGAGAAGTAACGTGACAGCACTCTAAATAGAGCGATGTTTCAGACAGTGACTAAAACATCTAGCAAATGAAGAACAATATTAAACAGGTTTCACATCATGTATATTATAGTAACTGTGCAGCACGTGTTCCGGTGAGCCCTTTCATCGTTAACGTCCTGTTTCGGATTTCTAGCTCCGAGGCCTCGTCTTCATCTCCACGCTCTTGAAGGAGTAGCGCTCTCCGGACCGGCTGTCTGTCAGGATGTACCACGTGCCCCAGTAGATGCCGTTGGTCAGCCCGCTGTAGCGCCCGCGGTAATAACGTCCGTTCAGGTTCGCTGCCAGGCAGGCATCGAACCACCAGCCTGCGCCGTAGTACTGAGCGCAGTTGCCGGCCGTGTAGCGGTCGTGGTCTCGGTCGGCGGTGCTGAAAGCTCTGCCGTCGTGGTTGTAGCGTTTGCTGTAGCTCAAGGCGTTGCCTGCGTCACCGGAGTACTCGCGCACCGTCAGGCGATACCTGGAGGGAAGAGAGAGAACACAAGAACCCCCCCACCATTGTTTATAATATGTCAACCTTTATGTGCTTATGTAGAAACGAGGGGTGGGCGAGTGTTGGAGGTTACTACCACGGTGTTTTACAACCAGGCAAGCTGACTACAAATGCAATCTTTACAGCTAAGGTCACTTGCAAGGGGAAGTTATCGCTCCACTCACTCACACACACACACACACGCACACACACACGCACACCAGAGAGCTGCCTGGGGTAATTGTTGTACCACTGGCTGCTCCACCAGAGCAATTAGGGGTCATGCGCCCTGATCAAGGGCAATAACAGCAGTGTAGTGATTGAGGGTAGGTAGAGTGCAACTTGTAAAATTGTCTCACAAGTAAAACCCTCCACTTGTATATTGGATCCAATTCCTACCGTCACATGAACCCATGCTTACTCCTTACCGGGTGATATCCGCCAGGCACCATCAATTGTTAGTTAGCATAAAAAAAACTTTCATTAAATTGTATTGGTTTGCAAAATTGGGTACTTGTTTATTCTTGTTTTACTTCTATTCTTTTTTGTTATTTTACTTTTAGGTTTTCATTTATCCTCTCTTGTCATTGCATTTACTTTTTTATTATTATTTTACTTTTATTATTTTTATCCTCTCTTGTCATTGCATTTACTTTTTTATTATTATTTTACTTTTATTATTTTTATCCTCTCTTGTCATTGCATTTACTTTTTTATTATTATTTTACTTTTATTATTTGTATCCTCTCTTGTCATTGCTTTTATTGCTTTTATGTATGTAAAGCACTACAGCTTAAGTGTAGTGTAGTGTAGAAAAGTGCTCTATTAATAAAGTTTATTATTATTATTTCATATGGTGACCTCCCAGTCACACATGCTTCTCTGATCTTCTGTCGAAAGCTTCACTGCCTCCACCCATCAGAAAAGTATGCTTCACCTCTGTGCCTCTGAGGCTACTTTGAAGCTGCTGTAGGTGGCGTGGCGTTTCTGTTGGTGCCAGTCCTCTAGCTCGATACGGAGTTGGTGCTGGCCGGTAGAGGTGAGGGCGTGCAGCACTGCATTCCCCAGCCAGTGTTCTCCCTGTGGAGTGCCGAAGCCCTCCCGGTATTCCTGCCATGTCCTGTTGAAGTCCATCGAGCCATCCTGCCGATTCTGGAACACCGTCCACCCGCCGCCCGTCCTCTCCATGTCACATTTAGCCTGAGCAAAAAAGAAGCCTTTGACATTAACAACCCTGAATACTATTGATCAGCATTCTCAAAGAAGAGGGTGAGGTTGTCTATGAATTTTATGTGTGCGCTGGATCTCTATGCTGAAATACCTCCACTGCTGGTCTCTGCAGGTCAGGCTGGATGGTGTAGATCCCATTCTCTTTGATCCCCAGCCTGTAGATCTCTGCACAGTCCTGAGGATGTAACCTTGCCAAGGGGGCAACTGACAACCGCACACAGTATATTTTCATTGAACTAATGAATCACCAAGTGCACTAATCATTCTCTCACTCATACACTTCAATCCTAATGCCCTCACCTGTAGGTGGATACTGTGTGATGCTCTTCAGTAAAAGCAGCAGGTCTTTCTCCCCCTCTCGTCCCACTGCTGCACCCTCTGTTCATCCAGACAAGACACATCACACGCTCGTCAGTGGTTACAATATCAGCTGTTTCCTGATCTATAGAGGGAATCCAGTTTGAATGATGGTTCCTCACATCTTAAGCATCTGTGTGTGTGTGTGTGTGTCTGTGTGTGTATGTACACAGTTTTTCTCAACCCACTCAGAGCACTTGAATTCCTATGCACTCACCTCTGACCGACACTTGGCAGGACTCATTGAGGTTCTGTTTACCCTGTGTGTTTGTGTGTGTGTGTGTGTGTGTGTGTGTGTGTGTGTGTGAGGGTGGTTGGGCAGGTGGGCTGGCATATATATAAATATATGTATGTGTGTGTGTGTGTGTGTGTGTGTGTGTGGATGGGGGTACAAACGTATACTACACACCCAATCGTTTGGCCATCGCCCTGAGGGCCTGACTGTGACAGTGGAGGTCACACTCTGTCAGCACAGCTGCCATTAGTGCCAGGATGGCCCCCAGTGAGTCACTTTCCTGGCCCCCCTGGCTCCGGGGGCCCCCTGTTTCCTGGAGGGAGCGCATGCAGTGCTGTAGCTGAACTAGGCGGTCTCTGACGTCCCCACTCTGCAGAGACAACACCCATCAGTACTCTTTTATAAGGAATGGTTCCACATGGTTCCACATCTCACAACTCAAATCAAAAATCAACAATCAAAAAAAAACAAGGAAACTGCATGTGTATGGAATTTGGGAGGATGAAACGGTACTGTCTGTGTTTAAGTGAGGCATATGAAGCAGCACGTGTGCTTTTTCATGCATGCGTCAGTTTGTATGATCACTTCACACATGCTAATGCATAGCCACAAATACCCAGGGGCATGTACGGTGGCACACTCAATCAGTCACTTTCACCCTTACATCACCCATTGTAATAATGTCCCACACACACCTGTCGCTGCATGAGCTCAGCACAGCCATATGATGAGGACGTTTTTAAAAGAGGTCTAATTTTATCCCTACTATGATTGCCGTCATCGCACCGTGGCTGTCAGGTTTAGTGTGACTACAATCCCGAGAGAAGGGGACCCGCTGGCCCATGCCAGTTAGTAGGCTGCTCAGTGTCCGTGGCTCATACTGTGCTTTGACCTGTTGACTGGTGTCATGTCATTCACTGTCTCTTCATGTTGAACCATCCCACTGTTACATGGCAGAGCAACGTGGCGTGTAAAGACTTAACATAAAGACATAGAAACTGTCACACTGTCTGGAGATCTATGCTACAGATTGATCACGTCAAGGTGTGTAAGTTATGGGAAAAACACAGCACGTGACCTCACACTGAACTATGGTTGATGTCACTCACCTTAGGTTGAACCTGGGGAAGATCCTGCCTGTGCTCCACCCTCCGAGCAGCATCTGAGATGGCCGGAAGCGAGGCCACCACTCTGCAGCCCGTCGTCCCGGTTTGATCCTCACAGGCCCCGATACCCGTTCCGGCTCCCACCCCGGGCGGTACGGGCGGCACAGCCACCAGACTGTCCCTGCAGGGAGGGGATGGGCAGGCTGGGGATGCGTCTGAGGACAGTAGAGCTCCCACACACAGTGACAGTAGAGGAAGCATCCCCAGAGAGCCAAGTGGAATCATGGGAAATTCTCACAGATACAGGATTTAAGTCAAATGTCTTGTCCCCAACCTTTGTCCTCGTGCGCTATCCTCTTGATGCCTGTTTTCACTTGAGCGCTGGTCCGCCGTGACTGCCAGGAGGAAAGCTTATGAGCGGTGAGTTATCTTCTCAGTAGTCTTTCTGTTGTTGAAGATGGTTCTCAACAAACTTGATCTCTGTCCAGTCGATCTGTTGATTGATGTCTTCGTGGTCTCCTGTCTACATGCGGTACTCTCTGTAGGCGTGTCTCTATCACTTACCTATATCTTTCTACATGAAGTCTTCAGCGCGTCTGCTGGTGTGTTCTTTCTGTTCAGATCGCTCTATTGTTCTCCCTGTCTTTCTTCTATTCTTCTTTCATCCTCTTCTCCCTTTCTTTCCTGACTCCATCTCACTCCCTGTCCCCCTTTTTCTCTCTCTGTCTCTCCGGTAGTGAGGTTGCTTTGGCTCAGATTCCTAGATAACTGCGGCACTCTTTGCTGTCTGACACGGACTAATGCACCCACCCCCTGATACACACACACACGCGCGCGCACACACACACACACACACACGATCAGTGCATCTCTTTGACTCATCTCTCTCATTCTCACACTCACACATGCTAGCACGTGCACACATACACACTAAACCTGAATAGGGATCCCACTCCGTCTTGAACAGTCTAACATTATATACAGTTTATGACTTATAAACCAGTGTTTCACAGATTAACAGATCTTTTTACTGCTGCAGACAAGCTCTTCACCTTCCTCTGAAACTTTCTCTATCTCACATTAGTCATGTTTTTCTTCCTCTCACCCCCTCCGGACAGACATTTACCACCTCTCAGTCTTTCCCATCAATGTGCGGCAATGTTTGTAGAGTCAAATATGCTGCAAATGCTTCAAGTATGTGCGCAGTCGGCTGTCTCTCCCACTCCCGTGTCCCGTTTGCTCACCCGGGTCCTTTTGCTTCGATTGTGTTTGTGTTTACAAACCGAGTTCCAAAGAGACCATAAAGACGAGGCGTTCAATAGGTGTGAGAAGGCAGGAATTCCTCCATAAACACCAGAGTCGTCCCAGTCATCGGGATTCTACAGAGGCACACTCCAACTAACAAGGCACACAAACAAGGGCGCACACACACACACACACACACACACACACACACACACACACACGCACACACACACTGGAAACTGGTTGCTGGTTGCTCTATGTTCTCCAAAAAAAATCTGTGTAACTTCAGGTGTGAGAAAGTGAGTTGTAAAGATTGTAAAGAACGCTCAACAAAGACTCAAGAATTGTGATTCTCATTTTATGTCACAGATTTCACATGCTTGGCTCACTGATGGGAATTGTTCTGAGGCCTCTGGGAGAAAAAATATTCTTAGTGGAGACTGTCAAGAGGGGATAATCTGAGAAACATGTCAAAACTATGAGATCTCTAGAACTGCTCCAAAGACACCTGAATCATTTGTCCTAAAACTTCCTTAAGAGCAATGAAGAGAACGAAACATTTGTGGCTTGTGTGAGATATTTTAGATTAGTTTAAAACTATTATTTATATTACTATTATTATTATTTCCTGCATTGCTGAACTTGAATCTCATTTATGGCATGTCATTTCAATTTATAACTGCATTTCTAATTATAACTGCATTTCTATTTCTATTTCTATTTCTATTTCTAACTCAGAAGGTTAGTTTAAAGTCAGTTTAAAAGAAGAATAATGTTATTATCACATAACTCGTGTGGAATCTCATTTGTGCTTCTGTTGTGTTCATCCATCTTATATACATTTCCATTGATTGCTCAGTGTGTTTATCTGATAGATTAAGAGAAATATGTGAGATTCTAGGCATCCAATGACGAGATCTCATTACTTCACAAGAGTTGCACAAGTTTTAGGAAACACATTTCAGATGTTAGTGAGAATAGAATTATACTGTTTGGACAGATCTCTTCCTTTACCATTCTTCTTAGACACGCGTTCACAATAACCTAATGAGAATTTGTTTCCCTAATGAATAGTCACTGTGATATTCCTGCAATATTCCAGTGGGAACTCAATAATGTGTTTATAGTCACCTTTTCATGGTATTTTTAAGTGGTATTTTCTATCTTCTTTAGTATAACTGCTATAGATATTGTATTCCCACCACTATTATTATATGATATGAGTATTATCATTTTATTTTACATTTAATTTTATATATCTCCTATAGTATCACTTTAATATGCCTATACTATTTTTATTGTGACTTATAGGTATGCTGTTATATTTGCATATTATTACTAAAATGTATTGGCAGATTACAATAGTTGTGTTTGGGTAAGGCTTGAATCCAGATCTGTTTACTTCACTTTCTCCTAAATGAAGTGGTTGTCATTTTCTCTTAAGGAGATTTTTAGGAGGAACAACTCAGAGGGAGGTGAACATACAGGAACCTACCTAACAGAGATGTGACTTTTTTCTTCTATCCTAAGATTTATAAAATATCTCAAGGGCAATGAGATTTTCCACAATGTCAACACCACAAAAAGCGCTTTGTGTCTCTATAATAGCCCAAAAAAGAAATAAAGGTTATATTTGACTACCAATTCACTTGGCTCATACATTTTTGAAATGAGTTGACACTGTCCTCTAGTGGTGGTTTATCACAGTTCTCCCCCGTCAATGATGAATTCTAATTCAACACACGAACCATTTCATCTCAGACCTGTTACCTGGTTTATACAAAGGTCATCTAGTGGGGGGGGGGGAGGGGAGCGCTCTCAGGGGGGCCCAAGCTGGCAGGTCCCTTTAGAGCAGTAAGGTGCTGGGGTGTCACCAGTTTCATGGCTTGTCAAGGGGCCCAGAATTCCTAGCAGCACCTCTGCAGAGATGTCTTCCAAGCTAATTCTTACTGCCTTGGCTTGTACAAGGCCATTGTTATTATGATGTTGTGAAACTACCTTTACACTGACATTGATTTTTGTTGATTGCTTGATTGATTGTTTTACTGACTGATTGATTGAGTCAGTGACTGAGTGACTGAGTGTTTAAGAAGTTACCCGATGAATGAATGAATGAATGCATGAATCAAGTATAGAAAGATCATGCCAGCCAGTTTCCTATATGGCAAATGCTGTTAAATAAATATGGAATAAATGATGTGAGCCCAAGCTGAGGTTTTTAAAGTGGGCGTGGCCATTGTTTAGATGCGTCTGACGTACACGTAGGCGTTGTTTTGGATGAGGAAGTGAAAGGGGAACAGAAAGAGAGCAGAGAGCAGAGGAAAGCAAATAGCTAGCTCGCTGGCAAGCCAGCTTTCAAGTAAAGTGCCAAATTTTCAAACCAGTTGTAGATAGTTTTCTTGTCCATTAAGACTACTGTTTTGTATGTAACGTTATCTGAGGAAAGGACAACGTACTTTTCTAAAGCTTAGAAGCGAGGCATTGCCAATTAACGCTAGCTAACGAGTTCAGTGCCAGCGAGCTAGCTAGCTAGCTAGCTAACGTAACGCCTAGTTAGCCAGTAGCTGTCCTGAACAATAACAGCTAGTTAGCAATCAAAGCGATCCACGTCAAGAAGTCACCGTTCCCGTGTGCTACAAGTTGAAAGTAAGTTCCTAATACGGCAACCGTTTGTTCAAGTAGCGTCTTATCTGTTTATCATGTCTTTAGCGCAGTCAATGTCATCTTAACGCTAAAGCTACCATCGGTGATGGTGCAATGTTTTTCGAGAAACTGGTTGGCAAAAACAAGTACGGCCTGTGGCTCCTAGCAGGGTCTATTCCAACAAGGAAGAAGAACTATGGAGCCGAGGTCGGTGATCACAGACTCAGAAAGATGCCATCGTCGTCAACTTTTAACAGATGGAATATTACTCGGGTGGCATAGCGTAGTTTTAGTTTCTGTTCGTTGTAGATATACTCAAAGAAGAAGAAAAAATGCAAATAATAAGGAAACAACGCGCCAGCGGGGCACACAGTCGTTGATCCTAGTCAAAATTACTAATGTCTAGATCGTCGGTAAACCAAATCTAAAGAGCTAGTTTGAATTTTGTTAGCCTGTCATGATGGTAACGTTAACCTTTATGTACTTAGACATATGTCAGCAAGCTGTACGAATTTATAACTTTGTTGTGCGACCAGAAAGAGAGACTGGTAGCAGCGATAGCAAGTGTGATTACCTCTGCATGATGATTTTGATACTTAACCTACTAACTAACAGACTATCTTGCTCGGATTAAATGTAATGCTGTCATCACCCAATCGAGACACATTCCCGTGTCCCTGACGTATCTCTTTTGTGGCTTTGTGAGTCGGTCACTGATATTATTGTTTTTTTGCTTCCTTCATTCTGAAAATCATACTGCTGAAATACAAACCACAGTAACTACATAGATATTTTTGTAGTAATTTCAATTATACCTGTTAGCAATTATCCATAAAGAGATTCTGTGGAAAACACCTGATCTCAGGACTGTTAATACCTGAATCTGACTCATGTTCATTAGTGATTGAGAATTTACCCCAAAATACTCCTCATCCTCATTCTCGCACAGTCCTCATTCTAGTCTTCATTCTAGTTTGTTCTCTTGTAGTGTTATCTTGGCCATCCAGTGTTTGCAATTTAGCACCTGGCCAATAGGCTCATCACCTGTAGCAGCCATTATTTTTGTCCAAAACAATTTACTGTACACATTGTGTTTCTGTGAGATTTTGACCAGATTAACTTTATTAATATACCTGGGACCACTGGAGCAGCTGTATATCACATAGGCACTTACAAAGACACATGTTGCACTGTCAGCCTGGAAGCATGAAGATAACCTAACTTGGTGATATGTGTTGAGATGGGTTGAGCCTTGAGCAACATGTTAACTGGGACCACCCAACCTATATTTAGTCCAGAGTTTGTTTGTGTCTTGTACGGGTATGCATGCAAATTGCAAATTAGAAGTGGCTTGTGAGCCTCGGTTGCTTCTACCAGTATTACATGGGTAGCAATCAAAATGGGCCAGGAGTTTTAAGTATTATTTTATTTTATATCTTGCTTATTTTTTAACATGCTGTTTTCAATATAAATTACGGTGAACTTCTAACATTAGAACTTACCTTAAAATTTGCATTAATGGTGTTTTCACAATACCTGATTCACACCTTACAATAGCCCAAGTTTCAGTTTCAATTCTAAAACAATACAACGAATAAGTGAATACATAGTGATCAATGGATGGATAAAAACATCAAAACTAAAACAATAACGTAGCCTAAAAATAACAATAAATACCATTTTTAAAACAGTTTAAATTGCCAGAATTATACAAACTCAAAGCAAACAATGGCCCTTTTGAAGATGGGGAACTGAAAAGGCAAAAAATCATTTCCCCTCAGTATGTAAATAAATGTTTTAACAGTGATTTTTGTTCATGTCAATTGTATGGCTCAGTTGACGATGGTAAATATGAGATGAAACACTACAAGGCACCACTTTTTCCTAGAAGCTCAACTGTAATATGATTTCTCTGGGACCAAAATACTTTTTCAGTACTATTATTTTGTGCAGCACTACTTGTCATCCATAATTGCAAACAAGTTAAACTACCCTGAACATTTTAACACAGAATGCAGTGGGAAAAACATTACCTGGGTCCTATTGCTGTAGTTTGTATACATTTTAGTATAACTTTTTCAACCTGTATTCATGATTATACCAAAAGTCACCCCAATGCATCCCAAAACGGTAGTTTTGAATTGAATGGTTTGCATATTTTGCTTATTATTATTATTTGCTTATTTGACAACTCTAATTTGTTTTAATTACAAAAGTGGCACTTAGGCCAATTTATACCAACACTTCTCTGCCAAAAAAGGCAAAGATACACATTCAAACAAAACAAGAGTCAATTATTGTACATATAAATATTTTAAAGGCAATTTGAAAACTGAAATCATCATAATTGTAGCCCTCTGTGTTACAGTTTCTTCTTTATCCTCTTCAAAATTTAATTAGTGTGTCATCTTGGTACTATTTTTCATGGTACATTACCTATAAGATACTGATGTCTGTAAAAGGACAATATTCAGTTAATAATATGGGTGTGCTGATAGCTCTTGGTTCATAGTAAAAGTTGTTATTTTTGGTGGAAGACTGAGTCATCCACCTCATTTGGACTGAGCCTACAGTCAAAGATCATAGTCAACATTTATGAATCACTGTCTCCTGCCCTGCTTCTGTTAGAGGTTAAAGGTCTGAGTTTAGTTATTTCTGCAATCATGTGACTGTGGTCTGAGCATGCCTCATAATAAACTACACTAAACTACAATGATGTGCTGTCATCACTGCTTCTGTCAGCTAATTTACACTTCATTGTGTGTTAGTCACTGGAGTGTCGTCCTTGAAGTCAGGGAAATCCACAGTGTATTTAGAAAAAAGTCAAGTGTACTTTTGCAGCTCTTGAGCTACACTGTAGCTTAAGTTGGAGGCTTTATTTGAGGAGTACATGATTCTGTGTTCATATCCATTGTCTCAAAGTTGTGCTTTGTCATGCTCAGGTCTTTACAATGTCAAATATGTTTGATGTCTTGTTGATAGTAAGCCGTTGTCTTCATAAATGGGCTACACCACAGAATGAAAAACTTGTTTTTCTTTGTGGATTGGCATGACTGCAAGGTCCCCTGCCATTTGTACATGGTGTTTGTTGACTTACAGTTAAAGTTAATGGGAAGTGGTAGAGTTACCTAGTAATGGTTATCTACCGGTTATTGCACTGCACTACCAAAGAAAAGCTGTTTTTTGTACGATTTCTTTCCCAAATCCAGTCACTACATTGGTATTTAATATAATTTTACCTGCAAATTTATATATAAATAAGTATCACACTCACAAACATAAAATATTTTTTTTCTTTCCATGCATCCATTGTGTCATAAATACTTGCAGATGCAGTATTTTCTCAAAACATAATACATACTACATCACGGTTGTATTCTGTTTACCTTCCACATGTAATGCATGGTCTACATGTATACTAAAACTAAAGCATGAAATCCAGGTTTTTATTTATTTAACCCATTTTGCTTCCAACAGACCATCAACAAAAACATTTTTTATAAAAAAAATAACAGAACATTGCCAGGAAGCCTAGCCAATCACTGATACCTGTGCATGGAGTAAAGCTTACTGCAACCCCTTTACTGGAACATCAACAATTCAATTCATATACAATTCATTTGGTGGCTTGAGTTTTCTCCCTTGAAAATAGACAATAGAATAGAATCAACTTTTTTTCTTTTTGTAGATAAACAATCTACAAAGTTTTTTGGTGTAATAGTTGCATTTCAAATGTTTTTAATGTTTGCAACAGACAGATACTGTGGCCAATTAGGTCTGATTATACCTAAAAGTTTAATGTTGTTCCAGTGATTGTAGTTTTGTTTCAAAACTCTGTATTAAGTAGTCTGCTTACCGACTATGATATACTAGGTTAAATGACTTGTGCTTCACAGGGTTTGTAGTTGTAGTAAAAAGGAGAAGTTAGTCCTGTGTAATGGAGGTAGCAAAGAGACGGTGGTAGTGTTAATGGTCCAGGGTTAGTCCTGTAATGGGAATTATCCTAAAGCATTCCCCTTACACTTACTTCTTCTGTGAATGGGAGAGAGAAAGAAAAAGAATGACATGTTCCTCGTGATTTGGCCGACAGCTTAGAAAGCACATGACTGGAGTGAATGGAGTTCAGACCCAATTGGTCCACTGGTATGGACCTCTACACACAAATGTGTAGGGTAATGTTTCCAGTGGACATGTCTACATAGAAACAAATTAACTTGTACATGGATTTTTTCATCCCAGAAAAATAGAGAACTGGTGATTAGTTTGTGCCTCACAATGGATGCGTCATGAGGGTGTGGACTGTTGAGCTGTGATTGTGAATACTAAGAATTCTTGACTTTCTGTTTGTCTGTCTGCAGCTTTGGCAAAATGACATCCAGGAAGAAAGTGCTTCTGAAAGTCATCATTCTGGGGGATTCCGGGTGAGTCACAAAATGGCCTGTTCTCCTGGATGTTAACCACAGCAGTGCAGGTTGGAAGTTAGTGCCAACCAGTTCTGCTCTAAAAATAGTTTGCTGGGAAAAAAATAAAGTGTGTGGTTAATTGTTCTGTCTTTATTTTGCCACTCAAGATTCTGAATTATCTTACTTTGCTTTAATAGTTAGTCACATGTTTCTCCTCTCCTCGTGACTTGTTTACTTTTTGTTTCAGTTTTACTTTTCAGTTTTACATTTCAAACCGGAGTTCTTACTAGGCCGTAAGCTGTCTCCAGGCAGACTTTTGTTCTTCATTGCTAAAGTCAGGGTTGTAGTGTGAGGTTTTCCGGTTATGTTCTGGCTCTAAACCTATTTAGAATGAATCCTTCACCAGTGCCATTGCCTTGTGTGCTCAGTACTGCACTGGGTTGCCCATTGGAAGTAATTATATCAGTTATGGACAGGCAACATTTAAAGGGCATTAAATGGGTTTTTATCCTCTTTAAGAAATGCTTTTGGAATTAGGTAGAGTAATCAAATTACTGAATATTGTATACTCAGTACTAACCTTTTTTATTTTTACTGATATTTTACCAGTTATCCTGCTCTCTGTTCTCCACTTCCTCTCTGACAGTGTTGGAAAGACCTCCCTGATGAACCAGTATGTGAATAAGAAGTTCAGTAACCAGTACAAAGCTACAATAGGCGCAGACTTCTTGACCAAGGAAGTGATGGTGGACGACCGGCTTGTTACAATGCAGGTGCAGCACAATTACAACTGCTTCCATCTTCTGAACCAGTTGTAATATTTCTGAAGAAAAATGAAATTGTACACCTTCCAGTCAAGCATATACATCTCCAGAATGTCTTTTCAAAAATGAAGCTTGCCGTTAATTTGTTTGGTTCAAGAGACAAAACTCAGTTACTCACTTACCCGTACACAGGATGTGATGTAACAATTCCTTGTGTAACAAATTCAGGGTGAGCATTCACACAGAAGCCCAATTCAGACATCAAAAGAATGATTTAATAACCCACAAATGGTGACTATAGAGGACATCTACACCGTTATGGATTTACAGGACCACTAACCATCTAATATAAATGTGACATGGTTGAGTGTGAGAGTGTGGGATGTGTCATTAGGGTTAACAAGCAGGCACCTCCTATCAGATGTTTCAACAAATTTGTCCCACAACACCTCATCAGTGGCTCATCAGTGAGTGTTTCATACACTGTCAAAAGTCATATCAGCCAAAGCAACAGACCTTAATTGCAGACACCACAGCTTTAATGGAATAATTCACCATCACCACCATGAGTCATTTCCCACATGTCATTCTAAACTCTGTGAAGTTTGTAGGACCTCCAAACACACAGCGAGTTAATCCCTGTACTTCCATCTCATCCTTCTCCCAAACTATTGAAGTTTACAGGGCCATGTCTTTACAGCCTCGAAGCAGTAAACCAAGTGTTTTGTAGTCAAACTATTACACCGTGGGGCGAAAAAGTCCAAATATTTACCTCGTTATTTCCTCATTTTCCTCACTAACTGTGCTCTGGTTGTGCAGGCACCCTACAGCGCTCTGGCAGAAGACTCTGCTTGCTACTGTAGGGTGACTGTTGCTGCATTCTTGACAAAAACATTTTCACTGAGGAAAATATAGGAGATAATGAGGTAAATATTGGAGTTGTGGACCCATAGTACATTTGTTTGGCTACAAAGCACTTCCCAAGCTGTTGGAGGAGGTTTAATATGATTTTATGCTTCTTTTGGAGCTGTACAAAGATGGCCCTCTTGACTTCAATAGTTTGGGAGATTGCTGAGATGGAAGTACGGGAGCAAACGCGCTGTAATAATGCATAGTTTACAGGATTCTTTCCAGATGTTGATGCTACCATTTGCTTTTTGAATATCACTGACTTGTAGTTGCCTGTAATCAAGCTTCTTACATTAAACATAACACAATGAAGTTCCAATCAGTCATTTAACACACACACACACACACACACACACACACACACACACACACACACACACACACGCACACACACACACAACTTGGATCGAAATAGAAATTCACCACACTTTTCAAGACATTGCTGTAAAGCCACTTCAGTACACGGCATGAAACGCGGCGTGTCTCCGCGTCGTTAACATTCCTATTTGAAAACGGTTTGCGTTTCTCCTCCAGTGGTTAATAGTTGTGACCGTTTCCTCTCTGTAATCCTGTCCCCGTCCCCGTCCCCGTCCCCGTCTCTGTTCTGCTTGCGGTCGGCTAGATCTGGGACACAGCTGGCCAGGAGCGGTTCCAGTCCTTGGGTGTTGCATTCTACCGTGGAGCAGACTGCTGCGTGCTGGTGTTTGACGTGACTGCACCCAACACCTTCAAGACTTTAGACAGCTGGAGGGATGAGTTTCTGATCCAGGCCAGCCCCCGAGACCCCGAGAACTTCCCCTTTGTGGTGCTAGGCAACAAGATTGACTTGGAGAATAGGCAGGTCGGTATCAGCCTTCTAGTTTTGCATCATTACCCATCCCAAAGACACTGAGTGCACATTGGTCCACCTGTGTGGTTGTTATTTTTATGCACCATGTTGAAATGCTGGGAATATGGGATTATGAAAGCATCATAGGCTTTTATGGACACACCCACCTCTGGAGACAACCTTGAACCTTGCCCTTACATATTTCTACTCTCCATTTTAGTGAATCTCTTCCTCTTCACACGTACAGGTAACCACCAAAAGGGCTCAGGCATGGTGTCAGAGTAAGAACAGCATCCCCTACTTTGAGACCAGCGCCAAAGAAGCCATAAATGTAGAACAGGCATTCCAGACTATTGCACGTAACGCCCTTAAACAGGTGGGTAACGGCTTATGACAGCTGAATGGTGAAACACAATTGAGATGTGTGCTTTGTTTGCAACAATGCCAATTCAATTATTTAAACTCTAGTCCCTGTAACACTGTTGGTTTAACCCTTCCCTTCCATTATTTCACACTATTTCCTGTCTTTTGATGCCTCTCAGGAGACAGAGGTGGAGTTGTATAATGAATTCCCGGAGCCCATAAAACTGGATAGGAACGACAGAGCTAAGCCTTCAGCAGAAAGCTGCAGTTGCTGAGGGACGACTTGGGCCATATTCTCTCTTGGCTTTCTGGAACCCCCCCTGTCACCGGTTACATCACCCGCACCGCCCTCCCGGGGAAAGGACTTCCTTGCTTGGTCTTCCTCCTTCACGTCACTTTTTTCATTTCATCAACACAACCCCCCCCCCACACATAATATGCTGCACATGGATGTATCGCCACACTTAGTACACACATTAATACTCTAGCATACTCTCATAAATACGCTGACACATTCAGTGCCCCCCGAGATCACACGAGAGAAGAACGACACCCCTTCTGACGTCACAGCCCCTGACTTGATAGTGAGTGATCTCCCATCCTTGCCCACCTGTTTGTCTGACTGTGGCCCCGGTTTCTCACACACTGAGGGGACAAGATGGAGCCACGTTCAACGAGTGCGATTGGGAACTCTGGATGGACTGGCTGATGCGCTGTAATGTGAGAATATGTTGGCTAACGTCAGCATCCCAAGTATCTTATTCTCTATTCTTATTTTCTCCAGAAATGTTTGCTTTCTATTGCCTATCAGTAAAAAAAATAATCAAGCTGAACTATATATATATATATTTTAATTGGCTGTTGATGTTATTTCTCAAGCCAATCTGAAACACATACTTGTTTTGCACTTTTGTTCTTTTTGTTTTTTTTGCCTTTAAATGTTATAAACACAGTGGGATGACTGATTTTGGGTAATGTCTGCTACCGCATGCCTTTTGGTAAGCTTCAGATTATACCTCCTTACTTTTTTTCCATTGAAATTTCCCTGAAGATTTATTGAACACCTAGGTGATTGTATTGCCATGCCCCTTAAAAGCTCTGTGTTAATCGGTTTATATGAACCTCACACTGCAGAAGGAATATTCTTAAGTAGACATTAATAAGAAAAACTAATAATGCAGTCACAGTGTAAAACATGAATTAATTACCTGAGATATTAATACTACTTGCCTTTTATGTAACATTACTTGTACTGCTACTATTACTGTATTACTGTATATGTTCTGTCCTCTGTCAGACATCTTTCGATGCTATAGAATTACAATGTCACCAACACAGCATACACCTGTCTACTGTCATGTCTTTGTTATTGCTGTTTTCTCTATCTGCTTGTAGCTCAGGTTGGCTAAGTACTTAATATTACTTTTTAACAGATTGTGTATTATGGTGTATAAATGGTACAGGTAAAAGACTGGTGGATTGAAATGAAGTGGATGTTCTCTCTTTCCATCTAAAGAAATTATCAGATCTTTTACCCTGGTATTACTCCTTTTCCTTATAGAATCACTGCGATGCCAATGATGTTGTCAAAAAAAAATTGGGATGTCAAATAATAAAGTTCTTGAATATATCAATTGTCCAGCATTATGTGGAGTCTCGATTTCTGTTAGGTCAGTAATGTTTGTTAGTTAATTCCATTTAATTTCTCAAAGTCATGTGTACTGTATCATTACAACAGACTGATCTTGGAAATCGGTTGAGACATTTTGAAATGTCTCAACTCATTGTAAGTTGCTCTAGTCAGCTAAATGAGATGCACTAGCCTGTAGGCTACCTGACAGACTCGTAATGCTCCTTTTAGTCAAAGAATATTACAAAAAGTCAATACACTTCCTCCCTCAAAAACTACAGCCAAAGTGCACATGGGCAAGACCATCCAAGCTGCCCAGTGGCTTCGTCATCCTCCAGTGCACTGAGAACTCTCCCTCCATACCCTCAGCTACGTACCACTGAACGACAGCTCACTGGGCCTACATGAGGTCGAACTGGTGACCCAGGCCTCTAGTAGTGATGCACACAGCCCTCTGCACCTTGGCAAGGTCTCCATCTTGAAGTGTTAAAGTGCTGAAATGCTTTTTACAGGGTTCCCAATGTGGCCCTAATGTACAATTCTGTGTTTACCGTGACTTTCCAAAACTAAGTCTGAGCGCTTCCATGACCTAAAAGCTGTATTTCTTCCTGTTACCTCAGCTCTAAAGGGGTAACCAGTTGGGTTTATACTACAGTTGCAATTCCAAGATATTCCAGGGATCACATGACCAGTGGGAACCCTGTTATTACAATGACTTTTGAAATAGTTTCACTAGTATGAGATGATCACCTTGAAACCAGTGGGGCACCAATCCACAAATTGGATGATAGTCTTGGTTAACTTCCTTTAGAACCACGCCTCCACGGTACAGCATTTAACAGGCCATGTACTTTCCATGATGTGGGTCCATTTTACAATCTGGTTGGAGGGTTCAAAGCAGATGTGGGTGATTTGGGCCCCAGAGAGCTGGAAGGCCCTCTCTACAGAGATGACTGGAGCGTAGGTGAGCAAGGAGAAGTGGATGCTGAGGTAAGGCACCAAGTTGGTCTGGAACTCCAGGTCCACATTGAGAGCTCCATCAAAACGCAGTGACACAATGATGGCCAGCAAGAAAACTGGCAGTGGTGATCAAAGTGTTTTCAGTTGGTTTTACTGAACAGGTGTTGTTATTACTTTGATTTTTATTTATTTTGTGTGTGTGCCCTGTGTATGTAAGGGTTAGGCCTTTTTGACAATGGCAATCATAGACCCCTGATTAAAAATATTTTATATTTATTTTATAATGTTGGATATTAGGAAGGAATTTAAACTCTTCTTCTACTGGTGCGCTTTTCGTTTGTTGCCCTGCACGAAAGCGTCACCTAAATACCTAGAGATCCTGTTTGCAGCGTGGTGGACCAAGTAATGCGAAAGAGAAATGGAGAGAATTGAAAATATATGGACAGAGAGGTTTGTGACTGACAGGCAGCTTGGTTCCGGTATGTTCACGGAAAAGCTCTGACAAGCGCAGTTACTTCCGCCTGTAGCCGCCTCCCCGCATACAGAGAAATGGTAAGATAACTTACATGTAGATACTCAGAAACACACAATTTAACAGGTTACAGGTGTTCAGTTGTTTCGAGATTGGTTTATCGCTCCTCGTACAAACGTATCCACGTGAGAAGCTTGGCGTTCAGCTTTTTTTCCCCGTTCATTTGAAATAGGCTAAGCAGCTAGCTAGCTAACGTTAGCTGGTATCGTTTGCGAGCTAAAAGAAAATGTCACAGATAATAGCGTCCCTCCCAGGTGACGGCACGCTGCAAACAACTGGTTACCACATGTTTATTATCACGACTGGTGAGTTTGGTCATATCAGTGTAGCAAAACTTGTAAACCAGGCTACTACAGTACTAATTTGATGGGCATGTGAGGGCACATCTGGTGACTGACGTGACTGCTGCTGATGCTACCAGCTGAGCTGATGTTGCCTCGGGTCCTCGGGTGGAGCTACTTAATCCACTCATCTTGCCATATCACTTCCATGTATGGCAGGTTTCAGTTGGAGTAAATGTAGCAGCAATAACAACAAAAATAACTGAGCGTGGCTATGAGTTTTGATGTGATACGACTGTAGCAAGACAAGCTAATGTTACTTAGGGGGGAGTTGGGTAAGTTGACACACTCCATTGCAAAGTTTTCCACTTGTAGTTTAGGATTCATGTGCATCTTTCCTGTGTTGCTGCATTTTCACAGTAATGACCAGTAGGCATGTAAGGAAGGTTTGTGATGTGAATTTGACGATATGCAACATGGAGTTGAAAAACTCAAAATCACACACTTCTGGTGACTACTGTGTAGACGTAGTAGACGGCCAGTCAGATGTTGTTTGTAGACCAAGAAAGTCTTATGGTATTCGCTGCACCATGTACAACACATCACATATGTACAACACACCACAATGAAAAACTCCAGTTGCTGATATATTGTTAAATGTTGTGTTTGAGTCTTAAATATTGTTTCAGAGGTCTTTTAAAATGCAACTGCTACCTATGTATTGGAATAATTATTTTAAAAAAATAAAAATAAAACTGTGACTTCAGAGGGACAGATTTGAAAAAAACTTCTGACGCTATTCCTTTGGCTATCAATCCAGGTGCAGAGATTTTTTTATTTACATTTCCTTCAGTCCACATTTACTATTCTCAGAGAGGATGTCTTTGTGGAAGTGGAAGTGCCAAAGTTAGCCGCTTGATATCTGGAGCTATAGGCTACACATTTTTTTTGCTTTGAAATCAATCAAGGCTCCCTACTACTCAATTCAAATTATTTGGAATTATTGCTGGTTATTGCTTATTATTATTGCTTGCTGATACTGATCCTCCCTTTCCATCCTCAGACGGCAACCTTGCGCCCATATCTCAACGCTGTGCGGGCCACTCTGCAGGCCGCTCTCTGCTTGGAGAATTTCTCCTCCCAAGTAGTGGAGCGACACAACAAGCCGGAGGTGGAAGTACGGTGAGTGTCTTGCTGCAACTCTTGCATCCATTTAATTGTAATGTTAGGGACAATTAGGAATTAGGGACAATTAAGCAGAAGCAGCAGGCTGGCCCTATGGATATACCACTATCGAAGTTCCCACTTTATAATCTGAGTTTATATTTCTTATACCTGTGGCCAGAGACTTGGAATGGGAACAGAGTGGACTGATTGGGAACAACTTTGTATGATGGTGCATTAAGAGTGTCTGTGTGTTTTCTGTCCCCATCCAGGAGTAGTAAAGAGTTGCTTCTCCAGCCTGTTATCGTCAGCCGTAATGACAAGGAAAAGGTTCTGATTGAGGGCTCCATCAACTCTGTCAGAGTCAGCATCGCTGTCAAGCAGGT
Organism: Hoplostethus mediterraneus; assembly: GCA_034670385.1. NCBI lineage: Eukaryota > Metazoa > Chordata > Actinopteri > Trachichthyiformes > Trachichthyidae > Hoplostethus > Hoplostethus mediterraneus. The sequence goes on from JAXDDW010000062.1 coordinate 1,325,163, forward strand.
CAGTCAGGCCAGTCAGGCTGCTGTCTGGTTGCCAATAGTGACATATTTTGACTGACTCAAAACAGGCCATGAGGCTATAGTAATGGGTGGTAGATTCCAGTTGGGTCAGATGAGGTCCTAATCCTGAAAACTCTTGACTGTAATTGATCCTGCAGGCAGATGAGATTGAGAAGATTCTGTGCCATAAATTCATGCGATTCATGATGATGAGAGCAGAGAACTTCTTCATCCTGAGGAGGAAACCAGTGGAGGTGAGGGGTGGTTGAGAATGTGTCAGACACATTTACACTGGTGTCATATATTGTTATTCAAACGGGTACATCTGATTAAAGGATCTTTAACAATCTCTTTGTCTTCCATCTTCCTTTTGCAGGGCTATGACATCAGTTTTCTCATCACCAACTTCCATACAGAGCAGATGTACAAGCACAAGTTGGTGGACTTTGTAATTCATTTCATGGAGGAAATAGACAAGGAGATCAGTGAGATGAAGCTGTCCGTCAATGCCAGGGCCCGTATTGTTGCTGAGGAGTTCCTCAAAAATGTGAGTTATTGCTTTTCTGTCTCTTACCCTGTTTCTTTTACCTGCGTTACCACAGCCCTATTTGCGAAACAAGTTTTTTGTTTGCTATAGTTCTGCTTTGTCTTTCATATTTATTGTAGATTTGACATTCTTTTTGTTTTATTCTTGCAGTTCTGAGAGAGAATACATTCCTCTTGCTGATCTTGGCCGTCACTACGGAGGCTTCATGTCACAGGGCAGAGAGACCAGAGAAAGTATGATCAGCCAAGTGAAATTGAAAAACATAAAAAGTAAAGATGTACTGACCCGTGGGGTATTGCCCTTCATCATTTAGTTGTCCCTGTGCTCAAACATATTGGTGTTTGTACATAATGACTTCTCAGAACCTACGTTCATTTCTGCCTTTAGAACAAAAGATAAAATCTGGGCAGGTCCTTTATAGAGAAATCTCTAGTCAATGTTAATGAGCACAGGGCAACATGGAGATTTCTTTTCAGATGATTTAAACGCTTTGTTTTTTAATATAAATATTATATGCACACATTTAATTTTGCTGTTTTTGTTACAACCGATCTTAAACCATGAGGACAATGAATTGGTGCACACGTTTCTTGTCTTACTACACAGAGTAGACCCTATTGTAGATGGAAATAATTATGAAAAGTAATGGCAGTGGAAATCAATAAAAACCTTATCGCTTGTTTGTATGTTAGTGGGTGATTGTATCTGCTGTTGTATTAGAGGTTAGCATGCTTTGCAGGTACTGATCTCTTTTCTGCTTCATGTACGATGGGGTTATTTCATGTGGGTCCCAGGCTGTAATAAGGTTTAAGGAGCTAGTGTGTGTGTGACTGATGATTGTAGCCCACTACTGTGCTAATGCATTGAATATACTGTAAAATACCCCAAGACTTAATTTCCCCCAAGAATTCAACGTTTATTGAGATTTGACAAATTAAGAGGAACAAGGCATTTGGATTCATATTTTCAGTACAGTAATGTATAATATCAAATGTTTAATAGTACACAAATTGTACATAGAACTCTCCGACATACTGTACAACACACAAGTCAATTATACGCACACATCTTATATCAAACATGAATGTACAGTTTGCACAGTACTTTTCTTTGTACCTCATTTAAAGGACAAAATTACTGTATTGACAATATGACTTATTTGGTTTATGCAGATATTTTGGAGCCAATAATTGAACGCTTATCTTAGCATTTCAGTGTATCTGAACATTTAGAAATGAAACCCACTTGAACCTCACAAAAGAATCATTTCATGCATTTGATGTGCCAAACTCAATTCTGTATCCTTTTCTGGAAAGTTGCACTATTGTGCAATAATAACGGAGGAGGGACCTTCTCTTAAGACTTTGATTATAGGACATGGGAGCTACCTTCCAGAGAAAAGGTATCAGCTGAGTTTACGATGGCATTTGTTCATCCTGTGGTGATCTTTGTGGTGTCCGAACTTCCATTTAAGCATGGAATGTTAGAGGTCCATTTCAGCCTTTATTTAGCCAGGGTAGGTAGAACAAGCACAATGGCTGTTTTTAGGCAACAACCTGCCTCAAACTCCATTACACACGTTCACACCTGGGATCTTCCTCGCACAACCACAGACTTTTACCCGCGTTTACTTAAAGGCTTCACCTAAACAGTTGTGGATTGACCACCTTGCTCAAGGGCACCTCGCTAGAGTTGTTGAGGGTGGGGGACAGCTTTACTCAGTCTCTCCCGAGGTTATGATACATTTTATCCATCTGACAGAAACATCTTTTGATACACTGAAAGCATATGGCAGTGTTCCCTCAGTGTAGAAAATAAGACAAATATAATTATGGACAATAGATGCTGAATGTTTAAGGTGTCAAGTCTTATCACTGAAAGAATAACACTGGACCCACGTCAAAACACTGGCATTTTCCTTTAGTTTTCCTCATTAGGATTAGAGCTACAATGACAGCAGAGTACAGTTCACAACGGAGAACAGATGTATAAAATTAATTACATTTAGTAAAAGTGCTTTACTAGTTGGGTCTGGGAAGATGCAACAGCTCACATCTCCATTCAGATCAGCCATGAAGCTCTCACGGCAGTCCTGGTGACTGGATCCTTCCCATACTGGTCTCATGCCTCTCAGGCATTCAGAGGTCCTAACAGGAAGCTGGATAAGGTCTTCACTGGAACGGAAGTGCGGTGGATTAGAAGTGAGGTGGGACCGTCTGCAGAGCGTCTTCTGTGCTGCGCTGCACAGTAACATTCTGAAACAGTGACGAGAGAGGAAATGAGTATCGGGCTCTCATAGTCCGACATTATCTGCTCGACAGTTTGGAAATGACATTTGGTCATTAAATATATCCTATCATCATATCGATGTTCATTAACAGCAGCATGATATTTCAGGTTCTTTTGCCTGAGAGTGTTTTACACATAAGGTAAAACTAGGAACAGGATAGGAATCGTGGGGCAACCAACATTTTTTTCTTTGTTTAGCATTAAATCAAATCATGTTCTGTGAAGGGGGTTTAATGAAGAAATATTAACAGAGTTGGTTCAGAGTACTCACAGGCCAAAGAACCGTCTACATTTTTACAAATGTCTGTTATGTTGACGTGTGATTCAGATCATCAATGGCAAGTGCTGCATCATGGACGGTGACCTACTATTGACACTTAAATCATATCACATTAAATCATATATCCTTTTTTCTTGCCAGTGTCAAGAGGTAAAACTATTTAGTTTACTCTAGAATACAATTCATACATTTGTTGCAGAATGATGAGAAGAGTCATTCAGTATCCTCTTCAAACCCCAAATGAAATGTGTCCCGTTGGTGTCCAGAATGAACTGGAGCCGTAGATACTTTCAAGCTATCGTCTGAGAGCGTTCAACCTTTGCCAATGTAACTGATCACTGATCATTTCACCAGAAAATAATAACATGAGAAAAATGATTTATTTTTCCATCTGGATGTGGCGTTTACATTAATTAAACCTTTGACATTTAAATAAAGACACAACAACATTTAAGCATGTACGTTATCTAATAGCAAACTGACATTCACGATCATTACTCAGGAAAATAGACCGTGTGTGTGTGTGTGTGTGTGTGTGTGTGTGTGTGCACTCTGGCATCATTGTACATCTGGAGTCAAGTCGTGGTACTGATTGAGTCAGACAGGGTTTCAGTCTCACATATTCCTTCAACATTTAAACAGTGAACAACTGAGCAGTAGATTTTATGAGTTGAGAGTACAAAAATAACTAGAATGAATATGATATTGTGCAAAAATGGCTTCATATTGCATCATTCCCTATGCAACAAAAATGTATGTTCTCAGGTATATAATACATTCAGTTTGTAATTTGTACACATAATTATATAATATTATAAAACCACAGAAGCTTGGTTTATAGGTATGAAAATGGCTGAAAGAACATATACAAAACGCAAACATTCATCATTATATAAGAAGTGTGACCTCTGTTGAGTTAAAGTCTACATGCCAATTCAAGACAAAACTGCAATAAGTTTTAAAACAGCATTCATGTAATATCCTTATTGTCTCATTCACTCACTCACATTCTCTCTCTCTTTCTCACACACATACAGTGGTGTGAGAAACACCACTGTACTCCAGTTCTTTCATCGCTGGGTGAAGAACACAAAAGTTGGGAAAACTGAATACAAGACCTGAAAGAGAAATCTGTCCAATAAAACATCAGGATGTCCCCAATTTCTGATCCCACTGAAATTAAATGAAGAATCAGTCATTGACTGCTGATAGGGTGGAAGTAGGTGTGTCAATGGTAAGTGAAGTCACAGCTGTCTCGGTTGCTGTCAGGGATGGCGGGTGGGCGGGGACTGTGAACACGGCTTCCTCTGCCATGTGTGAAATGTTTACATTCTCTGTGCAATAAGAAGAGAGGCAAGGGATCAGCACTGACCACTAGGTCTGCATTCAGGAGGGTGTCAGGTTACAGGAAAACACTGTGGAAGATGCACTCCACTCTATAAATGATGAAAGCCTACAACACTGTGTGATTCATCCTCCTGAATGAGTCCTCGGACACAGATGAGGTTAGCTGGTTGTCTGGGCCCTCCACTGGGGGCCGTTTCAGTGTGCTTGGGATACCTACCTCTGGTCTGTGCCTGTGTGTGTTCACTGCCTCCACGTTCAAACAGACAGACTCCACTTTACAGCCTGAGGCAAGGGCAGAGAAGAGAGGATCATTAGAGTAAGACCATGTGGAGACATTCAAGTTAGCAACATAAAAACGCAAAAACAAACAAAAAAATGAGCAGTTGTCTTCTCTTGTTTCCAATACTCTTCTTCAACAAAGACATAATGAATTTCTGTGTGATTACATAAGAGAGATGATAATAATGCATGCGGCAATAATGCTGTCAGCATGATATTATTGTGTGTATTAGCCATGAAATATGACAGTACTCACCATAAGCCACAGGGGTCAACTTCAACACACTGTGCAAGGGGCACTTCAGATAAGGCAATTCATCTGTGGTGACAACAATAATAAAAAAATCCATTTTTAGTTCTAAATGATGGGAGCTGTAATCTTGTCATGGCTTGGGGAGCTGTGCTAATGTGACTAAGGTAGCAGTAGTAAGGGGAAAGACTAGGGTGCCGTATACTTTCATTAAAAGGTGGCAAATACAGTACAAGATGAAAAAGATCTGAAAATACTGAGCTATAGATATTTTGCCCTTGATCCTTAATACCTGCACTCTTGTCCAGGAAATATGCAAGTAGACAGCGCATGACAGCCTGATGACAAATGACCAGGACATTCTCCTGTCTCTCCAACTCCATGATCACAGGCTCCAACCGCTGCACCAGGTCTTCATACGACTGATGGAGAACGGCAAAAACCCGTCAGGCACACAGAAGAACGAACAAAGAAAAACAACGGAAAAAAAACATCTAGCAGTGTCTCACCTCTCCTTTAGGGTAGCGGTAGCGGTACTTGTCTTGGTCTCTCAGCGCGAACTCCAGAGGGTAATGCTCTTGGATCTCTTCATACATCATTTCCTCACACACTCCCTTGGTAAGAAGAGGGAGGACAATGTGTTCAGCTCTAGTACAGACACACTTCAGAAATGCTGAGGTATTCACTTTGACAAGCACAGAGACATACAGCGTCTATCTCGTTGAGAGACTTCCACTGTTCGTACGGCACTTCCAGGAGCTCCGCTGTCTGGATCGTTCTCTTCATCTGGCTGGTCCACACTTTCAGCTCTTTAATTTTCTGGTCCTGGATGAATTTCCTCAGAGACTTGGCAAACTAGGAGATGAGCAACCAAAATATGAAAATAAACTCAACCACTGTAGTTCCTATGAGAGCAGTCATTTGCTCCTGTAAGACGTTCAAATTGATGTCTGTACATCTAATCACAAAAACAAGGAATTTGTGGGAAACAAAATGTAGGTGAACAGTTTGACAAAATGCCAAGTCCATGTGAAAAAAAACCCCAATTTTGTTAGTCCTAGGTTTACATTTATTGTGAGAGCCGTGACACCCACCTCCTTGCCCCTGGCAGACAGGCCGGAGTCGCCTCCGATGCGTCCCATGATGTTGAGGTCGCTCTCACCGTGGCGGCACAGGTAGATGGAGCGTGGTGTGATGTGGATGTTCATCAGGTAGTAGACGATCCGGCTTTGGATGTGATCAAGGACCCGGTTCACCAGGTAACGCCGGCCCACATCCATGATCTTGATATAGGACAGGTCCCTGGAGCGAGGCGGCACCAGAATCACCACCTGATCTACCGGACTTTATCAAATCTGTTCTGAGAGAGTGTGTGTGTGTGTGTGTCCTCACCTGTCTAGAACCTCATCCAGGGGCTGGTAGGAGGTCTCATAACACTTGATTCTCTTCATGAAGTCCTCAGTGGCCTCCTCTGTGTTGCAGTCTATGTAGTCGGGGCTACCCAACTTCACTTGCTGCAAAGAGAGGAAACGGGGAGAGGGTAGAGGAAGAGGATGTGAGCAGAGAAGTAGGAAGTTAGCTTGTCTGACACGTTCACATTCTTGAAACCTTGCTATGACATGTTAACATGAGCACGGAAAAATTCAACCGTGAAACCGCTCATTTCTAATAAATGATGCTGGAGGAAGCAAAGAAAATGAGACATCACTCACCACTATATTGTCTGCGATGACATCTGGGTCCTCACACACCGACTCCACAAAAAACACCTAGCATAATGACACGGACATATATAATGAACTTGAAGGTCCAGCGCTATCATGTGATTAAACTGGCTGAAGCTCAACTCTGGGTAACATACCTTGAACCCATTCTGCTCAGCAAACTTGATGATGGTCCCTCTTCTTTCCCTTGTTGTGTTTGTAGCATCAAAGACCTGAGAGAGCAGGGAACAATGTCCTCATGCGGTCCTAGCATATACTGATTTATGTTGATCTCAGGGGCCGTATTACTTCCACTCACCGCCACCTGTCCTCCCTCTATACTCAGATACTGGCGAACGTCGCTCAGTGCTGCCAACGCACACTGGCTGTGGAAGGACAACACACACACACACACACACACACACACACACACACACACACACAGGCAGACAGACGGTCAGTCTCGTACAGCCAAGACACAAGGGTGTTTACTAGCTAGCTACGCTTACTGCTGAGTTTTCATTTTGGCGGACAAACTGTGAAAATTCCAACTGTATCTTCTGACTGTCTGTCGCACGCCTACATTTGTCACCGTGTAGCTGTGCAAAATTATATGACACGATCTTGAATTAACAAGGGGTTTATACAAGAAAAGCTACTTGAATGAAAAGTTGAACAGTTTGCTGAAGACAAAATAGTCTAGAGGTTCAAAAAACACGATATGCAGGCCCTCACTGGTGACACTGCCAGTTTCACAGAATGATGCATTACATTAAAAAAAAAAAAAAAAAAAAAAAAAAGGATTCCCAAACGGACTCAATACTGACTCAAAACTGTGGTGTTTCCTAGACCCACATCAGTAGACTCACCGTCTGATTTTCAGGCCTTCTTCATTGTCTGGACGGAAAAACTCAAAGGACTTGTAGATCTTCACACATTCTCTCCGGTACTGGCCCACATTGAACTCTGTTACAGAGTGGATTTTTTTTTTTTCAGATTTGGCATAATTGCATTGCAATTTCAAGTCATATGTGAATAGTGTGTGTGTGTGTGTGTGTGTGTGTGTGTGTAGCTGGTACCTTTGGTTGGCACACCTATCCAGTTTAGGTAGCGAGTCAGCTTCTTTGAAATGTAAGTCTTCCCTCTGGCTGGTAGTCCTACCGTCACAATGAGGGTTGGGCAGTTGGTCATACAAACTGACAGAGGGAGAGAGAGAGACAAACACAGACCTTTTTAATGGGTTTCTGTCCCTTCCCACACAATTATGGGCGGAGGATGGCACAGTTAACATTGGCCCATTCACCAAGAAACTAATTAGTCTTGAAGGTTGCTCATAATTACATTCAACACTGTGAGAAAGTATTTCTTGGAAAGGTTTCAGCCCATTTCGTGGTGAAGGTGAGTCAGGCTGCTTCGGAAAACTCCTGCAGAGATGTCATTACACAGGCTTTATGAACTACAGTGAACTGACTGATAACACTAGCCACACATTTAGCCTCAAAAATGTCTTATCTTAGCGGAAAGGACTACCGCATTTGAGACTTATTTCCTATCAGGACTTGAGGCCAGCTATGATATCGCTTAGACAAGAGGGACAGGGAGAGAAGGAGAAAAGACGGAAAAATAACAATGAACAAAAAGACTGAAAAGAGGGATAGGTAAGACCACAGAGAGCAGCAGGTAAAGTGGTGATGGAGAGGGGAGGTCTGAAATTTTGGTCAATTTGTCAACTGACCATATTCCTGAGCCTGCTGGCAAGAGGCATGCATGGTTAGTTGAGAAGAGTACAACGCAAGGCCGCTGCAGATCCCTCAGGTTCTGACCTCTGGGGTGGTTGTTACTGCAAATATACAGCCCGATGCCATGTTGGACACAAAGTGATTAGGGGGAAAAGGTAGAGAAGTCTTTAAATGTTTGGGGGGGTAAATAGAGGACTAGGCTACAGTGTCAAGTCGCACCCTAAAAGACCAACAGCGTTGAAGCAAGCAGCTTGACTCAGCAAAAACGGACGGAGGTCCACGGATGGACCAGACCAGGACTGCTGCGTTGCCACCTTCCACTCAGCACGGTCAGCACATAATTCACACACAGTCATTTCCTTTTTTTTTTTTTTTTTAAGACAATAAAAAGCAAAAAGCCATAACTTTATTTTCCGTACGCAGAGCCTCGCAGAGATGAAGCCTCGCCACTAGGCGGCTCCTGTAGGCTCAGCGGTGTTTTTATCATCAGTTTACCAGTCGCTTCTCAGCGCGCCTGGGATGCATCATGCGCTCTTCTACATAACCGTCTCGTCACAGAAAGGTCATCAATTTGCCTTCAGCTCACCCAATCTCACTCGTGTGGGCATTTGGTTGACTTTAATAACCGCTGACTATCACATCTCTCTGGGCGGGTTAGCGGTTAGTTAGTGCTGGGGTAAATGGGTACATTTCTCTCACGTGTCATCAGGCGGCTAAAATTAATGTTAGTGGGGTCGCATTCTCCCCCCCCCCAGCGCGATTCAAATGTACCTCCACACACCATGTGTTTTAATACACCATTGGAGGCACTGACCTGTCGAGACGAGCTGATGCAATACTGTATACCCCCAAAAAAGTCAATAACATGCAGCACCTCATTAGTGCGCAACAACGCCAACACCACGCCAGTCCTGCTTAAATGTCATCCAATGCAATTATCTAAGTTCAGAAAGAGTGGGCTCGTGAAAAGAGGTAAAATAGAGACTTGGGGGAAAAAAAAATCAGCAGACACCCTACATCACAACCCCGGCACATCCTTTGCGGCACATGCCGGTGAATTGCATCTTACCTCTTCTCTGGGAAATGTGTTTTTCGGGCAGACCGTTTTTACACGGCACCCAAATTTTCCTCAGCGGGTTCTGGGTGAGTTCCCGTGGATAGGTGTCCATATTAATCTCTTCGTTATTGTTCATCCTGCCTGTTACCGTGTAACTGTGGTGGTGGGCTTGATGAGTCTGATTCACCAAGCTGCAGGGGGATGGATGTCATATCAGCTGAGAAACACCAGTACCTCGTTACCGTAATGGCAGGGAACTAAGCGCAAGAGATGTTGGAGGGGGGGGAAAACAAAGCCTGCCGCAGTTTCCTTAAGATGAAATTTAACAGAATAACTCGTATTCTTTGACCTAACTATAATACCCCCCCCCCCCTTTACTCGTTTGCTATTACAGTGTTACTGCCCAAAATGCACAATTACAAAAGGTTGGAGATAAAACGTTATATAGCTGTGTGACAAAGGCTCATTTTAAAGACCCATTGAAATGTTAATAAGGTAATGACGCGGGGTAATCTGCAAAAAAAGGAGCAGATGTAGGAGCAAAACAAGCCCTCAGCTGTTCACATGCAACACACATGGGCCGTGAATGTTGCTGTGAATTGAACCAATTGAAAAACAGACAGGGAAACACATTGGCCAATGGGAGAGCGGATCCGGGGGTATGGAGGGCGTGCTGACTGCGGGGAGAGCAGATAAACATCGGCAAAAAAAACAATTTAAAGTTTATGTTCCTGAGCTAGTTCACACTGGTATGGATCTTAAATTAGGCCAGTCAACAAACTCCTTTCCATTTTAGAGCAAATAAAGTTATTTAAAGTTGAAGTTTATCAATGTCTCTAAAATGTACTTCAGAGTATCCAGTCTGTACAAGTGTTATCATTTCGTTAACTCAGTCTTCAATTATCCGCTATCCGATTATTATTATTATTATTATTATTATTATTATTGTTTGTTTTTGTGTGCCATCAATGATTTTGTCAGAGTAGGTTTTTTGTCAATGATGGACATCTAATTTTAGAGAGAATGTCTTCTATAATTCTAGTTAGGATTCTTGACACCAAATAATGATTAAATCATGCCAATTACAGTTTTTTCTCAGTCGCTTTGGTACATTTCTCGAATCATCCTTAAGATTTGCAAAACAGTAAACGTATTTCTCGAAACAACTGGTACAAACAGCACCACACAATGGATTACCTACAAAAGCTTGTAACTTGCTCAAAATCCTTAGTTCATCTCTCAAAAGTAAATCAATGAACATGTCAGTGCATCAGAATGACAAGTCCTCGTGTCATTGAGTACAAACAAGATTGTCAAAATGCTTAGCCATGTTGTCAATATAACAGTTACTATGATGGAAACTATGGTGAAGGGTTTGATGACAATATATAATGATATATTGGCATATATCAATTTCAAAAGATATATACAACCAATAAGTCATAATTGTCATTTGCCTGAATGTGCTAAAACATTTGCAAATGGTAACAAAGAGAAATGCTCTTTCTGTTGTGCACAAGTAACAAAATGTTGTGAAGAATTTCACATACTGATTTGACGACATTGGAGAATTGAGCCAAAGCAGCTCAGAAAAACTGTAGTGAAAGTCAAGATTCATCAATTCAGAACACATTTACAAAAAAAGTCTAATAGAAATGGTTGACATGCTTGATATGCTTGACAGATTATGACAACTGGTTCAACCATTTTGCATGTAATGACTTATGCAATGAACTAATGCCTAGATGTTATGGGGGTGAGACTATTCAACAGAGAACCAATATAATACATTTTGATCAGCATGACATAAACTATTGATAATGTAGGAAACAGCAGGCAGGTGTACATAACCATTTGCATGAATGTGCTAAAGCATTTGCAATGTGTTCAAAACAATGAGAAAATACTTTTATGATATGCACAAGTGACTAGATGATGTGGAGGTTGAACAAGTAGTTTTGAGAATTTCAATTCTGATCTGAGAAAGCGACCAAAGCGACTGAGAAAAACTGTAAATACCATAATGACATGTAATGAAATCCTCAATCATGAAACTCAAGGCCACTAAGGGGTGTGTTTGGTACTTGGCCTAATGTAGTGACAAGGTTGTAACACCAGGTGGCACCATACACACTCTTTAAATGGCCCCTTTGTTTTTGATTCAGTCAACAATTACCTAACACAAGCTAGGCTATGCATTTTACACACCATGATATTGACTTTTTGTAAAATGAAGTCTGACTCATGGAGAAACTGCTCCATTCAGAGTCTGAAAGCAGTTCTGTTATCACTTCAACATCTACCTATCGTTGACAGTGACCACAGCGGGGGGTCAGAGGACAGGGCTGTCCCAGACTAGTCAGCATGTCAGCAGGACTAATCCCATCAGCTAGACACCCTACTACATAGCCTCTAGTAAAATCCGCTGACAACTCACAGATAAAATAACCATCTGTTACATGAAAGAAAAACATTTTTTTGAATTTGTGATACAATACAGATAAAGCTATTAGAGCTGGTGTAAAGAGTCTAGATTACTTTGCACTACAGTGAAAGCAGGTATTTTTACACAAATTTGATGTATCAACTTAGAAATTAAACTGCACATTTTGTTAAAAATGCTACTTTATAGAGCTACTATAAAATTCTGTGTAATCCTTTCTGAGTTTGAGTTTTGGCTGCCGGTCTGCAGATTTAATACATTGTGCAGTTACCATTCTCCTGTTCCTGAAATTTCTTCAACAGTAGCATCATTGCAATTGTCTATTTATGAGTGTTCATTGGGAACAAGAAATTCTCTAGCCATTAGACAACATTTTAATGCTCAGAACACTCTGAGCATTAAAATGTTGTCTAATGGCTAGAGAATTTCTAGCCAATTTGTTCCCAATTTGTTCCCAATGAACATTAAGAAATGCTTTAAATGCATGGAACTGTTATTATAGATTATTTAGGCAGTCTCATAGTGGCATCCCTGTATGCCCTGACTTCACCTTTTCCTCAGATGAATTCATCAGCAAAGGGTGCACGCTCAAAGCTTGTTTGTGTGATTGATTTTCCATAGAGCAGCTCTAGATTTTAATTCTTGATGACATCGCGGTTTCAGGTCTCCTCTGGTCTCTAGCTTTGACAGAGTCATTCCATGTTCGCTAGATATTGATTGTACTGTCCAGACCATTAATAAATTATGTATGAATTCCTAAATTGAGTGGTGTGGTATTGAGTGGCTTTTTAAATCATCCAGTTTACATAAGCAGGTGAAAGAGACAGATGCTGACCCATTTCTGGCAGATACGACCTTGTCACCTGCGTATCCCACACTCCTTATCAGCATTAGCCATATCATGCTAATCCTCACACACATTCATCATAATCCATAACATCCACAAGGTATAGCCTACACTTGTGCACCCAACCTATTTCCAGACCTTGAGCAGGAAGGAGATTGTGGAGCATCAAAGTGATCAAAGAGTTATATAAGCCAAGTGCCAATAGTCATGATTAAAATCTTTTGTCTTTCCTCAAGACCTGTGCATGTAATGTGTATTGGCATCTAACAATAGTGTGTGCAAGCCTGCACTCACATGTCAACTTTTCAGGAACTAAGAAAAAGTCTTGGTTTTAACTTTGACCACCATGCAGTGAGGATTCATAGGACCAAGCATAGCAGACTGATCTCAACCCATAGAAGAGCATGGAATCCTTCAACTGAAGTTGGAACATGAAAATCACCAAGAAGTTACAAGGTTTTAACATGACAACAGCGATATGTAATACACATATAGGCTAACGCCTGAAGCCTTTAATGGGATTCTGAACATGCAGTTGAACTTTCACCCAGATAGAGCGGCGACGGAGGGAGGGAAAAGCAGAGAGGGAGCCAATCAGTGAACAAGGACCAGAGAGACTGATTTATAGTCATCTGTCAGAGTGCAGATCTGGAGGATATCAAAATAGAAATGAATGAAAATAGAAAGCAAGGGCCAGCAGAATAGAGAGTGAGAAATTTACAAGCTGGGAACTGGCAGAGTTCCAGGCGTGGAGATGAATATCCTATGGGACATACAGTCACTATAGAACCCACACAGGAATATGATCCTGTCTCAGGTCTGCTCAATCCAGTGAAGCATGCTCCACTCCCTCTGCAGCTATAGACACATATGGGCCATATGGGTACAACTACCTCACTACTGAAACTACCAGACACAGGCAAATATGTAAAAGTTGACATGGTTAACATCATAATTGAGTAGAAAAAATACAAAATAGATGTTTATAGTTGGTTCAACAGCAATCTTAAAATGAATGGTTTGGATGGGCCTCTACAAGCAAGGGACACGTATGTAACTTGATAGCATGATTTCTTGTTTGTTTTCTGCTTAGCCCCGCCTCTCTGTGTATAGGAACATATGCACAGCCAGAGCACAGCTCCTTCTTGCCAATGCAGCCTGAGCTCTGTTCATCCCTCATACATCTGTCACAGCAGTTCAAGCCACAGACACCAACATAATGGCAACCATATTCCTACAGGGAACAACACTGTATCTGTCTCTAAGGATAAAAAGTCTGACAGATCCTGAATTTCTCCAGTGTATGGAATTAACGTCAACATGAAATAACAGTCATAGTGAGACGTTAACAAAGTCAGAAAGGGCCTCCAGACTCCCCACTTAAATAGACTTACGCACTAGTCTATTCTAATGCCATAATTACTGAGTCATTGGATTACATAGCGCATAGTATTAGCCTTGGTTGTCAGAGGACGTTGATATGTACATAGCCTTAAAGTCAGTGTAATGGCAAAGGATAGTGAAATACTGTGCAGAACAATCTCAAGTCAGGAGGTTCAACTGAATGAAAGAATGCCTTTCACCAATTTCTTTATTTGTACACAACGCTGAGGTTATATGCATCACACAAGTATACAACAGGAAAGGTTTAGTGTTAGGCTTCACGCCATATAAAAAGCAACACACAGTCTGAAATGTTAGGGTCAGGTTCTGGTACCTTTGACACAAGGTAGCACCTGTTACCTATGTTATCCCAAAACCAACATTTGGGGCCCAAATAAACAATTTAAAGAGTTTACAGTAAATGTATTGCTCACAATTAACAAAACATTGATTAAGATAAACATGTTCTATGGCTACTACATACAAGAAATAGATGATAGAAGGCATTTCAGAACATGTTAACAAACCATGTATGTAAAATTAAAACACTCATTAAAACTCTCAAACACCTTAAATTTGAGAAATAATAAACATACGTATTTTACATAGCCCTGATAGACCAACAGTTTGTGATTTTCCTTTGAAAACATAACTGTCTTGGTGGTCTGTATGTTTGTGATTTGTATTATTGATATGATTTGAGTGGTGAAGCTGTCTTGTTATTGTTGAATTTACAACCACTGGGTGAGCCAGGTGGTCCTCAAAGGGGCCCATGAGGAGACTCCAGGGGTCCCCAGCAAAATGAACATAAGAGCCTAGAGGTTAGCACAATGAGAAACTGTCTTGTTTTGATCATAGACTAATAATAACACAATCTTCTCAGGTAGGATTCTTTGGGACACAACCTAATCAAATGGGGGGTCCGTGGTCTAATCTGGAGTTCTTGACAAAAAAAAAGACCCTGAAGTGTATTTTGTTTGGGAACCTGTAGACAGGGGTCCTGCTTACATCCACTGCACTGGCTGACTGGATGTCACTCGCATCACTGTCAATCTCCCAGTTAGCTTACTGGCTAGCTAGCCAGCAGTTGCAGCAGAGCTAAGCAGCAAATGAGAAGACGCTAGCTAACCTAGCATCCTTGACATTTGCAAAGTGACTAACATTTTTTTCCACATAGAACCCGAAATGTCCCCTCTTCCCCACATATCACCGGTGGCTACCACAGTCTGCCCTGCCCGTCTCCCGAGAGAAAGCCTTGTCAGCGCTCAAGCATGCCTACGTGACAAGCTTGTTTACTTCATGCGCCTGCTAGCCTACACACTGAAGCTGCGCTGCCGTAGCACTCCCAACTCCTTCATCGCACACAATGTCAAATGGCAAGTCTCAAAAAAGCGCAGTGTCAACTCTGCTGGAGTTTACACCCTACCTGCCCGGTCCCGCGTGTTTCTTGGGCGGCAGGAGCCCCTCATTGTCCGGGTTTGAAGCCGTTCTTCCCGGCGCGCTGAGGGAGTGCGTCTCTTCGCGTCGCTCTCAGCACAGGCAGCAATGAATGAAGTGGCATCTGGGGAGAGGCGCACTTAGGTTTCTGTAAACACGGCGAGCGCTGCTCTGTATTCCCGGGAAGTTACAGCGCGAGCGGGGGTTCAAGACCTCCACCTGCTTAAAGTGGGGTCCTGCTTTAAGTTTGTTTCGACAACAGATTTGTATACATGCAGACGTATATGCGCCCGTGCGAGAATGACACATATTAAGTAAGTAACTCAGACACAACAATTTATTTTAAATGAGTTTAATGTGTATTATGGGACTGTTTTCCCATCAGGTGGAGGCTTTATATTTCTACAGCTGCACCCCACTGTCAGGATCCTGCTCCTCTTGATCACCGCTTGTGCGATGCTGGAGATGCTGCTTCTGTCTGAATGCATCTCTCAGTGCAGTAAGAATATGGTCGGGTTCTGCAGTTGATAGTGAGCCCACCTAACACAACACAACGTTAAATATATAATTATTCATTCAATTATATATCACATCAATGTTTACAGAACTGTGATATTACTGGCCTCTTACTGGTCTGAAACTGACGCTCTTTTTGATCCTCTCTGGAACAGGTGGGGCAGGCGCTGATGGAGGAGGGGGGATCCAAGCGGGAAGAGGACTTACTGTCTTCGAGACATGCTGAAAGGTGATGCTGCGCGTGACGGAGGGGAGAGGTGGCAAAGGCCCTTTCCTCAAAGTGAGGGAGATGGATGTCCCCGCAGCTCTCGACAATGTCTGAGAGACTGGCACTGGTAGATACACAAAAAGACCACTTAAAAAGACCTTTCATCACTCTTAATTTCAGTATTAACCCTCCTGATGTCTTCACATTCTGTATACACCTCGTGTCCTCCGGGTCAAAATGACCCACCTTCACTAAACCCCCAAAATAAAGCAGCTTAATTGAATTTTAAACACCAAATCTATTTTGCCTGAAGAAACAATTTGTCATTCACCACAAATTGTGTGAATACCTGAGTTTAACCTCTTCACATGGCAGAAAGACTGCATTTATTCAGGAGATACCACTCGTTTCATTTTGACTGTTGACATTTTGACATTTTGACAATATTAGTATATTTTTTTGTACAGCTTACATGGAAATATGAATAAAGGCAACATTTCACTTTTTCTAATGTTGGGGTCAATCTAGGAAAAGTCATCAAATTTCAAGTTGAAAAAATGTCTTTTAGGGGATTTTTCTCTGCTGTTAAACTCAGTGGCGGGTCATTTTGACCCAAAGACATCAGGAGGGTTAAGTGTTGATCAGAGTTTGTGTGGAGTCCTCTGCAGAAGTCGTTTAAAACAATATTTTTCAAGATTGAGCACCTCTGTTCTTCATCTCCCTCCGTACAGCCTCCAGTCCCCCCAGGTTGTCGATGATGCAGTGAACGACCTCAGAAACGTTGTTGTCTTTCATGTCCCCTTCACTGAGCCCTGCCAGCCACAACAGCTTCCTCATAGCAGGGTCTAGCTCCTTAAACTGCACAGATACAACAGAGAATTAGACTGATTTGTTCTTTACGTCTAGACGGGGACTAATTATATCTGTGACACTGTGATATTGCCAATTCCAAGTTTGTGATGTTTATGTGAGTAGAGTAGTTGTTTGACTGCTCATATGGCTCATGCATTTGCTCATCATGTGTTTGATTTGGCTCACAGTTGTTGGTGTAACTGTCGTGGATGGCCTATGCGTGCTGAAATATTTCTCTTGGTCCAAGCGGTCCAGCGATTCCATTCTAAGGAGAACAGAAACATACAGTTAACCACCACATTAGCCCTCTGCTCTCTCCTCCACTTTATTATTATATAGCAGCAGAGATATTGAAATTTAGAGGCCTGTGGTGACGTATTCCTCACCCTGACTCAGCTGAGGCACTCGTCTCAGATCTGCCTTGCTCTGGGCTGCTGCCTGTTGAATCATCCTCTTTGTCAGCATATGTCATCTTAATCCTCGTCTTCTCTGAGGAACAGAGGAAGCAAGTGAGAAGTGGACAGGGGGGAGAAAAGGGGGAGTGAATTCTTAACGGAAGGGAAAGTGAGAGAAAGATAATGGCTTAAAAGGAAATGGGAGAGAATGAGAGAGAGATGAGAGTGGTGAAATCGAATAATAGACAGACAGAGAGAGCGATAGTGATGAATTAGCCGTTGGTCTGCTTGCCTGTGGAGGGAGAAAACATCTTAAATATAAATGTGTCTGGGTGTGTGAGTTGGCTACATGTTGTTCCTCTGACCTTGGGTTCTTTGGATGTTCTCCACTGCCACACAGAGTCGCTCTGCCTCGGTCTCATCTGCAAAGTTCAGGCCTGCCTGGTGGCCCTGAGCAAACACAGCAAGCTAGCCGTGAACCAGCTCAGAACCAATACTTGAACATGTTGCATTCACTGACACTTTCTAACCCACCAACTTGCCCACTAAAGGGATTATTAGAGTTACTGATAACTGCAAATGGAAAAAAGTCTTATTAACTCAGACCTCACTACTTGAATTAAAGAAATGAATGAATCGATCAATATATAAAATAAATAAATGAATCATTAAATGTGTTCACATTAAGGGTCACTTACATCTGAAGGGAATGTGTGGAAGAACGTGCGAGTTGCAGTGTACTTGAATGGAATGCACAGCTCCTGCTCCCATAGTAACGTGGCTTGCTGTGTATGAGGAAAGGAAAGGAAAGGAAACGAAAGGAAAGGAAGTAATTGTTGTACAGTTTGTTATAGTGCTTACCTCAGGAATAATACAGGCACACCCATCAAAATAAGATTTTCTATTGTTTCTCAAAGAAACTGTAAACTCACATACAGTGATCTAGATAGAGGAAATTACCACAGATATACAGACATATCAGCAATCCCATGTCTGCAAATATACACACGTGAACACAGGGAGAGAGAGAGAGAAACAAAGTCAATAGGCACAGTTATCTATTAGCAACACAGAGTTTACACTGAATGCCTGTGTCCCAATTTAAGTTGTTCATAAATGTTGTTAGGTTTTTCATTTATTTCACTGAGGGAAGTGACGGGCGTTAGGCTCCAACTAATTATGTAGTTCTTCTTACCTTGACACTGTAGAGACGTAGAAAGTGGGAGTGCACGGAGTGATCTTCAATAAGACACACCACTCCACAACACAAACAGCTCCAGCCTCGGTTCCCACTCTGTGTCTCCTTGGCTACTAGCACCTGTGCTACTGCAGAGGCAACCAACTGAAATACATCCATAGTCATATCACAATCCAACAATAAAATATACATACTGTATACTGCAAATATTACCATATATGAGTATATATCCAGTATATGAAATTCGTAATAATACTAGGTGAGGTAGACCGGTTGTCTCCTGATAAATACAGGCCCATCTTCACACTGCCCTTTTTAGCCAAGGTTTTAGAAAAAACTGCTATCTTCTATGACTCAAAATAATCGTTGAGAAATTTCAGTCTGGCTTTAGAGCACTTCATAGAACGGGAAGGAATTTTATTAGATCACTTGAGAAACTGGGTTGGTTCACTGGTTTGACTCCTACTTTCCAAAATAATATTTTCATTCACCATATAGGCAACTCATCCTCAGCAGGGGTCCCTCAGGGTTCAATTTTAGGCTCTATGTTCTTATTTCTGAATTGTTTTTGAACTGTGTTTCATCATTCTTGTCCTGTTTTTATATTTTATGCTTCTCTTTTGCTTTCCTTACTTTTGCTGTTGATTAGATCTGTTTTGTGTTTTTTACACCTATGTAAAGCACTTTCTAATTGCAGTACTATTATCTAATAATTATGATTATATCACATTATGTAACCACTCCAGTACACAGTAACAAGGTGTGCCAGCCAAAAGTAAAGTAAACCACAAACAAAACAGCAGCCCTCACAGACAACCCTTTCATTCACCAGGCTTGATCACTGCTACTGATAGCATGAAGTCAACCTCCAGGAAAAACTAATATTAAAGTTACTGAGTGCAATAGGATATAATATTGGGAGATGGGCACCACATTGTAGATTGTAGACTGGCTAAAGCTACACTGATATCGACTACACCAACAGCTTAATAGTTGCAAATCCATGATAATAACACACCTAAACTGTTATCACCCAGAAAAGTACATGCAGGCTGGATACGCTCACTGAAAAGCAGCAACACTATATGTGTGATCACTTTGTGTTTTCAGTCAGATTCCAGCAAATTAGATCAGATTCATTAAGGGTGTTGATATGAGGTCAGTTTATTTGGAATAAGAGTAAACTTGTCATGCTACTCAATTATTAGACTGCACGTAAACGTCATTTATTCTTTAAAGTGATTGTAATGAAACGGACTGACCTTACACTGGGGTCCCAGAAGAGCGACGAGGAGGCCCTTCTCACGGACAGACAGCAGATCGCTCAACACCTGACATCCAGAGTCCAGACTGGAGGCCATCCCTTACACCTTACCTTTTAACCTTCCCTCGTTCTACTATCTCTACCTCGTCTCTCGGTCCTTTCTAGATATATTTACTCAAAGTCCAGATCCTAACTGGTTTGAATGGCAATCTTTATTATGCTGTGGACAAAACAGTCTTTTCAGTACACTGCCTCCTCATGCAAATCTGTTTGACGATTCAGTCACCAACTCACTGACTGCATATAGGATACAGGATAGGGAGAAGTGTGAAGGGTTAATGTTGTAAACTCAAGATGTATGTAAGCACAGATCGGCAGCTATTGATTTGGAGTATTTCTTTTTGCTTGGAATAGATTTGTGACCATCCGTGAACTTAAATATTAGGACAAATTAACTGTATGAAGGGTAATTTTTCGACCTTAAACTTATTAGTAGTAGAATATACTATATGTAATATACTTATAACACTATAAAAACAATAATTGCTAGTTAATAAATAATTGCTTATTTTGTGACCTATCAATATAACCAGTTTCAAGCCTTCACCCTCTCACCATCATGCTTCCAGTTAAGGCTGCTCACTCAGGCGTGTAGTGATCAGATTATTCAACATTCAACCAAACATTATCTGTCCCACAGCTAAAATCTCATTGAGAGACACTGGGCAACGTTCACGGCTTGGCAGGGGCTCTCAGAGGAAGGTTTTCAAGGCGAAGGGAAGCGTCTAGTAAGATGGATGGATCATAAATGTCAGAAAGTTATTGTACTGTGTGCAAGAGGTTAACAACTTGACCTCCCATGGCTTTACTGTTCCTGAATTGTATGTGTCATTATATCCGCAATAGGAGCCGTCTTTCTAATGTTGGTACTACATTATTTCTCAGGTTTGGTCAAACAGAGTTATAGAGGCATAATGAAACACAAACTGTCTCAGGTTGGCCGGTTGCCAGATCGTTCCATGTGCCTTCAGGGAAAAGTAAAGAAATTATAACTGTATTTTTCTGAGCAATTCCTGTCAGTGGTGCAGCAGGACTGAAGCAGTGTTGAGCATGGATCGCAATGTAACAGTAAAAACAGTAAAAAGAGGGGCTTCTATGATCACCATTCTGATGTTGGGTAGACTGGCTGCAACATTGCTTACATTTCTTGACTTTCCCCCTTGACATGTTTTAACACGTAAGCAGCAAACCCCTCAGCATCAAAAGGTAGTTGTCGGTACTATTTTGATTTATTTTATTTAGACGTTTATTGAACAGGGACAATACATTGAACATTGTTTCATATAAAATACAAAACCGATGTCACGCATATAGGTTTGTAGCCGAGGCTAATTTGCAACCTCTGTCCCTGGTTAGGCCTTTACTAAAAGTTATATAAGAAAAGTTAAAACGGTATACAAATGTTAAGATACAAAACAAATAAAGACAATAGACGTCTCACAAAACGATAAACGGTATACAAATGTTAAGATACAAAACATTGCTTGATACAGTGGCACAACACGGTTCTAAAACATAGAAAACATTTATTTAAAATGTTAGAACAGTGGCTATCAAAATGAAAAACAGTGATCAGACTATTATGTGCTGGTGATGGAAAGAATGAAAAACAAGTAACAAGTGATTCATGGACACGCTCACTCTCTCATGACTCATGAAGTCTTACAAACCCCTCCTCCTGCCACTCCTCCTTCACCAAAACCACTGTAACCTACACCTAAAATTCCAGCTCCCCCGTGCTAGCGCTTCTTCCGTCTCTTGCTGAGTAAAGGGTTTTTGGAGTTGTCCAAGTCTTTGATCATCATCATCATCATCTGGTCGTAGTCCACGCGCATGGTGGCCAGAGTGCTGGTCAGTTCCTCCTGTTGTAGGACCGGGACATTTTGCACGGTAAATCTAGTGCTTTGAAGCCCTCTTGTGGCCGTTCTCTCACAACATAATCAGATCTACGCTCAGTGTGTTAACAGCCGGTTAGTCTCACCTTCACATCGTCCCACAACTCTATGTCCTCTGTCAAAACACGAGAGGTGTGGAGGGGTGTTGGAGGGACCACCATGGATTGCTGCGGTAGAAAAACACAAACATACATAAATTCACAGGGGTAACAAAAATACAGCTGGGGAGACAACGCTACAGCCGCATGGCTCGACAAACATTAACGTACACTGATCCAGGGATGGTTCATGAACTGTCCGATGGTCATCCTCTCATTGGGGTCGGTCTTCAGTAACTGGGCAATAAGCTGCTTGGCTACAGAGGACAAGCAGGAAATAAAATAAGATTAAGATTTGACACAAACATTAAATCTTCAGTGCATCTGCATCTAAAATGATGTAGTCTGTTTTGTCTGTCAGTGTAGATCTCATGTATGTTATTGGGTTGGTGCAGCATGCTAGGGTTAAAGTGGCATATTTATTTCTATTGTGGATATTATTTCTGTTATGGATGACTCAATGCTTTTAGCTTATTGGCAGATAGTGTATTTGACGTTGTGCTTTGTTCTGCTTATTTTCACGTAAACTAAGAATTGAAGGTTTAAGGAAATGTGCATGACCTGAACCCCTTCACATTGTGAATATTGTCTCTGGACTCTGACCTTCCTCAGAAACCTCAGCCCACTCGTCGTCGGGGAACTCATACTGGCCCTTCCTGATCTTCCGTTTCATGCCTGGAGAGATGGCTCGGCCTGACCTCGAGTAGAATGGAGGATACCCACACAGCCTAGAAAACAGAGTAGAATAGAATAGAGTAGAATATTATTCCATGGCTGTCTTCTTTTATCAATCCACAGTGTTGAGCTAAAATATATAGCGGGGCAGGGATAAACAGTTCATGGAGTTCAAGCAGTTACAGACACGTGTGATACTCACAGGATGTACATGATTACGCCCAGAGACCACATGTCACATGATTTGTCATATTCACCTGGATCAAGCACTTCTGGGGCTGAATAGACAAACAGACAGAGTAAACACAAACACAACAATCTGAGGCATGCATGACTGCACAACTACACGCGCACACACACACACACACACACACATAGGAAAGTCAATACACAGACAAGTAGGGACAACATGAGGAGAATGAGTGACCACAACCACAACCATATTATAAGTCAGACCATGCCTACTATAGCACAGTCATGTTATTGCCACAAATGGAGCATACCTGCTGACACTAACGGCGCGTTCACACTGCAAGCAACACGATCAACAAGTCACATTCATTTCCAACGGAGCCGAGTGACCAGGTCAATTTGACCAATGTGTGGACGGGCGGAGAAAAGCTGGCCGTGGCTTTTCGCGGTCATTGATTCAAGTTGATTCCGGCCATTCGAAGCTTCTCAGTTCTCTACAACTTTTGTTTGGAAGATTACAGGAATAAATGTCTTAACAATGATGGGCCACCTATCTGTGTTAACTTGTTAAGACGTTATCACAGGCAATCACTGTTATACTCATCGTACTATACATCACAGTGAACACTCACCGACATAGTATGGACTGTAACAGGGAGTTTGGAGGGAGTTGGGTAACGTCGTCTCCTTAGCGAAGCCAAAGTCGATCAACTTTAGCGTGGCGTTGCTCTTCTTGGTGGTGTAGAGTAAATTTTCAGGCTGTGGTGTGAATGTGTGTGATAGAGAGAAAATGAAAACAATGAGAATACCAAAGAGAGTACCAAGTATTAAATTCTCCAGATACAAATTTCCATCCTTTCTTACCGACTTGATGAAGAATGGTTTTTGACAGCAACACTCTACCTTTACATCTCTGTGCGCAATGTTCATGTGGTGAAGGTGCTTGATGGCCATGCCAATGTCCCGCATGATCTCTGATGCCTCTGATGGACGAGATGACAAGACACAGATTTGATGTCGCGGGCCACAATATAGAAACCCATAAGCCTTTACACCAAAGGCCAATAATAAAGCTGTGCCCTAACCCACCTCTCTCTGTGAAAGCCTGGTTTCCTCTGGCCGATATGCGATCGAACAGCTCCCCTCCCTCCATGCTGAAACAAGATTAACAAAGAGATCAGAGTTAGGAGAGCTATGGGACTCTGGGCAAGCAACCAGAGCCCTCCACCGCAACCATATTTGACAACAAAACAAGTTAAGTCATTACGGTTCAGATCTTCTGAGTGGCTACAAATTGGACTGGCAAGAGCTAAGAAAGATTAAGACCTCAAATGCCTGTGTAGTGTCGCCGATGCTCACCACTCCATTATGATGAAGAGACATTTCCTCCCCTGGTGCATGTTCTCATACAGGTTGAGAATCTTTACAATATAGGGACCCCCAGACACACGCCAGTGCAGCTCAACCTCCCGTCTGGCTTTCGGAGTGTCATCCAGAATCTGCTCCAGCGAACGGTCAAAACAGAAAAAATACACATCACTCAAACGTTTCTGTTACTTATTCTGATGTAATGCATGTTTGTACATCTGTATGTACTGTGTACCTCATGTCTGTAGATCAGCAACACACACAGATACATGCCCCGTTGTCAAGTCACTCATTGCTAGTGACTATTATTGGTTAATAGGGACAACATTATGATTACTTTCAAGAATGCACTTAGCTTAGAGTACAGCGTGCTCCATCTTTAAAGAGACAGTGCTGCAGTGGGATCGGATGAAGGGGTCTGTACATACAGCCCGACCCTCTTGATTATGGCAATGCATTCTGGGCTTTGGAGGAGGCTGAGATAGGAATGTTTATAAAGGGGTAACCTTACTCCAAAGCCGCTGTGACCCTAGCACAATGCACAGGCATGTAATATAAATTAGCATTGCAATATAAACTGTGGTTAACCCCCTGATGAGTATTCCAAAGAAAACATGTGGATGATCCATGGGGTCTCTCTTCCCACTGAATGTAATATTCCTGTTACTTTATGTTGAGTAGATTTCATAATGTGGTTTTGATAATGCAGAAACACACCTCAGTCAGAAGCTCAGATTCTTACATAAAGCATTAACAGAGCAGATCTTCGTCCACACAACAACCCTCACAGCAGAGTGCATATTGTGTCTCGGCGTCCCAGACAGCACATCACTGTCTCCAGATGCATCCTCTGTCTGGGTAGTAAGGTAAATTAATTACACTGAAGATTCCTGCTCCCTCTATCGCTGAATGAACATGTGACCTGTGTCATGCAATCATTTTCTATCCTCACTTATCAATCTCATACTGAAACTGAAAGTAAAACCATTCCAGAAAAACAATATGGTGTAATATTTTCAATGAGGGGTCCTACAACCACGAGAGAAGGAGACTGAAGAAAGATGAATTATTGATTGATGCTCCGTTTCTTTCCAGATAGCCTCAAGAGCACAATTTAGATCACAGAGGATAAAGAAATTGGTCAGCTACCCCGCACGCACGCACGCGCGCGCGCGCGCACACACACACACACACACACACACACACACACACACACACACACACACACACACACACACACACACACACACACACCTTGAGAGCGCATTTCTCCCGTGTTTGCCTGCAATAACATTCCAACACTGCGCCATGGATGCCCAGACCGAGAACCTGAGCGGTGATACTGTAGTCGTCTGCGGGTGCATTCCGTCCGAATTTAAATGTAGGATGAGCGCTGTCCACGGTGCTGCTCCCCGGGTTGTTATGATACATGTTTCCTAAAAAAAAAGTCAGATCAAATATCATCAGTCCCTGCCACAGCCAGTGTCCAGTGTCATCCTAGTCGACCCGCGTGCCACCCAAGGACCGTTCTTTCACTTTTTGAGGCAACTTAATGTCCTGTAAGAAACGGTATGCTGGAAAAGGACGGCGATCAGAAATTAGAATAGTAACATTGGCATATAGATTTTCCCAAGATTCCACACAAACGCCGGATGTTTACATAACAGCACACACAGATTATCTGAAAAAGAGATCTGATGACCCTCCCGCGGTCAGCCTGGTTCTCCTCACCGTTATCTGCCTCTTCCTGCCGGGTACACCAAACCTCTCCAAGTGCCTTACGTTAGCGCGGAGCGGGTCAAATTCATTCACTGTTCACTGGGTTCTTAAAGGAGCCACCACGCGTAAAGACGCACAACGGAGAAAGGACAGATATTAAGACCAAGAGCCCGACCAGACCTTGAAACGCCCCGCTGCGCACTTTCCTCTTTGCAAGATGCGCACAGGAAAGGCCAGGAAAGCCATGGTGAACTCTGCTGAACTAATGTTTTCCACAGTGAAATGGCTTTCTGTGCTCACGTGCTTGCCGGATTCCTGGACCAATCTCTCTACTTGCCATTTTGTAAAGTATACCTGTAATAAATAAAGCTTTTTCTAGCCTATTCGGTTTACCTGCTTTATCACCAATTCATCCATTTGGCTTTGTATGGACAATAAACTGTTCATCATAAGAAACCTGTTGAATTTTGGTGAACAATTTGGTCTTTCCTGGTGTTTATACATGTTATCCCAGCAGCCTGAAAGAGCTCACACTGCTTTCCTTGTAATGTACTTTTTTAAAACTCATTTAAAAGGTCACTGAACCTTTCATTTACAGCACTGTTGGAAAACCTTTTTTGAAATAGAAATAACTTAGAAGAGTTTTAACTTTATACAAGCTTGCAATTTAATTTTCAGCAAAACAAAAAGCATATCTCTCCACATCTTACAGGTCAAATTGATCAAACATCCTAGCACTCTAGTGCATCTCTAAGCATTCATCAACAGCATATTTGACATCACTGCAAATCATTAACTTGTATTTTCAAAATATTTTTTGCAAACAAATTCGATGTCTGCAGTGTATCCTTTTAACACTCATGTTATCTGCACTATTACAGCGACAGATTCCTTTGCTGAGTGGCTGTATAGCTGGCTGTCACCCTATGCTGAAGTCTTGGCTAACCCTGCAGAGCACGGTCCAACACATGCTCATCCTGTACAGGGAAAGGCATGGTGACGCGCAGCTCCCTGTGCTCCTCCATAGTGCGCTGGATGGTCTCATAGGCATTGGAGTTCCCAGACCAGCAGCGACGAGCCACCTGTAGCATCCGGGAACACAGAGATTAGATCCCATCAGTGTTTCCAAGGTAAACATCATCTACAATCCGAGGGGACATGTTTGACATCGCATGACCATTTCTGATCTTTGTCATCACTGGAGCTGCAATCCCACAAGTTCCTCTTCTATCTACTTTCTCACCCCGTTGGAAACGTCCCAGTTGAGCATCAGACTGGCGCGCTTTGCTGCAGCCTCAGACCCGTCCAGAAGCAGACCGAACCCTCCGTTCATCACCTCACCCCTAGGGGAGGCAAGGGATATATCGACTTAGGTGACGGGGGTGAGGACAACAAGATGATAATGCTACATTCAAACAGGGCCCTGAATAGGGGTATCACTCCATAAAACACTGTGATGGATTCTAACAATTGACCCTTCACATAGCACCAGTGTATTTGGCGGATAGGAAAACCTTACCAGCCAACTCCTCCACCATTGTGCAGGGATACCCATGTGGCGCCCCTGAATGCATCACCGACAAAGTTCTGGACCGCCATGTCTGTAAGGGGGAGGCATGAGGGTGAGCTGTCACTTTGATTCTTTTTACATTATTCTTATGGTATTTATGTGACAGGAAAGCTGGGAAAGACAAAAAAAAGGGGATTATATGCAACCAAGGTCACTCGCATCAATTCGCATACTAGTCAGTAGTAACCAGTAATAGCTTGAGAGTAGAAATACTGTGTGGGCTGCATGTACCAGCACAGAAAGCAGAGCCATCATACACGTTGGAGGTTTCTCTGAAGGGGCTGTCTGTGCCGCTGACATCGTGATGGTCCCTGCTAATAACCACAGGAGCCTGAGCAAGAGAAACAACACAACACACTGTCACTGAAAAAGCAGAAGAAGGAGAAGAAGACCAAATATTGAAACCCCTATGAAAACTTGCAAACAGCTCTAGCATGAACATGAATATGAAACTCGTTGACAGTAGATCCTCTTACTGAAACTCTCCCATCAGCAATAGCTTGGTTGATAGCCAATGCAATGCAGACTCTGCCCCTCTGGTCTGAGTAGAGGATTCTGGCTTGGGATCCCACCACCTAAAACACAGAGAATACACAGAGAACGATCGCATGAGAACGGGATTTGCATCGTGATGGCAAATGCAGACACGGGCTGTCCAGAACGTTACTGGCCATCTTGTGTTTTCCAGCCTCTCTGATCCAGCGGATGTTGTCGTTGTACTGCTGTCTGACGCGTTCAGTCACACTGGCGCCGATCTCCACCAGGACAGTAGCAGCGATGTCATCAGTCGCCGCGAGGTCTCGGGGGTCGCCAGAGGTACACACCCAGCGGAATGGCCCAAAGCCCAATGAGAAAATGTCCCTGTGGCAAAGGCAGAGGAAGATAGCGGTCACGGGGCAATTTAGTGCAAGAAGGTGGTGTGAACATCTTTCAGTGTTTCACCAAGCTTTCAACCAAACCAGAAAACTCATGACTCACCCCATAATGTGCTGGACATAAGAGGGGTAGCGGAACTCTGTTGCTCCACCACCAATCTTCTCTACCGCTGCTCCTGTAGAAAGAAAAAGGAAAAAACGAGACTTGTTATCAATCTGACATGGACTGAAATATTACTGGTAATATCTGTGTGTGCATGTGTGTGTGTGTGTGTGTGTGTGTGTGTGTTGAATCACTTACCAGCTCTCTGGGCCTCCAGGAGAAAAGCATTGCCATAGTCCCAGAAGAACATGCCGGCATCACACAGCTTGTTGATGGCTCTTACCTGTCTGCAGAGGCTGTAACAGTATATAAACACCCAATCTTTTATTGATTGATACATGTCAGAGAATATACAATAACGCGATCTTCCCGAGTTCATATTTCTGACCTCTCGTGCACCGTGGTGCAGAAACGGCTGGGATCGGTGGACATGAGCTGGTTAGCCTGGTGGAAGCTGAGCTGGACTGGGTAGTAGCCTCCACTGAATGGGTTGTGAAGGGAGGTCTGGTCTGAACCCAAATCCACCAGGAGCTCCTCGGTCCTCTCATACTCCAACAGCAGCCTCTCCCTGGCAGGGGAGGCCAACACCGAGGTTCAGAAAGCAGAACAAACAGAGTAGCAGTGGCTACTAAGCAACACAGGGCGGCTACTTCCCTGTAGACCTGGGTAGCACTAGCGTAAAGGTTTTGCCTCTCACTCACCATAGGTCGACAATGTTGCCATGGTAACCCAGACTGAGAGGAGTCTTGGAGCTCTTGGCCTCTCTGTAAGACACCAAATAATAAGGACTGTATCGCACAGCAATAGAAACAGAACCATTGGTAGAGTTTGGAGAGGTTCTATTATGGGTTACATCCTGTACGTGCTGTAAAGGGTCATATTAACAAGGTAGATGTTGATAATCATAAGTTCCATGTATGCATGCACCTTTTACTCATAGTTACCTGATGCGCTTAATGCAGTGCTCCAAGTTACTAGTAATCTCCATTAACCAGCCCTGCTCATGTCTCTTTCTGAGAGGACCTTCATCCACCTACAGAGGAACAAATTCACACAATCTCGTCTAAATCCTCCCGCCATTCATCAGCACTGATCCGCATAACACTAAATAACAAATAGTGCGTTAGTGGGAAATGACTTGACAGCAACTGACCTCTGCAATGACCCCCACACAACCAGCGATGACGGCAGCTTTTGCCTGAGCTCCACTCATTCCCCCGAGCCCAGAGGTCACGAAGACACGCCCCCTCAAGTCCCCAGAGCCCAGGTAGCGCCGTCCCGCATTCAGCAAAGTCAGCTGTGTAGAAAAAGACCCGGCAAAGAAAATGGAAAGAAGTACTAAAAGGTAATTACACCCAACAGGTATTTCATGGGCTAATGGAGTTTGCATTCTAGAGCGTGGTCATTTTTTCATTTTTGACAAACCATAGTGCCATGGACGATCCCTTGAGGCCCAATGTAGCAGTAGCTTCCTGCAGTCATTTGACCATACCTGAAAATGGACAAACAACACATCTGCACCCAAATGGTAAAGACAACAACGCTGCTCTGTCTATTCAGGACTGCACTTAATAAATAGTGGAGAAAGTGAATGACTTACAAACAAATTAAAAACATCTTGAACACTTACATTGATACACCGAGGGCAAACATCTTTTCATACTGTTCTCTGGAAGAGTAATTCGGAACAACCTGAGTGAAGCGGAGAGACGAGACAACGCGATTGAGATGAGTGACAGCGTGATTGAATGGAGATGCATTGCGCACTAAGGTCAGGTGTGTGTTGTGCAGTTACCATGCCATTGGTGATGATGGCACGGGGCGAGGAAGGCAGGCTGGGGAACAGGCCCATGGGATGACCGCTGTACATTACCAGAGTTTGCTCATCCGTCATCGCGCTCAGGTAATGCATCACTAGTCGGAACTGTCACACACACACACACACACAAAAACACATTTACTTCTGTCTATTTAGTCTGCATACCACTACCAAAAGCATTACTCTAGGGCTTACCTGGGCCCAGTTGCTGAACACCTGTCCATTCCCTCCATAGGTGACAAGCTCCTGTGGAAACTGAAGGATGAAGATAAGGAAGCTGTCATAGAGACACATTATATAGAAGACTTCACTTTGCTGAGTTAGTACAAGCTGTGGTAGATGCTTACCTGGGCCACTGCTGGATCCAGGTTGTTCATGATCATGAGCATGATAGAGGCCGCTTGGCGTGTGCGACAGGGATACTGATCTATCGGGTAAGCCCTGAGGAAACACAGTTAACGCCCGTCACCACCGAGAAACAGGGCAACTAGACAATACCACCTTTGGAGTAAATGCAAAGACAGACTTGCACGCAAGGGTGCGCGGGAAGGATCGTCAAGTCGTCTCACCTCATGTGCGTGGCGGGGCAGAAGCGGTACATGTAGATGTGCCCGTACTGCCGCAGCTCTTGGGCAAATTCAGCTGCTAGTGTTGCATGGTGGGAAGGGGGGAAATAACGCAAGGCATTCCTCAAGGCCAACTAGAAGGTACAGTTGGGTTAGAGAACACGGTGCAGCGGTTTTTAGAAAATGCAAGATTTTTTGAATGGATTTTTTACTCTTTTCTTCCTACCTAACTGGTGGAGCGCTCCCCTTATCTCTTCTAATTATTGACTGTGGCCTTTGCTCTGAGTTTAGACAAACAGAACCTGAGTGAATAATCAGTTTTGTGACAGCACATGAGCCAAGTCAGGTGACATAATGTCAACCGTGCTTCCACATGCGGCTGAATCCTGGGAGAACCATTTTCTGATTCCATTGTTAGAACCTCTTTTTTTAGCTAAACCACTCTGTCATATTTTCATGACAACGTTGTGCATTTTTTAAGTAAGATATTGAGATGCTGCCGTCTATACAAGGGTGCAGTCTTCATACTGTACCTACGCCCTTACAGATCTGTGAGTGAAAAAGATAATGATACTCACCCGCTCTTCTTCTGCCGTGAGGTTGGGGGTCCGGACGGGTGCGTGCGACACGCTGGGGTCTCTTCCCCGGTTAGGGGGTAAAGGGTCGAGGGGTAAACCACTGCATAGCTCCTTTAAACTCGACATCTTGTTGAGTATGTTGCCGTCAACACACTTGGATAGAGACAAAGATCACAGTGGAGATGGGCGGGCAGCTCCTCACTGCAGATGACCGCAGACGCTAAGACTGCGCAGCAACTGTGCGTGGAGGTTTTGGGGTGGATGTTTGATAGGATTACTCATGTCCTTGTTGCCCCATTGGCTCTTTGCCCTTCGCTCCACCAATGGTAAATCCCAAATGGAAAAGGGTGTTTGGTAATTATTGACCCCTGAGAGAGCTTGACATGGCACACAGCTCGGTGGACAAACACAGCCACGAACCTCTGACCCCCTGATGCTTGGACGTGGGACTCTGTTAAACAAAAACGCATTTCAAAACCTTTTGGACACGTCAACATTTCTGCATGACCACATACAAGAGTTTCATATGAAACTACTCATGTGGTCAAAGTTAGTTCCTCCTTCCTGTAGTGGTGGTCACATGAGTTATGGTCAGCACAGTATAAGGTCATTATTGCAAGGTTACGTCTTCCAGATAAAATGGGTTTATAACAATAATGCCTCGTACGAATTGAACAGGTATAACACAATTTATTATAAAATCTTCAATTTACTTGAGTCAGATGATTTGATCAATCTTATTTTGCACACTAATGCACATTTCAAACACAACAACATACCAGTGAACAATGGAAACAAGCTACGATAAGGTAAAAGTCCTACGTCTCAGTCATCAATTAGCAGGAGAAAAGAAGTCCAATAGGGCAGACGGCAACTGTGGGAACAAACTATTTTCCTCAGTGGAAACTTTTGGTATATTCTCAGTCCTTCCGGGCTTCTGTTAAGTTAGCAACTTCATCAGTCATGAATAACACACAGGACACAGATAACCAAAGAAATGTGGTAACAGAAATGAAACATCGTAGGATTTCAAAGTATAAAAACATGAACTTCACTGTACTCTTACCGTTACGGAGCTTGTTACGGTAAGAGGAGGCAGAGGTAACAACAAGGATTGATCACAATGAGACAACAGGAAACGTATGCTACACCTCAGTATGTGTACTCAGCTTGGTCCCCTCAGCTCTTGACCTGATGCAACATCTGGGTTACCCACTACCCACAGCTGGAACAGTCCACAAGGCAGGACTGAAGACAGTGTTTAGATTTTGATTCATCACATGAAATAGTTAAAAAAAAAAAAAAAGATCACTCCAACTTATCCATAAATACAATCTTACTAGCAACAGAGTCTTGTGTCATTAAAAGAGCGATGAGGGTTATTATTAGCTTTCCTCTTTGCTCACTGAGGCGGGGTGGTGTGGGGTCGGCAGGGGCTGATGGAGGGGTGCCATTAGAGTCTTGCACAGGGGCAGAGTCTGGTGTGTCTGGCTGGTCGGTTTCAGGAGATCTTTCTTGTGTCTCCTTCTCGTCCTCCTGTGGGTAGAGCTCAGGGTAACGCTGCATACACTCCTGCATGGCCCTGAACTGCTCCAGGCATTCGGAGCCCTTCACCTCTTCCTTACTGTAGTGGAAGCAGGAGAAGGCATCCTTGAATTCTGTTCCACAGGGGCCACTGGCCATCCCACCAAGGCAGGGGCAGTTCCAGTTGATCTCACCACTGGGAAGAATCAGGCCTAGGAGAAAGGAGGTTGAGGTTAGGGGTGTTCAAAGGCTGACAGGCTGTTGGGATAAAAGGATACATGTGATGACAACCACATCTTTCCTCAGTCCTCCACTCTAGAATTACTGATATTACATACATTTCATAAGTGATGTGATTCAATACTGAAACAAAGCAGACTGGATGTTTTAGCATGGACAGTAGCTGTGTTCTTGGAACTGCAGTCAAGGTCAAAAGGCACAGAGTCCTGAATCGTACCAAAGCAGGAATTTACCTGTGGAAATTTCTCCCATATGCTTGTATACAGACACAAACAACCAGATATATTTTTCTTGCAAGGAATTATTTATCTTTGCAAGACTTGAGTGGAGCCATGCTTTGATCTGAAGAAAGACAAAAATATTGTGCACAACAGCAACTTCCTGTTGCTACTTGGGCTGCTCCTCACCTCGCTCTTCATAAGGGTCATTGGGATCCTCCTGCACCAGCTCAGCACTGCTGGGTGCTGCATGATCCTCTTTGGTGACAAAGATAATTCGGTCCTTACCTGATGTGTAAAATGAGGAAGAAGGATGTTAACCGAATGACAGAGATAAGTTCACTACAGCAGAACCTCATCCAAACCACAGGCCTGCTAAATGACCTGTCCTGATATAATGAAAAATACATGCAACTGTGTTTTTGTACAATTCTATAACTGTTTCTGGAGTTTATCTGCATCCTAAGAATCTCATACCTAAAGCATGAGAATAAACAAAAGAAGAGGCACGTTCGTGTAACGTTTGCTTATAGAGAATTACTTATTACTCCTATTTACTCCTTATTACTCCTCAAAACAGAATTAACATCTCATTCCTAGGATCCTGGACTGGTGAGTCTAGACATGTGAATTCACTATCAAAACCAAGACAGTCAAGAGTCTTTGGAATGTCGACATGAGGCAAATCCTTGAGTTACTTTGGTCACAATGAGACATCAATACAGTGGCACTTTATTTTATACGAATATGGACAGCTTTTCCAGATGCAACTGATGAACACAACATGATAGGTTTTGAGAAGGTCAAACATCATGGCGTGCGCCCACAGGTAAGACTCCCACTCATTGTTAATGGAGCAGGTCCAGGTTTTGACAGTCTTGATTCTCTGGCTCTTAGCTCTTAGCAAAATAGTTGTTAATGCACGTAAGCTATTCCATTAAAAGTTAAACTAGGAAACTTCGGGGCTAGCTTGTGAGGTAGCTCGCTAGCACAGCATAGTTACCTTCCTCCCTGACCGAGGACATTTCTTCCCGTTGTGATAGTTTAATCTCCACCCTTTGAGTCGCCGCGATCGATGGGAAACCACAAAGGATATCACGCCTCACCGAGGACACCACACTGCCTGAAAATGTCAGATTAAACCAGCTAAAGCTTGTTCCACAACTACCCTTGTTAGATTCATTCAATCCACGTTGGGTTAAGCGTGCTTAGTGACGTCATCGCGTACGATGGGCCCATTAGCTGCCCTTCTCAGTTCCTGACTACAGATGTCAGTGAAGAGGGGAGTTTGGTCTAATACTAGGGGAAATCTAATACTCTCATCAGATGGACTATAATACCCGATATTAGAGTACATTTGCTGAACTTAAAGTTTCAGTCTTTTACCTGTACAGAACAAATACAGTTTTGCATTTGTGCTTGCTTGCATTGCGAAGTGCTCTTACTGTATAGTTTTTTTATGAGCTCTTACTGTAATACTGTGAATATTGTTTTTTTTTTTTTTTACTGTAAATACTGTTAACTGTTGCCCTTTTGCACATTCCCGTTGAGCATTGCCACTTTTTCATTTCACTACACACCCCGTGTGTGTGTGAGACAAATAAAGTTCTTGAATCTTGAATCTTGCCTTGCCCAGGAACAAATCTCAACCGTGAACTACCCATTAATTCACTGAGTAGACATGAAATACAAATGAAATCAAAACAAAGTGTTCATTTCAGATTAGTAATGAGATTGTAGTGCAGTTACCTTTCCCAAGAAATATTCCATGTATAAAATGACACATTGGCCAAGCACATTAGTGAAACGATTGGGCCTTTTTTTTCCAAAATGAGGTTTTATTGAGAATGTTTTTTGTTCAGAATTGCATTTATTTTTACATATTCAAAAGACATTATCTTACACTTTAGATGAATTCAAAGTGATTCAATGCATGGCCTATATACAGAAAACCAGAAATCATGGGGTGTGAAAAGTGATCAATGCAATTATGCTTAAAGCACACAATTTAAAAAGGAAAAAAAAAAAAAAGAATCTCACTCAATTTTGCAAAGTGGGTAACAAAAACAAATGTGGCATGTTAGTTAATACTGCCACTTCTTGGGAATGCCATACATTTATTCCAACGATGAGGGACCTTGTTTTCAGTGGTTCACTGGAGGACTGTTACACTGTACACATTCACAAAATAAAATAAACAATTTCTTTTGACAGGTGGACCTTAGTGTGAGCCCTGTGTCCTCCACTTACAGACCCTGTTCAAATAATAGTACTAAAACAGAATCACAATTCATGAAAATATACATGACTCAATTTCTGACAGTTCAGTTCTGGTCCACACCGTTCCTTGATACGCAGGTTAGGAGATCCAAAAAGATAAAGTTACAGTAAGGGTATGAACTAGGATTACTTAACACCAAGCAAGGTTGATTATAGTTCACCAGCAGAGGATCAAATGCTCTTATGCACACAGCAGGAGGCGGACTGCCCTCGTCCAAGTCTAGTATGCCTGCATACTGAAGAGCCCTCTTGTCGGTCTGAAAAAAGACGAAGCTCCCTCCTCATCTCAGATGCTTGCCGTTAACCTCATCATTTCATACACAAATGAAGTTCTTGAGTGAATCTTCGGGAGCTTAATCGATCTAAAGTCAGTTAGAAAAACTCATGAAGTATAAACAGATGTGTTATTTTGAAAGAGCAAGGGGCTGTGAATGTCAAGATGAAGTCCCATCACCTTGCTACATCCTCTTTCAACTGTAATTCCTGAAGACGATTTAAGGGAGATTCCAGGAAACATCCTGAAACTGGAGAGCCAATTATGCAGGTGTTTGCCATAGGTGTAAAATAATAACAAAGGGTGGTGAGACTGGGTTGGTGCTTGTCCGTGTGTATTAAAAGGTGGTGGGAGAATATTGGCGTTTCTAGAAGAGCAGAGCCCCCATGCTGCCCACTTCGCTCTGCTCTTTGACAAAGATCTCAAAGTACTGATAGATGATGGTGACGGCCAGCAGGATACCGGTGCCAGAGCCGATGGCTCCTAGGAAGTCAGCCATCACTGACAGACCACCAATACAGAGTCCACCAAAGGCAGCAGCAGTAGGTATGTACCTAGAACACACAGCAGAAGAGACGGATATTTGTACAGAGATAAATAAAGTGATGATGTATAGCTCTGGTTACGATGAACATTTCACATTTGTAAATTTGGCATGACGCTCAAAGTTCAGTATTTATTTTAGCTTAATATAGTCCACGTTGTTTATTTGTACAAAAGATAAAAACAAAGTTAACAACTCATAATATTTAATTTCTTCAGTTAAATACTACAAAAATCTGGCAAGGAAATATTTATGCTTTCAACTGCATAAACAGGAAAATCATGATTGTTTGCTTCTCAACATTTCTCCCGTACAAATTTGGCAGTTGTTTCATCTGAGGTCTTTCTTGACCAACAAAAATATGACACCATATATTGAGTAAGACAGCGAAACCGCAACTGTTTATATATGGACAATATATACAGCAGGGTCCAAGAATCTGAGTCCACTAAAAGAAGTGTTCATCATTTATCAAAA
Source organism: Hoplostethus mediterraneus (assembly GCA_034670385.1). Classification (NCBI taxonomy): domain Eukaryota; kingdom Metazoa; phylum Chordata; class Actinopteri; order Trachichthyiformes; family Trachichthyidae; genus Hoplostethus; species Hoplostethus mediterraneus. Next base: position 1,362,269 of record JAXDDW010000062.1, read on the forward strand.
ACTAACACACTTGTTTTACTCAGTTGATACTTATTATTCAATACATCATTTAGAACTGATACAAATCCAAAGAGTTTTATCTTTGAGAAATGAATGCAGACCATTTGGTAAGGTTTTCTCAAATTGTTATCACACCATATATTTCATCCAAATATTAACACATGTATGCTCCTAATACACAGTGTGAACTGTTTTGGTCTTAACAACTAATAGCAGATATTGGCATTGGTACCACATATTAAGTGAAATTAATATGGTCCTCTATGTGGTCCTGCTAGTGCTTTAACCTTGAAAGAAAGTAAATACAAAAAACCTTTTTGAAAGATTATGTAATCTTGTTTGTGAAATATCATTTGACTAAAGATTTGTCTTAGTTTTTGATAAATGATGAAACAAGAGTTCTTGGTAGTGGACACTTTTGGATCCCACTTCCCACTGTACTTGCTCATGCACTGTTGAACTTTATAATGTATTGTTCATGTGTTTGAGGAGAAACATGAATAGAAACAATCTATACATCTTTGAAGCCTGCACATTAAATGACCAATAAAGGATAATAGGCTTTGAGTATACCTGTTCAGTTCATGCACCATTGAGGTCTCTCTGTGTCCCCTCATCACCATCTGCTGCTCCTTCAGCTGTTTCGCCACCTAGAGGATGGTGAAAGCAGAGCTCTAAAACACAGGTCCCTTTAAAAGAAGCACTGAACTTCATCTGATTGAAAAATACCAAAACAATTGGTATTATCATTTTTGCCATAACCGTGCAGCCCTATCGCCACATCAGGACTTACATCTTTAGCAGAAGAGCCTGAGACTTCAATCCAGGTCTTGGAGAAAAAGGCACAGGATCCAAGCATGAACACAATATAGATGACTGCATGGACCGGGTCATCTAGGACAGACCCAAATGACTCAGGAGGAGAGAGGAAGTAACAGAGTCCACCTACAGGGTAGGCACGGGCTGGACCACCAGAGGTTGCGTCCTGCAAACACAGGAGGAAAATGTGGTTTTATTAAGAGGAAATTATGAGTGTTTTAGACCACTGTGTTACTACAGCATCTTGAGTCACAGACCAGGTTTTTGGCAATCAATAAAGGCCTACTTAGTGCACCCAAAGCAATCGCCATCAAAATTAGGTACATTAACAGAGAAACGGTGCCTTGATGAATAGCACAAGATCGTTTCGATGACCTGCATAAGCAACGCCACGCCATTCTCAGGCTATGGCTAAAGAAACTGGGCTAAAATGTGATGTGTGAAAACCTCTACTTATGTATACTTGATGTATACTTACAGACCAGGTGCCAAGCAGGTTGACCAGGAAATTGCCACTGAAGCGTGTGGAGAGCATCTGTGAGATAACGTACAAGTTGGAGACCAGGGCAGACTGCAGGATGATGGGAATGTTGGAGGTGTAGAAAAGCTTGATGGGGTAGGTGTTGTACTGACCACGGTAACGAGCTGATTTGATGGGCAGATCCACCCTGAAACCCTGTAAAAAGAGGTAGAAGAGAGGTCTTATGTTAATAATTTAGCCAAGTGGTCTATATTTCTTTACATTTCATCATCTCTTCCATTAGCAATTCATATTTTAAACCCCTGCAGTTTTGAGTTGAGGTGCATGTGAAGAAAGGATAGCAACTAACCTGGAAGTATATGACTACAGCAAAGACAAATACTGTGGAAATGAGATTCATCAGGTTGGGAAGGTTCTGTCTATAGAAGGCCTCTCTCAGAGCGCGCACTTTGTCTGTCCGTGTGGCCAGCAGATGGAAAAGAGCAATGATTGCTCCCTCAAACTCAGTGCCTAGAAAAAACAAAGTCACAAGAATCAGCCACATTCCTGTGGAGTGCAGAGCAGCAATAGGATGTATTTCATCTTTAAATGATCTATAAATACGACATGCTGTGGCAATACACAAAGATCCATTTTCATCCTTATTCCCCAACTCAATGATGCCACTCTGCCGCCTCTTACCTCTGCCGGTGTTAACAGTGGTGGGGCTGAAGGCCTTCCAGACTATTGTCTCACAGATGTTGGTAGCGATGAACAGGGATATCCCAGAACCAAGACCATAGCCCTTTTGGAGCAACTCGTCCAGCAATAGCACAATCAGCCCAGCCACAAACAGCTATGGAAGAAGAGAACAGAGATGGGTTCAATCACACAGTCAGCTGGTAAACTATCAGGAGTTTGAGTTCAAAAATTCGAGTAATCAAAGCAAAACTATTGGTTATATAACTAACATGTGATGACTGCCTGCAGTTTGCAACCCACCAAATTCTTGAGACGTTCCTTTAAGAAACTCTGACAAGGCCTAAATGCACCTCTTGCATCTCAATGGGATTTCAGTTGTCTAATGGTCTCAGTTTACAGCTCTTTATTTCATAGTGGAATACATGTTTGACAATAACTAGTTTAATGTCAGGGCCTTGAGCTACTGTACCAGCTAATCATTACCTTCCTACCATAACTCCTAGGTCATATAGTCTTAAGGAACATTGATCTTCCAAACTTGCTTTGCTTTTGAAAGCAATAGGACAGAGTCATCCGTTCATTTCTGACTGTACTTCACAATTATTGTTGTTAAGTATTGTAAAGCAGACTGCCCTACTGCTATATATGTTTATATGCTTCACTTATTTCAATAAAAAATATGCAGCTAACTTAGTGCACGTGTACTTTAGCACTGGTTCTGCTCTTAGTTGCTTGTTTAGGAAGGAAATGCACTTACAATTTCTAGTGACTAGTAGTTTGCTTGCCTACCTATGTTGAATGCACTTATTGTAAGTCACTTTGGATAAAAGCGTCTGCTAAATGACTGTAATGTAATGTAATTTAATGCTAAATAGGGGGTATTAAGAACAGGGATGCACCGGTAGTCAAAAAGGTGGCAAAAACCCACAGAGACATTTTATCCGGGGTAAAACAAAAATTAGTTTGAATGCCTATTTCTAAATTCATGTTTCTTTGTCCTAAAATTTAAATCAAGCTGAGATCGGGGAAGAACTCATTAACAGCTCTCATTTCTCTAACACAGAGAGAATAATGTTGTCAGAAACAATAGCCATTCGTTTATTCTTTCGTCAAATAAACTTTTGATCAGAAACACATTCTGAGAGCCAGTTTCACATGACCCACGTGTTCTAATTCTATATTCTAAGTCAAATCACACACAGAAAGATGTTCATGTTCTCACCTGAATGATGATGAGTAGACAGATCCCAGCACCCATCTCTGAGGGGTCTCCATACATGCCAGTCATCACATATACAATGGCCTGGCCAATGGTGATGATCATACCGAATACTGAAAACCATTAACAGGGGTTAGAGAATCTATGGACTTTATCATAAATTTATAAATAAATTCAAACTTAATCATAAAGCACCCCGATGATAGTGGACTTACATTTCTGAGCTCCGTTGAAGAGGGCTCTGTCCTTGGGGGTGTCTCCCACTTCGATGATCTTAGCTCCAGCAAGCAACTGCATGATGAGGCCTGAGGTGACAATGGGTGAGATACCCAGCTCCATCAGAGTACCTGGAGGGGGAGTTTTGAGTTAGGAAATACCAAGGAAGAGAGCACGCATGTATTTCTCCTTCGACTCATACACTCGCTAGAGACCCACCTCTGTTAGAGGCCAGAATTACTCTCATCCAATAGAACGGATCTGCAGAATCTGAGGACATGATGCCAAAGAGGGGGATCTGGGGGAGAAGAGTTCACACACAGTGAGAGATGTTAAGATTTTAACAGTTATGCACAAGTTCATTTGATGGCTTTGCTATGAACTGAAGTGTTGCAAAGAATGATTACACCAAATTTAAGCCACAAAAAATGTAAAGAACTCATTAGTGGACAGCTATAATAGAAGCCACAGCATTTCACTTTTGAATTTATGGCAACCCATGTTCCTAAAATGAGTTCCCATTGTGGAAGCCTATGGATTTGCACTTGCCTTGTAATTGGTTGGTTTTAATAGTAGACTATTCCTGTTTCCCTGGCTTAAAGGCTAAAATAAATATCTAGCACCACACACTATGTTGACGGGAGCATAATGTAATAAACCACTCAACAGGTGAAAACAGTGATAACTAATAACATTGATGACACTTACCTGGCAGCACACCAGGAAGATGAAGAGAGTGATGGCTGTCCATAGTACCTTCTCTCTAAACTGGATCTGTTGTGGTCAAGCACATTATGGAAAGTTTAGCAAAACGTACTTAAAGCAATGAGGAAGCCATGAGGTGTTTATTAATTTGCAAATACTAATGTTAACAACAAAGGGGGAAATATGGGTTGATAAAACACACACCTTTCTTTCAGGTTTCTGGATCTCAGGTAGTACAGCACAGAATGGCTTTATCACCTCCAAAAATTTGACTGCAAAAAGACATATTGAAGTTAGTTAGTTTAAGTTACTGGGAGCTGTTCACCGTGGACCTAAGTTACCACAGCTAGTGGGACGTGGCATTGAATAGGGGGGCGGACTGAACTGAAGTTAGCATATTACCAACATCAAATAAATTTGGTATGAGAAAAAAAAATCTTCCATGTCAAAGTGTCTCGTCGATAGCAAAATGATCACTACCAGAAGTTTCCCATTAGCAATAGGTTGCTGATTTAGGAAAAACGGGGTCAACCTAACGCCGGCTGTTATGCGTCGTCATCACTAGACTGTCAATGTCTTTGAATGAACGGCTAGCAAGTTAGCTTACAAGATGTTTTAGCTTACATTGAGCAGATCCCACAGCCACATAACAAAAGAGACAAAAATAATACCTAACTGTTGAATTGCAGTGATCGACAGTTTCTTGACAAACACGGCTCACGACAGTGCAAAAGAAGCTAGCAACTAACTAGCTAGCTAACAACGTAAGCTAGCCTGACGTCAATGCTAACGTTACTCTCTTACGATAGCTAAGTTGTCGAAAACAGTAGAAAAAACACACCATTTTGAACCTTGCTGGATACGTTCTAGATATCAGTCTCTTAAAACTAATGTGCCTAAGATTATACTCACTCCCCATGATGTCCCAAGTGTCAACCTCGGTGCTCCTTTACTTGACGGTGCAGACCAGCTCTGTGCCACTGGGCAGGAAGGAGTAGGGGGAGGAGGAAATGGAGGAGGAGAAACTTTAGAGACACGTCACCACTACACTCACACACAAGACTATGTGACGTTACCCAGCCTGAGGCGTTTCTCATGATTTTTCATTCTCTCTTAAAATAGTTTATCTAATTTTTTCATTGTTATAGTAATTACTGAGCTTGCTGATGATAGCTGGTCCAATAATATAATAATATTACTACTACTACTATTACTACTACTACTACTACCACCACCACCACCACTACTACTACTACTACTACTGCTACTACCACTACTACTACTACCACTCTAGTTTGGTATTTATTACCCCTTTTATGTTCTTCATGTTAAACATATGCAGCAATCCATACTTATTGCTGTAAATGTTGATATTAATAATTCATCTGAACCTTTCCTAAATGTGCAACATGTGTTCAGTAGCCACACCTTTAATAAGGTGTCCCAGCATGTGAAACATCTCTGCAATGCTACATTGTCAGCTTCCTTAACAAGTACAATCTTTCTCTTATTTAATGTAGTTTAATACAGTTCAATAAGTCTTATCTGCTCCTACTTCATTTTTCATGCAGAACTTTCTTTCACGTAAAACAGCTATACATTTTCTTGGCTATGAACTCACCCCTACATTGCTATTGTGCCTATCACAGCAGTTTTTATACAGTTTACTATTCAACAGTTTATTTCAAATTGAATGATCTGTTCTTTACTAAAATACGGATAAAAGGAAAAGGACTACGTCGCTGCCGAACTATTTAAATACATTGTTAGCAACTCTATGAAAATCCAAAATTGCAACTGCTTTTTTGTCAGTTTACGTCATGTTGTTATGTTCTACTCTGACCAGCAGATGACGCTATTCCTCCACTTATGAACAGGTCATGTGCAGGTCTCCAATACAGGGCAACAAAACATCTAGTTGAGGAATGCAGTCCAGTCCAAATAGTTAGAAAGCGCAGAGCACCTCTCCAGCCAGGGAGAGGTCAATATGACATTAACACAGAGGCAGAGCCGCAGCACACACATACTTATTCATGCCCGTATCAATAGCATACAATAAATACAAAGACATAAATAATAAACATTCAACCAGAAATGCTCCAAGACCTGGCAGTTCTTATGTGGTCAGTTTAACAATCAACATTCAAGGAAACAAAAGCAGTGCCTCTTCCACACTGCCCAGCTGTCAATAAGGGATTCTGCAAACTAGCAAACTATCTTGTCAGTCACTCGGCCTTCCTCCTCTGCAGACCCATCATCTGCTGTCCCCCCTAATCAGTTGTGGAGGCGTGGTTTTGGGACACCAGCTTGATAACCCCAATGCCTCATCTGCTGCCAGCCCAGCCCATGCTCTCTAACACCCACGCTAGGCCACACAACCTAAATAGCATAAAGGATAGTTTCGTAAGATCCTGTGTATTTGAAAATGTTTTAGGATTGGAGAATAGATGCAGTGTCCATGGACACTTTGGTTGTGCCTGCCAATATACTACTGTTATTTTCCTCCCATGATTCGTGTTGTTTTTCTCACTTATTCATTTTAAATGTCCTTGGAAGTTTTAGCATCCTCTGATGCAAGTGATGATCCTCTCACACACTCATTCCCTAGATCAGATAACCTATCCTCCATCTTAACCAGGTCACTTATGGCACACAATCCCTCTCTGTTTCCGCTGCATAGATCAAAAGGCTTCCATTCACCTCTAATTACCACTGTTTCAGGTGTGTGTGTGTGTGTGTGTGTGTATGGGTGTGTCACATTGGTAACAGAAACAGAAAGTGGGAGTGGGAGCAGGAAATGCCGAAGAAGCAAGGTAAAGGCAGGTGTCAGGGGTTTGTAAAGGGACATTTTGATGTTAGAAATGACATGATGATGCTACCTTCACTCCTAGGCCTCATCCTGGGTTGTGTACTAGGTTGGGGGGGGGGGGGTGGGGGGGGGGGTCAGGAAGAAACCGTGTGAAACCAGTGGGAGTCACAAGACCACCATGAGACTGAGCAGTGTGAGTCACTCTCTGCTCAGCTGTCTTATCCTGCCTCTCCTGTTTTCTTTCTACTGCGTCTCTGGAACAACTGTAATGGAACAAAGATGGTCAGCCAAGAGAGAGTAACACTCGCCATGACTTGTTTAGATCTCTCTGTCTCTCTGTCACATGTGTCTGATTGTCCTCTTCTCTTAGTACATGAGTCATATTCTAATCTTAGTTTGTGCTTTTCAACCAGTGCTGTTTTCTATTTTGAAATAATAATAATAATAATAATAATAATAATAATAATAATAATAATAATAATAATAATAATAACAACAATAATAATAATAATAATAATAATAATAATAATACCATTGTCCTGGTCAGTGTGATTTTAGCAGATGTCTTAAATCTTCCCCATAATTCACTGCAATGTTCTAGCAGACAAAAGAACATTGTGTCCTCAACCTCTTGCTCCGGGTTACATAAACAGATAGGAAGACTCCTCGCTCCTCCCTTCAGCGCTTTCCTACCCAACATTAGAACATTAATGAAGAACAGCTTGTCTCTTCAGATGTATGGGGCAACCATGAATAAAAAGATCCTATTTCTTTAACTGTCCATTGAATATAGCTGAAAATACCCTCAAGTAAAGATATCAATCTGCACATTACCTTTATCATCATTGTGTCATTTTCATCTTTTAAATCACTTCTTAAAACTTGTACCTATTTTATACTTATTGTCTTATCTGATATGTAGTTATTCCTTTTGTTTTATCCGTTTGGCTTTTATTATTTTATACCTCATTTTTCTTTTTATCTTATCTCTCTTATTCTGTCTTATTCATCCTATTGATCTTTGTCATTGTTTAATTTCATTTTTTTTGGGGAGTTGTGAAGCGCTTCGTAACCTTGTTTTAAAAAAATGCAATAATAAATAAATCAGATTATGGAGCCAAAACAATAATCGGGGGTCATTGTCCATATCTCTGTGGTGCAGCTCACTGTATAGATAAAGAGAGAGTGAAAGGAGGAGGAAGCGATATGGGGGTGGGTATTCTGTGTCAGAGATAAGGGTTTCTAAATATCTTCAAATCCCAGAGTGGAAGAGAAGGGAGGGGTATGCTGTTTGTGCTGTTGTGGTCTGCTAATCTCACTACAACAGCTGTGTTCAGTCTATGTCTTATGCAATGTATGCAAAGGTTCCCTGACTTCTCTGCTCTCAGCATAAACACAGCCAGGGCAGGCATAAAGACAAGAGCACGAGGGAGATGTCTAGTCTGGTTATCTTTGTTTCTTGTTTAACAAATTGATTTGCAATGTGTCAAAAAAACACAAAAAAAACAGACACTGTGCTGTCCTGTCAGACGAACTATCTGAGCTGCTGGTCTGGTCTCCCTTGAAAACAAATACTTATTTATTTTATGTCAGTTGGAGTTACCTGGTTAAATAATAAATAAATGAGTGAACATGAATTGTTTGATGACAATAACATGAATGCTTCAGACTCAGAATACAGGACAAATACTAGGTTTACTGGTTATATCAATACGTTTTAAAGAGAATATGGTTTAAGGCACTCACACATCACAATCAACAGAAGATAATGTTTATGAAATATTACACAAAACAATGCACTCCAGTCAACTCCACAAAAAACATAGAATTAACTGGGTTAGTCACAAAAATACTGCTGAAAAATCCCCACATGTTAAAATAAACTGGTCAGTATGTCAGCCTTTGTCATTGTATGCTGCTGTAGTGGTACAATCAATCAATTAAACAATTGATCACAGAGTGGCACCATATTCCATTGACTGAAGAAAGTATTGTGATTAACAGGCTACAACACAACCCCACTAGAGTTAACAGTCCTTGACTGGAGTGCAGTCAACAGGCTTAATCCAGATTATTTCAGACTACATACACTCATAGCTCCCTCTGCCTGTCTTGTCCTGTCTGGGTTATTTTAAACACACACACTCATACACTTCAGTGTTGTTGCTGCAGGGAGAGAGAGCATGCATGCGCCATAATGCAGATTCAAATATCTTTTAAGCCGTTTTGAGAAGTGACTTATAAAAATCCTCTCACTCACTCACTCATACATTACACAACAATAATATTGATATTATGGATATTAATGTGGATATTCCCCCTCTCAGTTAGACAGTTGCACCACTTCTAGAATCAGGCCCAAAGGCAGAGAGCTGTCAGTACCAGTACTCTTCTTTTTCTCTCATTACCTCCCACAACCTCTCTAGGTCTTTGTATGTGTGGGAATGTATCAAATGGTATTTATTGCAGCTTCCTCCCCGTTTAAATATCAATCAGAATACACACAATACTATATTGTGTTGTTCAATAGACCACAGAGCCTTGTCGGTACAGAGTACAGCTGTTCTGTAGCCTGGGCTCAGGTGGAATGGCAGCTAATGAGAGACAAAGCAAAACAACTGAGTAGTTATATAAGGCCAGTCCTCACGGTACAGCCTGTCCAGACGCAAACTGATAGAGGACCAAAGGGGTGTGATGAATCTATACATTTTATCAGTAGATACCTGCACCGTGTTTTGCTGCTTTGGCCTGTCTGGTTTTAAAGGAGCTCACCCATGACTCTTGTGACTTTTGACCCCATCAGGCAACACAGCACTTATCTCTGACCTTCACTCTTATGCAACTGTACAACAACCGCCATTAGGGTCAAATGTCTCCTCAGCCTTTCTCTTTATCTCTTTTCTCTTTCTCTCTCTTTCTCTATCTATCTATCTATCTATCTATCTATCTATCTATCTATCTATCTATCTATCTATCTATCTATCTATCTATCTATCTATCTATCTATCTATGTATCTATCTATCTATCTATCTATCTATTTATCTATCTATCTATCTATCTATCTATCTATCTATCTATCTATCTATCTATCTATCTATCTATCTATCTATCTATCTATCTATCTATCTATCTATCTATCTATCTATCTATCTATGTATCTATCTATCTATCTATCTATCTATCTATCTATCTATCTATCTATCTATCTATCTATCTATCTATCTATCTATCTATCTATCTATCTATCTATCTATCTATCTATCTATCTATCTATCTATCTATCTATGTATCTATCTATCTATCTATCTATCTATCTATCTATCTATCTACAATAGTGATATATATCCTGATATCAAAATGGGCCAATGTCAGTAAGGAGAGGGAAGAGCATGTATGATAACCTAGATTTTCCTAATGATCAATTATGGATTGATTAATTCTCTCCCAGACCTTGTGGCTGCGTGTTAATATCTGATCAACCTGTTGACTAGGGTTCATCTCGGGAGGAGGGTTATATAATAGCCTGCCACATCATACAGTATGTAGATATGACACGTGTTGTGGTCTCAAACAACCCAGTGCTCCTACCTGTATCTAGAACTTCTGCTACTGTTGAGAACTTCTGAGAATACTGTTATCCATTTATTCCTCATGTGTGTTCAGTGGGTCGTTTGCTCACTCACTCACTCACTCACTCACTCACTCACTCACTCACTCACTCACTCACTCACTCAGTCACTCAGTCACTCACTCACTCACTCACTCAGTCACTCAGCCACTGAATGCCAAAAACCTTTGAACTGTGAAGAATGTCATACCATGTGCTTTTTTACTATAGGCCTACTTGCAACACACACACACACACACACACACACACACACACACACACACACACACACACACACACACGAACACCTGCACTAGCCGAACGCATGTGCACTGATCTTTTATCAGAGTGGAATTTTGCTCTGACCCGCCCTTACATCACAGCTCTCATTTCTCCGAGGTCAATCAGCCATTTTAATTTCTTTATTACTGCATTAAGAAAGATTACAATCTTATCAAGCACTTGTGAACTCCAAGACCTGTGAAGTCCACGCTGTGCTAAAATGGCTTTATAGAGCAAACTAAATAAGCCTCCTAATACAGAGGAAACAAAATGCTACTTTTTGGTTGTTGTTTTATTTCAGACTACATACACTCATAGCTCCCTCTGCCTGTCTTGTCCTGTCTGGGTTATTTTAAGCACACACACTCATACACTTCAGTGTTGTTGCTGCAGGGAGAGAGAGCATGCATGCGCCATAATGCAGATTCAAATATCTTTTAAGCCGTTTTGAGAAGTGATTTATAAAACTCCTCTCACTCACTCACTCATACATTACACAACAATAATATTGATATTATGGATATTAATGTGGATATTCCCCCTCTCAGTTAGACAGTTGCACCACTTCTAGAATCAGGCCCAAAGGCAGAGAGCTGTCAGCACCCACATCACTCTTCTTTTTCTCTCATTACCTCCCACAACCTCTCTAGGTCTTTGTATGTGTGAGAATGTATCAAATGGTATTTATTTCAGCTTCCTCTCCATTTAAATATCAATCAGAATACATACATATGATGAATATTCTCATATGAGGAATGAGGTCAAGCCAACCCACGATTGTTTTTGTGGTTTAACAATGCTAAAAATACTGGTGCTGTTGCCATAGCAATTTAGCACTATTACAAATTTGGCTGTGCCCACACACACACACACACACACACACACACACACACACACACACACACACAGACATAGACGCTCACACACATACTCACACAAAGCAAATTCCCCCAAAACAAACAAATGAGCAAAAGAAATGAATGAACAAATGAATAAATATATGGGGTTCTGGGTACTCATGACTGAAATATTCTGCATCGTCAAAACCTAATAAGCAAGCGCAAAACTATATCACGCTGGGTCAAAACGTGTTCGTCTAGATCTGTTTACAGCAGCCAGCAGATGAGCAGGAAATTGCACAGTTATTTTTAGATCCTAAAAGGGAAAATGGTAATCCCCTGTGACTCGTGCCTCATGTCACCATCTCTCTCCATGTTTAAAACTCTTTTTTAAACCCGCCCCCGGACAGGACAACTGATATTAGATTCAGCAACAGCAAGGCCCAATCGATCTTGTCAGAATTGTAAAGCAATTAAACTGTCTTGATATTAAACATCCTCTGAGCAGTAAAAGTACAATTCTCACTTAGTAGTAGTAGATGATTTGCTTTTACACAGAAGGTTTACTTCGTAGCAGTAAGCAGAACAGGGTTGGTTGTGGTTTCGTGTCTTGCTAAGAGAGCTGTGTTACCCACAACTGGCCTGGCCTGATCCACCCGGGTCTGGATACCGGACAAGATCCACCTAGGTCCAAATGTTGGTTAAAGCGCAAATACTCTTAAGTGTATTGTTGATATTGGCTCTCTTTCTCTTTTCTCTTTCTTCCATCCTAATTGTGCCAGCGTGTTTCATTTATGTCCTTGACTTAGTGGCCTGGTAAGTGAATGATGCACATGGAATCTACATGAGTCTATAATCTGCAGGCTCTGAGTCAGTCTGTTGGAGCCAGCTGTGACTGGACTGTGCCAGTGGTGGAGTAAGAGCGATCCATCACGTAAGCATCATGCTAGTGTGAGTGAATGCTTCTCATTCCACAGCCACACACACCAAGAGGACACCCAGTCTTCAACTCTAGTTAACCTCCATGCCCTCAGTGCATGCACGTGGCCTTCTCCTTCATTTAGCTTGACAGCAACCAGCCATTGTCTCTCACTAATTTTTTTTAAATTGAATTCATCGACAGCCTCTGAGTTTATAACGGTGCTCAAAGCCTAACCTAAGCATTGAAACCTTTAAGTAGGTACTTAGGTCCACCCATTTGACACATCATGCAATAGTAGATATGGGCTTGTCTATTTTTCCATGTGCAGCATGTGAGCCAAGCTGCTCAAGAGTGTCGCAGCATTCTGGAAATTCTTTCCGCAGTCGATCCTTCCGGGGACTTACCCTCCTTAGCTCAGAGTGTTTTTCCGGTCTTGGAAAGCCGATTTGGGTCGACTACAAAGCTACCGCTTCTGACGGCCAGCAGCTCTCACTCTGGAGGTCAGGGCGGTCATCTGAAGCTCCCGCATTGGTGTTGTCGTCTCCTTGCGTGTAGGCGTGGGCCGACCCTACACCCCTACCTCAGGAACAGGAGGCGGCCTCCTGCTCTGCAGCCTGTGCAGCTCTTCTGGAAGGTTTCCCACGCGTGAAGGTTATAATCTGAGCCCAAGCGCTGAGGAAGTGCCGAAACGCGTGGCAGTCACGGATATCGCCATTGAGCGGCGCACAACAGGCCAAAAAAATCTCAACTAAACTGCTTAATAACAAACTCTCCGTGACTATGACGCATGCACAGTGAGGTTTCTGGTTCTTTGTGTTTACTCTGGCTCAAGCATACTTGTGAACACAAAAGAACAAAGCCCTTTGACCTGGCAAAAACATTCCCCCCGGATGAATTTAGTCTAAACCATTTAAATTACAGAGTACCAGGCACTGATTCTATAGCTCATAATCACAGGGGGGGCCTTGTGATACTGAATTGAACCGCCCTTTTTAAAGTGCTATAGAGTGCTGCACCAAATTATCTCCACTTCCTACCATCATCTCAGAATTACACGGTTCTGCATTTCAACTGAAAAACATTTAACCACAAGTGTGTCACAAGTGTGTGTTGGACAGACTATGGGCCACATCCATCCTCACGTCCATTCTCTGCCAGCCCACAGGAGGTTTTGTCTGTCAGTTCATTTTGGCTTTCTTTCCCTCTGCAATACAATCTACACATTCATCCCACTCTCCGGCTTGCTACGCATTGTGTTCTCCTCTCTGTGATGCCTAGTGAGCTTTCTGCTGGCAGGTAATGGTGCTTAAAAATACATATTACATTAAGTCCTTCAGGAGTATCCATTCATTCCAATAATTAATTTGCCTACTTTTACTCTTTCTTGCAAGAGCACGTGGTTTTCTCTGAAATTCATCCTTTTCAAGCTAAATTAAAAGCCCTTTTAAACAAAGCACACTCGCTGACTTGGTGATATTAAGGTAAATAAATTTGGTCCCCCTAGCGTGTCATCGCTGGTCAACTTGGTTTAAAAGCAGGAGCCTTAGACCACTGTGCTTACTGTTCTGGTGAAGCCTCATACTATATACATGTTAGCAACAATAATGGCTCTATACACTCGCTTTATTAGCTACACCTAGCTAGCACCGGCTAGGACACTTTTGCCTCCAAAACAACCTGAAGTCTTTGAGGAATGGATTCAACAAGGTGCTGTACATGGTGACTCAGTAGTTCCTCCATTTAGTGGTCTATAATATAGACTGGTATATAGACTCTATATACCAGGTGACTAGCTGAAGGCCCTCAGTGGAATGACTAGCTTATCATAATCTCCTGAGAGGGTGACTCATTTTTTACACAGCATTGCATCACTATTAGGTTACCACCACGCTACAGCTGCCTTCACAGGTCACGGTATGTAATATGCTGCTCTCCTTCAGCAGTGTATTGTTCACAACCCCCTGGACTTTCCCCACTTCACTACTTCCTGTGAAATGAATACACATTCTTCTCTCCGCCTGTGAAAAAAAACCCCCAACATTCACACACAAGCTATACAAATGGATATCAGATAGACAGTGTTTCTACCACAAACAAATGCCTTTATTTTCCAAGACACTGTTGACACACAGGTATACAAGAGAGAGGTATCTGCACTTGCAAAAACAAAATTCATCAAAGTCCATATCAGAACATTAAGAGTGGTAATATGGAATGTAGTCTTTGTCTCCATTTCTTTCGTTTTATTTTTACAAACAGTTCAAATAAATAAAGTCTCTATATACTTTTTGTGTCTAGTGTTCTTATCAATATATTCTCTTCTTTAGTCACTATATAAGGAATGAAGAGGATTAAATCAGACAAAAAACAAAGAAAGTGACAAAACAAGGATATTATCCCCTGATAATTCCCTTTCAAAATGTCTTTCATTTAGAGGCAAAATAATGGGGAGAGAAATGGTTGAAAAAAGGCAAATCCCTTCTTCTACGCCTAAATGATCTTGTTCTTCCACCACAAGACATGTTGTAAATCCAGGTGCCCGATGGACAGACAAAGCATGTTTGTTTCTAGGGTCTTGCGAGACACCAGGACCAAAGCAAAGTGTCTGCATGACAGATGTTTAACTTATCAATTGCTACAAGGCTGCTGACCTAGCCGGCCGAGGTCAGCTGGTAGTCTGCCCCCCCACTAATATGTGCTGTGCTGTTGGGGAATGGCGGTCCAAAAAGTTCATCCAAGAAAAAAAAACAACAACAACATTTCATAGGGAAAGCACCAAGTCAGGCTGTCAGAACTACACGTGAGCTTCATTTGTCTCTGCCTCACTCTTTCTCTCTCAGAGAGAACTTACAGTAAAGAAACTGACCTGTAACAAAAGGAGGAGAGCTCTAGGATGCTACAGGAGTCCCCGTGTCCGTTAACGGACCTCAGGCTCGTACGATATTTCTCCTACCATGTATAATAAAGAAAAGGAGCAGTCCCAGAGACAGGGAAAAGTGCAAGTAAGAGCACAGGCAGCCCTGTCCCACGGTAGGTAAGGGAGAGCGCAGGAGTGGCCGTACGGATTCTCCCCCGACCCAGAAGAGTCCCGGTTTCCCCCCTCCCCAAACAGAGGAGGGGTCCGACCCCCCCGCGTCGGCATTAGGACAAACGCGCCTACGGAGGAGCGGCGCTTCAGCTCGGCGCGCTATATCACCCCCCCCCCCCGCCCGGGTTAAGAGTTTCAGAGACGCGGCGGCTCCCGTCCCCGCCTTTTAGTCAGCGCTGTGATCCTCCAGCTGGGAGATGATGGTGATCAGGTTCTGGAGGCCGAAGATGAAGCCGCTGTCCTGGCCCTCGTGGACCACGCTGTCCTCCCCGAAGTGTCGGCAGGTGGTGTGGGCGAAGTCGATCATGCGCACGTCCACCACGGGGCCGCCGGCGTCCCCGGCGCCGCGGGACGAGCGCCCGCCCCCCCCGCCCGCCACACTACCGGCGCCGCCGCCTGCCGAAGAGGAGCGGGGGAAACCGAAAGCACCTTCCTCTTCTTCCTCCTCCTCCTCCTCGTCCTCCTCCTCGTCGTCGTCTTCCTCCTCATCGTCGTCGTCGTCGTCCGAGGGCTCGTCCTCGTCGCCCTCCTCTCCCCCGCGGTGCCGGGGTCTCGAGGGCGTCCTGGGAGGCTCTCCGTCGTAGATGATGAGCAGGGAGCTGGAGTAGAAGCGGTAGGACTCGCAGGCCGCCAGGGCGGCTTGCATTTCCCTCAGCCGGCGCAGGACCGGGGACAGCAGCTCGCGGCGCAGACGGCGCCCGTCGTGGAAGAACTGGTAGAGGGCCTCCTTGAAGCCCGGCAGACTCAGCTTGCGGCCGTGGTACTTATTCATGAACATCAGCTGGCCCGAGTCGGACTGGTACACCTGCGGGGGGGGGGGGGGATCATACGACAAACATGAGCAAAATATTGAACCGTGACCACTGATGAGTCAACGAACGAGTACGTGGAAAGAACTACAGTGGTGGCCAAAATTGTTAGAACACCTGACAGATCTGAAAATATTGACCTTTTCTTGCCTCCAAAACATGATTTAATTTCATAATGTTCATGAAACATGCAGATGGTTGATCTGAGCACAACAAATATCAGATGAAGTGAGTCCTACTGTTTTTATCCACTTTTAACTTTAATATTTGGTATGTCCACCTTTTGCAGCAATTACAGCAGCACATCTCTCTGGCATCGTGTCAATATATTTCCTGAGAACTTGAACACTAATGTTATCCCGCCTTCTGCAACTCAAGCCAAAGGCTTTCCTTTGAATGTACAATAGATCTGTCCAGTTTATTGTCCAACTCGCCTAGCTTGTTTTTTGTAAGGAAAATGAGGTAAATCTCCTTATGATGCTCTATTCTGGTTTATAGAGCATCATGATGACTTTGTATATATTTCATTCGTTTAATGGGTATTTTAATGGCCAATTGAACAAAAACAACTGAAACCTCTTAAATATGCCAAGTGTTCTAATAATTTTGGCCACCAGTGTATGTCTGCCATCCCGGGCTGTACCTGCATTCCACAAAGTCGCACTCCGATGGAGGCGGATGTGCTCTGTTGGCATTTGCGGATCTGATTGGCTTTCTTTTCCTCCGATGCGTCGTCCCCGTGTTGGCGCGTTCCCATCTTCAGGTCTAAGACACACGGTACTGTGTACCGGCATGTCAGGTTCTCTAAAAGGATGAATTCTGCGGTAGGGTCAAGGGTCCATTAACCACAAAGGACTATAACACAACATGTATACATCTGTATGCTACTAACCGAGGCCAATCCCTTTAGCAATATCTATGTCTAGGTTGTTCTTTTTTTTATTCATTGTGTTGTTGTTATTGTCTCTGTGTGTAATGCTGCTGCACTGCAATTTCCCAGCTTGGGATTAATAAAGTACATCTATCTATCTATCTATCTATCTATCTATCTATCTATCTATCTATCTATCTATCTATCTATCTATCTATCTATGTGCACTGTACAGCAGACGGAGAACTCTAGTAGCTGGTATTTGCTCATTGAAAGGATACTGTATTGGTTGCGATGCTTTGAATTCTCCTTCATCCTCTGTAAGTGTTGTTGGTGGCATTTGAGACTCCAGGGGTTGTGTTTGATCTGAGGCACCACGTTGCCTTTCTCCAGGCTGTAGTAGAGAACCTCTGCCTGCTGCTGCTGCACCTCATCACGGTTATAACTGCACAGGGGACACGAACAGAGCGTTTTCATGAATATAAGGATGGCTTTACTTTCATCGAACATGCAATAGGTCTTTCCGCGTCTATGATGTGTATTAGTGTGCAAAGCTGAGCGTGTCCTCACCTCATGATCTTGTCTTCCTTGCGGATCTGCCGGGCCCTGTCTTTACTGTAGTTGTCGTTCTCCAGATGCAAGGGGGACTGCTTCTTATTGCTCCACTTCAGCATCTTGCTCTTGGGCTCGCAGTCTACTGAGGGACTCTTGTTTTCCAGGTCCCCTGGTTCGCTGTGGAGAGGGTAGGCGATGAGGCACAGGTTCCCTTCCTCATCCTCTTCGAAGCTGACTGACACTACACCTGAGAGAGGGAGAGAGATGGAGGAACAGAAAAGAAAGAGAGAAAGAGGTTGTTAGTACCACAAGTCCTTCCATCTTAATTATGGTGTTATTTAGCCAAAACCTCCCAGAACCACCCTTACCAACTGTCTCTTGTCGCTGATCTTTCTTTAAAATACATTTCTGCAAAGTAGAAATGCATGCATGTGCGTGCATGACACACACACACACACACACACACACACACACACACACACACACACACACACACACACACACAAAGAGACAGAAGAAGAAAACAAGGAGGCAACAGAGAGAGCATTCGGTAGCATCAACAGCAGATGTCATGTAATCAGATGCCTAGGAGTGTATATAACTCATAGACCAGAAATCAGAGACACAAAATACCACAGGAGGCTTGAGTGCGTGAAACTCACCAGGACCTTTATTAAGCAACTACCACACGGTATGAAACACACAGAACAACCACAGGGTTCAGAGCCGTCAGAGATGACATGATAACACTCCTTCAACTATCATGGAAAACAGCAGCAAGATAAACCCATAAAACTGTGAAAAGTTGCGACATTTATTAATACTCCCATGATTTGGTGATCTATCAATCCATCGATCTCCACATGAGAATAATAGTCCAGTCCTAAAATCAAAACAGCAGCAACGCATGTTTGCACAAACATTTGAAGTCCACGTTGCTGTTTTATATAGTCTCTTTAGAAGGGATCATTCATTCAATTTGACAAATCAAGAACAGACCGGAGAATATGAGGTAATGGAGCTGACAGATAGAACAGCCTCAACGATGAAAGAAACACTATACACACTGTACCTTAATGTCAATGGTAATTTATGATATGAGCCAAAAACATGCACCCTGGTAACCCCTGGTAACCCCGTGCTAATAAAAGTCCCTAGGAGGGCCTGTGTACTGCACGTCTCTGTGCAGGGTGGGGGAGGTGTCACACGGAGAGTAAACATCACAACTGCAGGAACTAATACAGATAATCCACAGACAGAGGGGGGAGGGATGGGGGAGGAAACGGGTATGAAATATGGATTCCCGTTCAAAACATGACATACCTAGCAACACGATACGTCAAAATCCATTCCCGAGAGACACACATTAAAACAATCGCCACTGAATGAAAATACAACAACAAATAAGACTTTATTTAGGGGGGGAAATTGACTGAATCGTGGACGAGACTAGCCGGGGTTTTAAAAAGACACGGCTCGGTGACACTGCATATTAAATGGCGGTTGTGAGGACCCAGCACCCATCTTTCTTCCGCAGTTTCAGCCCCGACTGATGTCATGTGCAGCGGCGTCACAGTTCTGCAGAATTCTCAGGCTATTAACTCTTTCCGGACCGGCTCTCCTCTCAGAGCTGCACTGTCATCACGCCGTGTCCGCTAGCGTGTGAATTTGTGAGTCAGGAAGAACTCATAAATTTTGATCGATGACGATTTTTTTTAATTTTTTTTTTTTACTGTACCATAACACAAAATGACCAGAATATATCTGTGGGGGTTTGACAGGGTTATTGATCGATACCAATGACTGAGATCCGGCCTGCACTCTGCTTTGCAACAACAGCCTCCGTGCTAGCTATGGTATTATGTATTACCTTTATAATGTCTGACAATTACAGGCCAATGTAAGCGGCGGCATACGATTCTTATGCATCTTATGTAGATATTGTGAGAGGAGAAGTGTCACATTATCTGAGGTAAGTCCTCTACTATCAGCTCTCCAAATTCCACTCCTCATCTCAGGTCTTTTTTTTAGTCCCACGCTGCATTAGTGAGGAGTCAGATACCGAGCCTGTGTCCGTCCTACGACTGACGCCTGTACCAATGTGTACTATCACACTGTGGACTTTGACAGTCTGGAACATAATATTCCAGCCAGTGTACAGCCTATGTATATATATATACATATATATATTGTGTGTGTGTGTGTGTGTGTGTGTGCATGTTTCTGTGGTGCACCTGAAACCAGACATGGAAATCTCCCCCGGTCAGCGTTTCTCCCCTGATGATATGTCCCATTTATTTTTGATCCTGCTGGAACTCGATCCTATCCTGAAACCGTAGCCCGCTGGCTGCTCATCCTCCTGGCCGGTAGTCAGGCAACCAGCTAGGAGGTCACTCGTGCCCCACTCAAGCTAGAGGGTCACATCCAGACCGCTGGCTGTGATACTAATGGCCTCAACATGAGAAAACACCCGAGTACACAAGTCACACTGTGTGAATCAACTATCTATAGCTATCAATACATTTTAGTAATGTGTGTGTACGCCGTGTCCTTTGGGCCTTTATAACAATGCATCACCCCCCGCCACAGCACAGATAATCTCCTCATGCTGTAGCACCACCATCTTCTGCCATCTGCAATGTTAAATACAGCCAATGCACTGCATCAGTACAAAGACGAGGAGAGGGAGAGAGAGAAGACGGGAGAACAGAAGAGAAATACTTGGCACGAAAGCAACATCACTCAAACATACATGCATGATTGCTGAGAGGACCGGGTTCGGGGTGAGGTCCTTACCTCTATACTGAGGGGTGAACATCCTCATCTCGGGGGGGAGGCTCTTGTAGAACTGATGCTCCCGGGGGATGAGGGGTTTACATATTGTCTGCTCCCCAAATCGCAGCACACAAGAGTGGCCTCCCACTTGGTGCACGAAGGGTTCAAGCATCACCCCTTTTCCGGGATAAGGTGTCCCGTCCGCCTGCATGAGGGCTTCCAGAGCGGGACTCATCCTCACTCCGCATCGGACAGCTGAGCTGGGGGGACCCACGGCGTGAGGGAGGCAAGAGGCTCGGCCGCTCTTGTGGCTCCCTATCCTTGGTCTCTTCCTTTTTGGTTCGCAAGGGGGCGCTGCTGGTCGCCTGCTCAAGCGCAGCTCCAAAAACAAAGGACAGAGCACGAAGGCGAGACAGCGAGAAAATCCCTTATTCCCTTTTTTTCCTTGTCCAACGTGTCCTCCGTTGGGTCGAGATATCTCCTTATGTTCGTAGTTATAATAAAGGGCTGTTTAGACAGCTCTAGGAGCTGTAGAAAACGTTTTTGAGCAATTGTATGCTTCAGCCTACGGTTATTACTGAAAGTGACGTCTGCGCTGATATCCGAGCGACAAAAGGATCACAGCCAGTTACAGGCCCCGCCTCTCTTCAGTATCAGCCAATCACAGAGCCGTAGCTGTCGCTGGGAGGGGACAAGGCACCAGGATAGGATCAAGCGGATCAGACAAACAAAAGAGGAAGGAGAGAAATGGGGGGAGGGGAGAACAGGAAATTACAAAAACATCCACTCAAGGCATTTTTCAAGGTGCCTGGGTTTACAACACTCATATTTTATGGTGTTGAAATGATTCTTGGAACAGAAAACAGTGTTCTTAGAAGCTATACAACTGCAGCAGATAATGTGAATTGAAGGCAAGATAGAAAGTGAAATTGTTGATAGTCATTTCTCTTTCCTTCTACATGTTTGACGAGTAAAACAGAGATAAAATGAAAAGGAGTGCAGGGTGTTCGGTGGTGAAGTAGAGGTTGTCAAATGGCTGTATGCTATATCATTGTCAAATAAATTGTGGTACCTTGGCCTGATTGCTGTAAATAAATAAGACCATGGTTGAGACGGTTGGTAGCCTCTATCTCTAAAGCTCTAGCTCCATTTGAGCTGGAAGAACAGCACCCTCTTACTGTTTTGTGCTGTAAAGCAACCCAGCAGATTTCTAGCAAAATCCAGCTTGGTGGAACACAATGTGAAATGCAGTGTAGAGGCCGGTAGAGGCTGGTAGTCTTCTCAGAGATGGTCTTGTTTGTTTATAATACTTAAACTAAGGTCTCACAATTAATGTAGTAATGATTTATTAATGTCAAAATGCTGTATGCAGCACCTTTAAGACACTCATTATGGTGGTGTTGCTCACCAAGTGCACAAAACCAAACACAAACAAATAAAGGGAGTTGCACAAATAGCATGCATTTTCAGAGCACTGTTTAAATGATTTTCTTTTCCTATCAGCTCATTGTGTGTCAGCCAGCAGTCAACTATCAGATAAAGGGAAAGAAACCAACCACACAACTAACCACTTAACTAATCAATCGCATTAAATCAATGTACAACTCACAGAACGACACTCTTTTGCAATGACAAACATGCATGTCACTAGCAGATAACTGAATTTCTACTAAATTATCTTTAAATGATCCCAGATTAAGAGACACTTGGGAATCCCCTATTAAAGGGTTATTTCAAGCAAGAATCAGAGAGACCTACTTTGTAGCCCTCGGTCCCTAGGCTGCCAGGATCTCTAAGTACAGAGTCTGTTTGAGGGAATAGAAACCTGTTTTTTTATTACAAGTTAGTGAGTTATGGAACTCAGAGCTCCAAGATCTGGTGGGTGACTCTGTCAGTAACACAGATCCAAAGAGCTTCAGTAATACAGGCCAAACTTTGAGTTGCCTTGTAAGTGGCAGTCGACGTAATGAGCGTGGCTTGTGTGCCAGGCCAGACCAAGGTCGGCTAGGTCAGGTCACTGTGGACGACGACAGCCTAATCATGCGCTAATCCCTGATGTTCCAGTTCTGCACTGGGATTAGAAATGGGAAGAATTGCCCCTAAGAAAGGATCCTAGACCCAGGGATAGAGGGGATTAAGTGGCCTGTACTTGAACCGGACATCCACACCTCTCTGACCAAGGTCCCAGAGGCAGGGACTCCCTACGGCCTGGTTTGAAATGTAGGTGAGAGCAAAGGAGCAAACGCCGGGAACAGGGTGTGTTCATAGCAATGCGTGTTTGTGTGGGTGCACACTGGGTTCCCGGGCACTCTGATCCCAGGATCAACAGAACACTGCTGACTTAATCATTGTAGTCCAACTTTCGGGAAAAGGAAACCATGGAAATGTAGTAGGAGTGTCACGTTACTGCGTGAAAGACTTTTTTGTGTGTGTATTTGCAAAGGTGTAGAGTGGTCAGGCATGAACGTGTGTGTGCTAGACCAGGGGTTTCCAAACTTTGTAATATCAGACAGCCCTAATCAGACATGCAATAGGCCAGAGAGCCCATTCTGAAATTATTTTTGATATTATTAAAAATAGAGATGCACGTCTGGCCTACTTTTGAAATGCAGATAATAGTGGAGAGAAGGAAGCCCATAATCAGAAAAGACATCATTTTACATCCTGTCATTCTGTCTGTCATTGTGCTAATAACAAGCAAATGAAACAATACTAACGTTAAACCTTTCCACACTTTACTCGGGACCCCCTGGGATTCCCATAAGGATCTATGGGGGTCCCCGGAACCCACTAGAATTAATCATATTCATGTGTGTGTGTGTGTGTGTGTGTGTGTGTGTGTGTTTGTGTGTGTGTGAATTGACGTCGTTCTAGCCTAGTCATCCCGCCCTGACGGATACGTCAGTGTTATATCAGCCTGGCGCGACCTCCCTTCTCATCTCACAGGCCTGTGCCCGGGGACAATAGACTCCAAAGCTGTTCCACAGGGCCTTCAGTCCAGATACGAAACAAGGCGGTGACGCAGCTTCTAACAACTTCCTCCATGCACACTGCACAATGTGTGGCCTTCTACAAACACAGCGGCCATTGGAAACCCTCGCCCACTAGTAATGCAGCAGCAGCCACTAGAAATCCAGCTTTCTACAAATCGATGGCCAAAGCGCAAAACCTCCTATCTGCATAATTTTCTGATTGGCAGATTTCACTTTGGATGATGAGAACAAAAAAAAACAACACGTTTTTTTTAGTTTTCTCAAAAAAGTGCATTTTTTTCAGATAGGAGGTTTTGCTCTTCGGCCATCGAAATGTATTACAAGTTCTGGAAAAAAATGAAACGTTGAAATTAAATGTTCGTAAATGGAACAGGAATATCGCTTTTGAGTCGGCAGCTTAGCATCTGCACCAGCTCGTATCTGCACCCTGCCTGGTACTTGAAGTTCTTTCTGTGTCTAGCCTTCCTTCTGTTGATTGATCTTGCCTCATCTAGCCTATTTCAAGTACTAACTGACCCAGCTCTGTCTGGCATACGGCTGATTCCTAATCTGTGGCTAAGCAGACCAGGGTCGGGGAAGATCCAGGTCACACAGCATTTGACAGCGAGTGTTATGTGACAGCTTTGGGGAGAATTTCTATGACTACAGAGAAAAAAATGATACTGTATTGTTGTAGGCAGTGTGACCCAGAAAGCGTGACCCATCTCCCTCTGTGCCCCCGTGAGCTTAGCAACCACTCTACCGCATCACGGCATCTGTTTGGGGTTTGGCCCAGTTTGCATTCTTTCAAATAGTAGATGGTAACACACAAACGGATAGGCCATATTTGAAGATGTGCCCTTGCAAACACAGTACGCACGGTGGAACGTGAGGAATGAGGGTGTGTGAACCGCGGAGGAAGAAGGAAGAGAAGAAGAACACAATACAGCCAGTCAGAGTCAGGGAGCGGTCCTGTGCGGGCAAGACATCACATACTAATACCGCCGACTTGACAACTTTCCCAAACACACGAGGAAGTTAAAACGTGAGTATGAGAGGGGATGCGCCCGTATGCATCTTCTACTCCCACGGGCTGCTCTAGTAGTATGTTACCACTGACAGTCTGACACCCAATGCCAAGTCAAGGACAGACTTGTTTACTCGGGCATGCCCACGGCCCACTCTTCACATCATTGCTGTCTGTTATCTTTCGTTCTGTCTGCAATGAATAAAAGGGCTCTTCTGATCACGAGGCTCTCACTCATAGCTGTAAAAACACAATCGAGGCAGCTGTCTGGTATATTTCATCATATCAGGCGAGACCAATCGTAGCACACTGCAGACTAGTAACATGTTGGATGGGTCTATCAATCAGTGACATGGGTGAATGATTATAAGCATAAAGATAGCAATGAAAATACTCGTAGTTACACAGTAAATGCAACTGAAACGTGCAGTACAGGACAATATCAGTCACCCGGTGCAGGGATGGGACATTGATCCTCCTCTACCACTGGTATTTGCTTGTAAGCTGTTTATATCCTGGCCATAAACCCAGTGAAGGTATGTAGGTAACTCCCACGTGCTGCTTATCTGGCTAGCGACCAAAAGTAAAAGTCTCTATTGGAGATTTGTTGTTTCTGTAGTGTTTACACAGAGGAGGGTTATCAGAAGCAGAAGGGAAGAAAGGTGGAAAAGTAGATAGACACTTTCACACAGCCTGATAAATAGTAGGGGGAATGGCGCTTCTAAAAACAGCTTTTCAGTGCCAGCGGTGCCAGAAGACAGTTGGCAGAGTTTATTTTAATTATCAGAACTTGGACAGAAGTATAAACAAAAATTGCTGCCCAACTATTTTAAATGTGATGACTTAAAAACATCTTAGCTGGTGAATAGTTGTAATAGTTGTGTTTACTTCATTGGTGGTAGTTTGCCTACAGAGACAATCTGTTCTCCTGCTCCTCCTGATTCTTTGAGTCTACCGACGCATTCCTCAAGGCCTTTCTTGAAGTTGAACATAGTCCATTAAATTAAAATACATGCCTGAGCCCGTGTCTATGGCTGCAGGGGGAAAGAGACTGGTCTCTCTGATCCCTATAAACTCACAACTTCCTCCAGGTTACAGGCAGCGAGAGACTTGTAAATGCAACTCCTTAACCTTGGCTGAACACGCACAGACGCTTGCAGCTCAATAATACTACGAGAAGCAAACTCACATTCGTTTGAAAACACAAACGGACTGTGGAATCTACAGCCTATCATGTGCATGTGAGTGAAAGTTGACAACAGGCAGGACATTGACATTATATAAGGGAACAGTTGGCTAACGTAAGCTGTGCTTGGCGCCCTGCCAGGTGTCAGGAAGGCCGCTAACAAGTGGTAGAGACAAATGCGTGCAGACACCGGATGAGTGACACTAGATGATTGCAATCTTTAAATTCACTGCAGCCCCTTTAAAGTTGTTGGAGAAAATAGCATGCCATTAGCCAGGCACCTGATATCAGCAAGCAGCAAGACCCTGACACACTTAGAAGTCAACAGCTGACTTCTAAGTCTTCAGCGGGTCAAGGTCGGACCCTTCTGCATGTTTGTTTCTCGACACGTATGTCATATAACCTGCTCTAGTGAGTATGCGGGCAAATAAATGCGAGCGTGCACACTTTATGTTTTCGTCTATTGTGCGTGCCTTCGCTCACGTGCTTGCATTGACAATAAAAAATGAGGCATGTTCTGGCCTAGTTTCTACACACAGTGGATCAATGCCTCAGCTCTGCACCGGCTCATCACCATGGGAACAGTCTCGAGAGGACAGTCTGCGTGTGAGAACTGTGGGAAGATGGAGCCAGGACCTTGTTGGTTTGTGGTAAGTTAATACCGGGAACCTAATGTCAGGGGCGGGCAGGGTTAAAGTTTCCAGCCAGAAGTATAATAGATGTATACAGTATCCAGGAGATGATGTGCCTGTTGGATGCAGGTGTCCTACCCATTGATACGCTTGTCATCCAAGCCTTTGGTTATTTCTCTGCCCGGGAGGAAACAAGACACCCAGCACGTTTCACATGTCCCAGGTCAGCTTATATTTAGCCCCCGTGGCTCCTGTCTAGCAATCAGTCATGGCTCTACTGTCACATCTTTACACACCTGCACCCTGTCACAATTAACCAGGCCACCTCCGCCACCCCGAAGTGTGGTGCCGCGGGGGAATGTCACAATAATACCTTACACACACACACACACGTTCTCCAAGCACTCATTTCCTGGTCAGATTTCACTACCCAGGATCTGGTTGGTCAGGTTCTGACTTCATGCAGGCGTCTCTTGCACGTGCTCCGCCTCAGACACCCTCCCTCCCCAAACGACATGTTAAGATAAGGATATTTATTTGTAGTGTAAAGGCAACCTGTCTATGTCAGTGTTGTCTATAGAGAGGTATAGAGTCAGAGAGTTTCCCCCTCCAGAGCTGCACACCACAACAATCCTCTCAGCTAGTGCGTGACTCCTTGTTGTGCCTACAGTCCAACTAGCTCTCAACACCTCCGCTGCTTAGGAAAGCTGCCCTGAGAGAGCCGTACACAGACACACACACACACACACACACACACACACACACACACACAGGCTGACACAGATAAATTGAGATGAGGCGTAAACTCAAATCCACATGTGGTCTCCACGTGAGTACTAGAAAACAGGAGAAAAACAGATGAGGGTTAGTGACAGACCACTTGCACACTGATAAGCAGCACAAAAAAGGAGGATACATCAAAGCCGTTTCTCCTCATTGAAATGCAGAGCCCATTTGCAAATTCAGCACCGGTCCTCTCTCACATTAGGCACGTCTTCAAAACCCAAGCAGTCTCCTCACTCACACTCACACACACATGCAAGGTTCAAGGTTCAAGATTCAAGGTTTTTTATTGTCATATGCACAAACATTCACAAGAAGCAAAAGTAGGCAATGAAATTCTTGTGTCTCTCCAACACCTTACGCTAATGCTAGGACAATATTAACAGACATCATTTAAAAAACACAAGAGATATAATAGAAAAAGTACAAAATATAATAGAAAAAAGTACAAAGTTATAAAGTACAAAGTTATAAGTACAAGTTATAAATTATCAAGTACAGAAATTATAAGTTATAAAGTGTAGCGGAGTGTAAGGTGACCTCGAAAGTAATGCAAACATCAACTGCTGACATAGACAAACACTGAAGCATGCGTGGCTCGGATACGGCCTAAGATGGAACGGGGTTTACTATTCAATCATTTAGTGTGATAACTGGTGTGTATAGAGAGCCGTGACACGTCCACCAATGCTGCCTTTCTCCCCGCGGCCCCGCTGTACATTAATGACTTCCATATGATCCACACGGGCGAGCTATGAAAACAAAAACCAGTCCGACTACACTCCACGTGTATCGCAGGATGTCACGTGGAGCCTAGGACTGCCAAGAAACTAGACAGCCTCCAGTATTTCAAAATATTTTGATTTGCACACGCACACGCACACACACAGAACTTAGAGGCATACACACCAGAGATTCAGCCCAAAGAAAACAAGGCAGGGAGACGTTGGCGGTCCTGGACCTCTCTGGTACCGGGGCTCCTAAGCTCACATGGAAAATGCTCAAGTCTTGGTCTCTGTTTTAAACAGCCTCCTAGAAAGACCACGCTTGATTTCTCTCTGACCCGGTCTCCATCTTTGCAGTCTAGCACAACTCCTGAGAGATTAACATGCTTTTCATTTTTTTTTGCAAAGTTTGTAACAACGCACAGGATTGGTAACTACATGAACAGTTGAGTCAGGGTTTTTTTTAGTCTTGCCATCTAGGGCAGAAAGTACATCTGCTTGTCCTCACAATTCAGATGAATGAATATGGGATAACATGCTGGCTTTCTCTTTTCTCTTTTGAGACAGAATTCCCTGGTAACTGGTGAAAAGTGCAACTCTCTTTAGGTTTAAAGGCCGTGAGCACAGTGTCCTCACCCTCATGTGCCGTGGTTTCAGTGTCATGTGTACACAAGCTTTCTGTCTCCTGGCAAACGGGGTAAACCTCATCTGTTAAAAGTCTGGAACAAAACTCCTCCCCGCTTGGCTGGAGAGAAGGGAACATGTTTTTGTTTTCAACTGCAGATGGATGGGTTCCCTCACATATTTGTGTGTGTGTGTGCGTGTGTGTGTGCGTGTGTGTGTGTGTAAGTGAGAGCGGGGAGAGACTGCAGGCCCTACATATGTTGCAGCTGTATTATGCAACACTCCAGTGAATTCAATCTTATCTAAACCCCATGTCATTATAGTGCCATAGAGTACAGGCTGTCCAGAGGCGGTAGCCCTATACAAACACAAAAACACAGAGCCCTTTTAACAAACAATTTCGCAATCTCCATCGAATTGAAGAGCATCTAGTTGAAGTAGTTTTTTTTTGTATGGTATTGGATATGTTGCAGACTACCATATTCTTTCTTTGCTTTAAATCAAAAGTAACGTTACATTTGAGACAGACGTTGAGTGCACTTTGTTCCCTACCTAGCTTAATGTTGCGAGTTGGGTTTAGTGTCATCGATTTTATAGCTATCGGTTGCATGACTGTGTTCATCTGTTATGATACTGGTTGCATGCAGCTAGCTTGCATGCAACAATCTGGTGAAAGTTGTGGAGTGTTGATTTATTTTTTCTATTTTCAAAGTAAGAAAACAGGTGATAAATGTAGATTATTGGGTGGTCTATTCCTTTAATGTTAGTCAGGCACAGGCCTAGAGGTAGTAACACATCTGCCTACATCTTTGGCATGTTGATAGTGTCTTTGGTTCTGGTTCATTGTGTGGGTCTGTGTTTGAGCGGAAATGATGGTCTGCTGTTGTGGGTGTGTGTGTCTGACTTGCTGGCAGTTTTGCTCTAGAATACTTTGTTGGTGACCCCTGACTACAAACGTTGTTGTGTGGATTTGTGGTGGATGTGTGGTGTACTGGATTTGATTCATCATCATCTACAGACTGCAGACATTACGTTAGACAAGCAAGATACTGTAAGGATTGGAAGACTTTTCAGTTCACTGAAGCACGCGCCTGTGCTGTACTGGGTTCCCTTCATGCTCTGGAGAAAAAGTTGACCCCCCCCGATTGTCATTGTATAATTCACACTCTGTCTGCAACCATAGATCTAGTGTAAGAGTGTCTTTGAGGCCTCTCTGTATTTCTATCCAGGACAACCTGCCAGTAGCCACCTGATCTCCCATGCTCATATGCATAGTGTGGGTTTGTGCAGACAGGAGAGGCTTTGGAGCTACATCACCGATGCTAGACATTTCCTCAAGGCTGATAGGTCCATGCCATCTACCTCTATGGGTCACTCCATGTGGACCCGAGGTGCCAGGAGTTAAAATATACTACATCAACCCTCTCTTACCTCTCTTCTGCTCCTTCATTAAACTTGCAATATGCTCCAATTCCTAGGCATGGCTCAATGTCCATCTGACCAAGCCAGGAACTAAGAGAGAGAGAGAGAGGAAACCACGGGTAGTACAGAAGTTGAGCAAGTCACGTTATATGTTTTGTAGTCAACAGTCTGTAAAGTCAAAGCCATATGTTCTCGTATAATGATTGACTGTATATGATGTGATGACCGGGCAATTTTGGCAAAGCATGCCGGAGCAGAGCACAACTCAGACCAGACCAAACTGACCCCAGGCCAGTCATTACTCCAATGCCGCTGATTAGTGTTAGACTAGGCCACTATTGACTCTGCTGCTCCACACACTTTCTATCCTGACAAATGGATACTCTTCAAATAGCAGTGAGACAAGCCAATAACATCAGCTCAGCTCCAGTACCACTCTGCTAACTCAGTGGCCACAAACAAAATGGACTCGACAACCACTGGCTTGCTGTAATAGGCTGTCCAGGCTGTCCAGATGTTTTTTTTTGAACTTTTATTATTATTTATTATTGATTGGCTGTATTATTTACATGCATATATTGTTTGCAAAAGCCATCCCAGACATTTCTGGTGTTTTGTTGTAGGAAACGTGTATTAGGCTGGGCTGCTGACAGATGAATTACATTAGAGAAGCAGAGAAAATGATAGTGGGGTGGTTTTAGTGTTGCTGTCTGCTTTCCCCAAACATCCCTGCCTGATTCCAGAAGTGAAGTAGAGTTCCTAGTATCCCACTTCTTGGAACTGCTATTGAGACACGTGGAAGGGATCCAGCCCTGCACGCCATCAGACTCACATCATGCTCTCCGAGTTGATGTATAATCGGAGCACATGCCAAGAGGTTAAAGTATCTGAGGGACTGCACAAACCCACCTTACAAACCACTTCGCCTCAACTTCTCTGCATTTATAATGGGGAAAAAGAGTAACAGCAACTCGATGGACAGCGACTTCAATCGCCACGTAGACCTCACCTGGTCTTCAGCTCAGACAGAGCACCTCTGAAAGAGATGGACTGACACGCAAGACCAGATCGGTTTGTGAACGCTAACCGTAACTGGAGCTCGGCTGTCTAAGTTTCAGAGAGCAACTGAAGGGTGAATAATTCACAGCTGTAGTCCAGAGGTTGTGCACACACACCACGATGCGCACACACACACACACACACACACACACACACACACACACACACACACACACACACACACACACACACACACACACACACACACACACACACACACACACACACACACACACACACAACCAAGCACTTCAGAAAGAGCTGACTCCTGTGAATCTGTGAGGTATAGATGCTGCCCTGTTCCGGAAGCACGTTATTAAACGAAAAAATAAATGGTAGGATTTGTTCTTTTTTTCTGAGCAAACTTGAAAGTGCTGACTCAAAAACAACAGCTGAACTGCCCCATAACTAAACCGCTCGCGCACATGCATGCCGCGCTACGCCGGCTGAATCGGTTGCAAACTAAAAGGACTGCAGTGTAAAAACCCCAATGAGTCGCGCTAAGGACTTAGCCTCAATATTTACTGCTAAAAATAGTTACTAAAAACGCAGAGTGAATATACCGAGCAGCTCTAGAGGCGCACAGGTCTTCTATTCACGTTTCATGATCGTGTCTCACTCCCCAAACACTTCAAAACATGTAATGAGTGTGTATGGTAGCCCTAGGGCAGGCAGATTGATCTGTGATGTTGTGGCGTGTGTGTGTGTGTGTGTGTGTGTGTGGTACTTGATGTGTTTCAATGTCACATTGGTATCTAGTCTGTTTGAGTTTGAGTACAAGATAAATCCAACATTAGGGATGCACCCCCAGACAGCTGGAGGTAGGTTATGGTTATGGTTGTATGCTCTGTGATCAGCCAGGTGATCATATCGGTTTCAACGGCTAACTCAAAACATTATCATGTCAATTCTGTGGGAATGTGGGAAGGTAAAAGGAATATTTTTTCCATATATATGTGATTCATGTTAACAGTATTTGCATCTAAGTGTAAGAATGAGCGTCTAAATGTGGATGTGTGTGTGGGTGTGCGCATTGTGCTGAAGCTCTGTGAGTGACTGTGTGGGTGGTAGTGGGGTACTGCGGCACGGCCCAAAAAGCTGCACTCCTCCATCTTTCCATCACTCACTCTTTTTCAAACGGTCTCCATCTCTCCCTCCTCCTCACTCCCTGACCCACTTACATACTATGTGTCATTCCTGTCTTTTTGTATTCATGATTGATAGTAAACTATATCGGTCAAATCTGCAAAATAGCCAAAAGTGAATTATTCTTTCATTAGTTTTCCTCAATTTTATCATGTAATGTGTAATGTAATGCACATGTGTGTTTATTCATACACACACAAACTATGAGCAAACCACCTCATATATTTACTTCAACGTGTTAATATTTCCCTCTCACGACATATTGGAAAAGTGACATGTCATCGTTTACCTCTTTTACATGAGCATGTTGTTTCCCCCCCTCCCTCCCTCCCCCCATCCCACCTGCATCCTCTACCCCACCTCGCTCTGCTGCAGTGTGGAATTTTCCAAGCGGAGCGCTGCAGTGTCTGGGCTCGGAGCGTCGTGCTAGCGTAAAGGGAAGATTAGAGAGAGAGAGAGAGAGAGAGAAAGAGGCAGGGTGGAGGATGACCGCTACTTAACACACACCACAGCAAACCTGAGCCATTCTAATGAAGGACACGCCATCTCCTCTCACCGCACACATGCGGTGGAAAAATACCAGACAGAGAGACACAGACAGTTGGAACAAGAGATGCAGGGAGAGCAGAGTTGGCTGTGCACAAGTTAAGATGATTAAGACTATTGTTTTAGCCTAGTGGTTTGACTCAGGGAACAATGGAGTACTTCATTCATTCAATCATTCATTCATTCAGTCAGTCATTTCATTCATTTTTTTCACAGCCTATAATCTCTCAAACTGTACCTACAAGCTACAAACAAAAGATTCTACAGTGCAATAATTTGCCTGTCAAATGAGGGCCTTTATACTGGTAAGAATCAGTCTATAAATAGCTGTCACCCAGGACAGAAGAGACAAGGATCTCCTCCAAAATAAAAGTCCTGCGCTTCCATTTAGTGTAGATGTAGTGACTCTAACCAAGCTAGCCCTGCTAAATTCATTTCAGATTAATCATGAAACACAACACCGCTACAAAGGGAAGGCACAACTAAGATGAGCCGGAGGATGTGCATCGGTCCTTAGCGGTAGATTGGTGGTGAAAGGAGAATGGCTTCCAGCAGTAAAATCTAACAAATGTGCCCACATGGCCATGACACAGCCAGACACTGCAGCGTATTTAGTGTGAAAGTGGAGGAGGTGTCTGGAAACGTGTGATTGTGATGACTGTCCAGGCATGGGCTTCTGCGCAAATGTAAATGTGCGCGGTTAGAGGTCATTTAGTGGGTAAATGACTGAGGCTGATGACGTTTTAAATGGCGGTGAGAGAGAGAGAGAGAGAGGGAGAGAGAGAGAGAGAGGGAGAGAGAGAGAGATGTGTATGTGTATGTACGTCTAAGCGGTGGGTCATTGGGCTGCGTCACCACTGATGTGTAGGACATGACAACAGTCCCTGCACAACTAGGTTGACCCTTCAAGACCCTTCATCTCAGACATTCACATACATAGGAATATAGTAACTGTAATCTGCAGTTACAATGAAAAACACAGTAATCAGATGACAAATTGAATCATGCAACATATGCACATGAAAAGTAATTTCTACTACTAATACTAATAACTGGAATACGATGTTTGTTGGATGCCAAATAATCCAAAACTCACTTAGAGTCATGAGATTACGTTCCTGAGTGTATTTCAATGGATACGTGACTGTAATGACTCGCCACCCAGCCTGGCCTGTGAATATGCCCAGATAAGGCTCTAATCCCGGGACAGGTGTCAGAGCTCGGGCGTGGGGGCCAAGCACGGGGATGGGTGGAGCACGGGTAGCAGGATGAGAAAATTAGATAAGCAGACAGAGAGGTATGTAGTGACGAATGCCAACCAGCGTGTGACGAACCTCAGCCATTCCCCCCTGAAATCCCCCTATCGTTTGTAGCCCTCTTTCCATCGCCCCTCTCTTTCTGGCGCCAAGGGAAACCAGACCCAGGACCCTCGGTGACAGGAGGGGTTTTATGGGAATCCTGAGGGATCTGGGATCTGGGCCAGAGCAGCACGGTCATACGTTCTTCCACATATAATGATAGGGACATGGGGAAGGCGCTCTGTACCACGACCAGAGGGAAGGACGGACAAACACATGTGATCTGTTTCCCACACGAATGATCGGTGGTTTCTTTTCTTTACCAGCCCGTATAGGAATGCGCCTGACCACCTGACCCATATAGTTTCAGCCTGTCTGACTCAATTTGTCCTCGGTTATTAATCCTGGGGTTGCGTAACTCTGACCTCTGAGCCCACCACCACCACCACGACTACCACCGCTAAATCCCCCGAGATCAAGAAAGGGATCAGACCAAAAAAGGGGGACAGAAAGAAGAATAGAGAGGCAGGATGAAAGAGAGGGGGACGGCCATGCGGAGCTGCTGGACTGGCAGGCAGCAGCAGGCATTTGGCCCTCTGCTCTGAGAACACAGACTGGGTGGGAACACCGAGGACGGCAGACTGAGGGCATGCCAGAAAAAAAGAGTAGCTTAGGCTGTGAAAGCAATTTTCAACACACACTCAACAACCAACACTGTGTCCAGCATTTGCAGCAAGACTGAAGCAAAGCAAGGAAGCGAGGCAGCGGGAAGATGAGGAGAGATGATCGCGACAGGAGGTTTTCCCAGTTAGTTTGTATTCCCCCTCTATTCTACGTGAAGGAAGATGAGATATTCTACTGCAAAAAAAAGGATGGGAACTGGGACAGACGTCTCCAGGCGCAAAGGGAAACTAAATGAGAAAGTTAGAAATGGGAAAAAAAAAAAAAAAAAAAAAAAAGATGGTGGAGATAACCTTCAGAGACAGCTAAAAACAGCTCTGCCTTTTAATAGGAGAGAAAGAGAGGTAAATTACAGCCTGCGCCAGAGAATGAGAGGACACATTTGCTGTTAAAGAGAACAGCTTAAATATAGCCCGAGAAAGAGAGAGAGAGAGAGAGAGAGAGAGAGAGAGAGAGGGAAGGAGAGAGACTGTGATACAGTGATATTTACATTGACTTCTTTATATGCTTGTCTTGCAAGCTCGCCATTGCTTCTCTCAATACATTGCCTTGCCAACTTTCCACCCCTCCCTCCGAGCGAGCCCGTCTCACCCCGAATGTCCTCCCTGAGTCGTGCTAGTGAGAGACATCTACAGCCTTTCCATCCTGCTCCAGTGAATTTCCACCATCACCAACCCCCTGAAAACGGTGGAGCCGCTTGGAACGGGGCCATAAGGATCATATGAGTGAATATGAGTGGAATTGCGGTCACATAATGTTGGGTCTTACAGATCACAGATTTGGGGCACAAACATGGGATGGTAGAAAGCCCATGGAGCACCTTCTAGTAAACTTCCCTCACAGTGTCAGAGACAGGTCAGCAGCGGGAGGGGCCAGTCCACCGCAAAGCCCATGTCTGAACCAAATGGGTGGACAGATGCCCCTCTCCATCTCCTCTGTCACCCCTTTCCCTGTATATCCCTTCTTCCCTCATTCCCTCCGTGCCAGACTTTCCTCCCGATGTGGCCATGCTTGGAGCTCCTGAGGCTCTGGTTGCTGCATTACCTCATGTCTCTCTTGCACAAGATGGAAGTGAGAAGTGAGACGTCAGATATCCTGTCGACACCTCCAACAACTGACAAAACTGACACACGTTCAGCTTGCACGCGGTTGCAGCTACATGCAAGAATCAGTAATTATATCAATAAAAAAACATTCATGGGGGGAGTGAATATTTGTGCATCAGTGTGTCCGTGTGTGTGTGTGTGTGTGTGTGTGTGTGTGTGTGTGTGTGTGTGTGTGGGCTCTTGCCATACATCTCATGTGGCAAGCCCGGGGGGTGTCGGCAGCGCTTTGGTGACCTTCACCGCAGGGTGCGAGCGTCAGCCTAATTCTGATGAAACCGGGTCAGCGTCACCGTCGACGTGCCCTCCTCTGGACATACCGTCCCTTAGCTTGCATAAGATCCGGGGTGAAGCGATCTACGTCTGCAAGTTACAAGCAGCACAAGTCACACCAGACATATTCCCTCAGAGAGACCCCTCCGTTCTCAGATCGCAAGAGCAAAGAGTTCCTGTGAAGGCTGACTAATATTGAACCCGCAGTGCATGATGACAGATTGGGATAATGGGATAATTATGTGTAGGGGGGCTGACGTTATGTAAGGCTGTCTAATGTTAAAACGCCTGAAGACTGAGACTAGATATAAAAAGCAACTACAATAAGAACCGTATTCACTGGCATTAATATGTAATAGCACTCATTCATTATTAATATTTCCAATATTTATATTTGTCACTCAGTTTATACAGAGTAGCTAGTGTTGGTCTTCAGCAATTGAAATGTCCACCAGTTTGGCATCTCTTGGCTGAAAACATTTATGTGCCCTTACTGCTGACCAGTGGGAGATGCCACTCTGGCCCCAGTCAGCTGGGAGGGCGTGAAGCCCGGTTGCACTGCACCGCCTCCTCTGTTTGCTTTGAACTGTAAATCTTTTCTGATATGTGTCCATGCAGATGACCTGTGCACGTTTCTGTAAATATCTTTGTACGTACGCGACATGTCCAGACTCATTTCTATGTTATCTCTATCATGCTAACAAAGCTAACTGCGTCTGAAAAATCTGATAATGTGAATGATTTACCGTGTTTGAAAATGTGAACACGTCTGTATTTACGTTCTTCCAAGGTGACTGTGCTTGAGTATGTTTTTAAAAGTAGTCTGTAGTTCCACCGTGTGACGTCTTACATCTTAATGTAAGTTGAGCTGATATTGCGTAATGACGGCTGCACACCCGTCATCTGTTACACATGCATCTATGTTGTACATTGTATATGTCCATGTATATGTCCATGTACTAATATGTGTGTGTGTGTGTGTGTGAGTGAGTGAGTGAGTGAGTGAATGAGAGCGAGAGAGTAGTGCACAGAGTGATACTGACATTGACCACGTAGACCCTTTCTGATGCTCCCAAGAGAAAGAGCAAAAATAGAGTAAAATGATCTGGTCTCAGATCCGAAGGCCTCTAGAGTGCGACAGTTATCCTGATAATTAGGACATCACTACTGTTAATTGGTGATCGTAGCCGAGGATACTCATTTCAAAGAGTCTGAATCGACATCTAGTCCAAAGTCAAAAGGGTGAAGGAAACACGATCAGAATCAAGGTCATTTGCCAAGAACGCTTTTGTGTCCCAGGAAGTTAACTGGTGCTGGTGACAAGTACAGACAGTGACATTTTGCCAATCTAATCATAGAACTATAAAATAGAACAGTGTGTATGTTGATATCATCAGTGTCCATGTGGACTGTAAAATATTTCAACATCAGCCTAATATTTGACCAATGTTAGTTATGGCGTTGCAGTACAAGTGGATGTATCTGCTGCATTATCTGTCTACTGTGTTAATGAGTTAGGTCCATTCTGGCAGATGAAGCCTCACAGAGTTGAGCGCTCACCTTTGCCCCTTTCTTTTCTTTGCAGTAGTCCTTCACGGCGTCACTCCTTGGCGTTGTTGACCGTTTGTTTGTTGCTCTGTTGCTCATCCCCCCTCTCCTCCCTCTGCCCCTGGCTGAAGGACCGGTGGCATCCGTGTAAACAGAGGGCAGGCCCAGTGAATACACACCATTAGGTCTAACATAAACACACAGAGGGAGGAGGATGATTGGTAGGCTTGCAGAGATGTGGTTGCTTCATCCGATATTTACAAAAACCCGCAAGTCTGCTGGGCCGACGGTCACAACACAGTTAATGTCACCTCGCAAAAGTCAACGGCAAACACCGCCAGTGTAGCCCTGCCGGCCACAGCGGGTTTTAATAGATGACGCACACCCTGTCTCTGAGAATCCCTGAATCATCAGAGTTGCAGTATCATCGGGGACTGTGGCAGGACGGCCCGGCGTCTGGGCTGGCTGACCCGGACACCCGCGCTAGTCCCTGTTATCAGAGGATTTACGGGGGGAAGATGTACCGAGAGGGGGTTTTGAAAATCGTTTTTTCCGCCCGTGTCAGTGCTGAGTAAGACTCTCTCACACATTCTCCGCCCCAAAAACACGCGCATACGCACACTTCACCTCTTTGAGCTGAGCAGCAGGACACAGCTGCAAGGGGAACGCTGTGATCCCGGGGGGGGGGGGGGGGGTCACAGCTACAGTAACCTCTGACCAGCCTCCTGCCAGCCCGTATTCATTCCCTAGTTATAAATACAGAGTTTCCAATGGACTGGTCAATGGGCATTCTGACCCTGATATAGGCAGCCCAGCGCTTGCAGGTCCTCTTGAAGAGTTACTACCGCTGTGGCATGTGTTGCACCGGATCACGTTACACCGAGCTGTTAAAGGACATCATCTCTCCAAACATTGTTTAAGTGTACATCATCTCAGCAAAATGTTTTGGAGCTTATGATTGTGCTTTCTGTGGAGTGTTGCTTGTGCATTATATTCAGAGATCTTTCTGTTCATGAACTTAATCTTCCAGTTTTCTTCCATCAAAAAAAACAATAAAACCCCCACAGGTTGACACACAACTTGACAAAACACCCCAAATCACTTTGGCTCGTTCATCTATTAAAGAATAGTAACCCCAGTGTTTCTCCTACATAGACTCATCTGCACACAATATCGGAACGGCCGCTACAAAATAAAAAGTTGATAAAAGTTTTGAACTCGCTCTGAGTTGATGTGTAATGCTGCGCCTGAGACTGGTCTCGCGAGGCTGGCGCGCTCACTCAGCTGTTGCTTGTAAACACACCACATGCACATACCTTTCCTCCTAATCCACTTGAGTGATGGACAAGACAAGGGCGCAGTCTGACCTAAAAAAGGAGTCCGAGAAAAACCTGACCTCGACTTGACAACGGAAGGTTGTCAAATTGTTTTTTTCCCCTTCCGATATTGAACTTGAGACATTCCCAAGCTGCTAGCTGAGTCTATATTCAACAATCACGTAATCATACGTGGAAAACTAATTTTCTCCCGTGCATTGAACGTTTGTTGATGAGCATTTTTTACAAGGAAAAGGCTTCCAGAGGAGGAAAAAAGCCAAAGGGGGTCCGAACCTGAGGTACATGCAAAACATTAAACCTAACAGGAAAAGCCCTAAACCTCACCAGTTGAAATGCATTCATTTCAGGAGTAGCTACATCGATATTAGTTATTGTCACAATGGAAAGGGAATGCTGTGTTTAAGCCGTGACAGAATCAAGCTGTTTATTTTGACCCAGATGTCCTACCACCACAAATAACAGGTCTGAGCTAAACCCAGTTCAGCCGCCAGGTAAATAGTCAGTTTGAAACAACCAGACCTTTGACTTCATTGCTGACATGAAAGCGCTACATTTGAACCAAACTATGATTCTCCATGCATTGCACCTATACTGCTGGTTTCCATGTCTGGTTTCAAGGTGTGCGAGCTGTGTCACCCTCAGGGAAAAGCCTGGAGCCACAAGTCCACTCTGAGGGCAGATGCATGGCACAGATCACATAGGAGGCAGGATTGGAAGGACAACACCGTCACTTTTAATTACTTACTCAAATACAACGCATCGGAAATCAAAGGAGGACCTGCAGCAGCCTTCATAGCTGCTCTCTGAACGGTCTCTCCCTATCGGACTGTGGAATCCACTGGTAACACCCTTCAGCTGCGAAATGGAAGTTCTGTTTCCAATACCCTGAAAGAGCTGATACAATTGGTTCAGGTGCTGGTGGTTTGTAAAATAAAATAAAATAAAATAAATGTATGAGCACATGACCCTGTCAGACGGGGAAATGGGTCACAATCTATTGGTTAAGAGACACTGAACACACTAAACACACAGATATGGAAGGAGTTCTGGAAAAATAGTCTGGGGCAAATCTAAACAAAAAGTGAAACACTGATATTAGCTGAATGATTCAGTAAGGTCAAGTTCAGTAAACAGTACTAGATAAGTCACTACTACACGCATTGTTCCTTTACCTGCTGGTGATGCTTGTATTCATTCTCTCTCACACCCTAGCACCTCATAGGAGACAGACACACTGTGCAGTGGCCATTATTTATCAAACTTTACATTAACGCCTGGTTATTAAAACATGAAATAAAAATGTTATACTGATAGTGAAGTACTCTATAGCACACAAAGTGAAAATGGCAAAAAATCTAATTCTTCAGATGAAACTCAGAATGTCCAGAAGGCCTTGTACAAAACTCATTGTTCTGATATATGGTTTGTCTGAGATACAGGATTTCTGACTACTTTTACTTCTTGGAAGAAATGAAAATGAAAATGTATTAAAACATCTTCATAGATTTCAACTCTTCACAATACCTCTCAGAACTCCAGAGTCATATATTTTGTTGTGAGGGGAACAGAGAGAAGGTCATTTGCAAAAGAAAAACTTCAAACAAGGGCCCAAGTAAACAAGTTTATATTTTAATTGATGCCAAATTCATACTCATTCAAGTCTCATTAAGTTCAGAAATGGATAAAGCCCAGCTCCTCTGGGTCGCTTGCTGTTGTTGTTGATGTTGATGATGGTGTTTTTGCATCGATGGCATCATAACACAGTTGCTGACTGTACGTTTTCTGGGCCAGGGCGTCTGGAACAGCTAGGGAGCTCTATTCTTTCCTTTCATCTGGGAGTCAGACGGGCCTTTGTGTATTTGGCACCAGGGATGCAACTAGAAGACAGATTGCAGTTTACAGGCTGCACTTCATGACAGCACGTTTGAAAACAACAATATCCGGTTGTTTTGTCATTATGTCTCTGCTGCTTGCTGTGTGTCTCTCACTTTCTCTGACCTCAGCTGATCGAGCGCTCTGGGGTCCCTGACATCCTGTTTCCTACTTGAATTCACTGGCTTTCTGCGTGTGATTTCTTTAGGCCGGTACAATGAAGTCGACGGAAGCGCATTCTGAGGTCTGATAGAGGAAGTACATTCGGGGGGGGTGGCTGTGTAAATACAGGAAGTGGGCTTATTCTGGGTATCTGCTGAGCAAAACAAAGGTTTCATCCTGTTGTCTGTCTGCACTGAACTGCTCAGCCAGAGGCACTTCAGTCGTCTCATCTCTGAATTACACCATTGGACATTTAAGGGACTCTGCTGCCACAGAAACAAGGGGACGCAATTCTTCATGTTTTAGACATTTAATGAACAAAAGGGCCAATTGTGTGAATGCATATCATCTTAGGTCTAAATCTGTAGCGAGCAGCTGGCCTGAAATATGAGCACTAAGTAAATGTAGAAGAGAAAACAAGTGACATGTGGATTACTAATCGTGTAGTTCGTAACACACTCATTTGCACTTAATCACTGCAAAAACGTTTCGGCTGACCGCGGAGCGTACGTGGTTAAGTGATGCTACTAGATGAGTTGGAACTGACTCATCAGTCGTACCACTGCAATTAAACTCACAGATGCAGATCATTGTGTGGCTGAAACCAAGTGATGCAGTTACGGCCGAAAGTCATCGGCCGTAACCTCGTCATCACTCAACAGAAGAGATCTAGTGTTTAGTAACATAGTGTATACTGCGTCATGGGTTACTTGGAACAGGATTACAATAAACCGATTTCAACTGCACACACATGCACACACAGAAACTCTGCTTTTTTTTCATGCTTCGCTGGGAGAACACGGTGGTTTCGGAGAACTGCCAGACTTTCGCAACCGCTGGCTTGCACCACGGTCCGTCTGTTACATAACAAAACTACAGTCAAATGTTCGGATAAGGAGTCAAACTATCTTACACAGAGTATGTATTCCTTGAACTACATCGTCGTCTGAACGTTACCGTACTGCAGCATATTATTACTACTGAACATAATGTAATTGGCAGCAGATACCAGTCAGAGAAAAGAACAAAGATAGACCATATAGGCCCCATGATATTTGTAGTCTACTCCATTGTAACTCCTGTGTCAAGAGTTCTGAATTGTACTTGTGTTTCTCATGGAGCAGGAAACACGTAATTGTGCCCGGGTGGTTTCTGTGACATTCAATCTCAATTTTGAAATCATATTAAAACAGAAATGAATAGACAAGCAATTTCCTCAAACCAGGAACGACGTCTGAGCACACACACAGCTCACACCTTCTCCTTCACAGCTACACACACACACACACACACACACACACACACACGCCCACACAACACAAGTGTGTCACGTGTCAATGTTAAGAGTGCACGGGGTTCAGCCTCTGGGAAAAAGGTGTGTATAAATAAACTAAGGAGCGGTTTCACTGGTATGAGCAGGTACGTGAAGAAACGGAACAGAAACAGGTGAGGGTGAGCAGATACACTGAGAGAGATAAAAGACGAGACACAAACGGCTCAGCGTGTACAGATACATGAGGAAGACAGAGAGCGAGGCGGTCCAGGATTCAGAGAAGGGTTCATCAGGGTAATTCCAGTGAAACTGATATTAAGGTTGTTTAGGAAGTCATTTCCCTAAAATGTGTGTTTTTTTTCCTGAGTTTGCAAGATTCAATTATGTGATATCGAATGGTATTTGTTTGATATGACTGAAATCTCACCAGGGCCCCTGCCAAGTTCCACACACTGCCCCTCTTATGCACACAGACACACACACACACACACACACACATAGATATACATATAGACAACACATATTTATATATTTCTCACATATTTTTCATACTTTTTTATATTCTTAATATATTGTAAATAGGGTTGCTTCTTTTTACTTTTCACTTTGTACTGTAAATATTGCTGCTCTTTATATTGTATACAGTTGTTTTTTTTTTGCACAATCCCGTAAGCGTTGCCACTTTCATTTCACTAAACGTCCTGTATGTGTACGTGACAGATAAAGTTGCTGAATCTTGAATCTTGAGAGATATATATAAGAGTGTTAGGGGGCTGCAGGTCTGTGGAGTAACTTATGCAATGTGCTTTGGTTTCTGTGTTTGTGTTGCTATTTCTGAACTCTTTGGCCTCCCTTTCCACTCTGTATGCAGTTTCAATAACAAACCCCTACATATTAACTAACAGCACAGGCTTA
The DNA here is from genome assembly GCA_034670385.1 of Hoplostethus mediterraneus. NCBI lineage: Eukaryota > Metazoa > Chordata > Actinopteri > Trachichthyiformes > Trachichthyidae > Hoplostethus > Hoplostethus mediterraneus. Next base: position 1,405,532 of record JAXDDW010000062.1, read on the forward strand.
CACACACACACACACACACACACACACACACACACACACACACACACACACAAAAGAACAGACCAGAACTGTTGATACTGTAGATCCATGACCTGACACTATTTTCTAGAAATAACTATTAACCGTCGTCATGCAGCTCATCAAATCAGACCTTAACCGCAGTAGATAAACAGGGATTTGTCGAGGTGACAGAGAGTCTGGGCCCCGTTGAAACTTATAACACATCAACAATTTGGCCTATCTAGTGATGTTATGATTTTTTTTTTCATACTTTGCGCATGACATTGTTTTCCTGGCCTTGGAGCGAGGACAATGGATGTTATAATAATACATGTTATAACTCTACCTTGACCCATAAAGCCATAGAGCTTGTCAGCTGTGGATTCTGGACCCATAACATTGTTCAATGTGGACACAAATAAGTGTATCCGGACAGACCGGTTAAATAAGATTAGTGCAACTATTACAGACAGACCAAATGGACAGATTGCAGATAATGTGAGATGTACTCTGAATTGTGTCACAGCCACTTATCTTAGAAACATACAGTTGATTTTCATTGCACCTTTATCAAATGGTTTCAGGCAATGTAAACGAGCTCAGCAGCACAAGTCAGAGTGAATGCATTTCTCTTTAATAGTTTTGGAAAATCTGTCATCTTTTATCTGTCTTGTTGCTTGACATAAGGTTCTACATTTGACCCTCAGATAGCTCATAGCAATTTGCAGGTCTTGGCTTGCTGAAGTACTAAAAACAGGGACTTTCCCCGTCATTGTGACTAACACCATTTAGCGAGAAACAGACTAAATTTCAAAAGGTCAAGATGTTTGTTTAAGTGAGTTAAATTGACTCCCTGACTCTACTTGAAAGTTGTGACTTTTGAACTTTTGAACTGAAAATACATTTTCTCATTTAATGATTTTTTCTTCAGGGATATCTTCAAGGGACAAGTTGTGTTTAGAATGTCAACTTTTTTTAATTTACATACTCAATAGATACTTTGTCAATAAAAAGGTCTTGGAAAAAAAGGTTAAACAAACAGATTCACCACATAGATTAAGAGCTGCAGTTTGGTGGTGAGGAGAAGAGAGCTGGGAGAGAGACTTGGGCGTATGGGGGACAGGAGCACAAAGCATGAAAAGCTCTGCATTAATGTATGGAGAGGCCACGAGGTACAAGCACGTGTGAGTAATGTTACATAATACTTTGTGTGTATATGTGTGTGTGTGTACATTAGAGCTGCAGAGAAGGGAGAGAGGAGAGAGAGGAGAACACTTAGTAATAGACTGAGAGAAATGCACAACTTTGACCTGCAAATTGCTTGCAGGTTAAGTGCAGCATGGGCAACGGCTTTCCAGGCACAATGAAAAAGGTTATTCTGTACATACAATAAAAAGCCTTTATACGGGTGCATATGCACACATTCACAGTTTGAAGGCCTCTGGGAGAGAGACTGTGCACGTGGCTGCTCACTGTATAGGTGCACTTGTTTATCCCATACAAATGAGAAATAAATATCCTGTAATTTTATATGATGAGGGTCTACAGGAATATGATGTTGCTTTGGTGCTAATGTGGATTAATTATGTCCTCCAAGTTTTAGTTGCTCTTGGCTGACCTAAAAAACAACAACATTGTTTGGCTCCTACAATACCCTTGCAATGCTCAACGTTTATATTTTACCTTCCTAAACCAACATGAACAACAACATGTCTTGAGATGAGCTGGGTGCTGTGGATAGTAACAGTTCATTGATTAACTGGACAACATCGCCCTCTGGTGAAAATTAAAGTTGAGAAGGTTTTTCCCCTTTGCATGTTTTATCGCGATTGTTGTTCACACAAAACACGATTGATGTGTGAAGTATAACAAAATACAATGTGCAGGAGCATCAGTGACGCTGTAAAATACTAACAGGTTTTACGGTGGTTGTCCAGTCTTCAGTGCTGTCTTATAAGTTGTGGATGCAATGCCCACTGTGACGGCACGACTTCACATTGTGAGTTGTTATCATCGTGGCTGTGATTCAAATAGGACAGAGTAGCTGCCCAATCAGACCATAGGGGCTTTGCGTAAAAAGGGTCAAACACAAGTAAGGCGGAGCACACACTGCTGCTACATCATCAAGAAAAGGTTAAACTCCCCGGCCTCCAACAGATGAAGTACACCCCCAGCTGTCCTGAATCGCTTGAAAGCGCTTGATTAGATCCTCTTTGTGTTCGTGCAGTGTTCACTTCACCTCACCACACCTCGCCACTACATTATCCAGGACACTGGTGCATTTAGGAGACCGGGAGAAGGACGTAGAAAACCCCTCTCAGGCTGGAGAAGAACATGCACACTCGTTGAATGTGGCTTGTTGCCTGTTGCCTGTTGCATGATCAAGTTTAACTGATGTGCTTAGCAGTATGTGTAGTGGGCATTCCCATAAACATCTCGTACCCCTTTATTCAAGCATCCACTTGTATTACACTCGCTCCATCATAGGCCTGGGCAATGATTCACTGAGTTTATGTTTATGGCAGAATATGTGCCATCTGGTCAACAATAGATGTCTCTGCGTTGACAGTCTGGATGGAGGAAGCTGTAGAAGTGTTTCCTGTGTCTGATTCGTTTCGTCTACTGTGGCAGTGGGGTGTGGTTTAGGCATCCAGGGAGGTAGACACACCCGTGAGAGTTTAGGCTGATTAGCAGTCAGGCTTTGTTCCTGCAGCCCTGTGCTTGGATCTCTCACAGTGAAGCTGGGACCGGACTTACCGCTACACCCCAGAGACAGAAGCTGCCTTCTGCATGGAAAGGCAGCAGTTACGGTGGGACTGGAAAGTCTGCATACGAGTGTGTCTTGAGCTGTGTAAACGGGCCCGAGGGCCTTCCCTTTTGGTTCATGCAGTAAACTGTCTTTCACACACACCGCATCGCAAAACAAGCACCAGCTGTGTTTGTATAGACACATCTGTAGTGTCATCAGCCTCAATGGCTATAAAGTCAGCGTCACATATTTCCTCTATTATATAGTCTGTCATTACAACAAACATGCAATCCAGCAGTTTCTTTTGAATAAACGTTATTAATGTTCCCTTAAACACAGTAGCTGTTTTCAAAACACTGTCTGAGTTAGCTGCAAAATTCGCAAGCCCTTTATTTTAGATTGCATGCTCCTGTTCCTGTCGACGTCTTCATTGTGCTTTGATATGCCAAGACAATATTAGTCATATTCGTCCAGCTGCACAGCAATGTTTGTTTTGCCTAGCAATGATAATTTAATCTGGTTCTGCATGTGAGTCTCCTCATGCTTTTTAATCTTGTCGAAATTTAGGCAGGCAAAAAGTAGGCAGGGAAAGCAGAACGCTGCATTATGTTTAGCCCATCTGCACAGGCAGCATTTTTTTCTCATACCAGGTGCGAGAGAAAGTCAGAATATACACTTTCCAATGATGACCTGATAACTGGTGATTTTTTTATGTCAGGAGTATCTGGTCCTAACTGCTTCAGCATTAATTTTTCTGTCAGGGTCCTTGTTCCAGATGGAGTTTTTAGGTCTTCAACTGTAGGCGGTGCAGGTGCAAACTGAGCGCCTTCATTTTCCATCCTAGTTAGCAAGCTAACATAAAACTAAATTAAAACTTTTATACTAAACTATGCCCTTACTTTCACTTTTACTTCACCTAAAACGTTTAACCTGGAAACCTCTGAATACAACAGATAATGTGCTAGTCAACTTTCAAATATGTACTGTTTTAGTTGCCGTTTGACGACATGGAGAAACTAGGCCAAGAGTTCTCCAGTTTGGAAGGGTTGGTTAATGCCGCTGACTTGGCAGCCCTTTTTGTGCGCTGCTGTTTGGCTAGTGGACGCATATGGCTCAAGTAGTTGATTGACAGGTCTTTGTCAGTCCCCATCCCTCCCCCTACACGGCACTAAGAAGAGGCAGGCAATGATAGCGTTTTAGACCACTCATCAAGATTTAACGTTCAAATTCACATTTTTGTGTCCAGAAGTTATTTCTGTATTGGAAATATATTATGCCCTCGTCTCTAGTTTTATGCTCCTAAGACTTATCAATTTCCATAGTAGTTGTGTGTTTTAAAACACACAACTACTATGGAAAGTGTATGTTTGTTTATTCTAATAAATAAAATATTCTTATCTAATGTTTGTTTATTCTAATAAACAGGTACTATGGACAGTGGGATTTTAAAAAGGTTATCCCAACTGCTGCCGAAACCCGGGATCGAACCAGGGACCTTTAGATCTTCAGTCTAACGCTCTCCCAACTGAGCTATTTCGGCGCTGTTACATGACGTGTGGTAGAAGTATCTCATATAGCAATCACCAGTAGTATGTGATACATATTTTCCCGTCATGTTTCTCATCCTACAGAGTAAGGTTTTTTGTAGTCATTTCTGCTTATCTACACGTGTTTGTCCCAGTAGCATGATACCGCAACAAACTGGTTGTGTCCCGAACGAATTAGCTTACAAAGTCAACATGTTGTTTCCCAAACGGCTCGTCCGCTGGTCGTCGTCTTTAATACTGTGAAGAGCCCGCAGAAGGTCCCAGAAGACCTTGGCTTTCGTAGAAAAATGAGGGAGACGGGCTAGAAATGACAGAAAATGGTGAGCAAACACGAGTATCCACATGCCAGTCGAGGACAAGTTGCTGCTCTACCGTTTCAACACAAGGTGGCACTGTTGGTTATCACAGAGGACTGTGACTGTGTGTGTGATGGCATGTGCCAACATGACTTATTTTTCCATTTGACACAATAGGGTTGAAATAGTCAAAGAAGCGCTTTGGCCACTAAAGTCAACTACAGATGAATGATATATCCCTATAGTGGTTGTTTTAACAGAGGTGGTATGCTACTTGTCATAAACCCTTCAATAAATCCTATGGCCTTTTACCTCTCCTTAACTTCGGCCCATTTTCTCAGTGCTTTCTTGTTTCCAATGTTTCCACCTTGCTATCTTTGTGTATCCATGCACTCTCTACCTCAACCAGTCCTTTTTTGTACCCGATTATTTTTCCTTCTTATACTTGTACATGCACATGCATCACCAAACAGCTGAAGACGTTTTTAATGCATTTTTGTTAAAGCCATGCAGTGTTTTGAATTGGCATTATTGAAGAAAAAAGTCGTCTTCATGCTTTGTATAAATCCTGCTGTACAATGGAATCAGAAATCAGACAGACACAGCTTTGCTCTCTGTATTAGATCCCTTTGAAGTCCCTATTTCCTGGCATAGTGCTCCTTGAACAGCTCAGCATTGTGTGCTGATAAGACTACTCAACGATACAGAAAAAAAAGATAAAATTGATTAACACACTGATTAATCAGAAGGACCAGGACCAGGTCCAGCAGATGTCACAGTATGCCCTGGCAAAGCACCGTGTCAGTCTACGCTGTTGTATTCCTTTCCATCACAGCGCTCAAAACTAGGGCCAAAACATTTGCCAAAGTCATTACTGGTTGAATGAATGGTTTGCCACGAAAGTGTGATGGGTAGGAGCAACATTGCAGGACTTTGGGGGTAATTGTGGTGGTAACAGTTTAGCTCACTAATCTTATCAGTCTGTGCTTATCAGTGTTTGGGTATTTCCTGATGGGGTTCTGCAGTGACGCAGTGCTGCCCCTTTATTAGTCATATTATGTCCTGTTGCCAGCTTCTACCCCTCCTTTTCCCTCTCCCCTTTCCCACTAATCTCCCTACCACTCTCTCTCTCTTTTTGTCTCTCTGTCTTCCCCAAGGTGACTTTCCTTCCTTCACAGACACTGCAGCGGTTTTCCCCTCTTTGTTCTGGAAGGCCTGAGTGTGGATAAGAGATGAGAGAGATGCAGGCTGGTGGAATAAAGCGAAGGAAGGGAGGAAACGGGGGTGTGAAAGAGGAGAGGACTGATGAGATTATCAGGCGGGATGTTGGAAACTACAGCGTAGGACAGATTCACTCTGTTAAAATAAGAAATGAAATATCAAGGTGCGGAGATCGAGCTGAATCTAGACATATGTTTACCTGGATAACAAGATTCGTCTTCATTAGCACTGGTGATTAGCACTGCTGTCACATCATGATGAGGGTATAGTGAGGGTTCACTACAGTCAGCATTAAATACTGCAAGTATCTGGGACGGAGTTTCTAAATTTAGGGATCAGAGAAACAGGGAGTGGAAACAGGAGCTGTAGAAAGGGAAGGACAGGAGGGAAAAAAAAAGGAGAAAGATTTGCACGGTAAGGTCCAGAGGAAGGAGGATGGAGGGATTCTGGAAGTGCCGCCAGCAGGATGGATCCATGCGCTGTTCTGTTTAGACTGTAGAAATACAGCTGCAGTTGTAATGGATGTCCAACGACAGAACTCTTTATTTCGTAAGCTCATACAATCAGCAGCGTCACATCAGTACATCAACAGAGCAACACAATTTGTATTCGCGATCATTCATTTCCAGTTCCCATCTCTCCAACCCGGAGGCAGGGTTCAAACCAAAACTGTTACTGATTTAACTCAAATTATAACTGTCATTTATTCTTCAACGCTGTGTGGGGGATCTGGATGGTGCCTGCCAGCCCCCCCTGTGGATTGCAGATTCCACTCTTAAGTCTTCCACTCTTCTTAATCAGCTCTCCCCCCCCCTCCCCCTCCCCCTCCCCCGGCTGATTGCAAAGAGCTTCACCTGGGGCAAGATGGCTGGCTGGCTGGCTGGCTGGCTGGCTGTAATTCTTTCCCCAAAGTTTCTCGGTGGCGGATGCCCCAGTCTGTCACAGCGTTTTGTTTTAATGCATCATTTACACTCCACACAGCCTAAGCTGAGGTGCTGAGTTGCTTGTGGTAAAATAAAGTCCATGAAAAGGGAACACACTCAGAAATGTGCATATGAAAATGGCTGGGATCTAAATGTGTGGGTGTGTTCCCTTTTCACGGACTTTATTTTACCTCAAGCAAAAAAGCAAAATCACTCGGATCCAGGTGAAAGTCCTCTCTTTTCTGTTCCATGTACAAAATGACAGACCTCCCCCATATAAATAAACATCCATTTCCCTATGAATAAAAAATAACGCGGTTCAAAATCCACAAAACACCAAAATCAACGTTAAATATATGTGACTAGACGAAGAGACCTGAGGTCGATCAACTTTTAGAGAGATGAACTTTTTAATACAGACTTTGTTTTGTTCTATACAGTAACACAATATAAATCTTGTACAATACTAACATTTCTTTATACACATGGTCATAAATGTACAATACAGTGTACACACATATTAACACAAATACACTTACATGTATCACATTAACCGCCCAACTCAATCAAAATGATGTGATTTTCTGGCCAGCAGACGATTCTGACCAAAAACACATTTTTCGACTAAAACCCGACATTTACGAGACATTTCAATATTTACATCCCTGAAAAAATGTACATGGATACACAAGAGCTCTTCTGTCTGCCTCGCAAACAGTGTAAAAGGGGGGATGGAGGATGAAGGAGGAGATAGCCCAAAGCCTTAGGAGCTCTCTAAGACATGAGCCCATACAAAGTTTTAAGTGTATTGTATCTATTTACTGTACGCCATAAATCTTGACCAACTATAACACCTACTATATAACAACTGACTGAGGGCTGGTTTATTGTAATATGTCCAGCAGGTTTCAAAAGGAGACATGAAGCCCTGAGGAGAAAGAGAGACGCAGATACGATGCAGTATGTCCAGGACTCCATCCAGAAGCTGGTCGAGGCCCGTCTGTCAGCGGCTCTGCCTTCCAGAGCAACACGCCCAGTCAGCGCTTCTTCTTCCATGATGGGATTTCTCCTGACTACAGAAACTGGTTTGACTGTACATCCCATAGATAGGTGGATTGAGTGGATAGTGGTACCAAAATATTGCCCTTTGATTCCCCCTGTAAAACTGAAGTGATACAATTTCAGCAGTATTGCAGTAGCCTGTCATATACACATAGTTATGAGAATAATTTGGTCTTCAGTGTCGTGACCCAACAGGCCCCCTGCTATCAATCAGCAGATGAAGTTCCCTCTCCTCTCTCTTCCCTCTGTACTCCACCAATGGAAAACACACAATTCTTTGTTCACACCCTGGGGGGGGGGGGGGGGGGGTCATTGCTTTGCTCATGATTTATTGCACATAATCATGGACACACTTGTTTATTCACTTCAATTCACACACACACACGCACACACACACACACACACACACACACACACACAAACGCCCAAACAACCTTGCATGCATCCTCGCGACCGTTATACCGACAGTTAATTTCTCAAAAAAAAGGATGTCATGCCTTTTAGCTTCAACTTGCATGCTGACTGCTGAGAGATGGTGCTCTGTCTCAAATGAAATCTGAGTCAATTTTTTTTTTTTGCAATTTCTTGTAGTTTCACTTGAGCCTGTAAACTTTGAATCTGAATGCTTGCATTTGCCCGTCGTTAATTCAATTCAATTCATTATTATTTATGCGCAAACACTTTCACTCCGATACGTTGTTGTAAACATACAGCAGGACATTCAGCACCATGAGAATCAATGAACTCAGTTAAGGCATGAAAACTTAAAGGAGAAAAGAAAAAAAATATAAACTTCCATTCATATTTTTTTTTCACTGAGAATATCTGTGCAGGTATTGGTGTGCTTTCTTTCACAGATAATGACTTAATGTTGGTCAATGTGCATCACGTGTGTGTGTGTTTCTGTGCATGCGCACATGCACGTGCACATGCAAATTGAGAGTGCATGCAAGAGCAACAATGTATGCATTTGCTGTGTGTATGTATGCCCGGGGGGGGCACCCCAGCATATAGTCGCCATAATGCTTGTCCATCATCGCCATGGTGACGTGGCCATCTTGTCGGCTGGAAGCAGACTAACGAGGGCCTGCGTCTGCGTGTGAGGAGAGCCCGAGAGCAGGAGGCTCTAATTAAAGCTCAGGACAAACTTGCCTCCACATCTGCATGGAGCTAGAGGTCATGGGATTTATCCTGACCTTTGTAAACTAACAGGTCCTCTCACACCCATGCACACACACACACACACACACACTTATACATACGTACGCACACGCACACACACACACATACACACGCACACACATAGACACCGGCCTCATTCCCTCACTGCCTCTGTGAGGCATCGATCAGTGCCATCGCTGGCGTCTACCCGTGGTTTGCGACCCTTCCTCTGGCCTCCCCCCTCCACCCATGAGTTATGAATAACAGTCCCCCCGCTGGGAGCCGGGTCCACCTGCAGCAGGGAAACCACCCTTTTCTTGACGCGTGTTTTGAGGGCACGCCGCAGCTTCTGCCTTGTGAAAGCGTAGAGCAGAGGATGGAAAATGGTGGTCCCGTAGGCCATGGCCAAGAAGCAGAGGCGGAGCCGCACCAGGCCGTCGCTGGGACCCAGACACAGGATCAGCACGTTGACCGCAGACAGAGGGGCCCAGCACCCCAAGAAGCTGGATATGATGATCAGGGACATCTTTAAGACGCGCCGCTGACGTTCCCGACGGTCCCGGTGTCGGCGCACCGCCCGCCTCAAGGCGATGATAGCGGACACCGAGGCCTGGACGCCCATGGAGGAGACGGGCGGCGGCAGCGGCGAGGTGGCCTGGCCGGGGGTCGAGGCTGAGGCGGGGAGTCTGAGGAGCCGGGGTGGCCGGGGTGGTGGCGACGGGGGTGGTGGCGGCCGTGGTGACCGTGGTGACCGTCGCTCCGCTGTCAGAGGTCATCTGGGGCACAGAGGGGAGGGGCGGAGGTGACGTCGGCGTCGGGGTGGGAGAGGGGATGAGGGGAGGATGGGTGAGGTGCTGGTTCTGGCCGGAGGACACCCGCTCCGCGGCCGGGTTGAGATCCTTCTTCTTGTGCCTCCTGCGGCGTATCCTGCAGCCCGAGTCCTTCGCGCGGTTGCCGCCGCCCCTCAGCATGTGGGAGCCGATGCGGATGTTGAGGGCCCGCAGGATCCTGGAGTAGGTGAACAGCATGACGGCCACGGCGATGAAGAAGCAGGGCACCTGGAGCAACAGGTGGTAATACATGGCCAGGCCCGTGTAGTAGCCCTGCCCCCCTACGCACAGCAGCGTTCGGTTCTGCCACGCGGGGGGCAGGTGATGCGGAGAGGAGGAGGGGCGAGGGGAGGCCGAGGAGGAGTACGAGGGGGAGGTCGGGACGGGGGTCGGTCCAGCGGCGAGCTCGGAGTCCCGGCTCGGCCCCTCCGTCTCTCCGTCCTTGCCGTCCTCGGCCTCGGAGGTGAAGAAGTCCCCCTCGAGGAAGGGCAGGAAGAAGACGGCCAGGGAAACGGCCCACACGGCGGCGAGGAGCAACGCGGCGCGCCGCGGGGTCAGCAGCCGGCTGGCCGGACGCACCGAGATGTCGTAGCGGTCCAGACTGATGACCAGCACGTTGACGGCCGTGGCCACGCTGGTGAACGTGACGCAGGCCTCGTGGAAGCAGCACAGCGTGGCCAGGCCGCCGACCCCGCTCCCGTCCGCCGGCAGCAGGATCACGGCCACGGTCAGCGGGAGGCACAGCACACACACCAGGATGTCCAGCACGTGGAGGTTGACGGTGACCAGGTTGCTGACCGAGTCCACCAGGTTGGACTGGGCGCAGTAGAGCACGAGCACGGTGAGGTTGCTGCTGAAGCCCAACACCAGCTCCAGCATCAGCACGGTGGTCAGAGACACCTGGAAGCCGAGAGGGTAGGGCGTGCTCCAGCCCTCCTCCGGCCCCGCCCCGCCCCCTCCTCCATCCAGCAGGTCTGCCCCCTGACCATCGCTGGTCTCCAGGAGGTCGCTATAGCCTTCGGTCTCCATTGACACCGCAGCACTCCTTCACACATAGCAACAGCAGCCGCCGTGCCGGACCGTGCTCCGCGTCTCCATTTTGCCTGGCTCAAACGAGACAGCGACGTAGGATGATGATCTTGCTCTGTCTGAGGTTCTGCACAGAAATGAGGAAGAGAAAGGAGAGGAAGGGAGAGAGAGGAAGGGAGAGAGAGAAAGATCAAGCGCTTTAGTCAGCTTGTCTCGTATTTACTCAAAAATAGCATTCAGCAAACGCAAGGCAAACTCGTTATATTTCACAAGGTAAGCTATGAGTTGAAACAACAAAGTGTGATCAGTCTTCTTGGCAGTCCGATAGAGTCATGGTGTGCAGCTGATGCCGCTAATGATGGGCTATGTTGTCTCGCTGGGCTGAGGCAGTGAGACGACAACAACATGCTCCGCAAAGACAATGGAAAGCGTTCAGGGAGAAATTAGAGCAGCATTTCTCTTGGGGGACAGTGTGTGTGTGTGTGTGTGTACGTGTGCATGTGTGTGTGTCCTTAGGGAGTGAGAAAAGGCGCCCTGAACAGCACACAGATACTAACAAGCCAAAGGGGATTTATCGCCTGACCATTGCTTACTCTTCATTTCCTGCATTGCGCTGAACGGAAACACAATTTACAAAAAGATGTGATCATACACGCTGAGTGTGAGTGGGCGTTGTTTGATTCTTTCTTACACGTATTATATTGGTCACAAAAGAAGCTTACACTGTAGAGCCAAATAACCCACGTGGAAACGCACTTTAAACAAACAACACTTAAAATCGGCCTGTACCTGTTATCCTGGTCTACTTGAGCGCGGTCCGCCAGTTAAACCATTACAAAATCATTAAAACCCTCATATAAAACACTCCTGTTAAATCCACTATGTTACATCTACCAAGTGGATAGGAGATATGCCCAAGAGGAGGCGTGGACGTTGCTGGGCCGGTTGAGAGACCGTGCAGTGCATGTAGACATGACAGACATCCAACTGAGTGTGGCGGCAGTTAATAGTTTTCAGAGGGAGACGTAATGAAGATGAATGGGTCAATGATCCACAGACATGGCACATCAACAATGACGAGCCCCCCTGGCATCCTCTCTCCATCCCTCCCTCGTTCACCTTTACCTTTTTCAGACCCTCCTTCTTTTCTCACCTCCCCCAATACTCCAGTCCAGTTTAGCATGTAGAGCATGTTGTTTATGGCTGACTGGCTGCTCTCCCATAAATTGCTGGCTGATTAGGAACCTCTTGTCAATATAAGATACTCAACTATTCCCACAGCAGGAGCGTCCTTACTCCCAATGTTAGCCAGATTGCTTCTCAATCTTTAGATTTAATTCTCACCCTCTCGTTTTCCCCTTTTCTCTTTCTTCCATTTGCCAGTTTTTGCTCCCATTTCTCATGTGGGAAGAACCTGCAGGCAGAACAGACTGTCAGTGTGGAACACTGTTCTCTCTTAATCCACTAATGGGTTCCGTGGGGTCTGTGGTGTTGCTGGAACATTGATTTAAGGCATCATCGATCTGCCAATTTAATAGGCCCAAGGCAAGAGAACACACACAAACACACCTAACCCATCCAGTTTCTGTGGTCTTATTTTGAAACGCTGCTTAAAAATAGAATTTGTACTACTCATTTATTTGAACACTTGTCACAGTATGTAGTAAACTACCGCAAACAACTTGACTTTATTGAACAAAGATAAAGTATTCTTATGTTGGATGCAACTTCAATATTTGAAATATAAGAAGTATTTAAACATATAGAAAGTTGGCAGCATTATCATACATCTTTCATGCACATGACCTGGGAACATTACAACATGCTGATCCAGATCCATGGGTTAAGCACTGAACTTTCACGCCAGGGAGAGTTCGAGAGTTTGACCCATTTTCAACATTGATCTTGATCAGGGTTTTTGTGGGATCGGCTTACCCAGATGGACCTTTTACACTGACGATCAATCCATGAACGTCCCGATTCACTACACTAGTGCAAAAGGAGTTTTAGAAACCAGCACATGCATGCTAATTCTATGTCCATGTGAAATCACGCAGTGTTTGGATGTATTTTGGTGATGAATAGATGATGATCTCGCTTTGTGAAGGGACAGAATCATGATGAGATATTGATTTGGCAGCAGGAAAAAGCAAAAACATGAAATATTATCATAGTGCACCTAACACCTAGTCAATGGTAATGAGTGATGAATGGTTTCACCCTAACAAAAACATGAGCCAAAGCCAGAGCCTGTATGAAATTGGTAATGTATTATAATGAAAAGTACACACTATGTTAAAAGAACACTATGTACACTATGTACACAGAAGTACACTAAAAGTACACTATGTTATATTGTGCTACATATAATGATGTTTAACGCTGTTATTCTAAGATGTTACATTATTTAGCAAATTGAGGACAAATGTCAACAAAACAACAATTCAAATTTGAAAAGTAGTAAGGATACTAGTGGTGTTAACATCCCACGTCATCAATTACACTGCTAATAGATATCCTATTTATAAACATACCGTTCAATACTCCATTGACCTAACAGTCTCCTGCAGCTTATTTTAGTGGGTTGTTTGACCCACTGAATGAATGTCCAGGAATGATGTTGAACTATCCGTTACTATATAACTAAATAATAGCTCTGTCAATAGAAGAGCACTATCACAGAAACTGTGAAGTGATGATATGACAACCATGAACAGTGAGCTCACATTGTATTATTTACCATTAAAATAAACAAAGGCACAACAAAGGGACGCGTTCGATCATGATTGTTCTTTGTTGACGAGATCAAAATTACCCATCACATTCTGAAGTCCCTCGCCTGATCAGTCTCATCAAACATCAAGCTCATTCACGTCAACATCATTCACTTAACAGTCCTGCCATTAATTACAAGGGAATGATTGCGTGCTGATGCAAACTGAATCAGCCATCAACATGAGTAATTTATGCTATTCTGAGATTGACTGAAACAATGAGTCAAAATCAGCCATGCGACAGCGCGTACTGCTTGATGAAGAGGTAAGATACACAGAGGGCAAAAAAAGCCTGTTTTAGTATGTGATTTGAAGGGAACACAAAATGTCACAAGCCCTTTATATGAACAGCTGTGACTTTGACCCCGAGGGTGGGGAAAACTCATGATCTTCCTATTTTGTACAGGAAGTACAAAAAAAGTAAATAAGTAAATGTGCAGACAAGGTGCTGAACCGTGCGTAACTGTTTTAATGATCACCAGTGCTCGTGTCTTTCAGCGGAAACCATAAATACTCTGCTGGCAAGGGTCATTTGAGGTTGCAAGGATGTGTCGTCTTGTTAAGTGAAGGGAGAAACACGCCTCTCCGGGAGCCAGGAGCCTCAAAGGAGCCCGTATCAGTCCGCCAAGCCATTGTAGTGAAGTTCTGGCATTAGATATGAGCAATGAATTGTGCTACAGCTGTCTGCTTGCTGCCACCAACCAGTGTGAGTGTGTGTGTGTGTGTGTGTGTGTGTGTTTTGAATGTGTGAGTTGGGGTAGCAGACATTCGCTGGCAGCAAGGTGAAACTTGATTGATTGACAGCTCAGACAGACGGGAACATAAGGGTACGTCCAACTCATGGCACATCCGTTCAGACCCATAGCATTGAGTTGTCTTCTCACAGCGGAAGGATCGACAGGAAACACCCGTGGATGTTTTCAGATCTGAAGAGTGGATCTGGGTTTTCTCCTATCGCTCAAAGATGAAAGCTTTAAGTACTGTACTATCTGATGGTGATAGTTCCGGTGGTCTACCGAGCCAGGCTGGTACAGGCGGCTAGGAGTTTTCTCTTTATCTTGCAATAGATTTTGAATTCCAGTTTTGGAAACAAATAAAAGAAACAATCTGTACTGAAGTGCCGTTTGACTGGAAAGTGGTCTCTGACTTTTGCACAGTACTGTATATAAAATGTATGCCTACTTTTGAAACAGGTGGTGTCTACTGTTTTGTTTGATTTTATTCTCTTTATATGGGAAATAGAGGGTGGATGACATCTACATAGGTCATGAGCTCGACTCAAACTAGCAATTTTGTAATTACATGAGAATAAACTTGCAAAGAAGCATCCTACAAATGGATAAATCTGAAGTTAGACGCTTCTGTGTAAAAAAAAGAGGCATTCAAAATATTGATTTACTGATATGGATGAGCAGCGTCAATCAAGTATGGGATGAAAGCAGCGAGAGGGGAAGGGGAAGAAAAGCAAAAAAAAATGTGCGTACACAGTGTGTGTGTATGTGGGAGGAAGAGCGAGAGGAAGGGAGAGAGAAGGAGGGGGGGGGGGAAAAAAGAAAGAAAAGAGGGTGATGGCGCATGCAGCACGCTGACTCATGGCTGTCTTGGGTGATCCTAATGTCCGCAGTGAGACAATCGATCAAAAGGCTTCATTTTCCCCACTCAAGTCACCCAGCAGCGCTAACAGCAAACAGCCACAGCTGGGCAGCAGCACCCCTGGCAGGCTCCCAGGAACCCAGCCTGGACAGACCTCCAACAAACACCCTCCGTCTGCATCGCAGCTCTCTGGTCAGGGGGCAGCTCGGGGGGCGCTTCTGGCTTTGTAGGTGCCGTTCAAAATGAGAGGGCAGAGCAAACCCGAGCACTGTAATACTCTACCTGCCGTCACAGCTCCTGCCAAGCCCGCTCTATGTAAATCGCCCCAACAACCAACCGTACTTCACATCCGTGCGTGCCGAAGACACGCTGCATCACTAACCGCCACCCACGCGGCCGCCCACCGAGCCGTACTCCCAGGCCCGTATGTTCTCCGCAGATAGAAAAGGAAGATGGATCGCTATATCTGCGGCGAATGACATCTTGTGTGTTTAAGAATACCGCTGAATCCCATCCACACCTTGAGACAAGGTAGAGGGGAAGGAGGTGACGGGGAGGCAAGATGAAGGGGGAGGTAGGTGGAGAGAGGGAGTGATGGATGGGAGGGAGGCTCAGGGGTGTACAGATGGATGCTGAGTCGTGTACCCGCTTGAGGGGGATGTTTGTTCCCTGTTCACTCCCTCCATCCATCTCTCCTTTGAACAGTCCCACTTGCGCCTCCTTTCTACCCGTCTTTAGCATCCATCTTACACCACCGTTTGTCTCTCTCCTTTTACAATATACAGTATCTTTGTGCATTCCTCTTAGGTCATTCTGTGTCTTTGAAAGCCCAAAGTAGTATTTCGTATATGCGACGGTGCAAGTGTCATAGATTGGAGCGTGTCCAGACACCATACAGCCCACAACGCTGACTGGCTGCAACCAGGAACGTCAATAAGGAAAATCAGGCAGACGGGTCAATCGTCACATCCTGAAATCTATAGTAACATCTCTGAAGACCTTGGTGTCCGGGCAGCGCTGATCCAGGGGGTTTGGTGTCACCGTTACCACCCGACAGTGAGCGTGATGGATATCAGTGGCACTTGACTCCACCCTCCATTATAAAACCTTCCTCCATATCCTATATCCAGCATTAAAATCCCAAGCCTGTAATTTAGCGCTAATGTGCTAACACATTAATAAGCACCAATCAAGCAACCATGCAATCTCACCTCTTTAAAACGGGAAGAAATCAAGCGTGAATGCTGGTGAGTCATATCAAGGAAAGTGGAGAGTTACACTGATACTTTAGGATACTGTTGGATTGCCGGTCCAACAGAATAGCATTGATTGATCATAATGGGTTAACCAATAAAATGGCGGGGGGGAAAAAAAATAACACTATTCATTATATTTCTATTATTCCAGTAATTACTCGTGTTCCTAAAGAGCTCTCCATCATTGTTCGTCATCAGGAGCCGGATGGTCTGAATGCTGTCTGTGGGCTAAGACGCCAGTTTAGCTTGATTTGGCTGTCCAGTTTCACTGCCCCATGGAGAGACAATCAGGCATTTTATTAAGGCAGTGAAACCCCCGCGAAACCCAGGGAAGTGTTTTTTTTTTTAGTTTATTTCCAACCCATTCAAACCAACACAATGCCTTTGCAGTGCTGACCTGTAATCACCACCAGCTGTAATTTAATCAAGCCAGACAGCAGGATCTCTATGTGTCAAAATATCAATAATACCGAAAACAATTTTGATAACAATGGAATAAAAGTTCGGGAATAAGTGGAATTCACCTGCCACCAGAACGACAAAGACTGAATACGTCAGCGCTCGGTTAAAACGATGAAGTTATTTCTCCCCAGAAGGCAATTACGGCACAATTAATGCCATTTATCTCCTGCAGACAGGACGTCGTCGGGCCAGTAGGGGAAAGCATCACCGCAGGCATCACACCACAAGGATACACCGCTACACACACACACATTACCAAAAAAACACAGTTTGCATTTTATGTCCCCGTGTAGGATGGTTTCATAAGAAAACCAGTAGGAGGGCAAACTGGTGTCTGAGTGGGTAAGATGAATACTATATATGTGGTGTCATTTCAATCTCATTTAAACCTCCAGCCTCCATCTAATCAGGCAGATATATCAAGTAAGTGACGTATAAACATTTCCCCCAAGCATAAAAACCTTCAGTATGGCATATCAAGTAGGTCATACACAACGTGAAGTGGCTGTGTTCATATACGACAGAAGTGGCCACATTGATTGAGTCTTCAAAATTCACTGTACGTGGGTCTTCTCTTCTCTCTCTCCTCTAACCTTGATAGTCTATTTCACCACAGCCACTCCACTTTGCTCTTCTAGTAATTCATCATTCCATCTCTCCTTTGTACTTGTTTTCCATCATTCAGGGCTGCATCTCATTTGATGTTTTAAAAAAAAAAAACGTTCAAAGGTCGCTTGCAGTTTTAGTGCTCAACAGCAGCACGCAGGCCTGTGAGATGTGTGTATTAGGGTTGATTAAATAAGGACATGCCCAACCCAGGGGAAATGTTGCTCTAAATAGAAAAAAACAAACAAATATTGACCCACTTCAAATTCTTTAAATCAAGTTGACACCTGCTGTAGAAGAGAGGGGTTCGGGAGGCTTGGTGCCCATCTAAACACCGCAGCATCTCAGTGAGGACATAAAGGACATAACTGCTGCCATATTCACACACAGCATAGAAAATTGTTCACACAAAAAAAGTCAAATATACGATCCAAAATCATTTTTTCATTAACATTAACGAAGAGTTTGACTTGTCTATGAAAATTTTTTTTTTAAATTAATTAATTTTTATGTCAGTGTTTACAAAAATTACAAACTAATTCCCTCCAATTACTCGCAAAACCCACATTTACCTTCATATTGCAATACAATTGTGTGCTTTCCCCATCCTGGGGTTGTCCTGCAGTACCCTCAGCGGGATTCTCACCATTTCAATGCTGTTAGACCCACGAGCAGAAATGAGAGCACTCAATCAACACATTAGATCGGAGGTGCAATATTCCTTAGCTCATTGTGCTGAAACACAACGTGACAGCTTCCCTCAACTATACTCTAGCTGGAGAGTGACACACATGGTAGCATGGTTTCCCCACCAGCAGCATCAAAGCCTCCATAAATACATGCGCTGATGCGAACACACAATGACCCACATGCAAAGCAAACATACACACACACACACACACACACACACACACACGCTGGCGATGTGGGAGTGATCGGAATGGGAATACGCTCCAGAGATCGCCCCTTCGGGATTCACAGCAGGGAGTCCCCGAGAAAAAAGAAGCGGAGGAATCTTAACACACAATTAAGCCACACACACATCACACACACATCACACACGTGCAGGTGTGCTTCAATAACATTCTTGATCTTCTGCACGTTTGTACTTTTTCAGTGCATTTTCAGAGTAGTTTGCACACTAATCCATTCTCAGAGAGGCAGAGATGCCAATTTCTCCACCAACAGTAGCCTCGGTAGACCAGAATGCAATGCAATCACAAGACTGTAAGACCTATTTTGAGTGAGGGATGCAGTCACGATCATAGACACGTAAACCCAATGTTTACAAACTAGCGGACTAACTAGCTTGTTCCTTCTCATGGGAAATCACTAGCAGAAGTAGAAGTAGACAAAGCATGTTGAAGGAAAGTTTAGGTTCAGGTACCGGGTAGAAAAGATTATGTTCAGGTGTGACTTGGGTAAGGTTAGGCTAAGGGTTGAGAATAGCTCCAGGTCAAGACTAATAGACACAACATTCCCATTCAATAAGATCCAGCCTGGTCTCATGAGCACAAAGTCGTGCTCTGTGTACAAAAGCTGTGACAAATAGGTTTTCCGATCACAAAAGGATTACGTAGTGTGACATTGAAATAGTGCAATAGAAAGTAAGGGTGCGGAGGTCAGGGTGGTGCGTGGGTGAACATGTTTGCCTCTGATCCATGTTCAATTCTCAATACATGAAAAGACGTTTTTCGACTGTGAGTCGTTTTACTTGCCTAAACTTAACCGTTAACAAACCTTTTCACATGAAAAGTACAACATCCTGGCTACTGTTACATAATCCTTTTGTGGAGGATGCATTTGTGCTTATTTGACAACATTTTGAGAGACTGTGTTGCAGGATCCAACTTGGGTTCTTTAGGCTAGCAGGAAAAGCTTTTAGCCCTATACCCTCATAAACTCCACAACAAGACAAGCTTGGACATTGCTCCTTATAAAGACACATTGAGAGGCAGGATTAGGTGAGAAAAACACTAGCGAGGAACACACTCATCCCCCATTCGTAGATTTCTATCCAACTGATTTGTAATCACCAGTAAACCAAATCTAAACATCCATTTTGAATTGTTTTTAGTCTTTCGTCAGAAGTGAGCTAACAGGTAATGTGTAACAGCACTGTGTTAAACTGTGACACTCTATATTTAACATTTAACCAAAAAGTAGTTGGTTATTCATTTTCCATTCTAAAAAACGCTACGGCAGGAGAGTCTCTGAGACAAACTATCCACCAGAGAGCTTTGTGGAAGAATTTCTTGTTTCATTAAACCGTCAAAAAAACCTTATGTGGAGTTCCCAAGTCAGTGTGACACTAGAACCACACCATCTCTCCATCCAAAACATCACGTGTCTTAGAAATTAGCAAAAAGGGAATTGGTTCAAATCAATGTGACTGAAATTATGTCATATCAATAGTCAAAATGGGTCCCTGCAAAATGGAAGGATATAAGGAGAGTGTCAAAATAAAATCCCAACATGAGGCTGCATGTTTCCAGTGTCTTCTCTTTTCCTTTCTTGTACTGGAACATAAAGGTTACCGTGCAGGATGGGGGGAGGCTTTCAAGGATACAGCTAAACGGTCAGCAACTGCTGTCCCACAGATCACATCCTAAATTGATAACATTCAATCAAAGCACATAGGATATTTTTCAGGCCCCTCATCAAAGCTGCTCTGACAAGGAGGTGATTTGTTCATGTCGCCTCCAGTCCGGAATCAACATTTTGACTGTCGTGCCCCCCTACCGAGACAGCCCCCCCCCTCTAACATCTGTGTTATTCTGTAGAAATCCATCTCATTTCACAATCCCAGTTTTTCTTTTTTTCATTTTTTTTTTCAAAATATATTATTGCATTCTCAAAGGCATGATACCAGTTTGTTGGGGGGGGGGGAGAAAAAAAACGAGTGTTATTGAAAAGAAGTCCTAAAGGCGAGTGTTAAAACTTACCACCTTGCTGAGTGGGAATTCCCGTTACATCCTACTGCAGGTGTCGGTGCGCTGCGCTTCCTCCAGCACTGGACCCCGATTCACTCCAGCGCGCTCCAGGACAGCCGGCTGTCAGCCAAAAGACGTGACCAGAATAATTTGCCTCCGTTTTGTCATAAATATTACAGTGGGAGTGGGAGTGGGGGTTGGGGGGTGGTGGGTGGGGGGGGGGGGACACCCTCCACGGCTGCAGATAGAGAGCTCAGTTGCACCGCTGTGTCTTACAAATCGGGTAATTCCACAATGTTTTGCGTTTTTTTTTTCTCCCCCCTCACTCAGCGCGGCCGTGCTGCCGGTCCACTTTTCTGCAGAGGACTACAGCATCCCACACACGGACCAGTCAAAAGCATAGATTATGCGCCGCAGCCGCTCGTTGGAGCAAAGTCGCTCCATCTCAGCGACCAATACGGTCACTATCTGCATGCAAGGAGGGGGAGGGAAGGGAGCTGGGAGGATGGAGGGGAGGATGAAGAAGGAGGGATGGAAAGCGTTTTAGTTGGAGGGGGTGGAGACAGGGACGGGGCAGGGAGGGGAGCGGGGCATGTGATGGGTAGCCTTACAAGGACGACCTGAGATTCCTCAAGGGTGAACGCGCCTCTGTAGTAATTCAACGTGATTCCCCAAATACAGGCGTGTTTTTTTTGTTTTTGTTGCTCTCTCTCTCACACACTCACATCCTATTACACCCACTTCACCTCATCTCCCTGGAAGGAAAATGACTAGATTCAGATTTGATAATATCAGTCATCCTCTGTACCCCAACCCCCACCTCCCCTCTATGTTTACAATGCTTCCCCCCCTCTATTTTTTCCGCAGACATTAAATAAAGCAATGAGGTGGTTGATGGAGGAGAGCAAGCTTTGTCTGCCTACTGTAAACTTCCATGTGACGATTTGAGAGCCAATAAAAGATGAGATTGTAAAAGATAGTGACAGGCACAGTTTGAGATGCTTATTAAAGCAATATTTCACTTAGGGATTCCTTCATATTTTAGTGAACGTCGGCTATTTCCATGTGAGTTTGTGAGCGCTCACTGAAATCTGACGTTCAAGGAACAATCAAACCAACAATATGAGCTATGTGCAGGTATTAAGGTCATGTGGTGTGAAAATGGTGATAGAATGGGAACAGAAAAATAACATGATCAAGGTCCATGTCACTGTAATTCTGACATGTTGTTTTTAGCTGGGGTCAGAACGTATTATGCAAGCGAACACTTTAAATAAAAAGCAGTAGATGCAGATTTAGATAAAGGGTCTGAATGCCTGTGGTCTCTAAGGAGTCCTGGGGCTGCTGATGTCAAGTTGACCGTTCGTGAGCTCCCGGCATGCCGGCTAAACCCTGAAAATCTTCTGTAAAACCAAAATCTCGCCTTAAGGCTTGTTTTCAGTCTCAAATAGATTTAGTCATACCAGTGCTATACTTGGTTTCAATCTTAATTTTGACACAGTATTAGAAAAACATCACAATGCTCTCAATTCTATCTCTGTATTTACCACAAACAGTGCTATCGTTATTGCAACTATTTTTAAAGACTTGCCTACTATTTTGGTATTTGTCTGGAATAAGACGTGGGACTTCGTCATCGGTTGACTCAGACTTGGTTTGTCTTTTCATTCAAGGTGGTCTCACCTACAGCTCTGCTCCAGACTATAAACTGATGTGTATGAGAGAGAGAGAGGGAGGGACAGACTGAGGACCAGAAGAGTCTTGGGTGGAAAAGATGGCAGAACATTATAGTTTTACTGTAACGTATCCAGCTGAAAGATTTAACCACAGTTTCTCTGCAGAATCCAACCCCATCACTCCTTCTCCCCACCCCACCTTTCCCCTAGCACTGCACCACACATTTACAGGATATTGAGGCCCCCTTTTTCAGCCCACAGTCGCCTCTTTTTCAGCAAACATGAGCACACAGTGAATTGCCCTTCCTACCAATCTGAATCTCTTGTGAAAACAATCACATGCAGATGCAAAGCTAGCCAGCGATTAGGAGCGTCTGCCAAACACCCACATACCATACGCCTGTGTCACTCAGCCAAGGAAAAAACAGAAACACATTTAAACATGCACACACAATCTTAGTGAGCAAACAAATGGACACAAATAAATACACTGACAGACACACACAACAACATTTATATACAGAGACATAATATTGCCCTATAATACTGCTTATACTGTGGCACCTCAGGGGAAACGCCAGGGGTCACATGCCCCATTCTGAGGGCAGATGCATGGCACAGATCACACCGCACGCAGGACTGACAACAAACAACTCATTAACCTAAGCCTTTAGGAGAAACACTTCAGATGCAGGTGATGATGATGATACATAATGATGATACTGTTTCTTAAGAGATGAAGAAAAGCAAGCAAGAAAAGCGACGTTTCCTCTGTCAGTCTGTGCAGCAGGGTGGTGTCGTGAGCTCCTGTCCTTCATACACAGGGCCAGGTTCAAGCTGCCATGACAACAAGCATCTATACTAAGTGTTAAGCGCAATAATTGAATCCCTAGCTTGCTGTTCAATAGCTGACTTGACCTCTGACCTCTCTTTGGAGGAGGGCAGGAGCAAAGATATGTCATTCTTTTAACACAGTGAATGTAAACAGTATGTGTGTCCGCTGGTAATCGGCCGCTGTTGCAAACCAAAGTAAAACTTCATCACTGAGCGCCACAACGTCTTTGCGTCACGCTGCACTTATATTGCACATTTACTGTAGTTTTCTGCTGTGTGGTCAGTGAGTCTGGCAGTGAGGGGGTCTTGCGTCTGGCACAGCATCAAAGAGCCCAGCAGAGCCTCCGGTGGAAAACATCATCAAGACCTGGGGCCTGGCCCGGCCTGGCCTCAACACCCACCGACATGTCAGTGGAAAGAGGGGGTCAAACTAAACCACCACGAAACAAACACACTCATATGACACGTTCAACCCTCCATGTAAGTATTTAGTATTTACTGTACATAATACATGTACGTTCCCATTGGAGCAGAAAGAACTGTCATTTAATCATCTTTATTTTCCCCAAGGGTTCAAAAATGAATTTCAAGCGCCCAAGCAATAAATATACTGAGAATGTAATTGGAATGCATCTACGCTCTAATTTACGCTCAGCCGCTGTTCGGTTTGCCCTTGAAGGAGGCAGAATCTGCGGACGCATTCATATAGCTGACCTTATTAGAGTCACAGACAGGAAGATGGCCAGCTGGAGTCCCATCAAAGTGAGACAGTGCGGATTAAAATGTCACGATGGCTCACCACGTCACCCCTGACTCACACCAGCTCGCTAGGAAGAAGCGAGGATGGGGCGCGATAGAAGACGCGAAGACGAGCGGGGAAACAAGAACGGTGCGAGCGAGGGAATTCACGGTTACCTCCCAACGCCCTTTAACGCAACACGAAAAGGATAAAAAAGCTCTACGACTCGGATGAATAAAGTAAATGAATAAAAGTGAATAAAATAAATAAAATGAACTTTCATATATTGTGTATACTCTGCTTGCCCAACCGTCCTGGTAGGGCCAACCGTCCTGGTAGGGGGATCCCTCTCTGAGTAGCCCCTCCCTCTCTGAGTAGCCCCTCCCAAGGTTTCTCCCAATTTTTCCAATAAGGTTTTTGTGGGAGTTTTTCCTTGTCCTCTGTGAGGGTCTAAGGCTGGGGGATGTCGTGTACTAATCATTTATTATTTTCACATGTTGGACACTGTGAAGCCCTTAGGGACTGTAACGCTGATTAAGGGCTATACAAATAAATGTGATTTTGATTTTGATTTAAAGAGAAGCGGAGAAGAAGAAGAAAATGAACCGTACAAAAAAACGCTGCGCCGTGGTACGAGAGGCGAGGTTAGGCCCGATGAACGAGGCCTGGTAAAAAGGTCTTTGTGAAGCCATTGTGGCGGTGACCTTGAGCCGGGGCTTTGAGAGAGAGAGGCAAACGCTAAGCCAGGGGCATAGGGGAGAGAGAGAGAGAGAGAGAGAGAGAGAGAGAGAGAGAGAGAGAGAGAGAGAGAGTAGAGAGAGAGAGAAGAAAGACAAAATAATAAGATCTGGAGCAGCTGTTTGATCAGAGTGAAGCCAATTAGGATGTAGCATCATTAATGAAAGGAACTAAATTTACCTTGTGCCGGCGTACAGAGGGGAAGCAGGGGGCCAGAGAGAAGTGGTCCTCTAAATGCCACCTCTGTGAAGTGTATTTGTATAAGCTCACGGTGGCCTGCCTCGGGGGGAGAGTGGGGGTGGGGGTGGGGGTGGGGGGGGGGGGGGGGGGGGGGTCTGACAGCTTGATCTACCATCTCATTACCGGACCTGGGAACTCTGGACTTCCACAGTTGGCTGTAATCATGTGTTAGCCTACGCCTGGCCTTGGCTGGCCAATCCCCTTCTAATTGGCGCTTGTTGCTAATTGCACACATTTGGTGATGTTGTATCTACTGTGTGTCTACTGTTTTTCAAATATGTCTACTGGGCTGCAAAATGAGCTTCATCTGAGCGGTTTGGGGGGGAAACGCATCATCACCCTACACGGTACAAATGAAGAAAAGCACCTCGGTTTGAAATGTAGCATATGCGATCAGCGTGTTTAGGTGCAGGTTACAACGAGAAACAAAAACAGAGACGCGTTTATTAGATCGTGCAGTACAGGTGTGCACGCAGACGCCCGCGTGGCTACGCACATACCTGCGCACCTGCAGTCCACGTAGGGTTTGACATATGAGGTTTGATTGAACCGCAAAGGAACGGTGTGATGGATAGAAGATGAGATGTGCACTGACCTGTCACTTCAACCACCACCCAACCCCACCACCACCACCACCCCACGCTCCCTGCCCTTTCATATACCTGCAGCCTCCCCGGTCTGTTGTCCCTGGACAGCCTCTGACACCGATGGACCCGACTTTCAGCCCAGCCCTCCTGTTCCTCATCCACACAGCCTGTCAGAGCCCCCCCCCCCCCCCCCCCCAGCACCACCACCACCACCACCACCACCTCCTTCCCCAAACCTGTCTGTTCACTATCAGCTACACTTCAGTCCTCTTGCACACTGACAGCAGACTTCTTCCTCCTGTACTCCGCCTGCATGCATAAACTTCCGAATGCCTTATGGCCACTGCCTAGTAAACTGGGCGCAAGCATTTAAAATGACATATTTTTTACTACTCACTGCTATCATTTAAAAAAAAAAAAAAAAATCAGAGCCTTAGTGAGTAGTGCAGCCTGTGGCAAATACAGTGCCATTTGAATCACCGCCAAGATAACATTTGAAGCCTGCCAGAGACAATGTGCTGAATAAGAGACAGACCCCTGCAGCCCAGTAATCCAACCTGATCCAGTGATGCATCCGTCATCACAGACAACAACTTTCTCTCCTCCCGTCTTACTTACTTACAGAGAATCTGTACTGCCCGCCGTTAACGTCGCCCCTTTCCTTCGAGGGAAGTTGGAGTGTCGCACTTATAGGAGACTCACCCAAAGGGAGCCTTACTTACTTCAGAGGACTTTTGATGAATCAATAGCTAATTAGTTAAGTAAGCTATCTGGGCAGGTTACGTGGGGTCAGTAAGTGCGTAGAGAGGAGAAATGTCACTCAGGTAATGAGCGGACGGAGGACAGGGTGGAAAATACCCAACGGTTATTCTGTTCCAAAACAATTACATCAGTCGCTGCTTGAACTGAAGTGGAAATAAGAGTCTGAAATGAGGATGAGGATGGATTTTGCTCATCAGAATGACAATGCATGAATAGAGAAATCCCAAGCTGCAGCAGGATGTCACCGTCTGAGGTCTGAGGTTTTGGGGAATCAGATGCTGTGCTACGCAGAGAGTGTATAGGGAGTATATATGTTCCCTCTACGACACACACATACAGTGGTGGCCAAAATGATTAGAACACCTGACAGATCTGAAAATATTGACCTTTTCTTGCCTCCAAAACATGATTTCATTTCATAATGTTCATGAAACATGCAGATGGTTGCTCTGAGCACAAATATCAGATGAAGTGAGTCCTACTGTTTTTATCCACTTTTAACTTTAATATTTGGTATGTCACCTTTTGCAGCAATTCAAAAGAATCACACAGCTGTGTCCTAAGACTCTTGATCACCATCAATTTAACCACCATCACACCTGACAATGATTACACAAGTAATTTGGCTTCTTCTGTGAAGGAACATGATTGTGTGACATTGACAGTGAAATAGGCCTAGCTTGTTTTTTGTAAGGAAAATGAGGTAAATCTCCTTATGATGGCTCTATTCTGGTTTATAGAGCATAATGATGACTTTGTTTATATTTCATTCGTTTTATGGGTATTTTAATGGCCAATTGAACAAAAACAACTGAAACCTCTGTACATGTGGCATCATTCTGTATTTCATTAGAGGGCTCAGAGTGCAGGGGCGGCCGGGAATAGATCCGTGTCCTTCGACGGGGGTGGACAGGTGTCAGGTGTTACACTGGTCTCATCAGGTGTCCGTCTTCACCTCTCCTTCTCTGCCAACAATTGATAATTTCCCCTCTGCTTCCTACTAAGCTCCAAAATTACAATCCTTGCTGTCAAGAGGGGGAAGAGGATACTCGGAGGTGGTGGTGGTGGTGGGGGGGGGGGGGGGGGGGGGGCAGGTGAGGGTGGTGGGGGGCAGAGAGACAGACAAATTGAAATAGAGCATGGGCTGCTGAATGACAGCAGGAAGAGATGAGGAATGGCGTATGGTAATTTGGGCTTATGCGCCTGAGATATCCCCAGAGAGCCATTTAATAATGCTGAGGCACTGTGGACGTCAGGTGGGCCAAATCATCACTGTCCTAATGAACAGGATATGGTAATGGACGGCTCAGCTGCTGGAGGAGAAATTAAACAACATAAACAAGAACTTAAGTCCTTTTGGTGAGTTTATGGGAGAGGACAGGCGAGGAGCGAGAGAGAGAGAGAGAGAGAGAGAGAGAGAGAGTAAATACAAGAATGACTGCAGCCCAGCATATTTTTTTATGCAGGGCTTAAATTATAATATACAGTTAACATGCAGCCAAATGCTTCTATGACCTTCATGCAAAAACACAGAATTAAACACAAGTCTGCTCTGGTGTTAAAGCCACGGAAATCTGAGGTGAAAGAATAGCCAGAACCACCGGGACGTACCGATCGATGGGCTGGAATAACTGCTTAGACCGGCACTACTCGGAGTGCTGAAGTGAAAGACGTACAGGACGCATCGAAGTTGCACCGCCCCTCCACAGTCACCCACTCAGAGAGATAATAGATAAAACATGGGGTCAAAGCATCGGGGAATCTGCTGTGTACAGCACAGGCGAGCTTTACAGTAATCCCCACCCCTATCTCTCTCTCTCTCACACACACACACACACACACACACACACACACAAAAGAGTGACACAGAATGAGATGTGAAAGTGTGCATGCACCTAAACAGGACCCACATACACAACGATGGTCCTGAGCAAACGTGCGCACGCAAGTGTTAACGAGAGAAATAACGATGGACGTGATACAGATCATACCGTATGTTGATTGTGACTGAAAAGGGAAAAGTGAGATTGAGCTCATTCCTAGCATATTTCATTGCTATAGCAACAGCCGTTGTACTTGCAGAGGGAAGTGGGTGGCAGAAAGAGAGAGAGGGAGAGGGAGCGAGAGAGGGAAAAGAGAGAGAGAGAGAGAGAGAGAGAGAGAGAGTCGCTGGCTCGCTCCACTCTCTTGGCTGAGTTCTACCAATCCAGCACTCTGCCAAGTGAAGACCCTGGGGCTTTCAGCGGGCAAGGTCACCGAAGAGGAAAAATGAACAACTCCTAAACGTGTTTCTGCGTACTCCACAACTGAGAGGAGGTGAGTAGTTCTGGACCCCGCAGACAGAGGGCGCCACCGCAACACTCTGCATGTGAACCACCATCCTCCACAAGGCCCCACTACTATCAGAAGGATGATAGTAGACAAACGTTTTGGAATCAGCGTGAGACTTGCTCCCACAATAACTACTTTTTAAGTCCAGACTAAAAGTGTTTCTGTTCACCACCACTTTCTGCTGAACTCTAAACTTGCACTACGACTTTTATTCCTTTTGTACTGTGATTTTTCTTTCTTTTTTTTCTTCTTCTTTATAAATGTCGTCTATGAAGCACTCAGAACTCTTTGAAATAACACACCAAACACTGATAGGTTGAAGTATAATATTGTATACAGATATATTTTTGGAGGGAGGAAGACAAAATGAAAAGTCACCATCTCTCTCCCTGAAAGTCAACTCACTACAGTCTTTATAGTTTCTGAGAAAAGACAGAAGTCTCGCATGATTGGTTCTCCATGCTAAGACCATATGGTTCATCCTATGGACTATTTTCATGCACTAGTGGACTAGTCAAGATCACATGTCTAACTTCCTTAAAAGGCCTGACTAGCTGGTTATGCTAAATTAGGAACATGTTCACAACACACTTGTTACATGTCTGTTACCGGGGACAGCATAGTATCAATACAGTCACAAAATAACTACTAGATGATAAATGATAAATAGTACTCTTCGCTAAAATTGACTTTCACAATAAATGTCCTTGTTTTAAATCTCTTTTAACGCCTCATGTAAAGCACTTTGAACTGCCTTGTGTATGAAAGGTGCTGTACAAATAAACCTGCTTTGCCTTATTTGGGGAAAGTTGTGTTTAACGGTTTGACTGAATGTCAAAGACCAAAATGACAATGGGATGGCATTCAGCCTTGTCTGAAAGCATATTTAATTTGATATATTTGGGGGAAACAATGTTACCTAATATCCATTTCTCAATATTTCCAGATGAAACCAAGACTGCAAATGTTTTCTTATTTCCTAGGCAAGGGTCTTGAGATAGTTTATAATCTCAACAACGTTCCATAATGAGCTGAAGTTTCAAATGGGGGATATTTCAGTAACGTCAATAAAGCTCAGCACTTAAATGTGGTTAGGCAGACGCTCAATTCAAATGAAATTACAATTCAAGTGTAGACACAGGGATCCACGTAGAAGCATAGGTCTGTGAAGGACAACCTTGAATCATAGACACAAACACACACACACACACCAAAAACAACGGCGGGGGAAAGACTAAGAGAGAGAGAGAGAGAGACGGAGAAGCCCCAAAGGTAGCCGAGTCTGAATGTGAATTAGCTTTCAGGTGATTAAAGGATTTTTTTTTTTTTTTTTATCAAACTCCTCTTGCTTCATAGACCTCCATCCCCTTCTTCACATCCACAAGGCAAGAGGCTCCTGGGATGACCACCACCCCCCCCCCCCCCCCCGCCCCTCCATCCCATCCCAATCCTCACATGTCCCTTGTGAAGACTTTTTTGACATTGCTGTAAAGGATTTGATGCGTTGAGTAAAGCTGACTGGTTCTGGCTGTTTGAATCAGTGACAGTTGCTATTTTTAGGAGGTGAAAATGTATCTCTAACACTTAACCATGAACAAATGTGCTGTGTAGCATACACACACACACACACACACACACACACACACACACACACACACACACACACAGATCCTGATTGGCAGTAATAGACAAGAGTAACTGAGCAGAGTGAGGGGAACGCTGGGAGCAGCCGAGTGTGACGAATACAAAAAAACAAATTCAGGTCTTAAGCCTTCCCTTATACATGTTAAGTATAGCACACACACACACTGTTTCACACGCACACACACACACACACACACACACATATGCATGTTAAGTATAAGCCCACACACACTTACATGGTATACACACACTCACACTCACACACAAAGATGGGTTGTATTTCCACATACTTGAAATATGTACTTTCATTTGCGATTTCATTTCTTATTTGATTAAATACATTTTTATTTAGCATGAGTATGAAAATAAATCCCCATTTAATGAACAACATAATACCCAGGATAGTATTTTGTATTTGGAAAACAGGAGGTTGGTGGTTGGTGCTGTTGAGTTATAAAAACAACTGATTACACTGATAAGTATAAGCCAAGTTATGGATCAGGAAGAATGGAAAGGCAGACTTTTCTTTTAGCTTCATGCTGTGGTATAATAAGGGTGTTGATGCTTCAGGAGATGTTCAGGATGTTCAATATATTGTTTCCCAATACATACAGTATGTAATGAGAGACTTTTGTTTTGCTCATTGATTTTTCTTCACATTGGTACAAGGCAAAGGGCTATTCTTAGTTTATGATGATGGGAAGTTCAGTTTCTGAGATGTATTCTCTGTATTCTACTGTAAAAACACAAAATACAGGCATCATGCTGGCCCTGTGGGTTTAGGCTGGTGACACAGGTTTAAATGCAGCTCATCTTTGTCACATGCCAGTCAATCTTCTGTCAGAGGCCAGAAAGCATTGTAAACAAAAATATAACTTAATTATTAAAAATTCTCACTTTTTTGCATTTACAAACCTTTTTTTGCGTTTACAAAACTTTTTAGAAGTGCCTAAAAAACATAATGTAACTCTTTTGTTAATGAATCTCTTGTTACAAGCATTTTGCAAACTTTTTATGTATTTGTTGATGGACTATTAGTAATTTGTCCATTTGTATATGCTCACACAGCTTCTCTCATCCTCTCACTGCAGCTCATTGCACATTGAGTTAGTGTACACAGTGGAGCTGTCTTGTTCCATCACGTGACCAATTTCAGGTTTTTTCCCACCTCGTCCATATTCTCAATCTTTACCTACAGTCATTTATCAACCTACCACAGTGTGTATCGCTTGTTTCAGCTCTTTACACACACTCGCATGCAAACCTGCTGCGTGATAAAGAAAAGTTGACTGAGATAACTTTTGTAATTAAGTTGGGAAAAGGAAGAGGACAGAAGACAATAAACCTCTAGCCTATCGAGCAGTGATTAACTGTATCTGGTGTCGGTGTGTCTCCCAGAGCATCTCCCACCAGGGGAAATCAGCAGAGGGCAGAAACCATGGAGGACCAGGGGAGGAGTCGCGGCTAACAAGCAGAAAATCCTGTCATTAATAAAATATGCTGATCGAATTAGAATATCTAGATCACACATGCACGCACACACACACACACACACACACACACACGCACACACGCACTCAGTGAACTTAGATTTCTTATCTGCTCCTCCATTAACCGCCTCTTTAGGGCAATTTGGCAATAGCCTTGAGAAAAAATACAAAGCTGGGGCTAGCACGCAAGGACATTTCCCGTTACACACACACACACACACACACACACACACACACACGCACGCACACACACATTCCCTCAAGAAAGAGAATGTCAACATTATTTAAGCCAAATGTAAGCTCCTTCCTCTGCTTGTCTTGGCAGGATGGCTTAGTGGTCAGAGAGTCTGTCGTTTGTCGTCAAAGAGACTGTCCCATAAGGAGAAGCTCACAGGTTCAATCCCGGCAACAGTCATGTGTACTGTCAAAGTGTCCTTGAGCTTACTCACTGCTCATGCGGGGGCTGGTGGGTGGGGTATGTGATGAGAGTGTGTGAGAAGTTGGTTGCTCATATGCGCACACGTGCACGTGCACTTTTATGCCCTTTGAATGTTAGTTGTCAGCGGGTCAGGAGTTGGGGGGGTTGGTCGGGTGTTAAGTGCATGAGCCTACATGTACACTATAAGGCCAAAAGTCAGTGGACACCTGACCATCACACCTATATGAGCTTGCTGGACATCCCATTCTAAAACCACGGGCATTAATATGGAGTTGGACCCCCTATGCAGCTCTAACAGCCGAGCCCAAACCCTGAAGAACAGGGAGGCTGAAACACCTGAACTTAAGTACGTTAGGGTATGGCTTGGCCATATAGTGTATTTACACATTTTCGCTCTAGTTGGTAGCATGAGGGGTTGAGGTTATATGCTTGTTCTCGTTCATTAGAGAACATTAATGTGGTTGATTTGTTTCTTTTAATAACATTTTGAATGTAAAATGTTTGCATACTAATAATTGAGGTGTTTTTATGACATTTTGAATGTTCAATATTTGTATTACTGATTGAGATGTTTTAATCACAATATTTGCATTCGTTTTTACCTTTGCCCTTTTTTATAACTGCTGATAATTTTGATAATAATTTTGTTTAAAAATGAAGGCAAAGGAGTGAAATGATTCGTAAATGAATGTTGAACAAAATATTTTATTATTGGACTAATCAGATGAATACAACTTTTATTTGGAATTGGACTTTTATTTGTATTTATTTTCATATATTTTATGAATTACTGCACAAGTGGTTAACATAATGTCCGTGACAGGGTGGAACGAAAATGGCTTCCATAATAATAATATGATAATATCAATTAATAATTAGGATTTTATGCTTGAGGTGGAGAAAATGATTAACATGTCGTTGATGATGTGGAATATGAAAATCTATGTTTGTTTTTGATGAAAAGTCTCAAAACAGCAAAGTCCAAATGGCACCCGTTTTAAGGAATGACAAATTATTACAAACAAATTATTATTAAACATTTGGTTTATTTGAAATGTTCATTATCAGTGTTTCATAATACTATAGAAACAGGATGTTTTGTAAACATATTACTGCACAAAAACACAAGCTTCCATCTTCAATACACAGTATAAAAATACATTTTAAAATAGCACCTTTTCTCTGGCGGGTAAACATGCAGTCATACGATTAAACACAACTTTCCCCAAATAATAAAAACATATGTACAATACATTGACAGCATATTGTGCTTGACTCTTCATATGTAATAAAATGATACAAACAACAACCATAATAATAACAATAATAACTGTATTTGCGTAACACTTAGTTACAAAGTTCTGTACATATGTGGACAAGGGACAAAAGGGAAATCATTTTGTGGCAAGGTTAAACTGCCGAACACAACAGGGGGGAAGTTTGATGAAAGGAAGTCAAACCACTCTTCTTTTGCGTGCAAAAGGTACCAGCCTAAAAGCCCTTACAGGCTGGGCTTTTTATACTTTCACACACAAAAGAAGAGCTTCAGCTTCCCTTTTTCAAGTATTCTTCTACCTTTGATCAATAAGGAAGTCTTTTTTTTCCCAAAAAGACTTGAATGGTTTGGAGAAGTATAAAGCCAGGAGGCACTCTGGTATCCCCTCTCAACCTGGGGGGAAAGTTTGGTTGGATTGAAACAAAAAAAATAAATAAACAAAAACAAATCTTAACCGTTGGCATGAAGACAAAATAATGATCTATGAACAGGCTACTTTCAAAACCTTGACATCATTTATACAACATTCTTATGGCTGGAGAAGAAAGGGGTCGGGTTCGGCTTTCATCATCATCAATCTCTCTTCATGGGATGAGCATCTGCGTAAGAACAGTTGTTAGACTCACATGCAGGCCGGGAGTATAGGGCACCTGTTTGTTTACGTGTGTGTGTGTGTGTGTGTGTGCGCGTACCCTTGGTCTCCTCAAGGCAGAGCTCCTCACACTCTTCCAGGTGGAGGAAGCGGTTGGCATTACCCTCACAGCCACTGTAGATGAAGGGCCTGCAGGCTCGGACCTGGCTGTTAAAGTACCAGCGCAGACTGTACCGCCCACAGTTCCCCTCCTCCATAGGCAGCAGGCACGGGTCTGCTGGAGCTGCAGAACACACACACACACACACACACACAGAAACACAAATCCACCCATATGAGAAGGGGGGAGGCCAGAGCAAAAGGAGGCGCTGAGGCAGAGAAGCGATAAGGAGCGACAGGGGGCCTCAGCGGACAGAAAGCAATGAGCGCTCACGACAACTGAGATCAAATCCTGTCAGATTTCAAAGACGATACTCTTCAAGCCGGCCATGGTGGTTTATTTCAGTCAATTTACATTTTAAAAGCAAAAAAAAATAAAAAATACTATTCTTTTTATATCTTATCTTACTATATGTACTAAGATGCATGTATGCCTTAAGACAGTAGCAATAAAGCTAGTAAGGTCTGAGGCATGCAGACAGCCACACAGCAGGCAGGCAGGCAGGCAGGCAGGTGGAATGAACCCTTTAAGCCCCAAATAGGATTAGGACTATGTGAGCCGGTTTACCTTCCCCTTTGACTCCCCTCTTGGACCTGACAACCTTGGGCTTGACTGCTTTCACAGGTTTAACTTTGACTGCTTTCTGAGCATCAACTTTTCCTGCTTTCTGAGCATCAACTCTGGCCGATCTCACTGGTTCAACTCTGGCTGATTTCTTTGGTTCAACTTTGACTGTTTTCTGAGGTTGGTGTTTGACAGCCTCACCTGTCGACACACACACACACACACACACACACACACACACACACACACACACACACAGCATCATCTATCAGTGGATGATTACACAGACACAGTCAACGGAAACATCAGCATATATGAACGTCAAATAAAAACAAAAGGTCTACACTAACGACGACAACATCAAAAGTGGTGGATGGCGTGCTTGTAGCGGGCTGTGTGAGAGATGAGAAGGCAGTGCTCTGTGTGTGGGACAGCGCTACTGCACTGCACCGTAAAGCTGGACACAGGGATGGGATAAAGAGGCAGCGGCGTACAGTACCATCGCTCTGGTTGGAGGAGGGAGCGTAGTGGACCAGCTCCTGCGCGGGGTCGTCGTAGCTCTCGATGGAGTAGATGTGCTCGTAGTCCGGGTCGTGGGTATTCATCACCACGCGCAGCTCCCGGCCTGAAACAAGATCGGCGGCACAACGGGTCAGAGAACCCGCCCCCCCTCCCTCTACCAACCAACCACCAGGTAGAAGGAAGGCCGGAATTTCCCCTCAGTTGTATGAATCCTAATATCTGCGATACGCTAATACGTTTGTCTGGTATGTTCAGTGGGACGGATAAAAACACACAAATGGAGTCCTCTGTTTTCTTGATGAGAAAACCACCCAATGTTCAGAGGTCTCCAGGCGTAGCGTCACCCAGTTAGATCTTGTTTGTTAGGGACAGACAGAAAGGCAAACTAACAGTGGAAGGGGGCCGACAGGCAGAATGACACAGGCGCTGACACTCACCCTCCTCACCCTTCAGGGTCAGTGGGTACTCTGGTGCAGGCCGAGCCCTGACTGCGGGCCGGGTCTGAGGTTCTGGGGCTAAACCTGAGAGAACCAGATAGGACAAGGAGGAGCGGAGTGGCACCGGGGGGGGAACAGAGGAGGGATACGGGGAATGAGGAGGACCAAGACAAGAAGGGGGGCCAGAAAGGACCAAAAGACAAGGACAAAAAAGGACAGAACATTCTGGTAGTAACACATTTAGTAACACACAGTAAGACTATTACATAGCCAGTAACCCACCAAACCACCAACCAAAACCTTCCAGCATTCCAACATATCGCTGCTGTCTTGTGAAAACATATCTTGGTGATTTTCATATTTTAAATTCAGTCGGATGTCATGCTCCTCTACGGGTTGAGAGCTAAAAAAACGCAGTTCATCGTTCCTTAAAAGTTGACATTTTGGAGATAAGAGGTTTTCACTGGACAGCGACGATACACACCACATAACCATGAGCGATATGATTAGATTTCGAAAACACATACCACGTTTTTGCAAGGTTGGGTTGTTGGTCCACTTATCCACCGAGTGATGAGAACATCGACTCGTAGCCATAGCGCTCCATGCTAACTCCACTGCTAAGAGTACGGAGTCAGCATGCAGCACCTGAGCCAACATCTACCAGGGACACATGGATGATTTTGCTGTCTATGTTTTCATCACTTAATGAATAAGTTGATCAACGAGGGGGCCAATGTCCCAAAAACTTGGTGCTTTCCTTTAAGGTCTCAAGTCGCTGACAGGCACTTATGACTTGGAGACTAGAGACTCAAACTTGTACACAAGGAGACACAATATCTATCTATTAAGTGCCATTGTTAGAAATGAATAGCATGTTGGTTTTGGTCTGATTTTCAGTACTGTTACACATTTCTCCTCCACTTGACTCACGTTGCTGTGATTGGAGCTTCACAAGCAAAGGAGATGAACACGGTTGAAGTCACTTGCATGAATTAACAGCTCAGACAGACAACACACTCAATACAAGCTATTGGAAAAGTACTGATCATTTTTAAACTAAATTGGCATTGATTTTCTTCCTATTCAATTTCTTTCCTATTATTTCTGGGCAGTGTAAATACAGCAGATTTAGTAAGGGCTGTTTAATACCCGATGGAAAAAGCACTTCATTTTTAGTCACATCATTTGTACTTCAGGTTAAGGGGATGAGTTTGTGTATTGTGTTTGTGTCCGCGAGGATAAACGATCATGCGTCGCGTTCATTCAAACTGGACACAAACGCGAATACAAGGCAAATGCAGGAGAGCATTTGAAAACACGAAATGACACACGGTTCTTGCTGCAGGCCCGATAATAGCATTATCCTGTACAGCACATCCCTGTGACTCATGCCAGTCACTGCCCTTCTGTACCAACTTCTCTTCCCTGCTGCAGTCCAACGGCTCACTCACCTCCACACGCTGAGGAACAGACAGACGGACGGACAGACAGACAGACAGACAGACAGGAAGGAAGCGAGAAAGGGAATAATAAAGGTCAGGTTAGAGTCACGGCATGTACTTCTCTACATCTCTCTTTGAATTACAGTTCCACAGAGTCTGACTCATTCGCTGTGAGAAACATCTGAACTTCAACATACGAACACAACTTGACTGAAAGACTCACCACAGTGCTGACTCATCTGTGTGCGAACATAGTCTCTGATCTCATCCTCCTGAATTCAAAGTAAAACAGTTACAAAAGACATAATGCCTTCATAAATGTGTGTGTCTGTGTATGAGTGTCTGTCTGTCTGTCTGTCTGTCTGTCTGTCTGGAGTAGGGATGACGCACTGACCGTCAAGCCTGGCTCGCCTCTGTCTCCCTTGACTCCATCTAGACCCATCTCCCCCTGGAAAAGACAACACAGGTCTCACAACACACCCAGCCCACAGACAGGAGGCTGGAAGTACATTCATTTATTAGACTGAGAGGTACGGCACATCGGCGGCCATAATGCAAAGTGTAACAGTGTCTTACAAGTCAGAATCTTGACTAGAGCAGGTTTCCTCGATCTTGAAGTCATAATCCTGCGTCGTCTCATGTAAAAATGAGGTCCTAACATCTGACTGACATTTTGTTGATGGAAAACTACAGCAAACAGCTTTTGGTCCACAGTTATTCCACTATAAAGGCCATTCAGCCTGTCATTGATCACCTGACAAGAGCGGTTTGATTCATGCCTCCCATTTCTATGCACTCAGCGTAAACATAACGTACTCAGTGCAGCGCGACGGCCCGGTGGTCATGTGTTTCAGATGAGGCTAACGGTAATCGTCTGATCTTAGTACGTGGTTGCCTGCCGAAAGGAGATCGTGAACCCATGTGGCATCGGGCAGAAAACGACCACGAGACAAAAAAAAAGGTTGAGAGAAGTTTTTTGTGTGTCTGTTTATATGTGTATGATTGTAATGCTATGTTGAAAAATCAATAAAAATCATTGTTCAAAAAAAAAAGAAAAAGGTTGAGAGACAAGCGTGACACTAACCTGCTCTCCCCTCTCTCCCGATATCCCGGGGATCCCACGGGGGCCCACCATGGCAGGACCGATGGGCCCTCTCTCTCCCTGACACACAACCAGAAATACATTACGTTATGAAACACACGACACACAATTTACCACAACAATACAACAATACTCAGGAGTACAGATGCTCTGGAGGGGTTATTTGCAAGAAAAACTATAAGGCCATCAGAGACGATGAAACTATACGACCACTGGACACTGGTCACTTGTCATGCTGCCCTCATACCGCATACGCAGGTACCATCATTTCTAATGCACATATCCAGATATATACGTTCTGTACAAGTTATATACATGTGGAAGTGAATATATTTGAAAGGTGTAGTTTTTTACAATGCACATCTACTCGCCTAGACACTTTCTGTACATTCATATGGATGTTTGTAGACCTTTTAATGGGAATGCAAACACATTGCACCAATTTTCACATATTGTTTCATATTCCTCTCATTGGTTGGATGTAACATTATCTTATCTTATCGTATCTTATCTTATGTTGAT
Organism: Hoplostethus mediterraneus; assembly: GCA_034670385.1. Lineage (NCBI taxonomy): Eukaryota > Metazoa > Chordata > Actinopteri > Trachichthyiformes > Trachichthyidae > Hoplostethus > Hoplostethus mediterraneus. The sequence goes on from JAXDDW010000062.1 coordinate 1,444,074, forward strand.
TGGACTCTAACCTGCCCATACCCATGTATGAAGATGAGCATGAACCCCAGTAAGACTAGTAGTCACTGAGGCATCAGCTAATGGGGATACTAATAAATTAACGCCCCAGGAAACTTGGCTTGAAATAGTAAAAATGAATATATGATATCAAAGTTTAGTGTCTAATTAAGCATCCACAAAAATCTGAGTGAAAAAAACTTTCAGAAATATTAGAAAACCTCGTTCAAAAACATCATTTAGCTGTTTAGACCATTTCTCAGGACTGTGTAGGCGTGTCAGATCAGGATTTGATTGACATCCTGACACAATGGATAGCTCCGCCCATGTCAAACTGTCAAGCGGTTGCACCTGTTGGGGGCGGGACAACTGACGTGCATTTTTTAATGATTGGATGAATGAATTCTCTGTGTCATAAATCTCAGAAAATACCACGCCCACTTCAACCCCACTGTTCTGAACCCCCCACTCATCTGAACGAGGTTTTCTAATATTTCTGAACGTTTATTTTCACTCAGATTTTTGTGGATGCTTAATTAGACACTAAACTTTGATATTATATATTCATTTTTACTATTTCATATGGATGTTATGAAGTTTCCTGGGGCTTTAAGAAATCTTATCCTACCTCATCTCAGTAAACATTGAAGAAAACACACAAGTGCCTTTAATGGACTTTGAGAATATGTTAGCGACTAGAACTGAGCGACCACAGTGCAGTCGGTTGTCTGTAATCTAGCCACAGCATGGATAGGAGAGGAACACCTTCTGTCCCTGGAGCCCCTCAGGGCCTCTAGTACCAGCTGGTCCCTGAGAGCCCGTTAGGCCAGAGGCCCCATCCACTCCTCTGGGGCCGGGAGGGCCAGGTATACCGGGAGGGCCCTGCACAGAGAACAGACTGTATTTGTATGTATTTCAGTGCTTTCTGCAGGTTGTTTATGTGGGCTGGTAATTGTGGTTTCAGGATCAGTTGTAGGTGTTACAGCTTAGGAATGACTCTTAGATAATTATTATATTAGATAATTATTATATTATTATTACTCTGGGATAATTATAGGGATCACAACATAAATATGTGTTTTCATTGTGTCTGCATTTTTAAAGCTGTGATTACGGTGTACAGCACTGGAGGAGGTTGAGGTTAAAAACTCACCCTTTCACCCTTCTCTCCCTGAGCTCCTTTGGGTCCTGCCAGTCCATCAAACCCACGGTCGCCCTGCACAGGCACAGAACAGCTGTTACAATTCACATTGGGAAACAATTGAAGACAAGTTTGAGCAAACACATACAGTACATACCTTGGGGCCGACCAGTCCCTCCTTCCCTGGGGTCCCAGTGGCCCCCGAAGGCCCAACGTCCCCCTGGAAAACACAGAGAGCGTAGTAGTAGTAGTAGTAGTAGTTTTATTTGACAATTTAATATACAACAATACAATACAACAAAATGAAAACAGCAGATACAACACAAACTCACATACTCTCAAACACATGCCAACACATCCATGCACATCATAAATTGCCGAGGATAACAGAAAGAAGTTGGCAAAACGACAACTTATTTCCATTGTGGTCCTCTATCTGGTCCTCTATCTGGTCCTCTATCTGGTCCTCTATCTGGTCCTCTATCTGGTCCTCTATCTGGTCCTCTACCTATCTGGTGGCTGTATAGCAGCGAGCAGAAAAAGTCACACATAATCCAAATGCCTATCAGCACTCCATTAACCCTCCTGATGCCACTGAGTTTAACAGCAGAGAAAAATCCCCTAAAAGAAATTTTTTCAACTTGAAATTTGATGACTTTTCCTAGATTGACCCCAACATTAGAAAAAGTGAAACGTTGCCTTTATTCATATTTCCATGTAACCTGTACAAAAAAATGTACTAATATTGTCTTCGGGTCAAAATGACCCAACAGTCCAAATGAAACGAGTGGTATCTCCTGAATAAATGCAGTCTTTCTGCCATGTGAAGAGGTTAAACTCAGGTATTCACACAATTTGTGGTGAATGACAAATTGTTTCTTCAGGCAAAACAGATTTGGTGTTTAAAATTCAATTAAGCTGCTTTATTTTGGGGGTTTAGTGAAGGCGGGTCATTTTGACCCTGGAGGACACGAGGTGTATACAGAATGTGAAGACATCAGACATAAAACAACAATCAATCACTTAATTAATCAAAACCTAAATAAAAAGCAGCAGTTATTTCCCTTAACGGCTTATTAATTAAACAAAATATGAATTAAACTTGACTTATAAGCCAAAGTTTCACCTTTTTCTTGAAGCTACTCTCCACCTGAACCCCCTTTTATTTCATTTGGCAGCTTGTTCCGTTCTTCTGCTCCGGTGTTTTGAAAGGTATTCTTACCTGCCTTCGTTTTGTAACGCGATGTTTTTAGGTTGGCATGTAGTCATGACCCCCCCACTGCTATAGCTGACGTAGCCAGAGAGATAGCTCGGGGCCCCCGAGTTGTGCAGCGTACTGAGTCATAGGGCGACGTGTGATCAATGCCGTGGTGTGTTGCCTGCCTTTACCTGCTCTCCTTTTCTTCCTGGTAGCCCTGACCGCCCGTGGATGCCAGCGTCACCCTGAAGACAAACCAAGACACGATCAAAAACCTCACGCTGTAAAAATATTGCACTTCAACACATATAATGACAGCGGCTCACGGGAAAGTCCACCAGTGCTCGTTACTGCACACTGTGTCATGCCTTCTTGATTTGAACAGAAGAAACAGAAAATCCCAGCGGTGTCAAAATTCCTGCGGCTATGAAAGGATTTAATTTAAAATCTCACCATGCAATTTCCTCCTAATTTCTCCTACACTCCCCTCCTACTGATGCCTATTTCTTTGTCTTTCTCACTATCTTACCTTCTCTCCTCTGGGTCCATCCGCTCCGCAAGCCCCCTTGGGTCCTCGGTCACCCTGGAAACCCATATGTTAGTCATTGACAGAGGCACATGAAAGGGCTTGTGAGTCACAGAGGACAAAAAAAAAAAGCACCAAACCAGCAATTCAGTCTGACTGAGAGTCTATCCATAGACTGACAGTGCTTTCACCTGCCACTCAGGCTAAAACACCCTACACACACACACACACACACACACACACACACACACACAGATACATGGTTTACACCGTGTCTGTGGTTGTCACTCACTCAGTTGTGAGAGTGCCTGTACCAGCGAGTTCAAAATAGCTGTCAGATACGATGCGGCGCGGGTTTCTGATGACCAACGAGCGAGACAAAGACGAGCGGCGAGACAAGCAGCATAACAGCTGCAGGGAGATAAGGGGGGATGAGGCAGTTCTGGGCGCCGATGCGGATCCTGAGTAGGCTGATAATGTCTAGATGAGTCACGAGTCAATAACACCAGATAAATGACTGTTGATTGCATATATATCCGGAATTATCTCCAAACAGACGAAATTAACTTTTACCAACAGGAAATGTGTCCTGTGTGCTTTTCAGGTTGCTCGTTGATACAGTGGAGAGTTACAGTAAGGGTTTGAGTACTATCTGTCGAGTGAGCACCATACTGATGTACTACCCTCTTCCCAGGTGTGAATACTTGTTAGGGTGGAAGGAGACATTGTGCCTGGTTGTTGTTTTTTTTTTGTCCGTATTTGCATGAACCTTCTGCAGTGACGTCAATTGCATGTTATTATAGAGTTATGACCCTTGTGAAGAAGACGGGCCTGCAGCATCCTTCAAGGTTGAGATCAAACTTTTTCTACACACACACACACACACACACACACACACACACACACAGAATACCTTAGTGCCTCGCATTCCTATGATACCAAGCTCCCCCTTCTCCCCCCTGAGCCCCGGCAGCCCGTCTTTTCCTGGTAGACCCTGAAAGACAAGGAAGATGCATCCGTTGCTCCAGCCGCCAAAACAGGAAGTCTGACAGAAAGAATCTATTTGAGTCGTTGAGAGGAAGGAAGGAGAAATTTAAAAAGAAAACTGACCGATTCGCCCGGTACTCCGGGTTGACCCGCTTCTCCCTGCGGACAGAATCGATAATCTCTGTTAGTTAGAACGATCACGGCCGACTGCTCTATTGATTACGAGGGATCGCCCGTGCACAGTGTCACTCACCTTCTGGCCACCGGGGCCGCGAGCTCCTTGGAATCCAGTTGATCCGCTCTCTCCGGGCTCTCCCCTCAGACCCTGAGATGAAACACACACACACACACACACCACACACACACACATCAACCGTACAACTCAATAACGGTCAGCCACAGCGCGTTCACGTCCGGTCCAGGCAAAGGGAAAAAACCCCAAATTCACCTGCTCCCCTGGGTGGCCCTCCTGGCCCTTCAGCCCTTTCTCTCCCTGCACACCTTTGGGTCCTCTGTCCCCCTGGAACCAAAAGAGGAAGCGATCCATTAATGCACCCAGTATGTGAGTATAACGAAGGCTTTTCTGATGAATAGTGCGAGAGATCACGGCGTTCACTGACAGATTCTCCCTTGTTGCCCTTTTCTCCAGGAGGTCCTCCCACCAGCAGAGTGTCCCCCTGCGGGAGACAACAGAGCCGTCAGCGTACAGCCGTCTCAACCGGCCTCACCCGATGAGGGGAGAGGACACGGGCACGGTGTGTTTCCTCCCGCTGTCTTGTCATCCTGTTTCATCGTTACCATTGTCTGTATTCATGAACTTGTCATGTTCGCAACAGAACAAATCTCTTCAAAATCGTGTAACTCGAGTATTTCTCATTTTTCTTGTTTCTGCATTTTCCTCGTACAGATGATTGAGTACACAGACGAGAGAGAGAGAGAGAGAGAGAGAGTAATGCTAATTAGATTCGAAAATGCACATACCTTTTCTCCTTTGTCACCTTGCGGCCCCAATTCTCCCTGCAAAAAAAAATTGAGAGCAAGACATTTCATTCATGCGTGTCAATTAAATTCACTATTTTACATTATCAGAATGCTCAGGGGACACAGCCAGCATGAGGGTGTTCACCTTCTCTCCCCGATCACCACGGCTCCCTGGAGGTCCCTGATGAACACACACACACACACACACACACACACCATGCTCATATTTAGTGAGATTAAATACAACAATATCATAATAGTTTTTCCACCATCAAACCATAATTCCAGGCATGTACCAACGTTAAAGCTTTACACATTCTAGCACGTTAGTGATGATGTCTTTCCCCTGTCTAGATCCAACAGCGTTAAAGACTGACTTCCTGTTCATTCAACTATTTTGAAGAAGAAGAAACCCTGAAGTAGATCCTGAACGCTACGGCAGGAAGTGAGTCATCAAATTAAAAAAAACACTTGATATTTACTGATGATCCTCGGTCCCCATCCAAACCAGCACGGCCCTCCTCGCCCTAAGAAGACAGACACACACACACACACACACACACACACACACACACACACACACACACACACACACACACACACACACACACACACACACACACACACACACACCTGTGTTATTTTATGTCCTCAACATGCCAACTCATATCAAAACACGACTTTGGTCTTGGAGGAGTCGTGGAGGTCTTACTCTGGACCCTGGGGCTCCTCTTTCTCCTCTGGGCCCTGGCACTCCTACTCCAAGCTCCCCCTGGCCGAAGAAGACATATGTTGTCATCGATCTGTGAGCGTGTAAGAAACTATACCGTACAAGGAGTTAAAGAGATATCGATATGTGTCTGCTTGCATAGTCACCTTCTCCCCTTTGCCCCCGTTGGTACCCGGAGAGCCCTGAGAAGCAGAGCAAGACACCGATCACATGAATCTCAATGTAGCTGGATTTAATCACAGGACCCTATTGACCCTATTGAGGTTATGAATCTCTTCAACGAGAGATCTTGCAAAGAAAACAACATCTAGACAAACCTTTGAGTAAGCTGAGTATAAGTACAGTAATTAGAAATCACATAACAGGCAAGTACAAAGTCACAGCAGCAGACTAAAAGCAGTCCGGAGGGATAGGAGAGGAGAACATCACACTACAGAGTAAATGGAATATCAACTCACTGCTAGCCCAGGAGGTCCAGGGGGACCAGGGGTTCCTGGGTTGCCTGCTCGGCCTGGAAAACCTTGGAGACCCTGAAAATGAGACCGCAGTTCTTGAAAATCATACCGCGGCTAAAACCACCGTATGCAGGTTTCAGATATGGGTGGCTATGTTGAGCAGTAGTTGTGTGGGCTGTGGTTCCACCAACCCTCTCCCCCAGCGGTCCAGGAGGTCCTGGTTGTCCAGACTCTCCTCTCAGGCCGGCCAGGCCGCCGGTGCCCGCTATACCCCGGGGCCCTGGGGGACCAGCTGGACCAGGAAGGCCTGGATCTCCCTGAAATGCAGCAGCAGGGTTTTGATTTGTGGCTTGTGGCACTCCTGTATAAACACTAGGATACTGTAAGCCCTGAAGCATGTGTTTTCATTTGTGTGTGCACCTTTAAACCCTGAGGTCCAAGCTGACCGGGGGGGCCCGCCAGTCCTACGCCCTTTTCTCCCTGCAACACACGTTTTGTCACATGTTTGTCACGGCTATGATATGAGAGGCTGCAGATACATAAATAGGACACATGACAAACACCCAGCTCACCTTATCCCCTTTGGACCCAGGTGGTCCTCTTGCCCCCTGAGTGAGAGACAATAAAATACAATCATATGCCTATGATACTTTATGAAATGGAAAATATACTCATTTGGATTACAAAGAGATCTAGCTGCAGATATCCAACCCGGGACTGCTCTCATTTACTAACACGCTGAATTATTTGCCTTCAATTTAATAATATGATGGTGTGAATGTTGCCATTATTTTTGAAATAACATTTTTCCAGATTCTTCCAAAATGACATTTGGCCTGGACTCTGGTTTCTGGAAGGCATGTGACTGATGGACATTGTATACAAAATCAAAGCTGACATTTCTTGCACTTTCCCATGAATGGTGGCTATTTTATTTTGTTGGTTTATGTATGACCTGTGAACAAGTGGGCACTTTTTGCAATAAACTCAATTGAGTGGCATTTTTTGCTGGCATGTGACTTTTTTGTATCACATTTTGTTATAATTTCACATGTCAATATGATCTTTTTTTTTTTTAAAGTAGTTTGAACTACTTTTTCTAAGTAGCTTCAGTTAACCAAACTAGATTTCTCCCTAGGGTAGCTTTGCTGCAGTTCAACTTCTTCCAGTGTGGAGTAATTGGTAGCTTCCCCAACACTGCTAGTGAAGAGACATTGCATCAGCATTGCTGTGTCCTCCCACTGACCTTGGTTGTCTAGACAGTTAACGAGGCTTGTTAAACTAATGACGCAAACCTCTAAAATCAGAAGAAATGAACTGAGATTGACGTTTGTAGGTAGAAGATCTGCAGAGTTTATGCACACTTAGTTACATGTTTTTTCCTGGGAAAAAACCTAGCTGGGTATTTAGCACAGCAAATGTAAAAGCTTTCATGAACTGGGTATAAGCTGTATCACTATTGTGTTCTATTAATCAGCGATAAAGAACAGCAAATCATACATTTAAATAAGAAAATGTTGCAATGTTATTACTTTTATGCACTCTTATGTTAACAAAACAGGGTTGAAGTCAAATCCAGTGGTTACTCACATCTTCTCCAGGCTCTCCATCTTCACCAGGTACACCCTAGTTGGACAAGAGACAAAGACGACTGCCGTCAGCCTGGTGACTGTCGTGCTTGTTAACCCGTATGAATGTTGACTTGTCCTGCAGCACTAGTGTTACTTACTCTTTCACCTTTGATGCCAGCGCCACCTTTGTCTCCCTTCTCACCCTAAATGACAGCAATTACCATCCGATGTTACTGAAAAAGCTCTCAACATGGTTTATATATCGCCAGCCGATGGCAAGCTTCCAATGCTAATGGTTTGACCTGACTCACGTTTAACCCAGGAAGACCTTGCTCTCCTGCGATCCCCGGCAGCGTCTGACCAGGAAGACCCTGCATCAATCACAACCAGGAAAAGCTCTGTCAACGCCGTTGTAACAACAGTATTTCAGGTATTCGCTTCTGCTTCTATTCTCAAACTGCAAGTACACTTCCTTTTGAATTGGTTAGTTAGCATTTCAATCAAGCTTTCAGTCAACAGACTTGACAATAACAATGACTAACCCTCTCTCCTTTTGTCCCAGGGGGTCCAGCCACAGTCTATAAGAGGAGAGAGAAAGGGAGAAAATCACAGTAATTACCCGTGCAGTACAGTACAGCTCCTTATCCACTCAAAGACAGAAATTGTTATTCATAAGGCTTGGTAGGTAATCATTAGATATAACGTCTGCCCAACCATTAGACTGTCCAGCACTCAAAGGACTTTTATGAAGGACCGGCAAATGCACTGATGCACTACTCTGGAGAGGAATCGTTTGAAAAATGTTGTCTTTTCAGCGGTCAGAAGTAAAAAGCATTTCTCTGACAACCATGTGGTTTCATCTTATAATGTGCACACTTTGTTGTTGGAAGCCCTTTCCCTCAGCCTGTCTCGTCTACTTCTATTTCAGTTGCCGGTTTCCAGAATGACCTTCAACAACCCCATAGAGGGGCTCGCTGCACTATATGTGTAGGTGGAGAGCGCAATATCGACAGAGATAACCTCAAGTGTCTAGAAAGAAGCCCTTTCTACTTGAGGCTGACACCAAAACCTGATGTTTATCTTTGATGTTTTCAAGGGATGCTCTATTCTGCTATCAAAATGCTGCGCTGGAAATACACTGTTAGATAGCAATTTGATACTCTATGATAGTCGGTTTTCCACCACAGGGTTCCCCAAAGGAGTTTGATTACATTTCATTACAGTCATTTAGCAGACGCTTCAACGCGTTCAATGTCGGTAGGCATGATACCCACTAGTCACTAGAAATCATAAGTGCATTTCCTTCCTGAACAAGCATCTAAGAGCATAACCAGTGCTGAGGTAAAAGTGCACTAAGTTAGCTACCTACTTTTTATTGAAACGAATGACAAATAAGTGAAGCAAATAAGTACAAGAATGTTTTATTTGTTTATGATACATAGTAGTTGGCCATTTGTTGTCTCATTGGTGAAACTGCTGTATGATTTGTATAATTATTGAACATGTATGGGAATCAGAAGACATTTTCATTGAATTTATTAAAAAAAAGGACATAAATCGGGTGCTGTGACAGGCACAGGGTGGCAGGAGGAGGAGAGTTCACAGGCCGACAGGACGCTTTATTCGTATCACAACATCATAAGACGGCCCAATATTGCTCGCATCACTTTACTGAAAAAATAATCCAATTTTGAAAGGCCTAGGCCCATAATCTAAAGAGCTCATGCTAAATAGGAATATGTAATAGAGAAGTGCTTTGTTTGTGTTTCTTGAAACCACACCGAGGCCATGGTGGAATAAATCCTGAATGTCATCTAAAAGCCTTGTCTTAAGAGCATGGTACTGATTTGTTCAGTGTACACAATGCAATTTAATTCTTTTGAAAGGGTATTTGCTGTAATTGTGACGTACTGATGATGCTCATCAGTTTCAATTGCCCTCCTCTTTTTTACAGACAATACTTTCAACCGTAATATGTGATGGGATGACTGAGCCTTGGAAGTTTATAGGTGATGACAAGGGAGTGTGCCAGCTATTTCAGGCAATGACAAGGGGGACTATTGTGAAAGAAGCACAACTGAAGCAAGCACTCAAACGTATTAAGCTCAAGTGGAACACAATATTTTTGTCAGTTTTGTCAGTAAAACGTCCTGCAAAAGGCCCAAATTGTTCTGTGGGCTTTCGTTTGATATTTGCACAACTGTTTTGGTGCATACATACACAAAGAGCGATGACCAGACATGCCTTCATACCAGTAATGATCTGGGACAGGCACTACTCTGGGAAAATTCAAATTGTGACCAGTTCTTCATTGAATTGAGGTCCTCTTCAAAAGAATTGGCATGGGACCTTGTTGGGCCATTAGACCGTAAGGCACAGGGGTATCTTTTGATCTGGCAGCACGACATCCTGAAGCATTAGCCCTGCGTAACATATCGGCCAAGGGTGCTGTGCAGATTCTGTTTCTCATTACCTCTCGGGTCGGAGTCCCAACAGAGATTCTGACCGACCGAGGATGTTGTTTATGTCACATCCACTATGAGAGCTTTGGCGTTAAGCCAGTTCAGATCAGCTCGTGCCACTCGCAGACTGGTGAGTTGGTGAAGTGCTTTAATAGCGCACTCACTGCAATGATCTGTGCATTTGTGCAAGAGGATAGCTGAAATCCGGAAAAGTGGTTAGATCCTCTGTTATTTGCAGGGTGGGAGGTTATCCTGGCCTCCACAGGGCTTTCCCACTTTGAGCTATTGTACGGCCAAAAGCCCAGAAATGTATTGGACCCGATTGAAGAAAGCTGCGAAGATGGTCCAAGCACCAGATAGAATTAAATTCAATATATATTTTGACCTGCAAGGAAAACTCCATTCGCTAGGTCAGATAGCACTGGAGAACATCAATACCAACCACATACCAGAGAAACCCAAATTGGGACACTTTGCCATATTTCTCCCTACTTCCACACCACAGACTCGCCATCTGAATTTCCTAAAAGTGTGGTGCAAGGGAATTGAGAGAGATGACTTAAGACTGGACCCTTCCAATCCAGAATCTACCTCTTCTGATGACCCGCCAACTCTAAAGACCACAGTGAAACTTTCCCCCAGGGTAATGATGCGTAGCTGACGTTCGCGTAGGCAGAAGCAAAAATTCATTAAGGCAGAATTGAAAGCAATGCTGGAAATAGAAGAGTCCCACGGTGACGGGTGCAGCACCATCTGGCTTGAGACTGAGCCCGTTAGCACTATAGGATTCTGTTTGGATCATCATAAGTGCAACGCGGTGTCCAAGTTCAATATCTAGCCGCTGACGTGGGTCGATGAACTGCTGGATCGGTCAGCACTGCTTGATTTTACTCAGATTTAACCGAGAGCCACTAACAGATTCTCTTGTCACTAGAGTCCGGAGAGACGGCGGACATCTTCGCTATGCTTGTGTTAGCCCGGTCCGGGGGGGCCGTCCACTCACACCAACTCATAGAAAGGATTCAGCACCCTCAGAGCTCATATGCTGCTGAGAACTGAGACAAAACCATAATCTGTTGTGATATCTGGCAGCAGCATATGCAGCACCAGGGGTCTGTCATGGAGCCTTGAGTTGGGCGGGAGTGTGTAATTGGGCAGAAGGAGCTCCGGTATCTGGGGCAGGTCCACCACCCCCAGCACAAAACCACCACAGCCTTGAAAGGATGCTGTTCAGTGGCTACAACAATGTTCTCACCTTCCCTGGAGGACCACTGTCTCCCTGTTCCCCCTTTAAGCCAGGCTGGCCTGGAGGTCCAGTGATGCCCTAAGGAACACAATAAAGAACCATAAAATTGAGGAAGATTATATTGAGATCAGTATGATTATAATAGACACAGACAGACACACACACACCTGTTTTCCTGGTAATCCATATGTTCCTTCTTTGCCAGGCACCCCATCTCTTCCTGGGACACCTGGTTTACCCCCTTCACCCTGTGGAGTGGGACATACTTCAGTGCAGCTCAATTCTGTATAATCACAAGCATGTGCAATCATATTTAAGTGTGGATCTACTAAGAGATCTATTACATTTTGTCATCTCACCAGGGTTTTCTTGTTTTAATGAGATCTTTTTTCGTATTTTCTCAAATTATGAGATCTTACGAGAGTTTCACACTTGAGGCACTAAATACCTTTACTTACATTTTAGTAACTTCTCACATTTTCTCACACTAAAACACCTCATTATTGGGATAAAAACTGAAAATAAATCTTCAATATTATGTGTGCACATGTGCAAATGCCTCTGTGCCTGGTTTAGTCTATCAGTATCTCTTTGCATGCACGTGCATTATTGTTACTGCATGTGATTAGTTCTGTTGATCTGGGTCTCTTTGTGTTCTGCAGCGTAACAACAGCAGCTGCTGGATCAGAACCGTATACTCACCACCTGCCCTGACAGTCCCGGAGGGCCCTGCGGACCCTAGAGGGAGCAACAAATACCATGGTGTGAAGGAATACAATGTGAATACACTGCAAGAATTCCAATGAATTTCATGAGAAAGCATGAAAGGCGTTCATCCCGAGGGAGAAGCACTTACTACAGCCCCAGGAGGACCCAGGGGTCCTGGCAGTCCTGTGCTCCCTTGGGCACCAGGAGGACCCTGCAGAGAGGAGGAACACGTTCAAATACTATACTGTTATACAACGCTACATCTATGGATTGTTGGGTGACAGGACAATGAAATATCGAGTATCAAGACATCAACTTCAGTAAAAGTAACATCATAAGAGTTTTACCTGGACACCAACCCCGGGCTCGCCTTGATTACCCTGTCAAAGACACAAGCATTTCAGGACTGTAGCCGACAGGTACCAAACACACGGGTTTCAGTACATAAAGTTAGTTAGTATTAATGATGAGTGAGACGTTAAAAATGTAGCTCACCTTCACACCAGGTGGACCTGGAGGCCCATTAGTACCAAGGGGGCCCTGAAGTTAAAACCAATATCATCAATATTTGTTGTTGTCAGAGGTTGTTGCTTGTCAATAGTATGGTAATATGTGTGTGTGTGTGTGTGTGTGTGTGTGTGTGTGTGTGTGTGTGTGTGTGTGTGTTCTTACAGTTGGCCCTCTTATTCCAGGCTCCCCTGGGTTTCCCTATGAGCAGAATATAAAGCACATATAAGCTATATACACACACACCATAAAAGACTTAGTAACACTCTGCACACACATGCCTGGTAAAACACACAAACACACTTTAAATAACATATTTACATATAAATATGTTGATATAAATTATGGCTCACACAAAAAGTGCAAACATATGCTGTCAAAACAATATAGAGTACAAACTAACTAGCTAACTATTGTACAGCTTCTTCCAGACACAAACACACACACACACACAAAAGAAACTAATGAAAACAGGTAGTACAACATCAAACATCAATGCTTGGACAGAGATAAGCGCACAACTGACAGCAGGTCCAGCCGCATGCACAGTAAGCAGACTCAAGCACGTGGACAAGACAGACCCGTTTTGCATTCCCTCCACTGTGGTGTATACCTGATCCCCGGCTGGTGCTGAAGCTCAAAAAGTCAGTTCACTTCCTTTCATCTCGCCAACAAATCTGTGGTGTTTTACATATTAAAAGTCCAACTCATCTTGAGTTTGACATGGATGCTTTAGGGACAGGTGGTCTGGATTAATATTTCATGAGGAACCTATCAAGATGTGACTCTTATCCCAGCCCCCCGTCTCTCAGAGGCACGTCCCCAATACAAATGCATTAGGATTAAAGCGGCGGAACATGCCCACCAGCTAGACGACCGTGCCTGCATCCTGATGCTGATCTATTCACTGCCGTTAGGTAGACACATCCTTGTACTTGCTCTTTATGCTCACATGTAATGGCATCTCATCAGCAGGCGGCCCACCCTCCCTTTTCTCTATCACAGCACAACGTCTCCCACCCTCCCCTCCACCACTCCTCCAGATCTCAAGCATGCCAGCCAGCAGCAGAGAACCTACCGGTCTGCCTAGAACGCCTGGGAACCCAGGAAGGCCCTGGAGAGGATGAAAGAGAGGGAGGGGGGGGTTGACAGGAGGATGGGGGGGGGGGACAGTGTTGGAAGGAGGGGGAACAAACATAGAAAAGGAAATGGATAGAAATAAGAGACATATGGGGGAAAGAAGAGAGAAGACAGTGAGGCGTTAGCGGCAGAGCTGCACAAGGTTACTGTCTAAGGATCTACGTAGCCTCGGCCCAAGGAGAGGAAGACAGCGCTCTATCGGCTTAGTGCTTGCAGCCAATCCCATGGTTTCCTCCGCAGCTCGAGCCTAAGAGAAGGCCGGCTGTCTGGGGTAATTACTCACTGGGTGGCCTCGAGGACCAGCTGGCCCTGATGGACCCTGCGCCGACATGCAGAGGGGAAACAAAAAGCATGAGGAAGTGCTTGCGATTTCTTTGTTTCACACGTAATCGATCCCTTCCTGTGCAGGTGCTGATAACTTACGTAACTCGAGCAGTATGTTTGGGCTTATACTGATCACTGTGACTTGTACAATAATGGGAACAATGAAACCTCAGCGTGTCCTTTATGTGAGCAGGAACCCTGCTGGTTGAATCTTTTCAAAAAGGTAAGTAGGTTGCACTCCCATATCTAAATGGCATCATATCTCTATGAAAACAAATACGCAGTGAATCAATATCTTACATTGCATGTGATTGTTTTTTAAAACAAAAGCAGCAAAAAATGTTAAATACAAATATTTCGTACTTGCTTACACAAGTGTCTCTAAAGCAAAAAGTCACTACTATGTTGTGCAAACATTTTGATCACAATATTATCAGTATAACTGAGCTTGTCTCCAGCCCTCCACTTACCGACTTCCCATCCTGACCAGGTTTACCTGGTTCTCCCGCTATGCCCTGAAAAGACAAAGCACATGTTGCTTCTTCTATAACATCCACAAAAGCAAGAAGGTTCAGTCGCAACAGTACTAACCTCAAAACCAAGATGTTGATGTTATTATCTTTCTCAATTCAGGATGGGCAAGTAATAATTTGACATTATATGATAATTTGACACCTGAGAGCCAATGTACCTGCAAGCCATCACGTCCTTTTTCTCCAACCTCTCCTCTCTCTCCTTTTTCACCACGAGATCCCACAAAACCCTGTAATACACATTCACATGGCCAATGTGCATACGGAAGCATCACTATTTGATTTTGCACTATTGTGAGATGTTGGAAATGAACCCTTACCCGGTCTCCCTTGGGTCCCAGTGCTCCCGGAGCACCGGGCTCTCCCTTCAGCCCCGCAAGTCCTGGAAGACCTCTGACACCAGGGGCACCGGTCAGCACTGACTCAGCAGATGTTCCCTAAATACACAGACCAGCATCCTTGAGTTTCACTGTCCTCTGTTTAGTTAGCGTCTGATCTGGATGCTTCAGTACATCTAACGATGGGATCTTACCTTTGGCCCTGGTGGGCCAACTGGCCCGGTTAGTCCTAGTCTTCCCTGAAAAACAGAAGAAATTGTAAAAATCTATTTTTTAAATCAATTGTACAAATCCATATCTCAAACAAAATACTCACAGATTCTCCTTTGTCCCCCTTCTCTCCCCTCTCCCCCTGAAGGATGTGCAGACATGATGTTAGCAGCGTCACGGCCGATCCACGTGACAAACATCTTTCATTTACACACAACTCTCTTCTTCCTCACCTTATCTCCTGGCCTTCCGGCCTCCCCTAGTTCCCCAGCTCTTCCAGGAACACCTGGTATGCCGGGCTTGCCTGGATCTCCAGCCTGCCCCGGGGGTCCCTCTGATCCTCGTTCTCCAATGGCTCTTCCTGGAGGCCCGATTGCCCCTACGGGCCCTCGCTCCCCCTGTTCTCCCTTTGAACCCCTCTCCCCTGGAAACCCACGACCACCCTGGTGCACAAGAAGGAAAGGAAAGAATATGATTTATTAAATGCCTGAATTATACAGTAGCATGTATAATGAGTAACAGTGTGATTCAAAGTGTGATGCCCCCATTGGACTTGCTGTGAACCTACTGGGGCTTTTTTCAACAAGCCTCCAAGGTACCGTGATACCCTCATACTTACATCTCCCCCGGGTGGACCTCTCTGTCCAGCCTCACCCTTGTCTCCTCGTTGACCCTTCTCTGCCTTCTGCACCACTGGTGTCGTCAGCTGGTCCTTCCTGTCCACCACCAGCTTCAGATCAGACATCTACACACGGCAGAGAAGGCAACTGGTCAGCGAGGACGGTCAGCTGATCAGACCAGGCACTTGTTCTTCCATCAACGATTTCACTTCAGCAGCTCGGTAGTTCCAAAGTTCTCAATAGTTCTCGATAAGAATAAAAAGCTTTTCTCCACACGTTGAGATTTATTCAGACAAAGTGTTCAAGCAAGTTTGAATGTGAATGTAAACCTGACATTTTACTTTGGTTTTAAAAACTTGCTTGCAGTCTCTTATGGTGTCTATAATGACTTTTAATGTCTCCATCTTTGATTTATTGGATTTGGTACAATTTGGTTAATGGTACAAAAATTTGTATTTTCCACGCGATCTGGAAGGTGCAAAGAGGTTATCTTCCATCAGCGAGGCCGACCTTTCAAATATCTGTGTCCATTTCCCCATAACTGATATACATGTACACTAGATCACGGCTGACTGGATGCTTGTATTGATTACTTTGATTGGTCCAACTTAGTTGCATCCCTGAATATATGTTCACCCCTATAATGAAAACTAGAATAAACATAATAGAGTGAAAGTGAGACCAGTTAGTTAGTCTTGTTCAACTCCAATATGAATGTCTATGAATTTCAATGGACATTTGAAATCTCCTTTTATGATAAAACATAAAACAATGGAAGTTTGAAGCTTATTTTTTTCAACATAAATTTTCAACTTAAAAGCGCCAAGAAACACTGATTTCAGAGAATCGCCAATTTGCAGCTGATAGTGTGTAAGGTCCACCTACCAGAACACCGAGGCTGGCCAGAGCCTTCTGCACATCCTGATAAGGGCGAGACAGAAACACCAGTCAGGAGAAAAGAAGAATTTCATCATTGAAGGTCTGGTCACAGCCGGGTTACAGGTCAGGTATTGACTGTCTTACCACTGGCGTTCCAGGTTTGCCTGGTGCCCCATCCTCTCCTGGGTCGCCCTGTCAATAACCCGATATTATCAGTGTGTCAAACACATGAAACCTCAATGATATAACACTCTCACTTTCATAGGGACACACTAAGTTGAACTCACCGTTTCACCTTTAAGGCCAGCCGGGCCTCTGTCCCCCTGGAACAGAGAAAAGCCAGAAGGTCAAAGAACAGACTGACTGACTGACTGACTGAGATCAATAAAGACAACCTTGACTTACTCTAGCTCCCAAGGCCCCTGGGATCCCAGGTACACCCTGAGGGACAGAGTAGGGACAATGATTAAAAACCAATAGAAAAGACTGTGGTAGGGCTGCAGTAGTATACAGAGATAACACACATCACTGCCTTTTCATGTGGGGCTGCTAGGAATAATAAAACCAAAGTAGATCCATAGAAGAAAAAGATTTTCCTCTGCACCACCATCGTTTTGCTGACGTTTCTTAAGATAGTGTGCAAAACAAAAGGTCATTTGAACAGAAAAAATAAATGAATGCAGAGGAATTCAGTGTGTGTACGACACTTTTCTCTTCTGTCACTGCACAGCCCCACTTACTGGTTATCATCATTCCTAGCATGGCACCCTGGAGACAGAGCAGTGATGTTACACAATAACGTTCATGTAAAGTAATTCAATTAACAGTGTCATGCACACTCACCGGGGTTCCCGGAGGCCCCTGAGGACCGGGGATCGGTGCAGCTTGAGCTCCCTTCACATACACAACCTGGAGAGATACAGAGATAGAGGGATTGGTTTGTTGATTGATGATGATTGATGTCCAACTATCATACCCACCCCGATAACACACGACTCAGTTGTTGCATCTAGCCGTACCTGTCCAGGAGGACCGATGGCGCCGGGTACTCCGGCGGGCCCCGGCTGGCCGGTTGGCCCCACGGGCCCGGCGAGGCCCCGGTCTCCCTTCTGCCCATCCCGACCCTTTGGAAAACACACACACACACACAGTGACGACACAGCTGAGGCTCACGCTTCACGGTGATGCTTCCCCCTGCGCTATAGTCAAGGATGAACTATGAAATCAAAGCAGGTGGCCGCCGCCTCCCCTCCACTGATGTCCTAGAGCTAATTAATATAAATTTGCACATGAAACCAGCACTCTGACATTTGGAGCCCCTCTGGATCCCTCTCAGAAGTGGCTGGCCCTTAAAGGCTAAGCTTGATCATTAGAGCCTTGTGAATTTATATAGCTGCTTCGCACGGGGGGCTATTGATTCAGCGGTGAGTGAAGGTGTGACGGTAATTTCAATGTGTCAAAGAGCAAACTACAGTTAATAGACACACACTTGAGGGGGGAATTGATGAGGAGAAAAGAAAAGGAGGAAAGCTAACGTGTAATACAATAGAGTCGAGGAAAGGCGGGATCAATAAAGGAAGGGGTACGGGAGTGTCGACACTGCACGACGTGAAAAAAGTGCATGAGAGGAAGAACGACGACATGATACTGACGTCTCTTCCAGATGCTCCTGCTTCGCCTTTGTCGCCCTGTAGATTAAAGACAACAGGGAAATAATAAAGCACAATCTTCATTTACAATTGGATATTTATATTTTATGATATACTTCTTCACTTAGCTGAATAATGTGTCGTTAGTTAATTGTCGTCTTAATTAACTAAAACTGTTTTAGTCAATTCGTTTTTGTTCGTTTTTTCCATAAAATTGTAATCAACATTCACAAATATCTACTTGTTTTTAATAGATCTTAATAGTCCATTTGGCATTTGACAGCATTCATTTGCCAGAAACGTCATTTAACAGAATTGTCCAATAAATGAGCTCTTGAATGAACAGTAACACACAGACACAAACCTTTCTCCCGTCTTCACCTGGCACACCGTCTTCTCCCTGCGGGACGAAACGAGACGTCACTCTCAAACAAACAAACTCTCCGGTTAAGAGACCGAATAACGGACGGCCTGCTGTAGCGGCGCTCTGCTGCGTCTGTGGGTTGACGTCATTACCGACACGGCGACATTTAGGCAGCCATTATGCAGCAGACTCCTGCGCGCCCGCATTGCTTTTGATCAGTACATGTCACTCACAGGAAAGGCCGTGAGTCATATGGGTAATGCACAGAGAGAGAGAGAGAGAGAGAGAGAGAGAGAGAGAAAAACCATCACTGTTGGAAAGACTCATGCACTCACTGAACTGGATCTAGAATCGACATTTTTCCATTCACGTCGCTGATAAAAATGCGTGAAGGTTTGATCGCAAGTATTATGGTATGGCCTGACATGTTGGAGTATATCGGAGTGGGAGGAGTCACCATTTTGCCAGGAGGCCCAAGTTTGCCGTCTTCTCCTGCTTTGCCCTGAAACATAAGAGAGAGTGATAAGACACACACACACAAAAGGAATATATGGTTCATAAAATAAATCAAAATGAATCAAAAATAAATACAGAAGTGTGCGTGCGTGTGTGTGTGTGTGTACTCACCGGTGTGCCTGGGGTGCCTGGGGGACCGATAGGGCCTGGGGGTCCCTGTCCCCCTCTGAGTCCTGGTAGACCCTGGAGAAGCAGACCGGCAGACAGAGCGGAGGCTTCAATCTCACTTTTAGTCGGACTAAACTACCTAGCAGCAGGTGAGGTGACACCGATTTACGACATTTAAAGGGGAAACGATGCAAGTAGTTTAAAATGATGAACCGACGCAACTTCTAACGGAACCAACCAATGTGAACTGATCAACAAAGAAATATGGGAGGACTAAATCTTGAGGTAAGAGAACACATCTGAGAAATGCGGTCTCGTTTTCCCCCTGTGTAGTATCTGCTCTGCTAAATACCATTCAGGCTCTTTACCCAAACTGTCACTTCAGTTGAGTGGAATTTTTCTCATGTGAAATGTCCACGATGGAAACGGTACGGTGCACCTAACTCTCAACAGCACTGTGAGCCGAGAGGTTTTAGCACTCGGCATTGCAAGGCACTGAATTTCAAAAACATTTCAGCTTTCAAACAGATTTCCAGAGGCACTCGTTGGACGCGGGCCTTTCTTTTAAGCGATGGTCTTAAATGAGACTAGCAAATTTAAGACCAGTCTGCAGCCTCAGCCTGTCTCTCAAGCTACAGCAGGTTTATGCAACCGGCCCCAGGAGGGATGAGAGTTGAACTTCAGCTCCACAGTGCCCTCTGCAGGACATGCACAGTAAATGCAGAGAGATGACCGCAATATCGTGGCTGTTCTCAACCAGAGAAAATGTGTTAAATACAGAACTGTTGTTTATATATAAAAATAAACAATCGTTATAAAAGGTGATTAAGCACTTAGTTTAGAAGAAACTCTTTTAACTTCTCTTACCCTATTACCATTTAACTACAACCAGATAGAGAAAGAGCAACTACTGTTTTTCTGTCATGCATGCTGAGGGTTTCACTCTACAGATGCTGAGTACACATTACACTGTCTGTCAAGTACACAGACAAAACGCGTCCTGGTGATAAGCGAGTCAGACACGAGTATCAAGTGAATAGACATGACACCAAAACAAATTTCAAGCTATTACTACACAACGATCATATACAAATACACATTCATATAAAAAGCAAATCAGAAAAAAAATACTAAAAATACTAATAGTTGATTAGTAGATTTTCTCGAAACAATCACAACCACAGTAGAACAGAGATACTCACATCTCTGCCCTGGATCCCCCTGTTTCCCTGGGTCTCCCTGTAACACCAGGAGAAAAACAAATATTATTACCCATATTCAACCACCTGATGAGGTTCTATAATCAGGCCTTTCTGTACTTGGAAACAAGGCAGAAGCGTTCATACCCTCTGACCGGCTGGTCCCAGTGCACCCGGTTTGCCGTCTAGACCGGCTCGTCCGTCCAACCCGGACGCTCCCCGTTCTCCCTGATCGGAGAGAGGTGTTAGGGTCAGAAGAAGACCTATGGCGGCGGGGAGACTACATTCACGGTGAACCGCTGGCCTTGACGCTGTCTGCCAGCCCCACTGCGCTTCATCCCACTGGGAATCTGCAGGATGGGAAACAGAATCCGGTGGAATGAAGGACAGTGGGACCTGCCAGTCGCCAGAAAGCTGGAGCCTCTTCGAGCTATTTTTTGTTTGTTTTTAACATTGGTATAAATGGCCGGTACGTGAAAAAAGTGGGGATCCAATTCAAACCTTCTCTCCAGGGGGCCCTCGTTCTCCGGCGTCACCCTAGAAAGAGTTGAAAGTGAAAGTGATGCGAGAGACGATGAGGAAACGTGATTCCGATTTTTTTTTTTATAAAGAGACAGAATTGTACAGCAGTAGAGACGCAGTGACAAGACAGCGAGCTCACCCTTGCCCCGGCGGGTCCCCGCTGTCCCTCACCGCCCTTTACACACGGGAAGGGAGAGAGCAAAAAAGTCAAGAGAGCGTCATGAGTCGCATCTATCGGAAACAGGGGGAAAAAGGTGAAGTACCACGCGAGTTAGGCGGGTGCAAAGCGGGGGGGGGGGGGGGGCTTAACTCACTCGTAGTCCTGGGGGTCCGGGAGTTCCCGCCTCGCCCTTCAGCCCCTTGCTGCCGTGTTCTCCTGGGTCACCAGCGTCGCCCTGGGAACCAGAGTGATGTCAGACTTCAGAGACACAGAGGTTTTCTAATGGGGGCTTTTACCCATTTGACTTCTACTTTATAGGCGTCTAGCCGTGACATACTGGAGGATACTGTCTGCATTGGAGACTTAGAGGCCCATTAAGACATCCAGAGGAACCTTACATACCTTCTCCCCTCTGTCTCCTCTGAGCTGGGGCTGGGCGTCGGTCTGAGGAGGAGAGAGTACATGTTTTATATATGTTCTGATTCCTCAGTCTGGTCAAAATATGGTTCTGCGTTTCGCTTCGAGGCGTAGGGCATTATGGGGAACACTCACCACCGTCCCCGCTGGCCCTGGAGGACCCTGAGCCCCCTTTGAGAAAAGAGTAAAGTAAGATAAGTATCCGCAAACAGGAGATGTGACGTTAGATCAGCTCTCAGTAAATAGAGGGGCAGACGACAAACCTGGTCTCCTTTCTCTCCTCTTGATCCGGCGGGTCCGGGGCTGCCCTGCGATCGAACACAGATCAATAAGGATGCTGAGTGGCCTCGTCGTTCTCATCGTTTCTACTCTCAGCGCCACAGTCGACCAGTACAACAGCATATTGAAAATGAATGTATGTCTCACATTTCGTCCGTGCTCTCCCGGGTCTCCCGCGTCTCCTTTCTCCCCCGATCGTCCCGACTGACCAGTAAGTCCCTGAAGGGGGTCAATAAGTACGACCCCTTAGTGGGCTTCTACTTATACGCAAACACAGTAACTTGATACTCAAGAGACAGACAGACTTAAAGATCCATTTTGAAGTTTGGGTGTAAAGATGCAGCACCAGCAACTTGTCCTACCCTCAGTCCTCTTTCTCCTGTCTTCCCTGGAAGACCAGACTCCCCCTGGTGGGGAAACAAGGTTAAAGCAGGGAAGAGAAATTAGACAGGGAGGCATTAGACATTACATCTATACACTAATCGCTTCTAAATGTCTGTTTTTTTCTGATGAAAATGGATGATGAGTGACATCACAACACTAGTATACTATATTAGAGAGAGAGAAATGATGAGAGAGGAAATAGAGTAAGTAAGAGAGGAAATCCTAAATAAATAAATGGGAGTAGGTGGGAGACTATGGAAGGTTAAATGAGACAATATTAAATAAATAAATCATTAAATAAATCATTAAATAAAAGCGGAAATATATGAACAGTTAATTAATTAAAATGGGGAATATAATATTTTTAATTGTTCATTTCCACATTTATTTATTTTATTTATTTAATATTGTTGCATATAACCCTCCATAGCAGACAGGAATGGAGAGAATAAAGAGAAAGATCAAGCCTTACAGGAGTGCCTTCATCACCCTTGTCTCCTTTCTCTCCCTGTAAGACAGAAGCAGAAATCTTTTGTTGCCGTCGCTGGGGGGGGAAATCTCGGCGACAACGAAGTTTAGAAACTAGAGCATCGTCTGAATGAAGGTCAGCCGTAACATAAACACCAACACAGGAAGCTGCAGCAGCACTCAACACACAAACGTTGTTACCGTTTACCTCTGGAGGGGCATCATTGGAATGCAATGCATGATGGGAGAAACAAGAATAAGGCTGAACAACCTGGTTTGATCTTTATTACTAGAGGAAATACAGTTGCAGCACACAGCAGGAAACCAACCAGATCCCGCACACACACACACGCGCACACACACACACACACACACACACACACACACACACACACACACACACACACACACACACACACACACACACACACACACACACACACACACACACACACACACACACACACACACACACACACACACACACACACACACACACGACTCCGACCTGTTTCCCAGCGAGGCCGCTCTTTCCTGGTATTCCCGGCCGCCCGTCCTCCCCGCTCTCTCCCGGTTCACCCGCGTCCCCCTGAAAGCACATCGGCGCCACAGTGAGACCAAGCATAATAATAATAATACATGTAATAAAGGTGCTTTAACAACAACATAAAGGCGCAGTCAAAAAAAATAACAAAAAGGCAGCAGGTCTGTTCACCTTGGTGCCCGGCCTCCCGCTGCCGCCAGCCAGTCCCTGGGGGAAGCAGCACGCGGTTTATGTGTTGTCACAGTGCATTATCAGGAAAACATCGAAGCGCTTGGAAACAGTTGCCGCCCTGATAAAGAGCGGCGTGTTATCATGAGCTTACTCGATCGCCTGGCTCTCCTTTAGGTCCGAGCTGGCCTGGGGCTCCTGGCGTTGCTAGCCCCTTGCAGAACGAGAGAGCACGACAGATAGAAGGGGGGGGGGGGGGGGGGAATACAGCAGAAAGAAAAGGTGAGACACATGCTAGACCATATATATATATATATATATACAGTACCAGTCAAAAGGTTTGGACACACTTACTCATAAAGGGTTTTTCTTTATTTTTACAATTTTCCACTATTTTAGAATAATAGTAAAGTCATCAAAACTGTGAAATAACACAAAAGGAATTATGCAGTGACCACAAAAAAATCTAATATCTTATATTTTAGATTCTTCAAAGTAGAAACCCTTTGGCATTAACAAGCAAAGAAATTCCACAAATGAACTTTTAAAGGCCACAATCACCATGTGAGTGTTTAAAATGATGATTTAATCATTGTGGTTCAACATTCTCCACCTCTAAAGTCTAAATGAAAACTACTTGTTGGGGGTGCATTTCAATTTAATTCAAATGTAAGTTTTGAAAATAAATTCATACACAGGCATCAACTTCTCTATTTGTCTAAGAAGATTTCAAGCATTTAAGCATCAAGCCTTTATATCAAAATGTCTTTAAGATCATGAGAAACAGAAACAGGTGTGTCCAAACTTTTGACTGGTACTGTACATGTACATGCATTCATAAACTCACACCACACACACACACACACACACACACACACACAACTCCACTTTTCTAGCGCGTCATCACTCTTGTGGGTACCGACTCACTTTGTCCCCTTTCTGCGCCGGCGCTCCCTTTTCTCCCCGCGGCCCCTCAGCACCTGGCGGGCCTCGCTCTCCCTGTGGGGAGGAGAGCAGGAGAGGGGGAGACCCATCACCGTGAGGGATGGCGGTGTCAGTGAACAGTGAACTCTGTTTAACATGATCGATTGGATGAAGAAGGGAAATGGACAACCTACTTGTTCCCCTTTCTTCCCTGGGAGACCCGGACCCTGGATGCGTTGGATAATACACAATCATCATCACAGACACTATGGGCAGAAAGTACACACCCACACTGAAATGACAGATGGATGATCATATACAGTACTGTGCAAAAGTCTTTGGCACGTATAAAACAAATCCGTACAGTGAAGATGCTGTGATGCCCCATCAGATCTGGATTTTCCACCAAAATGAACTTTCATATATTGTGTATACTCTGCTTGCCCAAACTCAGGCATCTATTGCAGCCCAACCGTCCTGGTAGGGGGATCCCTCTCTGAGTAGCCCCTCCCAAGGTTTCTCCCAATTTTCCAATAAGGTTTTTGTGGGAGTTTTTCCTTGTCCTCTGTGAGGGTCTAAGGCTGGGGGATGTCGTGTACTAATGATTTATTATTCTCACATGTTGGGCACTGTGAAGCCCTTAGAGACTGTAACGGTGATTAAGGGCTATACAAATAAATGTGATTTGATTTGATTTGATTTCAGAAATAATGAAATTAAAAGTTCCTAAATATCAAAATTTGACTATAAAGAGCAGTAATGTAAAGAAAAAACAAAGAAAAAACAAAGAATGAATAAAAATCTAGGGCCAAATTCATATTAACAAATCTAGGGTGCCTAGGACTTTTGCACAGTACTGTATATTATTATATTATATATGTTTTTTTTATCTGATAACTCACACTTCTACCAGGCTCCCCTCGTGCACCTTCACTTCCCTGGGAACAGACAGGTTCAGGTGTTCAATCATATTCCTCAGATTAGATTATAAAGCAGTCGGCGGTGGAATCACGTTCATATTGACCTGCTGCTTGTCAGATGATTACAGTCGGATTGAATCAATCTCACCTTTTCTGCTGGTGCTCCACTGGGCCCTGGTAAACCCTGACGGCAAACGGAAAGACTCATCTATGAGACTCTCTATGCATCTACTAAAACAAATTTTTTTTAAAACTAAACGATAGACTGATGTCATTAGCCGAGCACGGCGAGGTCGGTCTGCCACTCACCCTCAACCCCGATGCTCCTGGGAGCCCTGGCTTCCCCGGGTCGCCCTGAGAGACACAACGTCAGTCGGATAACGGCTCATAATCCCTTCAAAGTAAAAGTGCTGAAACCAAAGTAAGTCATAAACGGAGCCAACACCGCTGTACTCACTCTCTCCCCGGTTTCACCAGCTGGTCCCCGCTCCCCCTGCGAAGAGACACAGATCATCATTCACTGATTTGGGCAATCGGTGCATTTCTGTTGCCTCAGTTTGTGTTTTCATGTTACACACTAAGAAATGTACGCAAGTGAAGTTGTGGCATAAACAACTCAAAAGGTACTGGTACTGCACAGGCAAGTAGCCCCGTTCATCACCACCAATTGCAAGTGCAAACTGCGTGTTGGAGCGTCAAGACTAATCCACCAAGCCACACACACACACACACACACACAAACACACACACCTGCCTCGGAGTAAACGTGACTCACCCTGTCTCCCTTGGATCCGGGCCCACCCGGCTGTCCTCGGTCACCCTGTCAGGACGCAGACAGTGAGAGAGAGGGTCACCCTTCCATTCACACCCGGACAAACACGGGACTTAGCTCTGTCTTACCTTGCTGCTGACTTCACCGGGAGGCCCTCGCGGACCCTGCGAGACAAAAGCAATCACGTGTCTTAAAGTCCACGATTAAAACTCACTGCACTTTTTCTGCTTCATCCACCGTGCGTCAGACCTTACCCTGTCCCCAGGCTCTCCTGCCCTGCCTGGTGGTCCCGGCAACCCTTCGGCACCATCGCCCTGAAAAACAGGCCACAAGCCATTTCTCTTAGATACGCACACACACACACACACACATGGGTAAGGGAAACACACTGATAAACACGGTATGATTCACACTCATACACCTACCTTATCTCCTTTGGCGCCCTGCAGTCCTGCGATCCCTCTGAGACCCTGAGACCCTGGAGTACCTGGAGTACCCTGATGATAAAAATGAGTTAGTTAATTAGTTAATTAGACAGTATTGAATGGAAAACACACACGCGCACACACACACACACACACACACACACACACACACACACACACACACACACACACACACACACAGGCTTACTGGGGAGCCCTTGTCACCCTTGACGGCCAGCCCGCTGCCTACTCCTGGAGGTCCCTGTCAGCAGAGAGAGAGATAAGAGCTGAGAGTCATTATGCTCGCCTGTTCCTCGGGACATTTCTATGGTGAGAAGACAAGCTGGTGATGGGGTGACTCACCCTCTCTCCAGCGCCGCCCTTGTCTCCCTGCAGACAGAGAGAGAGACACAGAGAGATAATGATAATCTTACTGCCACAATATTAAATATAGTTTAGCAGCAGAGAAGCCTTAAGGGGACAGAATTAACTAATTTATCTGATTTATCTCTGAATTTCTCTGAAGTACATATACTGTACGTCACGTGAGTTTTCAGTGAAATTATTTTCATGGATATGCACAAGCCATGCAAGACAACTGCCTCCAATCTCTCAACAGTCAAGGGAATAGATTTTTAGATGGACCCGAACAACTCCAAACTCATAATGAAAGACCTCTTGAAAACCCAAACTATCATTTTATTGAACAGAAAAGAAAAACCTCTTAATAACCCCACTTAAATGCTTGAGTTTACTTTGAAAAGTTAGTGGCTCACTGCCGCCACCTTGTGGCCAGTTGTAATACAACACCAGTAGTAGTGCAGGGTAAACCCACTGAAACTCAGTCGACCCCTTTTTATCTTACACACCGTTTTTAGCCTGACATAAAAGATAAATGAATACATCCTAGCAACTTGTATCAACTGGATAGATCATATGGCGATTGGTTCTTCAAGGAATGTCTGAAAGCATTATTGATTTATGGTGGTGGTGCTTTACTTTATGATCGCTGACTGGAGGTCTGAGTTTACCCACCTATTTATTTATTTACATCACTGAGTCTTCAGACTCCTTGGGGTCAATTAAAAGATCCAAAAGGGGTTTCCAGAAAAATGAAGAATAATTTAAATGACTTTTGTTTTACCAGTTACCTCGAGGAGAGGATGCATCGGGGACACGTGCATTTCCCCCCTAGATTTCACTCTCCTGCACAGCAGCTGCAGGCAGTAATCTGGATACACGGTAGCCTGTCTACCAGTGAATGATATCAGACCTCTGCTTGAACTCTTCCTAAACCACTACATATTTCATCTCCACTAAAAAGTTATTGCCCTCTCTGCGCGGTAAGGCTAAAGCGACCATCCATCAACGCTAAACGGCCATTCATCAATACGTAACGCTCCATAAAGGCTCGATGCATCAATGCTCTCACGGCTGAAGATGCCACACGACTGAATTTGTTTACATCGTTATTTATTAGATCAAAGACGTGTTTTCATTTACTGACTGAGCCTACGAGGACTGACAGTGTTTTACGTTTATTTTGATTCTGTAAGAGCTTAGCAGTGAAGTAAAGCAGTTATGAATAGTTAAAACTGCACTGGGAAACTTCACATTGGAGGCACCAAAAACTGAACTTCAACACTCGATAAACTGCACACTCTTGTTTACCAACCTGGCCGTGGTCTGTGATCACGTCAGATCACAGGACACCAAAGGGACGAGAGAGGCAAAAGATCCAACGCTGCTGAGTCCAGCTGAGCGTTGGCTTGAGTAAGGGAGGAGCCACCCACCTTGATGGAGAGGCCTGGTGTCCCTGGTAACCCCGGGCGACCGTCCTGGCCCGGCGACCCCGGTGCTCCGTGGAAGCCTTTGGCCCCGTCGCTGCCCGGTAGACCTGGGTTACCCTTAGTACATGAACACGGAGTCGGTATTCAGCTGATGTTCATTTACTCCGTATGACCAAAACATCTAGCGGGCCGCTGGGATATCCCCACGTGGATGGGAGCATGTGTGTGTGTGACTATGTGGCGATCCCAAATGACTTTTAAAAGACCAAGATCAGCACTGAGTGAACATTTGGTTGGTAGAGAGCAACTTTTATGCCTCGTCAGTGAAGAATATCTTGTGTGTGTTGTTGTGGCAGGTTTGTCTCTCACCGGTATTCCTGGGATCCCTGGCTCGCCTTTCCTGCCTGGAAGACCCCCTCCTGATATAGCTGTGCCTGACTCACCCTGCAGCAGCAACAAACAGGATGACACACACACACGCACACACACACACACACACACACACACACACAGTCATTCAACGTCATTTTGCTCTCTCTCTCTCTCTTCTCTCTGACACAAACACACTACAACACACCTCTGACCACAGGTATTCTTAGAAGTGATCACTCTGCTCACCCTTTCACCTTTGTCACCCTTCGACCCTTGCGCCCCTGTCACACCTGATTCACCCTGGAAGAACGGAAATCACCCCTTAACAAACAACCACCCTCACTGTACTCCATAAATCAGACGTGACCTACACTGTGGGTCAAGCGGCACTGCTGAGGTTACTCACCGGGTCTCCTCTGACCCCAGGCAGGCCCTGTGAGCCCTGCAGGGGACAACAACAACAACAACAACAACATCACAACATATGTACCAAACAGCTGGACTGTTTTTTTCAGGAATATGAAATCGGTCCAAACCATCCCGGTTGGTCTGCCCGGTTTTGGTCCCTGTACTCACCGGCACCCCTGTAGCTCCGGGGGAACCCGGTCGTCCTGGCAACCCTGGGCTGCCGTCAATGCCGGGGAAACCCTGGACGGGGGAAACAAGCAGCTCATGACTTCAGTCTTTAATGTGCCAACTTGTACAATATTGGCCTCGGCCTCAGCTACACTCACCCTCTCCCCCTTCTCCCCTCTGGCCCCCGTGGAGGGGCCCTCAATCCGGCCGGGCGGACCTTGGCGTCCTTCTGGGCCTCTGAGGCCTTCCCTACCAGGCACACCGTCACGACCCTGCAACACACACACACACACACACACACACACACACACACACACACACACACACACACACACACACACACACACACACACAGATACATGATGAGTAGATACATATAATCCAAAGTACGGATACGTGACTGACAGGAGGCTCGTCAGGAGGCTCGGTACTCACAGGCTCTCCCTTGCGTCCATCTGCGCCGTCTCTGCCTCTCTCGCCCTGTGGGGGGTCAAACAAACAACTGGCCGGGTTAAGTCCACTTCACCGCTGACAACACAACATCAACATCGCTACAGGATGAGTACTGTACCTTCTCTCCGTGTTCTCCCTTCTCACCCTGAGGGAAAATGGGAAGGATCAAACGTTTATAATGCAGAAAATGAAGAAGAAGTGAAGAAAGAGAGCAGTAAGAGAAGGATGTTACCGCCCCGTGTACGGGCTGTAATGACGATGTGGAAGTACTGCGGAGGGATAACTCACCCCAGGGCACTGCACGCTGCAGGGCTCTGGCCCGGGAGTTACCTGATCACACACGAGAGCAGAAACAAGTCAAGAGAACATCCATCGTCTTTTCTTCCAATGTCCTCGTTCACTGCGCTCATTCAATTCCATGACATTTCCAGAACTATTCCACGTGTCCAAATGTCCAATATTTATCAGATCAGTTACGTTTCCATGCCGAATAGCTGATCCAAGGACCACAGGTCTTGTTCTGACTGTTTTCTACTATCACTTAAAACCCCAGGAAACTTGGCTCGAAACAGTAAAAATGAATATATGATATCAAAAATCTGAGTGAAAAATAAACGTTCAGAAATATTAGAAAACCTTGTTCAGATGAGTGCGGGGTTCAGAACAGTGGGGTTGAAGTGGGCGTGGTATTTTCTGACATTTATGATGTAGAGAATTCTTTAATCCAATCATTACAAAATGCACGTCAGTTGTCCCGCCCCCAACAAGTGCAACCGCTTGACAGCTTGACATGGGCGGAGCTATCCATCGTGTCAGGATGTCAATCAAATCCTGATCTGACACGCCTACACAGTCCTGAGAAATGGTCTAAACAGCTAAATGATGTTTTTGAACGAGGTTTTCTAATATTTCTGAACGTTTATTTGTGGATGCTTAATTAGACACTAAACTTTGATATCATATATTCATTTTTACTATTTCAAGCCTGGGTTTCCTGGGGCTTTAAAGTAGGAAACTGTTATTTTGGTTATTATTACTTAAATTGTATACAGATCAAGCCAAGCTTGACATTAATCAGAAAAAAATGATTTTTCATGGCATTTCCAAAACCTTTTAGATATATATATATATATAACTCTTCGTAGGCTGTAAAACACAGTTTTCAAATTCCATGACTTTTCCAGGTTTTCCGTAATGGCAGAAGCCCTCATAGCAGCCTCCACTTCTTCCTCTCCTCTTCTCACCTCTGGTATCCTGGCGATGCCGCAGAGCAGGTCAGCCAGGTTGGCGTGCAGCGTGCCCAGCTGAGCCGCATCTCGGGCGTACAGGAGGTTCTGGGTGCTGCCGTCCGTCACCGCCCGGCGCAGCTCCTCGGCATTGGCCTGACCCATACCCACTGCTAACACTGTCACACCTAGCAGGAGCACGGACAGACATTTTGAATTGTTAGAAACTATTTTTTTCACTCACAGAACATACAAATGTGTGCAGTGTATGCAGCAGAATCAATGTTATTCCAGAACAGTATTTAGAAATAGTTTAGGTGTTTTTTTTAGCCTATGTAGGTGCCAGGTGGGTGGGGTTTGCCATACCGTGAGAGCCAGAGCCAACATTTATGTGTAATGACAACTTGAAATGATCCGAACACTACCGACACATGGCGGGAACTCCAGGCAAGTTAAAGCAAAGCCTTTGAATTATTGCAACAACTATGTGAAGGTTCACTCCAAAGATGCGGTCAACGTGTCTGCGTCTTGGTTCGGGCTTCGGCCCACCTGTGGCTCTGATAGCGCTGACTGGGAGAGTGAGGTTGTCAGAGGATCTTTTGTCAGCGATGATGACAACAGCACCGGGGACCATGGGTCTACGTCCCGCCGCCGGGCTCAGGAGGTACTGTCTGGTGAAGGTCAGCGCCTGGCCTGCAGGGGGAGACAGACCCGTTTCGTAACCCTTGCATCTCAGCAGCCACAGACAGGACAGTTATGAGCACTGACAAACACGGGACAACTGACACAGAAACACTGACCTATGTTGTTCCCTGGACTTTCATCAAAGGGTGTGGATAGGATCTCTTGTAGCAGCGTCTCAGAGCTGCTATGGCGATTAAGCAGGAACCAGACTTTGGGTCTGTAACCGTACACTACGATTCCCACCTGAAAAGGCAGGGAGGCATAACAGAGCATATCACAGTCTAGCTAGTCCACTATAAAACTACAGTGGTGGCCAAAATTATTAGAAGACTTGGCATACATTTAAGAGGTTTCAGTTGTTTTTGTTCAATTGGCCATTAAAATACCCATAAAACGAATGAAATATATACAAAGTCATCATTATGCTCTATAAACCATAGAATAGAGCATCATAAGGAGATTTACCTCATTTTCCTTACAAAAAACAAGCTAGGCCTATTTCACTGTCAATGTCACACAATCATGTTCCTTCACAGAAGAAGCCAAATTACTTGTGTAATCATTGTCAGGTGTGATGGTGGTTAAATTGATGGTGATCAAGAGTCTTAGGACACAGCTGTGTGATTCTTTTGAATTGCTGCAAAAGGTGGACATACCAAATATTCAAGTTAAAAGTGGATAAAAACAGTAGGACTCACTTCATCTGATATTTGTTGTGCTCAGAGCAACCATCTGCATGTTTCATGAACATTATGAAATGAAATCATGTTTTGGAGGCAAGAAAAGGTCAATATTTTCAGATCTGTCAGGTGTTCTAACAATTTTGGCCACCACTGTATATACCAAAAAGATCAGTGTGAACCACGTCCTGTTTCCACACACTGCTCGCTCTAGGACTCTAGGCTCTGTACCTGTGAGTCGCGAGCTCCGACGGTGGTGAGCGTCCCGGCCGCACTGGTCAGCAGGGCGAGCAGAGGTTCTGCCAGGCTCCGCCGATCCTGAGACGCCGGCACCAGAAACACCACGTCCAGACGCCCGCGCTCGCACACTGCACGCAAGAATATGTGTAAGAATGTATGTAAGAAGTATGCGAGAAAAGAAAAGCGTGCGAAAAGGGCCTAACGACGATGTTGCGTTACCGGTGCGTTCGTCCACGTGGGTCTCTGCTCCTGGCCCGCGTTCGAAGGTGGCCTGCAGGGTGAAGCGATAGCGAAGGCCCAGACGCAGCCCGGTCACCCGGTAGGAGCTGGAGGGAGCGGGGAGCGTGATGGACTGGCCCCGCCCGGCGTCTGAGCGGTAGAAACAGTTCAAATAAGCAAGGTATGTACAGTGGTGGCCAAAATTATTAGAACACTTGGCATATTTAAGAGGTTTCAGTTGTTTTTGTTCAATTGGCCATTAAAATACCCATAAAACGAATGAAATATATACAAAGTCATCATTATGCTCTATAAACCAGAATAGAGCCATCATAAGGAGATTTACCTCATTTTCCTTACAAAAAACAAGCTAGGGCGAGTTGGACAATAAACTGGACAGATCTATTGTACATTCAAAGGAAAGCCTTTGGCTTGAGTTACAGAAGGCGGGATAACATTAGTGTTCAAGTTCTCAGGAAATATATTGACACTATGCCAGAGAGATGTGCTGCTGCAATTGCTGCAAAAGGTGGACATACCAAATATTCAAGTTAAAAGTGGATAAAAACAGTAGGACTCACTTCATCTGATATTTGTGGTGCTCAGAGCAACCATCTGCATGTTTCATGAACATTATGAAATGAAATCATGTTTTGGAGGCAAGAAAAGGTCAATATTTTCAGATCTGTCAGGTGTTCTAATCATTTTGGCCACCACTGTATGTTTAGATTGTGAAGGAGCACGGTATGATGTCTCACAGTGTGGCTCACCTCCCTCCTCTCTCCAGCGGAGCGTATACCCCGTGGCACCGGGCAGCGGTACCCAGCCCAGCAGCACGGAGCTCTGCGTGACTTCGGACACTCGCAAACTCGTGGTCGGCGGTGAGGGAGTCGGGGGGAGGACGCCAGCTGCTTACATATACAATACAGAGAAATCAGCAAACACACAGGTATCTGCACACGCACACACACTTTTCACCCAATATAACTAACCTACACAGATGTGAAAGTAGGGGACGTGTGCCTTACGTGTGGTGATCCTGACGGACACGGGGGATCCCTCTCTGTTCTGGACCAAAGCCATGACCTGCACTTCGTACTGCACCCCCGGGTCCAGCCGGTCTAAGTCCACCGCGGTCACGTCTCCGCCCAGCACCTGACTCCTCTCCTCGCCTCCTGCAAAAGCAAACGACTCGTGGACAGTTATTCTATTTATCATGACACAGTGCTGTAAAACATCGCTGGAAAATCGATGAAAGCGTATTAGCTTCCCCCCCCCCCCCCCCCAACAACCAGTCAATCATCTCCCCCTCCACCACCTTGTAAATATGTATATAGCCATAGCAATATATTATAGGCCTACAGTCTCTCCCATAATACACTTTTTGTTATTTAAGCTGCATACAGTCTTTTAATATTTAATATTTAATTTTTTAATACTCCTTGTTTATTTTTTGCTTTTTCTTATGGCACTCTATTGTTTGCACACTTGTTTTTTGCACTATATTGTCTATTCTATTCTGTTTTCTATTGTTGTGAGCTGCCATAACACGTGAATTTCCCCACGGCGGGATCAATAAAGTTTATTTTATCTTATCTTATCTTATCTTAGGAGATTCTAAGGAAACGAAACGGAAGAGACGCGATTGACAAAGCAAAGTTACGTCTCATCTTTCACCATCGGCAACAGTCCTACCGTCCGTCCGCCGCCAGGACACGCGATAGGCCGTCGCTCCCTGCACGCCGACCCAGGTCACCCTGACGACCTCTCCACGGGACTCCTGGACTTGTAGCGACGTCACGGTCCCGACCACCGACTGATCCGACTCTGCAAGCCACCTTATTCATTTAGTCCCGATTCATTTCGTCTGTCTCATCTTTCAGTATTCCAGTGACGTGTATCTGAGTGATTCGGCGCCGTACCTGTTCTGATGCTCAGGGAGGCGGGACTTCCCTCTCGAGAGCCAGTCAGTGAGGACACTAACACCCTGTAGGAGGAATCTGCCCGTAGTCCGTCTATGGTGTAGGAAGTGACATTGGCGGCCACAGTCCGGGACACTTCCACTCCTGCACCAAGAGAAAACATGGCAGAGAGACGAACGCTAAACAACCACAACAACAACTTTCTCCTTCCAATACTCTCCACTTGTAGATTCTCAACCTGATCACATATATTTAGATCACCTAAACACTACACAGCCATTAATACGAGAAGGAAAGAAAACGTTGTCATGCTAATCTTATGCCTACCGTCATCACGGCGCCAAGTAACCCTATAGCCAGTTGCCCTGGAGGCAGGTGACCATGCGATGCGTATCCTGTGGGACGTGACCTCAACGATGCGGAGGCCAGAGACTGATACTGCGTGGGGATTAGTCTTAGAGGAGAGCGTGACCACCTCGCCAACGCGTTGGTCCACCACAGGCGCAACGCCAATTACCAGCGCCTCGTCCGACTGCAGGCCGTCTATGGTGAAGGCCGAGGCCTCTCGTGCCAGAAGACGGGACTGCTCTGCACCTACCACAGAGAACAGGAGCTTATACAAAATGATACTCACCTGTCAAATACCAGTCAAAAGTTTGGACACACTTACTCATAGAAAGGGTTTTTCTTTATTTTTACAATTTACCACTATTTTAGAATAATAGTAAAGTCATCAAAACTGTGAAATAACACAAAAGGAATTATGCAGTGACCAAAAAATTTTAAAAACAAATCAAAACTATCTTATATTTTAGATTCTTCAAAGTAGAAACCCTTTGGCATTAACAAGCAAAGAAATTCCACAAATGAACTTTTAAAGGCCACAATCACTATGTGAGTGTTTAAAATGATGATTTAATCATTGTGGTTCAACATTCTCCACCTCTAAAGTCTAAATGAAAACTACTTGTTGGGGGTGCATTTCAATTGAATTCAAATGTAAGTTTTGAAAATAAATTCATACACAGGCATCAACTTCTCTATTTGTCTAAGGAACATTTCAAGCATTTAAGCATCAAGCCTTTATATCAAAATGTCTTTAAGATCATGAGAAACAGAAACAGGTGTGTCCAAACTTTTGACTGGTACTGTACATCACCACATGACAAATGACTCGTTCAAAACAAGAAGAAGAAGACAGGGAGCTTCACAGTACTGAGACTTAAACATATTGCTTTTTCGCTCTTTCTTTGTAAAGACAAATTAAGACCACATAACATAACACTTACTGTTGCCTTGCCTCCAAGTCACCTTGTAACCGGTTGCCACAGCAACACCTGTCCAGGCAATTCGAATTCTCCGACTATTTACATTTGTCACTCTGAGGTTAGTCACTCTGCCAGCACTTTGCTCTGAAACACAAGACATAAAGGACCTCATGTGAGACAGTTCAGTGTGGTTAATCTTTCTTAAGAAGTCTGCCGGCCACAGCCCTGAGTGTTTCCTGTTTTGTAACGGTCAGAGGGATGCAGAACAGGGGGAGACGTGGGAGAAAAGCTTTTGGCAAACAGGCCGTACCCATATTTTCCACTAGATGGAAAGCCTGAATAGGGTGCGTGCGTGCTTATGTCTGGTTCTCCATCCTTCTATCTTTTCTCTTCGGTTTCTACGGCTGTGTAATGCAGCACCTCCCCACTGTCTGCCTGGGCTTGCCTTGTTATATCCCCCCCGGCGCACAATCATCTCAGAAGTGTCTGGCATTAACCGCGTGGGCAGAAAGACGGGGGGGGTATTCACCAAGCTGGCGAGCAAACGCAACACCTGCTGGCTTTCACCCAGTCAGTTGACGATAACTTGCTTGTCTCACCGGGTTTGATGTAGACAGTAACCGGGTCTCCTTCATTTTCCCCCACCAGTGCCGTGACACTGACACCATAAGACACTCCCTCTGTCAGGTCTCTGAGGTCAAGGGTCGTCTGGCTTCCAGGGATCTTACTGATGTCCTCTAGCCCCACTTGAGGTGACATGAAACACACACGGTCACGATATTCACGTCATGCTTTGATGCACAGATTGGTGTGAACATAACAGTCAACGTGAACGATGAGCCAAAGAACCCAAACCGGCCGGTGCACCTTCTGTGTTCAGGACTCGGATGCGGTACTGCGTGGCTCCGGTCACTCCTGTCCAGCCAAGTCTCACCGTGCTGCCCAGAGACTCCACCACTCGCAGGTTGGACACCTTCCCCACCGGCTGCTCCACTGCAACATCGGACATGAAGACGATCCATAAGTACGTAAGCAAACCTTCAAATATAAATATCCGCATGGCGGTATCTTCAGAATCCAGTATGTCCTGTAAGTCAGACCTGACCCCCCCCTGACCTGTGGATGTGGTGGAGACGGGCGTGGCCTCCTCGCGACCCTCATACAGGGTGTACAGGGTGATGATATATTCGGTGCTGGGCTGAAGGCCTGACAGCTCATAGCTGGTGGTGCCTCTAGGGAAGGACTGGCTCTGCACACGGCCTCCTGGAGACAGAGGAAGGAACCCAGATCAGCGGCTTCACGTGCAATGAACTTCTCAGCTGAAGTGTCTTAAAAGTATGTTTTTTGTTTTACGGTGTGTGTGTGTGTGTGTGTGTGTGTGTGTGTGTGTAAATAAGCATATCTGACCTTCCCCCTGCATCCACTGCAGGCGGTAGCCTCTAGAGGACTGAATGAGTTTCCAGGTAAGGCGGACAGAGGAGGGGGTAGTAGTAACTGCCCGGAGGACCTGCTGCTCCTGAGGCTCTGAGGAGACAAATCGTAACACGTGCAGTAAATCTGCTGCTCTGATCCTGTACAGCACATGTGTCATACTCGAGGTCTGCCATGGAGTTTGATCCAGCCTGCGTATGAATCTAGGTTGTCAATTCAACCCTGTACTTCCTTGCTGCAGCAGCAGTTAGTAGGAAAAATTCCAGCGGAGGTAATGTGTGATCATGTCTATTAGGCTGCTGGGGAACAGAGTACCTTCAGTACAAAAGCCCCCATGTCTCATTTACTATGAGGAAAAGTGCAGCATGTGGTGAAATGTTTCCAAATCCATGATTTTGAGCATGTGCCAGGATACTGGCACGTAACACTGAGAGGATTACGGTGAGGGAGTTAATGTCACACCTCTGTCCTCAGGCTGCATGTGTGCTCAACATGAGTGGAAGCATCTATTTGTGTGAACAAATACTTTCTTTGTTTCTGTGACGAAGATTAACAAACCATCCCGCGGGTCCCGCCTGACAAACACTTGCTCTCCATTTTGAAGCGCCAGGCTTTACTTCCAGGACGGATGAAAGAGGGAGCAAACATGTCAAAGAACAATTTCTACAAGGTCTGTGACTGAATATCCAGAACCCACTGGTGTGTAATATTTAGGCCTTATGTATTGGAGTGTCATGTTGGGACTGTGAAGCAGGCTATAATAAACACATGTAAATATATGTTACAAGACTACATGAGACATTATAAACATAGTCAAAGCTTCTCACTGCGAATACGTTTTTTGGTGCGAAACCAGAAGAAAGGCAACTGATTCCCATAGGAGAAAGAGTCTCATCTCACCACACACAGTACAGCTGAAACCCGACTGGTTTATACAAGAGAGAAACAACCATAGCTAAAGTATAAGCTTGTGTGGTCTACGTGCAGTATTGTATACATCTCATGTCTCTGGGAGTAGAGTCAGAGCACACAGGGCTCTTCTGTCCTCCATGTCTTTTCTGCACAGTGACCCGGCGGTGACTCAGACTTAACTCAAATAGCACCGATCCCGCTGAGGTAAGGCCATCCTACTGGGCATTAGTCACGCGAGACAGATGGTGTGTGTGTGTGTATAATGAGTGTGTAGGTGTGCTAGAAATGTTCCTTAAACACAACTAAACAGTAACATGTGCAGGGTTTCGGAGACAGAGACAGAAAACAACAACAGGGAAGATTGTTGGCCTCCGTCTCTGCTTTCCGCTCCCCCGTCCTTCCTGTCGCTGTACTTGGCCGGAAGACAGAAATCAGCTCTTCAAAAAGCCTTCTTTCACTTGCTATATTTACCACCATTGCTGATAGAACATGAAAAGACAAAACATTAGAGTGATTTTGTGTATTTAAAGGACAAACCACCGTTAGATACTCAACTCTGTCTAACACTGAAGAATCATCAATCCGTGATGCTCAATGACTTCCGACAGTGATTATGTGATGAAGTGTTGTATCCACTTTCCGTCACCCTGCCTCGTCTACTGCTACGTCAGCTATTGATTTCCTACATTTCCCAGAATGACTTTCAACAACCCCCAAAGAGCTTGCCTGGACTTGCTGCATCCAGGCGTTGGTTTTACGTGTAGGTGGGGCGAGCCATAGTGACAGTGACAGAGAGAGAGAGAGAGAGTTTTTCCAGTCGAGAAAAAGTCGAGTCACGCCCCTTACTAAAATGTCTTGCGGCTGCATTGCATTATGGTCTATTGAGGCTACTGTGAATTGGCGTATCTGCCTCTTCTACAACAGATTTCTTCCAGTGTGATTGTTGAACGTCAGTGTAAATTGATCTTTCTGAGGGACTGACACCAAAACCATTGATGTTTTGCCTGTTTATGCATGTTTGCTTAATAAAGCTTATTAATTTGAAATTGAATTGAATTTAAAAAGAGAGTGAGCTTTTAGTGCGATGGTGTACTGCTGGAATTACACTTACCTATCTTGAACCTGGCTGTTGCCACGGGGCCCTCGGTGTTGCCCTCGTAGAGGGGGATGATGGTGATGATGTACTCAGTGTTCGGCTGCAGGTTGGACAGCGTGTGAGACTCGCCGTCACCAGCAACCTCAACGGTGTCAACGTTTCGGCCTTCGAGGACAGAGGGACAGAAGAGCAGAGAGGAACGTGTTAGAGGTTGACACGGTTTTTATGCAACAATATATTTAATTATTTGATGCAGATAGGTATAAAAATGGTGAAAAAGAGTAAAAAAAAAAAACTTGTTGATGTGTTGTTTGTTTTGTTTGTTTGTTTCGTTGGTTCCTGACCTGTAAATGGTCCCCAGACCAGACGGTAGGCCCTGACCCCACTGATGGCCCTCCAGCGCACCCTCACGCTGCCCTCTGACTCCGTCACAACTGTCAACTGCTGCACTGCCTCAAGGCGCACTGACACCGACACATGCCCAAATGCACACACACACACACACACACACACACACACACACACACACACACACACACACACACACACACACACACACACACACACACACACACACAGACAAAGGGTTTCAAGGTTGTGAATAATATTCGCTAATTGCTACTGATGCCATTCCCACCATCATCAATCATCAATCATATTTGCTCCATTAACGTTCTAGATCGGTGATTGGCTGATCACCGTTTCAACCGCCCTATCAAAATAAAAGCGGTTTAATGTATGCTGTAAAATGTATGAGCCAATTTGCAGCAGTCAGCAGAACGTTAATAGCATAGGCAGCTCGTCCTCCATCTGATCATAAATTACAACCAGTCTGGACAGAAGGAACGGCACATCCTGGCGCAATGAGAAACTTTTCAATAGCGGCAATAGGTGATTAAGTCATCAGTCATTCAACCATCAAGCATACACTAACATGTAATTACTATGTTTGGATAAAACCTATGATTTATTTACACATGGATGGGCCAGCTATGTCATGTATCAGCTAATAACACTGATCGCACACATCACGCTCCATCCTGTATTCATTACAGCATGTACAATAATGTGTATCTCTGTGTCTTTTGATTATGATAACAAAATAAAGGCCTTGATAATCATCACTAATAAGGCCCCAGCGTGAAGGAGAGGGTGTACTCACGTGTGCGGGCGGTGAGGGTGGAGGGGGATGCGGCGTTTCGGGGGAACAGTGGGTAGAGGCTGACGACGTACTCGGTGTCGGGCTGAAGTGCCTCCAAGGTGACGGATGTGGAGTCGGCGGGCAGAGACTGCTCCAACAGCTGGGCTGCGGGCTGACCTGTTCTTCCAGCCAACCAATCACAGGACAGAGATATTAGACACCGATTAGTGCGCTAATAGCAATCACAAACTCGAGGTCAATCGACAGACAAGCAGACAAACACCTGCAAAAAATGTGGGATGCGTTCACACGTCACTCCCCCTGTCTAACTCCCTTAGTGTGGCAACCTGTGTGTGTGTGTGTGTGTGTGTGTGTGTGTGTGTGTGTGTGTGTGTGTGCTTGCCTGTCTCCGTCTGTGTCTGTGAGCCTGTTTGTTTAATTTATCAGTGTCAAAGGCGTACGCTTGCTAGGACCGGCAGACACAAGGAGCAGGTACAAACATCACACCCCTCGTTACAGAATACACACTAAAACAAACTCACACACACACACACACACACACACACACACACACACACACGCCGGGTTAACCAGTCAGAAGGGGCGCTCCGTGCGAGACTGGCACTCCTGCCACGTCCTTGAATGAGTATCTGATGAGTCGGGGCTGCTCGTGTTATTCATAACAGTTAGACAGGCTGTTTACATCAATCCTCAGGGGCCTTTTTTCTCTCGTGAATCACGGCATAAGCACCCAGACATCTTTAGACCATTATGATCCCCGCCACACCCTGTCTCTTCAAAGTTCTTGACATAACTAAAGGTTTTCTCGGCTTATTTTAATGCGTAAACTGATTATGGGAAAATGTATTTGATATTGACGGTCATGATTGGGCAATAAAACCCCTCACTGACAGCCAGCGCCCGAGGGGAGTATAAGGTGTGACAGACGATCACGTTCCCCGTCCTCAACCACGACTGCTGCAAACTCTGCGCGTTTCCAACTTGCCACCGACAGGTTCACTGTTATCCAATACTGTGGCCCCTTTTATCCCTTCAGTTTTTGATGAGATGAGTATTTCTGTCAGGTAATATACAGAGAGAGAGAGAGAGAGAGAGAGAGAGAGAGAGAGAGAGGTGGGGAGACGGGAGAGAGAGACAGTGAAGGAAAGTGGTCATGGGGCGCCTGACCTCGTGGTCCGTAGGTGAGTCTGTAGCCCTGGAAAGGAGATGAGGGTCGCTCCCAGGCCAGAGAGAGGGAGAAGAAGCCTGACTGGACCAGACGGAGGCTGGACACTCCTGGCAAGGATCCTGAGAGAGAGAGAGGGGGGGGGGGGGAAGTGAAAGGCATGAGGAAGATGGAAAGAGAGGGATGAAAACAGTCCACGGTAGCGATGGGGAGGTTGGCTACCACAAATATCCCTCTGCTGTCCTTGTGGGAGTCTTTCTCTTTATACTCACTGGTTCGTTGCTTGGCAGAGACAGACTCTCCCACACTGTTGGGGTACTGGGCGATGACAGTCACCAGGTAGTCGGTCCCTGACCTCAGCTCCCGGGCTGTGAAGGTCCTGTGACTGGCGGTGACAGTCTCCTGCAGGGGAGACAGAGGTCATCAGCGGGTCATGGCTACTGTTGTAAAACAGTCGAGCACGGAAACATCTTGAAATATGACAGATCAGTATCGTCTAGTATCGAGATATTTTCACTTGTTTCAAGAATATTCTCAACATGAGTGAAACTGCGCTGGAAACAAGTGAAACGATCCCGCCCCATCGGCAGATATTTTCACTGGTTTTAGGAAAACAAGATTTTAACACTCAATACTAGACAGTGTAAAAACTATTGACTGGACTAGATGACTGAGCCCTCCAGCATGTCTGCCAGGGCACACAGATAGGAATGTTACTCTATTCTCTGCCAACATTTAATCTCTAGCAGCTACATCAAGTAAAGATCCACCCATTAGACGTGTTCATACTCAGCCTGAAGCCATGTGCATCTCTCACAAAGCAAAGCATCTCTGCTTCGACTCTCAACACTGCAATTAACCATTTGAATCTAGGTCATACCGGTGTACCTAGAGTGTCAAAACACTACCCCTCAACACCCCGGGTGGTGCCCACCTGGCGCAAGTCTGCTGTGATAGGCTGGCCCAGGCCAGAGAGCGGCGTGTACTGGATCACGTAGCCGCTCACGGGCCCACCAGCAGAACTCCAGCGGAACCTCAGCGAATCAGAGGTCTGGCCTGTGAACTGGATGTTGGACGGACCAGAAAATGCCTCTGAGAGGAGGAGGAGAGGAGGAGGTGGAAGACATGATGAGACATGGATAAAATGACAAACGATACTGATGGAGAATATAAGTTTAGTTGCATTTTGGTTCAATGTACAAGGTGGAGTTTAGGTTGTCATGGATACCGTCGCTGGAATAGGCGCCTCCTGAGCTGGAACACACTCGGGGGCTCACGAGGGGAACAAGTGTGCTCAGCAGTTTGAACTCCCCGACGAAGGACGTGAAATCACCGCTGGGCTGCGACGATATCTGAGCCAACTCATCCCGGTCTGCACTCTTGATTCCTAACAGACAAATATTTATCGAACCAAAAAAAAAAAAGAATCACAGTGGCTCAAACGCTCATAGCTATTTCACAACGCACAACAGGATGAGAGAAGAAACACTGTGCGGATGAGACACCCACCAACTGCAAAGACCTGCACCCCCTGACCGCGCAGCTTCTGTGCTGGCTCCTGCACGCTGTCCTGAGACTTCCCATCCGTGATGAGGATCGTGATCTGAAAGGCAAAAGGAGGAGGTACTACTTTAAAACACAGTCTTATCTAATGACGTTTCTTCAAAGAATATCTCCGCTCCTCACAGACCTTTGGGACGGCCCGACCGGACGTGGGGTTAAAGAAGTTGTCGGAGACGAACTTGAGACCGGCGCCAGTGTGAGTGTTTCCGCCCTTGTAGTTCAGGTTCTCTACGGCGCTGACCAGCTCTGTACCGTTCAGGTAGGTGGTGAAGGTGAACTCGACCCTGACGGGGGGGGACGAAAAAAACACGCATCAATACATCACCTCTGAACCGTGCAAGTAGGATGCCTCCGTTATCGTGCGCGCAAGGAGAGAGTAGTGTGAGTGTAAACGTGCCGGACGTCAACCTGGAGGTGTCGCTGTACTGCACGGCCCCGAAGCGTATCCCCGACGGGCTGACGGAGCCGGCGAAAGGCTTGATGATGCCCGCCATGAAGCCCTTCACCTGCAGGAAGTTGGCTCTGCCGATGCTGGACGACCCATCGACCAGGAAAACAATGTCTGCCGCTCGCACATTATTACACCTGCCTGAAACACAAACGTGCAGTACCGTGCAAAAGTCTTACTGCCTCTTTATAGTATTTTTTTTGATCTCAAGAAACCTTTCACTTCATTATTTTTGACTTCTGCACAGTACTGTACAAACATACAGTCAGACACACACACACACACACACACACACACACACACAGCTGGAGTGTGTGAACTCCATGGGGCTGATGTGATGACTAGCAACAT
Source organism: Hoplostethus mediterraneus (assembly GCA_034670385.1). Taxonomy (NCBI): domain Eukaryota; kingdom Metazoa; phylum Chordata; class Actinopteri; order Trachichthyiformes; family Trachichthyidae; genus Hoplostethus; species Hoplostethus mediterraneus. The sequence continues at coordinate 1,488,004 of JAXDDW010000062.1, forward strand.
AATGATGTTTGCTTAATGGACCAGATGTTTTTACCCTGAGCTTCAGTCTGTTTCACCGAGGACAGCAGGACAGCCACAGTGAAAGCCCAGCTCCACATCTTCACAACCTGAGCAAACACAGGACAAATGAAGCTTTTTATTATTCCCATAACCCTTTGTAAACTTACTATCTATAAAACAGCCTGGCCGAATAAAAAAAAGTAATTCTGGATCCAATACTCTTCATTTTTAGAAAATATCATCAAGCCTTGAGGGAGCTTGTTTCAGCACCAGCACCACAGCATACTAGTGTATTTTTAAACAGACCAAAAATAGTCATGTATTTGTGCGTGAGGATAATGAGCCTGCTAATATATTTGTGATAGTTGCGTCTTGATAATAGGGAAATTAAATTAGGTGCTATAATCTCCAGAGACTTCAAGGCCCCAAAACGCCTCCCTAACATGCAGCTACATGTTTAAAGCATTGTGGTCCTGGAATTAACCCACAGTTGGGAGACCAAATGTAACTAAAAATAAGATCAGATTCTGTAGATGAAGATAAACATGAAGATGAAGATGAATGTTAGAGTTTCTTAAATGTTAAAATCACTTTCAGTGCTGGTGCTTTTCCACTGCACTCACAGGTGAAAAACTGATGTTGAAAGTGGGTGCAATTGTCTATAACTGATCTCTAACCTATAGAGGGCTCCTACACATTTTCTTCTGATCGAATTCCATTACTGTTTTCATGCCTGTTCCATGACATATAGCTCAAATAGCTCAGTGTCTTATCAAGATGCTGCATTTGATTAGCTGAATAGTTGAAATGTAGCAGGTCTTGTTTTGACTAGATCTAATTGTCACACGGGACAGGAAATATGTTGAGTTATCATCCTTTCAATGGAGTCAGCAGGAATCAGCAGCCATGTTCAGTGATAGACACTTAATCGGTTGAAAAAAGATAATAACATTTATATAATAATAAATAATAATAGTAATAATACATTTTCCACGTTAAATAATAAACCATTTTCCATCTATCTTTTCCATCTTTTCCAGGCCTTGAAAACACAATTTTCCAACTCCATGACTTTTCTAGGTTTTCCATGACCACAGGAACCCTTCCTATCATACTGGCTATCATCTGTACAGCTCCAGTCTGCACTGTAGACAGACCGACAGCACATACATGGCACACCTAGACACATGGAAATAATGTATGCAGACACACGCACCAAAAACAAAATGCTCTCTGCCCTCATTAGCGCAGACAAACAAAGATCCTTTGGTCAGAGAGGCCTCTTTTTGTTTCAGTAGTGTGGAGGGTCATCCCACCCTCCACAGCGTTCCCCTTCATCACCTCTACCCTCAACTCACAGGTTACAGACAAAAACAATGTTTGGCTCGTGTTGTCTCAGTTGTGTATAATAATGTATAATGTATAATGTATCATTTAATTCTAAAATGTGGACCTGAAGGAGAACTGGCACCAATTTGACCTGAACATCAACCCATCAGCCTTACACGCTGTCATCAACCTCAGCTCACAGGTTACTGCTACCTTCAGTGACGGCTTTCAGAGGACTGGCCTCAAATAACGACAGACGAGGAGGATGAGGAGGAGGAAAAATATACAGCAGAATAGATAGATAGAAAATAATAATAATAATAATGACTCATTTGACCTGAAAAGGGTGAAACAGAGATTGTTGACCAAACTTTTTCAGAGATAGACAGAAAGAGTACAGGTGCTCCTCAACTGTAGATTAATTTCTTCTGTAAATTATGACATTTTTCTATATTGATTCTATATTGAAGTTGAATCACTTGGACTATTTCTCTCTCAAGACTGAAGCTTCCACCAACAGAGACATGGAGCATCTCTTTCCATGACAACCCTTATTTCTGCCTATTCAGAAAGGTGATGCACAACAGCAGCTACTGCAAATAGCAGACAGATGCGGAGCCTTCAAGCAAAACCTCTGATCTCCGCTGTAGTGCTGCGGTGCTACAAAAGCACGAGGAACTATTTAAGTTGAAATCAAATCAAACGTATTTGAATTCGTATGAAGGAGCGCAGCAGGAGAACGGCATATAGAAATGTTTCATTCTTGTACGGGACTGTAAAGGTTATCAACGCCATCTGGAACGTGTTGGTTTCTGCCATGCCGAAACAACAACCGTGACCCAAACCAGACCGACCGCCAGAAGTAACCCACATGAAAGAGAGCTGCAGTTGATACATGTAGGCTGGCAGGCTCAATAATATTTACATCAGACAGAAAGCTTATGTGACATGTCTCTCCGTTTGGTTGCAGTGCTTTGTCTACCATGTACATGAATCAAGATGTAAGCCATTGAGCTGCTACAGCCTCAAATACTCACGCAAAGACTCAGGCCAAGGAGTCGTACATGTCGTTGCATCTAGTCCTTTATTCAATAAAGCCAGTGGATGGGAACTGTTAAGGTCTGCATGACATAAAATGGACAAGTGAGTTGGTCTGCTCCTGTTTATATTTGTCCAAGAATGAAAGCATCAGACTTTTGCCTGAAGCCAGAAGCTCATAATTAGCCATAAACGTTTGTTCCCATGGTAAAACTGAGAGGCCACAAAGCCAAGAGTTTCTGTCCCAAACATGCAACACACACATGACGCCTAATGTCTTCCAAATGTCGTGCCCCTTTCCCTTTTGCAGATGAAACGCCCTTATTTTAAGTCTTCCACACCTATAAAATACAATTATGCAGGAATTGAATGGTGGGAAACCGTGCCAGCCTGCTCACCCTTCATGTTATTTTTCACTTTCCTGTGTCGATTCGAACAAACCCAGTTTTCTTTCTTGTTTAATTATTTGAACCAGGTTTTGAGACCGCAGCCTATTTAGGGTGCTTTAAGTAGTTTCAGCCCAGATCATTTAAGAGATCGTAATTGAAAGGCATTAATGACTTAAGGGCCATTAAAACACCAGCTGATGACTAAAAGAGGTTGCAATAAATGTTGAAAGCAGCATTCAAAATGGAATTAAAAATGCCTGTCTCCTCCCTTCTTCCCTCCCTTCTGCCACCCAACACACAAACTCCACCCCCTATCCTAATTTGTGTCCTGCTGATATAGTTTCAAAAATAACTGCTAATGGTATAAAACAAGTTGTGGGCGTAATAGTTGCATAAGAGTTGTGGGCGTAATGCTCCCGTTAAGTGAATCAAAGCATCGTGTTATTTAAGGATACCTATAGAGTCTGTACTTAGTACATTCCTAGGGTGGCCTCCACACCTGGACTTTTAAAAGGATGAAGTAATTGGCTTATGGGTGTGGCCACACCCACCGTGGCCCACCTGGGATTAAAACCAAACACATAGGTTATAAGGTCAATGCTACAGCAGTACAGTGCTGCTCCGATGGGAAAGATAGATGGATACTTTATTGATCCCCGGGGGCGAAATTCTGGAAAATTGAGAGGAAAACACATCCTGTATGAAAGAGCAGGTACAGAGGGAGAAATGACGAGAAGAAAAAGAGTGAGCGGGAGCAGGCATTCCAGACCTTCTGTAAGGAGCTGTACAGAAGCTGAGCTGCAAGTGGCTGAAAGCACAACTCAGGCAGGACAGCAGAGCAGCGGTCAGGCAGAGATGCCATTCTCCCAGGGGGGCGGCAGGGCCACTGCTCGCTGCATTGTGACGGAGCGGAGGATTGTGTAAGAGCCAGGCTCCCTCAGCGTGACATCAGTCCAGAGACCCGAGAAGGACAGGGGGACAGGGGGATGGAGGGAACGAGCGGGGACAAAGGAGGGCGGGGTGTCACGGTGAATTACCCAAGTCTCCATCACACAGGTCCACACACGAGGAGTTCGTGCGCTCGGCAGCAGAGGACGGAACAGCACTACTCCGTGACTGTCGGAGTGTCACAACCAGGGCAGAGTGACCTGGTAACCTCTGACCTCTAGCCCATAGGTCAAGTACAGCACCTCTCACTTGTGTCAAGAATGCAACATCAGTCTATTTCCTCGTCCAAAGTAAACACAGGGACTCCATTTCAACAGCAGCCTTTAAAATCTCCCATGACCCCATGATGGAGCAAGGATTGCACAAGCTTAATAAAACAAAAGCCCAGATATAAACTAAATATAAACTAAAGAAATATTGTACTCATTTTTCCATTCATTCTTTTTTTTTTCCCTCACAGGAACAAACAGCCATGTCAAAAGGGATATCCTCCCCATTCAAAGACCTGAATGAAGAGACAAAAAGACTAAAGTCACCATCTCAAAACTTTCCACTGGTTTTATCTAGCAGGTCTAACCAACCATTTGAGCAACAGTAATAATCAAACAAAGCACACACACACACACAACTAACAAAACTAAACAAGAAAACTAAGCTGTCACAAAAATCACAGTGATTAGGCCAAGTTGTGGACTTCATTTTGACTAAATCCCATTTCAGTGTGGACGTCCACAGTGGATAAAACTGTGTTGTGTTTTCACCTCAGTGATAATGAAGACCTAAAAATAATGTT